>CM060242.1:37318775-37468489 GCA_030555515.1 Acutogordius australiensis | reverse complement strand
ATGTGGAAAATAATTTGGGAAAAAATAAGGCTGAGTATTTTGTTTAATCAAAAGAATAATCTCTAACAAAAAGGGATATGTACTTACCCCAATTAATTATTTTAATCGCTATTTTTTTCCCCTCCCAATTCCTACATATGTTAAAAATTAATATGGCTTAAATTAAATAAAATGCGTTTTGTAATTATGTGACATCGCAAAGAAAAGAAGTGCTTTGTGCTTTTATATGAGGTAAGAGCGGCACTTCTACAACCAAATTTTATTTTTAGCTGTTTAAATAATTATTTAAAATTACAGGCAATATTTGAAATCTTTGATATTATAACATTAAATTAAACCAATCCTAATTAAACCTAATTTTAAGCTTTTAATGACCTTTCACACTTCCCTAACTTTAACTATTTAATTTAAATGGATATATTATTAAAAAGTTTTTGTGGTACTCAAGATTCACCTTAAAAATTAAATAATATTAAAAAACAGTTTTTATACTATTTTTTTAGGCTTATAATTTAATAAAGTTTTGAAATTTTTGTTTGTTAGTTTTGATCTTTAATTTCAAAAGTTCTTGTATAGACAGCTCCTCCAATTATATAAGAAAAACTTTTTAACGTTATTATAAAGCATTACTTGATATTTACTTTTTTAAGCTGTTTTTATATATTAGTTAACAAAATTTGTTTATAAGACATAACCTTTTTTGGAATGGTGATAAAAGAAAACATATGATTTCTTCGTAGCTTGCAATCGTCGACTTCGAGATGACCATTTTGCCGATCAAAAAAATTAGTAAAGAAAATAAAGAGCCTGAAGGAAGAATTACTGAAGCCTCAGCACATATTGTACCTCCGTCTCATCTACATTATATACAGCCTGCCATCCAAAATGACGTTATTTTTTCTAGGAGAAGAACGCCGTTAGGATACTTAGAGGAGCGCCCAACCACCAGTATAAACAATGAAAATAATAATCAAAATGAAATACAATTACCAAAAAGAAAAAGTAAAGCTCATCGAGCAAATAGAAAGTTAAAATTGCAATCTCTAAAGAATAACAGTAATTCAAATAATGCTCAATCACTTGAAGATGTTAATAGTGGAGATGAATATGATAATCAGGTACAAGACCCTGAAAAATTAAATGAGGTTTATAATTTTATTTGCTCAAACTTACAGCTTTATCTGCAATTTGAAAAATCTATAGAGGAAAGTCGGGGATTTAAGATCAAAAGAATGGCTCAAGATGGAGCTTGCCTTTTTAGGGCAATTGGTATAACATTATTTTTTTATCAGATATTGAATTGTCATTTGAATTAAAATTAACTTAATACAAAATATTGGCTGTTTTAATTAATTTATATTATTTTTAAGCTGACCAAGTCTATGGAGACCAGGAAATGCATAATGTGGTGAGAAGACTCTGCATGGATTACATGGAAAAAAATGCTGACTATTTTTCACAGTTTGTCACAGAAAAATTTGAAAAATACATTGCAAGAAAAAGGCATGAAAATAGTCATGGCAACCATCTTGAAATTCAAGCAATGGCTGAAATGTATAATAGACCTATGGAAGTTTATGAACATGACTTAGGTTTTATTTAAATATTTATCTAATTTAAATTTAAGTTTGTTTAGCCACTATATTTCATTTATTAATGTATAATAATTGTTGTTTGACATTTAGACTTAAAGTTATAAATATTGATATAACAGCTATGTGATTTTGTTTATTTGCACAATTCAACTATTTAAAAAAAGTTATATGGCTATAAATATTGCATGCTTAGATTTTTGCTCATGTTTTTACCATTAAAAATTTTATTTTGTGTTTTATTTTCAGAACCCATCAATATCTTTCATGGTTATAATGAATCCCAAAATGAACCCATCCGACTCAGTTATTATAGAAATATGCATTATGATTCAATAGTAGACCCTATAAAAGCAACGATTGGTGTTGGTTTGGGACTTCCATCCTGCTTCTCAGGCGTTTTTTTATATTTTAATATGACACTTATATAATAATCATATTTTTTTGATGTCAGAATTTTTATGTAATTTAATACCCAGGTCTCCCCAAATTTTGTATTAAACTAATTTTATATTATTATTAGGCTAAATAAAATATTTCCGTTTTTCCATTAGACAAATTTTCTTATACTTATTTCATAGTAGAAATGCCACAAATTATTGCAAAGACTCGAAAAGAAAACAATATTGTAAAAAAAATATAATTTAATATTTTATTAAATGAAAATAATATTTTAACATTGAAAATGTTTTTTACTTTAATTTAAGTAATAAAATTTAATATATGAACACTCAGCGTTTTTTACCTTTACAATGGTGAATTGAAAATTTTACAAGAATTTCAAAATCCTATCATATCGAAAAATATTTATTAAGTTTTAAATATATATTTTATTTTATTTAGTTTTTGAGTCTCAAAGTTACAAAAAATCCTTAGTTGGCTTTATTAACTTTTAACATTTACAACAGGCTAAGGAAAATTGTAATAAAAATTAAAAAGAAGATTGAAAAATAGTATACTTGAGATCCAAAGTGGAATCTGAAAGCCCACTTGGAAAATCGGGTCGGAAAACAGCAAAGCTAAAATTAGAAAAAAAGAATGCGCCATGCCGATTTTTTGTGCCTGATTTTTGCCTTGTTTTTTTAATTATTAATTAGGAGTAAAATTATATTTAACACACTACATTGAGTATTAATTATACCCTCTGTATTTTCTTGATAATTATACCAAAAAAATTTTTTGGGCCGTATTTATTGATCTGGGCTGGGCCAAAAATTAAAAACTAAGTTTATAATTCGTTTATATCTTAATTATGAATACATTCTTTAAGTCATTTTTTTTTATTTTAATACGCCTATAAGTGGTTTACTACATTGCTAAAAAAACTGCCTACATAATGTATATATAATTTAATTTTTCGTAAATGCATTTTATAAGGTCTCAAACCGCGCTCAATTAACTGAAATCATGAAGGCCACTGAAACTTCGGAAATTGAGGAAGCCATGTTGAAGGACAAATTAGCTGTGACGGATTTAGAGGCAACGACGCAGGCTATCGAAGAACAAGTTGCTCGGGAATCCTACTTACAATGGTTAAAAGAGGCTGGGCATTCACATACACCGGCAAAAAACTTAATCAATTTTAATAATAATACAAATAATAATTCGAATAATATAATTAATAATAGTAATAATAATGCAATCTCTCCCGCAGGCCTGGTCATTCCTACGTCTGTTGAAACTGCCTTAAAACATACCAAGTGTTCCTTCAATGATGCCACTAATTTCACGCCTAAATCAATCTTTGATCCATTAATCAGGTACTTTTGGATTTTATAATTAATAATTATTATGTCGTATTGCGCAATTATGTTTAACAATACAATTTATGTATTGATTGTTTTATACCTTCTGTCTTTGGCATTTATATTTTATTATTTAACTATTTGATAGAATGCCTTCATCCAAAGTTAACTTAACTGCAGGGTCATCTAGCGCTTTAGCAATTACTAATTCAAATAATTTTAATACAATAAATAATAATAACATATCTACCGCACTTCATAATATACACCAAAATCTCGATAGCCTTCCTTTAGAAGTAATTATATTGCAATTTAATTCGATATACTTGAATTTATTTCTCATTTTTATTTTTGTTTTATTTACGGTTATTGAATATATTTACTTTAAAATATCAATTCCGCTTTATGTTATTGTTATTATTATATATAATTGAATTTTATAGCATAATCACTCTAAACCAGAAAATTTAATCATAGATAATAACGATACCTGCAACATTTATGGTAGTGCGTGTTCAATTTATAATTTAATTTTCTGCCATCCATATTTACAATAATTTATATATTTAAAGTCTACAATTTTGTATAGATTGATTTGCAGTTGCCAGGTTAACTTTAAATTAAGTTTTTAATGTTTTTAGCGAATTTTGATTGAATTAAAATTAAACAGCAAACTTGACCTTTTTAAAATTTACATTTCAGATGATTTACACAAAAACGCAGTCGGAGAAAATGTAGAACCCAAAAACGAACACCCTTTAAAAGATCAAGTAGCCGACATTTCTTATCACGAGGAATGTTCCCAGCCTTCAACCTCGTGTGATTCATCGTACAATACCAACCTTAATACCAACAATAATATTAATAAAATTAATGATAATAGTTTCGACAGTACATCTATAGCTAAAGTAGAGGAGTTGCCTAAACCCGGTGTATTTGGCTATGGCACTCAAATGGATCAGGATTCAAGCAATGATGACAATGTCCCGGTTTTACCCATACTCTCTTCCCCACCCTCTGCCCCACCCTTGACTACTCCTGCCTGCACCACCCTGGATGATGAACAAACTCGCCTTATATCGGAATATTCGGCCGATATTTTTGGTACAAAAAAAAAATCAACTTTCATGTCTCTATATTTAGGAAGGGTTCCCTTAATTAACTCTTATAAGACAGGAATAGCATATCTGATTCTTTAGTCAAATAAAGATTTTTTGTTAATTAAAAGGTAATTGAAAGTATTTTAACTTAAAGTTTGTTGCTTTAGTGTCGTTATAAAATTATTAGCTTTGATCTAAAATATAAGTATTTTGTTTCTTATTATTAGGCCTTAACGATTGGGAAAGCAACGATCAGGACATGATTAGAGCTCTCATTGCGTCTCAACAAGAATACATGGAACAGTTTAAAAAGCCCACAAACTCCTAGTATATATGTTCAACCTTAACTAAAACAAATTGTATTAATCATCGATAAGATTGCTAAAAAAACTTTAACAATAGTTTTTTTTACAAAGTCCTTCCTGTTATATATGCTTTTAGCTAATTAGTATATTTCCTCGTTATACAAAAATGAATAGCCAATAATATAAGATTTATAATTATTTTTAAAGTCCTCTGATATATCACTTTGACTTATTAAATTAAAAATTAGGGTCTTTCAATGAAAGCTGCGTTTAATTTCATATTTTTTTTTGCCCCTTATATAATGCTTTAAATATTGTGACACAGATAATTTAAATTAGTTGTATTCATTATTTATTACGAATTTAATTTTGCCTCTTTATGATTTCTTTTTCAATAAAAATAAATTTTTGGAATAAATGATTTAGATTTTATATTAGTGATTATGCATAAACATGTTGTAAGCTTGAATTTATGAGAAAAAAAAATATTTAAAAAAATGTAATATAATTATTGGGATTAATTTGGTTATGCTCTACCACGTATGCGTGCTTAATTATTTAATAGGTAATTCCATTTTAAAAAATATAATTGATTTTTTCATTTGTTCGTAATTAAACTAATATTTACGCCTGTTTTTTTTTAATTTATAGTTGCACTATAATTAGAGCCAGGCTTGCCACTCATGGTTCTTCTTGTTAATCAGCTAATTGAATTATCCATGTGTTACCAACCTATTTTAAAATTTAGGGCTGCCTCATTCGGCTCATATTCATAAATTAAATTAAAAAATATTAATGTTTCAAGCTTGTACATTTACGTATTTTTTTTTAATATTTATAATTTTTAATTATACGAACCAATTATTTTGTTGGACTTGGCGGAACTTGCTTGTTACTTAATTTCCTTTCAGCGTCTTCTATGATAACTTGAGTTACGATTTGAGTTGGACCTCCTATCAAATATTATAACCACATATTAAGACACAGAGCAACTTTAATTTTTAAAGTACCTTGGAGCCTAAAAAATTACCGGCCAATATCTCATTTATTTATAAATTTCTGAAATTGCAAAGTTAAAATGGTACTTTGCTTTCTCAATATTTCTTAAAGTAATGTTGTTCTTATATAATTCATACTCACTGGATATGACTAAACTCAGGAACTTTTACCCGAATCTAAAAATATTAAAATACCAATTTTATAGTTAAATATTAAGGTTAAATTCTTGAAAACAATAAAAAGACCGGGATTTAAAAAATCTTCTTAAAAAAAATTCCATTTTTTGATGTGTAACAATAAAATGAGTACACCTAGAAATAGGTTTTTTTATCATCCATGCTTTTATTTTACAATGATTTTAGGATATAAAGTATACAAAACTAAATTTGATTTATATAAATCATTATTTATTTTACCATTAAGAGAGGCCGCCCATAGCTAACTTGGGCACAGAAAATTAGAGCCAGCATTAGGTCACAATCAAAACTAATTTTCATAGGATATTCTGGAAAAGGACTCTGAAAAATCTTACTTCCACAATGAGGCTAAAAACTTAAAATATATTGATTTTACAATCTACAATAATCTCCAATTTATTAACAATGAGATTGCTTTTTTTTTCGAACATAAATGTTCACCATTTAAATCATATTAGCATACACCTGTAGCGTGTAACTGCAAAAATCAAAAACCCAAAAATTAAAAAAATATAAATTTGCCCTTCATTTGTTTGTATTACTCACCTGTTAAATATAAAAGCATCTAAACGAATACCAACACTCGCTGTGAGCCCAAATAAAATTTTTAAACTCTCGATGCTTTTAAGTTTCTCATTTTTAAAACTGATATTTTACATTAACGTTTTTAAAAGTTTTTTCCATTTAGAACTTAAGCCTCGATATAAAAAAAAACAAGTGTAAAAAAGCTTGCATTTAAATATTCTTCCTAAGGTTAAAATTAAATATAATGTATAAATCTTTTGAAAAAAAAACATTAACAAACTATAGTAATATAAATAATAATGAAAAAATATAATGACGAACTGCTTAGCCTTTTTTTACTTTGCTTTATGTTTAAATATTCTATTTTTATATTTCAAATATTCAATGACTCAAAATATTTTTAATGAAGATTATCTGATTGCATTAATAATACATATATTTAATGTTTTTGAGTAGCATAAAAAGAAAATTGGTATTTTTGCGATTTTGTAATGTTTAAAGAATCGAAAAAATGGATAAGTGAATTATTAGTAGCAAGTAACAAAGATAACCTTTTTTCCACTAATTTTATCAAAATATAAAATAAGTCATAATCTAAACAAAAATTTGTCTCACCTGCACCGGTTGTCAATGGGTTTGTTATCGTCCCAATTAAGCTTGAAAGGTTTACAGGTTGCGTTATGCGGCTCAGTCGACCAAAACTTTGTTCTATTTCCTTTTCCCGGTTCTGATTTTGACTCTCCATGTTTCTACGCATAAATTGTTTGGCCTTTAAAGATAATTCGTAACCTCCTACCTGTATTTTTTATTGCATTTAATCTATAAAAGAAGTCAGAGCATACCAAAAATAGTATCCTAAATCATCTAAAAGGTTAATTTGCTTAGTGGCTGCAGAGTAGACTCAAACCCAATCTGATATTATATTGGTTATAAAATAATTGCTGTTTATTTATTTAGGTATAAAACTGTAGTTTAAATTTTGAGGGTACGTCTAAAATAAAATTTTGTTTTTATTTGCAAAAAACTTTAGTTTTCTTATGTTATTCACATGGTAGGAGAAAAATACGTATAAATCTTCATAATTCCCTACGTTTAAATGGGTAAACTAATTGTTATTTTATTGGTCCTTTATATTTACAGTTTTTAAAATATCACTCTATGTAAATATATTATTTTTTTATAGAATTGCCTTTTTAACCGCTATGATTATTAACCTTTTCGCATTCCGACTTAATCGCCGGCATGTCAAGTACATGAGCCATAACCCAAAGATCGAGTGAATGGTCACGATCAGCCGTAAGCGTGAATGAGTACATGTAAACCAGGAGGTCTTTAAAGGCCTCATGGCAAAGACCCACGTTTTGGGGAAGGATTATCTCGTGGCATAATTTACGCGGTTGAGATGATCCAGCACCCATGTTTGGTGAAACGGGCATGGTTGAGAGCCTACCTGCTGATTTGTTGTACGATTCAGCCAAATCTGGAAGGAGTAATACCAAATCCCTACCGTTTGGCACGAATATGGTTCTAGAAATCGGAGAAAATAAAATTTAGCAAATGTTTAATTTAGGCCTTGGTTGACAAGTAATTTACTATTTACAAGCAAATAACCTATCGCCGTGGACTTTAATAACACAGGTAAACAAATTTCAATGGCACAAGCGTGAATTTAATGAAAACATTAAAGAATTAGTCCCCATGATTACCTTATCTCATATATATATTTCGTTTTTCTTAGTTTCTTCCAGCTTCGGCTCCTTACATCCGTCCTATCGAAAAAATGGTCTTTTTGGATCAAATTGACAGATCGAGAATACCCTAAAAAAATTTTTTTCATGTAAAAATCCCTTGTAACTTAAATTTATCATATCAAATAATGAGAAAAAAAAATTTTTAATATATCAAGCTTTTTCATCACATTTAGATAATACAAAATATTTCGCGTCCAATATAAATTTTAATTTATTATTGTTTTTTAATCTTTTTTGTTTTTTTTTGCATTTTTTCCAAAATTTTTAATAGATGCTAAGTTTGATTAGAAAAAACGATAAACGGATTCGAAAATTCCTAAGATGGCAGGTTTGATCTCCGTAGTTAGCTCAGAACTTTCAAAAATTTGTTGACCTGTGTAATGCAAAATGTTTCAATAAATGCGCGCTAATTATAATTTTTTGAACGTCAAGCGGCACCAATCTCATCTGAATGCCCATCAGCCTACCTAAATGTCAAATCGTGAAAAATAGTCTTGCCTAAGGACGCATTGCCTAGAATGCATGCTTGAATGTAACCTTAATCAATTTAAAGTATTCTATATACCACTTAATCATCTCATGACATATTAGACTAGTATTTTTTTTTTAATTTATTACAAAACATTGTTTATTTATGAAACCGATACCTGAAGTAACCCGATTTCATGGCGAGCACAAATTTATGGGCCTCGTAGCGGTGCATACAGTCGATGTGGATCACGATATCCGTGGGAATATCTCCCGCCATATTCCACAGATTTTTGAGGCACGCTTTGTAAAGGGCAGGTAAGTCGGCCGCTTTTATGTGATTCTTATTCCTCCTGGATTCACAGATGTAAGGTGTAGCCATTATGTTTAATAATTACTTTATTTATGACATATTTTAGTATAGGGGGCAAAACAATCGAAAGTGATATTGTATAATTACCATTAGAATAACGGTAACAATCGGTGATTTTAATCTATTGTTGAGCAACACTTCAATCAATAATATTGGTTTAGCAAAAAAAGACATTTATACTTTTATCCTCAATATTTCATAACATGTTATTTTTGGGGGTTCAAGAAACTGTTCAATTTTGTTTGGTTGATCATAGCTGAGCTTGCTAGGGTTGTCTTACCTTGGCCCATCTATAAAAGGCACACTAGTGCATTGCATTTTCTAAATTCCGCCTACTCACCTGGAGTATTTGTTAAATTTATAGTTTAGAAACTATTATAACCGGCGACTTTAACAAAAACCATATTTGAATGCTTAATTCATTTAGTTTTCATTCAATAAAATGAGTTTTTAAAAATTTAAGTGTTTGTTTTACGAGACAACTTTGATTTATTAGAAGATCTATATTCTCTTTTGTTCATATTTTTAATTATTAAATAAATTTTGCTAAAAATTTTTAACCGTAAATCCCAAAAAAATTATGTTTGGCCAAACATTTTAAAACATAGGTTTGTTTAACTAATGTAGAATCTTTTTTGTAAATTATTTCATTTTTAATGGGTTAGACGGAGAAAAACGGTAAACGAATTTTAAATGAAGGCACAAAATTTTATTACCCTAATGTCCGACCAAAACTAAAATTTGTCGATATTGTAATGAAACAATGCACTTTAATACCTTAACATAAAGGACTATATTTTAAATTTAGATTCAGTAAAAATGCTATTTTATAGAACGTTGATGCAATGTCTCAAGGACAACATTCTCCTAAAGAAGAGTTTGTAAATTGTAAAATCAATAATATTTTGTACATCGCCTGAATATAGGAAATAGTTTTGATTAATTTTTTTCATAGCATTACATAAAATCTTACATTTCAAGAATTTTTAATTTTGTAAACCATTTTGGTGACAAAAGGTGCATGTTTTATGGAACATACATAACAGAATCACATAGATCAAAAAAAACATAATTTGACCTTTTCAAACTTAAAATAATAAAAACTAGGTCTCTTCTCGGTTTCGATTAACTATTTTCTCACACTTACACATACCACGCATCAAAAAAGAAATACTAAATTTTTTATGCCTTAACCGCGCCGCTTAAAACAACAATAGTTAGTTTATAATGTACGCTAAAATAAAAGATAGAACAATGTATAAGTTTTTTTTATTTTCTTAACCTACTAAAAATCCAACGTTCGATTAGTTAATAATTCAAGCCTTTTTCTCCTAAAAAAATATGTTTCGAACGTACATCTCGACAACTATTTAAACCAAGCGAGAAAAACTTTAAAAATTTCATTACCTGAGGGGTGATCTCACAACCAAATACCATAAAAAATTTGTTTTTTCTCGAAACCCTCAATGTCTCGTGATTTTGATAACGTCAACATGTCAACCGATCAAATGAAATATTCCAAGGGCCTACAGTACCAGAACTACGGCGCTCAGGGCGTGGGTGACGGAACTCAGTTCTACAAGTTGCCCGATTTCAGGGCCGAGCTTTGCAACCCCGGCTTTTGGCGAGGCGCCCTGGGGGAGTGCGTCGGGACAATGATGCTCGTATTCGTCCTTTGTGCCACTTGGATCAGCTGGGAACCCGTAGAGACCGATGTAATCAAGGTACGTAGATATAGATACATAGTAACTTGGATTTTTTTTCAAGATTTTAGGTGATTATAAAAGGTTTTTATGAGGTAACGGTCCTAAATTAACTTTTTTTTAAACCTTTTATTCGTAGATATCTTTAGCGGCTGGTTTCATTTACAGTGCCCTAATCTATTCGTTCGGTCCGATAAGCGGTGGCCATTTGAACCCAATCCTTTCGTTTAGCTTTGTCATCACACGCAAGATAACACTGTTTAGGGGCTTCGTTTATTTCGTTGCCCAATGTACGGGATCAACCTGTGGTGCATTGCTACTTTACGCGTATGGAATACCTAAATTATTTATAATATTTTTGCTTTTTAATTCAAAATAATTTGTTCTCTTAGCAATATCCAAGGTCGGCAGAATACAATTTAGAGGGAAAGAGTACAACCCATAGACTTTTATTAAAACAATTTTAATTTATTGAAAGTAATGTTCAATCGGCTTTATAACGGTAGCAAAGCCAATCAGCGGCATTTTGGTGCCCCTAAGCATTTTACCAAGCAGCCTAAAAATGCATATTTTTTTATTAGTTCAAAAAACCTAGTTCACTAAAAATTGCCCCACCGCCAATAAGCATTGCTTTGCTCTTAAGGATCAGCTCTGGGAACTCTTATACATATATACTCCGTACATAGAGACACACACAAATTAGGATTTCATTTTTCAATTTTGAAAATCTCAATTTTTTTTTTAATTTTTTTTAGCAAGAGTATTTTCCGTACTTATATAATTTGATTATAATCAAATTTGGTAGCTTCTTGTAAACATGCGTTTCTTCACGTAATAAAATTTTCAAATATTTAGAAATTAAAGTTTGTTTTAATTGCGGCTTAATGTAGAATTACCTTCGCTCTACATTATTTGCAACATGTTTTAAATTTTAGTTGTGTACCGCACGATTTACGAAAAAATCTAGGCGTCAATCTCATGAATTCCATCTTACACACCAAGCATGGTTTTGGGTTTGAGGCAACCCTTACTTTCATACTGGTTTTCATGGCCCTTTCGACCCTCGACTCCAAGCTACAAGTGCCTGGGTGCAAGGCCATCAGTATTGGGCTTACTTACAGTGCCCTGCATTTTGCTGGGGTATATTACATTATTGATTTATATATATTTTTAAAAATGATTAATATAGGATTCTCTCATACCCTTTTGCAAATTTAAGGGCGCAATACTTTGCAGAGCTTAGACTTTTTTGAACCAAGCAAAGAAATTAATAATACTGTCAGGTTATATAACACATGTCGACAAAAATTAATGAGAGAAAAAAACATTTGGGGGGAAATAGTTAACATTAATTTTTTCTATTTTCAAACGTTTGCGGCTATTTTCTTAGATAAAATTTGAAAAAATGGCCAAATATGACCTTATTGACTACTTTTGCGACCTAAAATACCTAAAGAAAAAAAATTAAATGAAATTTCTTTTCATATTAAATTACTTTTAACAAATATTATCTAAAATAACAAAAAATATAGTTTTCAAGTATATTAAGCTCTTAACTCAACATTTAGGTTATAAAGTATTTGGTACCCCTATAAAAAGGACTCGGTATTATCGGTGAAATAAAAATATTTAAAGTTTGAATTTAGCTGATAAAACTTTTTTTTTGTTTTTAAATATTTTGTGATTTTTCAACATTTTTACAAAACAAATTTTATGTTTATAGTTTGATTGCAAAGTTGGGAAAAACAAAAAAACGGATTCAAAAATTCCTAAAATGGCAGGTCTGGTCTATAAAATTACCTCATAACTCTCAAATTTTTGTCGAATTATGTAATAATCGCACGCCGACTGGCCTAAGCTCTCTACAACTTATTCTAGTGCTGCCTATATAGGCCACTTGGCAACTTTAAAATGGTTTGGACATGTGTGTTAATTATATTTACAAAAAAACTTAAAATTTACAGAGGTAACTAAGCTGATTGTTGAATTTAATCATGTTATGAAATACTGTTAATATAATTTTCCGCAATGTGTTCCTTTAATTTTTGAACATAATTTGTTAGTAATTAGGTCAAATCTAACGCAAAACCTTAAATTATATCTACATTAATTTTTCCGGTTAGCTTACGTTTTCGGGGGCTAGCTTTAACCCGGCACGATCTCTAGGGCCTGCGTTGGTGATCTTTATATGGAACAATCACTGGGTTTGTTTAAATTTTTATAATGCCTTAAGGGACGGGCGACAAAATAAAAGGCCTGGGGTTTATAAACGTATATTTTTATGAATTAGGGTTTATTTTGTTTTACTTTTTAATTTCATAGTCGCATTTGTTATTTTTGCATAAAACATTTGACGAGCTTGGCTGTAAATTTTTAATTAAACGCCGGCTCTAAATTAATTTTTTTGAGTGCATATGATTTAATTTAAGCAATATATCTAGGAGTTATATAAGCCTTTTCAAAATAAACTAAAAATTATTAATCTATTAGAATTACAATTACTTTTGAATATATATGACAATGTTGATTTTTTGACTTAAATAGATTTATTGGGTCGGACCTTTCTTTGGGGCATTCATGGCTTCAGTGTTTTATTACATTGTCTTCGATCCTTATAACCCCATCAACGCATACAGCATTGCACCACGCAAATAACTACGGCAATAATTTATATAGCCTCGGCCAAACTAAGTTTAAACTGATTTTCCATATTCAAACTAAATCGGAGGCGTTCTATTTTTATGAAAGGCAAAGTTATTAAAAGTTTTTAATTAGCTTTAATTCAGAATAATCTTAATTTAATATGTCTCTAACTTTTTATACAAGGCCATTTAGGATTTCAGTATGTCAAATTTTAAATATATTTCTCTTGCCATTAAATGTATATTTACAAAAAGTCGCTAATCCTAATTATCATTAAAAATATATTTCTGAAATAATAGAAAAAAAATTTTTTAGAACTATTAAATTTTTTGAAAAATAAATGAATTTTGAACGCAGCTTAAACAAAATAGACTTACTTTTTTTTTATCTGCAGGATAAATATCATTTTAAAAAAATCAATTAATATTGATATTGATAATAGGTGCAGTATTTAAAAACTATAGCTATGTGATTGATCACTTCAAAAATCATATAGATATTAACAATATTAACCCTAAATATATTTACAAATGTTTATTAATATTAGTAAATTGTTATTAAATACATGCATTTATATAGCTTATCAAATTAAATAAATTATCACAATTTAATATTAAACACTCAAAAAAATATGAGTGTTAGAAAATAATTATAAGGTCTAAATTAATATTTCAACAAATTTTAATGTTATAAATAACACAGTTATTAAGGTAGTAGTGTAAAGTCAGATTCAAAAACTTGATGTTTACAAATTTTGTCAAAATTAAATTGGCAAAATATCATCTTACACATTTTCACTTTGTATAATATTTAGAAATTTAAAAATTGCATTGCTAGATCATTATAGCCATTGTTTTTGAAGTGTAAAAGATTTTTGGAAGATTAAAATATATTTAAATTAATTTTTGCAAAAAGGTTTCAACACATAAATTTCCCAGGCTTAAATAGACCCAAATATAAAAAAGATTCCTTATATTGTAAATTAACGTAATCCTGCAACGCCCCTGCCTCCATCCACAGGTAAATTAACACCCGTTATAAAGGAAGATGCATCAGAGGCCAAAAATGCAATGGCTTCAGCTACTTCTTCTGGCTTTGCTACACGGCCCAAGGGATGTGTTTCTTTACTTCTTTCTAAAAACTAAGGTGTTATTCAAAATATAACTTAATATAATTTAGAAATTCTTATTATTAAAATGTTTTAAAAGTATTAATAATAAATAAACAAAACTTTGTCAAATAATTCAATACCTTTTGGTAGGAGGCATTATCCAAACCACCTTTCTTTTGTAGATCTGTAAGTACTACCCCAGGATTCACTGAATTTACTCTTACACCTTTGCTTGCCAACTCTAAAGCTACACATCTGGTAAATTGATCCACTGCTGATTTTGACATATTATAAGCCAAAACTCCAGGAAACTAAAAATAATTTTTAAATAAATTTTACACTTCTCAGCCCATTAACACTTGAAACATTTACAATAGTGCCTTTTGTTTTAATTAAATAAGGAACCATTAACATAGTCAAATAATATATTGATCTAATCATAAAAAAAATACAATTTTACCTGACATTTGTATTCATCAATTGATCAAATTGCTTGAGGCTTGTATTTTCAATACTTCCAGTTTCCAAAATTCCTGCATTATTTACCTTAATCATAAAGATACATTAGGTACCAAAACATCTATCCTTTTGTAATGAGATATAGTTTCATGAACTAATTTATCAATATCTTTTTCAGTAGTAAGATCTGCTTTAATAATAAATGGCTAAATTTTTTTATTCTATAAAAAACTTTATATTTTTTAGTTGATTCAGTTTCACATTCACTTAATGTTTGTTGCAACTTTTGCTCATTTCTGCCACTTAAAACCAACTTTGCCCCAAGCCTTGAAAATAATATTGCTGTAGCTCGACCGATTCCTGAACTTGCACCTGCTTATTATAAAAATTTTAAAAAACCTGTAACGAGAATAACCTTATCTAAAAAAGCTTCAGCTGCGAATAACATATTGTAATTATAAATTCTATTTTAGGTGAAATATATCCTCATAATACAGCAATTATATCCTTAACCAAATCAAATAATTTACATATTTCATATATATGATTATGGTATATGATATTAAAATAATTTTAGAGAGTGATTAATCTTGAATAAAGAAAAAGCACAGATATTGTACATCACAGATATTGTACAAATGACGTCATTTTTATGAGAGAGTTCCGAGTACCCATATTAACACGAAATTAAATTCATTTCAATTTTTAATTTTTCATGCGCAAACATATGGGTCAAATCATGCCTTATTTATTTAAGCCTTCTCAGTATTATAATATTAGTAATCGTGCAATAAAACATATTGACAAGCCATCAAAAGTCACTAAGGAATACAAAGGTTTTACCAAGTTTTATTCTATTTTTGTTTTAGAATAAATTTTTTTATTAATTTTGTTTAGTAACTACTATGGATGAAAAAAATAATGAAGATCTTAGTCATAATATGGAAAAATTTGAAATACAAGTGCATCCCTTTGATCAGGTTTATTATAGAGTATTTCTAAGCCTGCCAATTCTATTAGGCTTATTAAAAAAATAGTAAATTTTGTTATAACATTTAGCATATTTTAGGCTCTACTATTTAATAATTTTTTATGATTTAATAACATATATTAAAAACTATTTTATAGTCAAATGATCAGCTTGTCAAAATTTCCCCACCTCTTCAAGAACATAATACCAAAAATTTACCCCAAAGAAGGTTAGTTTTAATTAATGTTTATTTATTTATCTATCTCTTTAAAATTATAAGGTCTATATAAGGTACACAATTATGACAAAGTTGGGATTTATTGAACCAAAGTTTGTACCTTCTGGAAAATTAACTATTAATCAACTTATAGACATACTAACAATTATGAATGAATATCAAAAGATGCCTCAGGACAGTGAATATTTTAACCCAGATTTTGACATTTTTGAAGCCATTTCTAAAAAATTTGACCTTAAAGTATTATAATTTATTTGTAAATATTGTTTTTATTATGTATTAGTAAAACAATAAATAATTTATACATATATAGTATAAGTACTAAAACTTATTATCTATTTTTTGATCACTTCAAAATTAAAAGTTTAACTTTTATCTTTATAATTATTACATATAAAAATTAGGTTGAAGATGTCAAACTCATCTGCCTCCATACTCAACTTTTTGAAGTTTTTTTCCCCAAAATTTTCCATGATTCTAAAACCAAATCTCTTTATGAAAGGACACTTGGAGTTGTTATAGATAAGGTAATTGATATTTTGAACCTAGAATTTTCCCATAATTTCAATTTGTCCAAATTTTGTATATTTATTTCTATAAAAGAAAGTTTTTTGAAACAATTATTAACTCTCACCCTAAACTTTTTGATAGATATGAATTAAAATGTCTAAACAAGGCAATTTCACACTTGGAAAAAAACTTATCCTTGGACAAAAATTTATCCTTCGACAAAAATTTATCCTCTAAAATTAGAAAAAAATTGACCAAAATAAGGATAACACCGGACAACAAAAAAACAACATAAACGATTTTTCGAGGGTTTTGTAGAGAATTTTCTTGCGATAACGACCCCGGGTTTAGTTTTTTTTCCAATGCCTCCAATTTTTTTTAAACCGCGTCTAAAGTTCGGAAAAAAATTCACAAAATTTCTTAAACTATTAATTTTCCAAAAAATCTATTGGCATATTCAGATTCCTTATAAAAAACATATCTAAAAAAGGTTATTACCTAAAATTATTAGCAATTTGCTTTTATGTTATTTAGGATCAAAAAACGGATTTTATGACGAAAACCACTAATTTTATAAAAATAAAAAAAATAAAATAAATTAAATATTATAAAAAAATTAAAACCCCTTACCTTAATAATGAATGTTTCCGTTATCTAATTAAAATTTTAAACTTTTGTTATTACCCATAGGTTTTATGATATAGAAGTCCAAAATACCTCAAAAATTGAAAAATCTCGACTTTGACACCGAATAACTAAAAATCTGAGGCATTGGCTAAAATTCAAATTTCATATTCGTGATCAGCGCCAAAAACTTGACCAAAAACCATAGTTCAAGATATTTCTTGCAAATTTTTAAGTGTAAGAAATTTTTTGTACATTTTTATGTATGTATGTATGTACATATGTAAATATTATTTTAAATTTAAAAAAAAAGAACATTAACCACTTGTTCCTAAATTTTTTTAATTTTGTATATTATTATCGAGAATATATCAGCAATTGTTATAAATTAATGTAAGACACAAATATAATATTCCCTTGATCTAAAATATACCAATGACTTGTGGTTGTAATGCATAAAGTTGTAAAGTCCTATATATACACTTCCATTTGTTTTTAATTTCCTTTTAATTTTTGACATTTTTAATTTCAACCCCAAATTTAAATATATTTTTTTGATTTTAAGTTTTATTATTATTATTTTAGGCATCTAATATCAAAGGCCACGCTTTTGAAATAGATGATCGGGATATGAACCAAAGAATGAAGGATATTCGAAAATTTCTCGATTCTCAACCAATATTAAAATTGCCCCCTAAGAGCTGATTCCAACTTATAAAATGATCATTTTTTGTGTCAGATTTTTTTGTTTCCCTTGAAGTTAGCCAATTTACATAGCTTATTATTGTCATTCAGCTATTTATATTCCATAACCTACTATTTGATATATTTTTTAGTAAATTTGTGTTATATGTCTATAATTATTCGATATTTTTGTATAAAATGGTTTAGAAATCTAATTTCGTGTTCTTTTTAAGATCTCATTACATTTCTTAAGATTATGTTTTGAAGGTTAGTTGTGGATAGGATTACTATATTTATGAGTATTATAGATAAATATATATTTGCCATAGATTGAAAATTAGTATTAAATTTACAAAATATAAAAAGCAATCATACAAGGCCGAATTATTTCAAATAATATACCTAATCTGGAGGCACTGGACTCGATCTAACCCCTTCTTTTAAATAATTTTTAATATGCTATAAAAACCCTTTGCTTATGCATATTATGCTGCAAATTAAAATCTCTAGTACTTTCAACTTTCTAGCTGAATTTTAGATGCAATGTTCATATGCAGTAGCTTGCACCTTTTTTATGATATTAGACTATAACTTATGATGTAAAATTGTCCACGATATCAAATTGTATGATAATACGAATTAAGCCTTATAAAGTCATTTCGCCCTTGTCCGTGTCTTGTAAATGGTTTGTTTTCCCGAAAATTTTAAAATAATGGGGTTCCCTATCACGCGTTTAGTTCTATTAAGTGCCGAAAATAAAGCGAATTGCATTTATTTAACCACGATTCATGTGTTTTTATCATTTTAAAAAAATACATGGCCTTATATAACTGTGATCCGTATTGTGCTTGTTTTCATATATATAATGCCGGCAAGAATTTCAACCCTGGAATAAGGGTCTTTTCGATAAAATTTTTTTTATAAATTTAAAGATTAATTGAAAGGCGTCGTAAAAGGGCTTGCATCGGGGGGCGTTGACGCACACCCCTGCGCCAGCCTTGGGATTATATTGATGTCAAAATTATATAAAAACAATAAAAATTCTATTTAAGCGTATAATTTTAAAATAAAAAACAAAATCTTTCATTTTCATTAAAACAAATTATTCACCTTGAATGAATCGTTTATATAGAATTTTCGCTTATAAAAATATTGTATTTTTAAGTTGTTTTCAAAGCTCAATAAAAGTTGATAAATGGTTGGCTAGGTGTATTAATCAAAATAATAATCTATATTACAGAGGTCAACAAATTTTTGAGACCTATGGGATATATATAAAAAAAAAAAAAAAAAAAAACCCCCCCCCAAAACCAAAACCCCCACCCCCTTTTCTTTCCACCCTCTCCAATTTTTTTAATTTATTAAAAAATTATATAATTAAAAAAAAAAAAAAAAAAAAAAAAAAAAAAAAATATTTATTTTTTTATTTATAATTTTTTTAAAAATATAAAAATTCAACACAAAATATATTTTTTATAAAAAAAAAATAAAAATAATTTTTATTTTTTTTTTGGTTGTAAAATTATTATATAAAATTTAATTGAATTTAAAAAACATAAATAAAAAATAAAAATTTATTTTTTTTTTTTTTTAATATTAATTTAAAATAAAAAAAATTTTTTTTATAAAAAAAAAATATTATATATTTTTTTTTTTTTTTTATTTATAATGTTCTATTTTTTTATAAAAAAAAACCCTTTTTTTTAAAAAGATGTTTTAAAAAAAAAAAAAAAAAAAAAAAAAAAAAAAAAAAAAAAAAAAGAAGAAAAGCCCCCCGGGGGGGGCATTTTTTTATTTTTTTATAATAATCTCGTTTCTGACTTAAATATTTGTTGAAGAGACCAGATCTGCCATTTAAAGGATTTTAAAATCCGTTTTTTTTCTTAATCAAATTTTATTTGGCAGCTATTTTTGAAATTTTTGAAAATTCAAAACACAAATATTGAGAAAAATGTAAAACCTTTAAATTTAAACTAATAAAATTTTGATTTTTCTAATAGATAATAATATATCGCGTCCTATATAGGTTGGGGTGCCAAATATCTTGTACAATGATCTAAATGTTGATGTAAAAGCTTGATATAATTAAAACTTATATTTTTCATTATTTGATAAAAGCGTGAAAATTTGCAAAGAAATTTGTTTTAGTTTTTTCCTTTAGGTAATTTGACACAATTAGTCATTTTAATCAAATTTGGCCATTTTTTTGATATGCATCATATTAGATAACATAATAAGGATTATTATATTAGTGTCATAATTTTCCTTTTTCACGAATAGTTTTATCGACCTGTGTTATAAGCCTATACTAATTTCTATTTTTTTTTTTTGAATTTTAACATTAAAAATGCTTTGTTTAAAAAATATTTGCCAGGCGTATAACAAAGCATGCATATTGTCACCCGAAGAGCCCGGCCCGTTAGACTTATTTTATTTTGAGGTTCTGTTCGTACATTTTGAGTCGGGTAAAAACAGGTTCCATATAAATCTTTTCCGCCTCAACTTTGTATTAGTTAGTAATTTATTAATTAAATTCAACGATCATATAACAGACGGCTAGAAGGACTTTGGATCTGCATATTTAACGAAATTCGTATAAACACAACCACCTAGATGTAAGAAAAATTGCTAAACAATTATAAAAAGTTACTTATCCGGTCCGTGACCGCGTCCCTAAGTAAAATGTTCAGCCCCTCATAAAACATATTTTTTCAATATTTTGGTGCAAATTGCTTTTTTTAATTGTCAGGCGCCCTTAAGCATTGTGTGTGTTGCTATAAGGACGAACCGGGCCGGAATATATTGCAGAATTATAACAAGGTGTAACTTAGAGTGGGGAAAGGGCGGAATTTGCTTATACAAAAATAAAAATATAGCACTCTTTTATCAAACCATTTATCAAAGTGTAATTATAAACATGGAAAATGTTTTAAAATTTAGCTTTCTCGACCCCAATAATCTTTCATATCTGAATTTCGGTATTACCAAAAAAGTACAAGAGCATTAATACAAATAATTCTCCTAACAAATGTATTATTAACCAATACGAATGTAAAATATCCTAAAACGGTCTCGGTCAAAACAACTTAAGGTAAAAATGTTACATTTTAGAATTTAAATAAATAATATTACTTTTATCAAATCATTTTATTTAAAAAAATGTGATTTATATATATATCTTACATTGTTTTAATTTATTTAGTTTCAGAAAATAACAATTTAATTTTTTTCAACCATATTATCTGACATTCTGAGGTTCGTTTGAAAGGGTTGTAGCCAGTTTATCAAAAACTTTTTAAATCAAATTTATTATTAAACCACAAAACTACATTTTTACACTGTTGACAATGTAGTGTCAATTCACGTATAATGTTACATTGTGAAGATAAGAAGGCGGCGAGCTATCCCATTGGTGTTCCCCATTTATTGACATATGTTATGTGACATAAATTACATAAATATAGATTTTTTTTTTGGTTTAAATTGCCAAAGTTCGATTATTTTGAGTTCGAGTGTAGTATTTTGCAATGTGACTTTTGGAACGCTGAGTCGATTTTAAGCTTTATTTATTCGTGAATAAAAATCGACTATTTTTTCGCTTGCTAATTATTTTTTTATTTTTTAATTTATATGGTTTTACTTATGATTTAAACCGCTTAATTTTTACCCTAATATTTTTTAACTATTTAACTATACTCTCTATTTTTCCTGGTTTTTCTTGAGATTAATCAAATATTCTTCCTTAAAAACGCTTAGCCATCATGCCTGCCGAAATAACTATCCATCAGTCACCGCTACCCTATATCGAATCTTTGCTGGTAATGAGTTTCTTTCAATTATATTTCAGTTTATAATATAACTCACCAGCTTTTTAAAATTTTTTTGAGATGAACTAGATTAAAAATAAAATTGCTCACTTTTTCTTTATATCATAATTGCTTAATAACATTTTCTACGTTAATTATATTCATTAAAAATCTATATTCATTAAACCATAAAAGGAATTAACACTTTTAATCTAACCTTAATAAAACTTTTATAGTCGCGAGGTGGTGGTTTTTACGAAAACGATATTATGGGTAAATCGTCAAAAGCTTACCTTGGGGGAGGAGGAGGAGGCTATCGCCCTTTATACGACTTAAACAAAGGCGGCGGGATCAATAACAGTAGCTTGTACGATAAAACAGCTGCCTACAGCACTTCTTACGGCAAACCATACACGACAAGACCCCTGTATCAACCCCCGGCTCATTTGATGGACCCTTATTCGAGTAAAAGGACATCACTGCCCACGGATCTGTATTTGCCACCTTTCACCCCCTCCCCATATCCGAGTTATAACTCCACCGTGGGTCCTTCTTACATATGGGGCAGCCTAAAGACCGATTCGGGGGGATTGCTGGGCTCAAACATCCTAAACGCCACAATGTATAGTAGCAACCCAACGCAATTTAGTTGGAACAATCATGGGAGCAACGCAAACAGCTTGGGCATCTACTATTACCCCACGAACTATAGCTTCAGTTACGGGGGCGTTCGAACACCCTCAATATATAATAGCCCGAGCACGTACGATTACGATTTGACCTACCCCCACAGACGGCATAATAGATCATATTACGACGATGATATTCCCGATAATTATAGTAGTCTAGACGTGAGGAGATTATCTACACCCGCTTTATTTGACCGAGGTCTGACCGGGTATGCTTCCAAGTATTACGGGAACCCGCGGACACAATATTTGGGCTTCCCCGGACAAACAAACAAATCTTGCATTACTAGTAGTACGACAAGCCGTATCGGTGGTGATCTTGGGAGCTGCCCGATCATAAGTTCGACGACTAAGACGTACAACACGAACGAAAGTAGTGGCATCGGGGCTATTGATGCCGTGCCCCTATCGGATAAGTACTTCCCGCTCAGCAAATACAACAATTACGGAGTCTATTACCCGTACAGTCGATACATCGACGCTTACTATCCGCTCTCGACCTACAAACGAGGTTTGAAAACCTACTTCGGGTTAGATCCTTTGGACTAATAATATCAACAAAAAGTTGGTGTCATTTGATATCGTATTAGATATAATATATTAACAATGTTTATATTTATATATATTAGTAATAATTTTGCAGCGCTTTTATATATCTCGATCCCATCCGTTATCGGCCCTGGTGCTCATAGTAAATTTTTTTTGAATATACTACCAACTTTTAATGGCTTCATATCTAAAACATTGTAAATCACACTACAACGAATATATTTTTATTTAATCAATTATTTAATTGCATATGATTCATCTATTATAATTATCATTATAGTGTAGCCTTGATCTTTAAATTTACAGTCTCTCAATTACTATGAATTTTTACATTTTTTAATGTATAAACAATTTACATTGATCATGCGTAAATATTATAGCTGGCTAATTAGTTCAATATGAATTTTGTCCCCTTATTTCGAGGTCAAAATTGATTAATTTAATTATAATAGTTATTTAAAAATATAAGATGCCGAGAAAAAACAAAGGTTATTAAAACAATGTTAATAGCTTAAATGTTTTTCAAAATTTAACTGATGATATATATAGGGTTTAACGTTTTCCACTGAACGATTAGACCAAACCACCTTTGTTCTGTCGCCAAAAGGCGTCATTTGAATTTTTATCCTACGACTCTAAGGTAATAAATATTCGATAGACTCGGTTCCATAAATTATTATTTTATATATAACAACGTTAGGGCGCGTTTAGTGTTCTTTCACCTTTTTAAATTTTTTTAAAGACTTTCATTTCAAAAAAGTATTTTAAAAGCTTATAAGTAGGATTGGCAACTTTTTGTAAGTTTAATGTGGCAGGAAAAAATTTTAAATTTTACGAAAACTAAAGGAACCCTAACGTGAATAACTATCAAATTAAGAAGGATAAAATATAAAAAGAGGATTCATAACAGAGGTTTCTATTTGCAAGCTTTGAGCTCCACTTAGTAAGGATAAAAACATCAAAAATTTCACATCTCACTGTAACTTGGATGGTGACAATTTGATTTAACCTTTACAAAATCAAATTTCACCCATAATTTTTTTTTTATAAAAAAGGCGTCAGGTCAATCAATAGCTAGGACTATAACCCAACCTTCAATTTAGGAGGTTTATGCTTTTTTGGAGAAAATATAGTTTATCCGGTGTCACCGAGGGGTTTAACATGAATTCATTTTACACTGAATAGTAAAAACGCTTCAAAATGTAGGGGTTTCCTACTTAACTTGATAATTTCAAATATGTTATTGGAAATTGTATTTGTTTATTTTTTTATAGCGAATTTAGATTATAAAATAAACTTAAAATTATATGAATACTTGCAAAGCTATTGATTACATTTTAGTATCTAAAATTTTAAAGAATTTAAATAACGTTTTATTTAAATGCCATTTTTAACTTCTATATTATAATTTGTTGAAATATCAATAAAAAGAATGTTCGTTAATAATGTGATAGATGAATGGTGTAAATGCTTAAAAGTGAGTGCTAGTTTAAACAATTAAGGCCGCCGAACATTTAAACCCTATGGCAAATGATTATTGTGTGCCAATATCATATCAACATAAAAACACAACCCTAAAAATTTTAGGAGTTTTAAAGACATATTTGAAACCATACGTTAATATATTTAAGTTTCTCATTGTATTGTCTATTAGCAAATGACGCATGATATAGATGACCTTGGTCGGATAGTTAACATAACTCATACCAATTTCTCAAACTTGGAGATTAAATTTGGTGGAGTATCATTTAAATCCGAACAATCTTATTGGATTTATGTTTAGCTGATTAAATATCCGTATCCTAAAAAATGGCAAAAAAAATTATGGGGCCAAAGTTGTTAATTGCGTTTTAAGGAAATTTATGTAATATATAAAGATATAACATTGTTTTTTACTAGCTAAATATAGAAAAATATTCATATCAAGCTTGCTGCAGTTGGAGGTGTATCGATAACCTTTATTTGAGGTTAGGCCATTGGTTTATCTGACATGAAGTGTTTACATTTGAAAATCCCCAATGTATATTATAATATTTATTTCACAAAAAATATGTATGTATCGAAATTATGTAAAATCAACGTTCAAAAATTACGTTTTATAAAAGTAATCCATAAAACAATATATAAACCCACAATCCACTTTTTATAAAGGCGCATTCTAAAGGGATTGAAAACTACAAATAAAATTTGTTTGTCTATTTACAAACAATAGAATTCAGGTATAAATGTTTTAGAACGAGCCAGTAGGTATAAAAACAACATTTTCAATGCTAATTAAAAAAAGTCGTGTCTTATTTGCTTTTTTAAAACTTAATATGTTATCCATAAGTAATATATATAATAATGAATATTAATCGTTTTTTATATGTATTTTAAATAGTTTTATTAAAAACAAAACAAGACACGACCTAATAATCAATATTTCAATGCAAACGAAGTTAACTAAAAGAACTGTGAAAATAATTGAAAAATAATATAGGGGAAAGAAAATAATAAAATATTTTTAACAAAACACAAAACAGGTTTTGATTATTCATGAAAAAAAACAGGGGTATAGGGCCATCTATATTTTTAATGTAAATCCATCACACTGGTGTATCATTCATTCATTGTTCGTCTTCAGCCGAATAAGGAGGAGATGCGTTATCGAGCGGAGAAGAACCCAAGGTGGTCTCCTGCGATTCGGGTGGTTCGTTAACATGGTTAAATTGGGAAGAGGAAGTCGGTTCCTCGGGACGGTAATCGCTGCTATTATCGTCGCTATCATCCTCGTAAATGGGTTCGGAGATATGTTCAAGGGTAGTAGTTTCGAATTGGGCTGTATGCGTATAAGCACTCGTAGTGGTGGTAACATCGTCATACAACGGTTCCGTTGCTATGTCCCCGGGACTGGTGCTAGTTATTTGTTGAACAGTGGTCCGTTCTTCTTCTTCAATATTAAAGTCCCGTCGTTGATGAACTACGTAATGAGAATCTCCCGCTTGTTGCTGCATAATAGATTCATCGACCAACACCTGCTGATGATGTTCGGATGATACGACTTGGGTATTTGTAATGTTAGCATCGTCGAGATTACCATCATCAAGCTCATAAGCATAATTGATTTCTTCCTCAATTGGTGGTCGCGGTGCCTCAAACTTTGGAGAAGGGGATGCCACGCGGTCAGCGTAATTTGTAGATTCGACAGGTGATAGATTCTCCCGAGGAGGTGTGACATCGTCAGTGAAAGGTTTAGCATCATTGTTGAGTTCACGATTGCCAAAATGTACTCTATCCTCCAAATTTGAAGCAGACATTATTTCACTTGAATTTTCAGTTTCTTTATCATCATCATTAGTTTGAGCATGAGCTTTGTTTTTGTTTTCGGTATATTTAGTAGATCTTGAGCTCCCCTCACCAACGTTTGATGTTTTATTAGCTTTTTCTGATCGGGCCTTTGAAGGAGGTGGCCCGCTAGTAGCTCCTTTAATATGGGTCAAGAAGGCAAGTGAGGGGATAAAGGTTGTTCCGCTGGCATTTTCTTGTTCACTTTCATCGCTTCCCTCATCCAACTCAAAAGTTTCAATTTTCGGTTCGCCAAAATGTCGTCTTACGGAATCATCCGATGACGGTTTAGCGTTTCGAGTTGATATTGCTTGATGACTGGTAATGCTCGTTAATACATTATCTTTATTATTATTGTCGTTATTAGTAGATTTAGGATTATTGGTGTCTGAAGTACAAGGATCTTTTGTTTTTTTCTTTTTCTTCTTACTTTTGACAGGGTTAAGGAATGACTGCAAAAACATGTGGGTTGGAAGGTGGGCCGGGTTAACGTTTGCCGCATCTTCATTTTCGCTTTCCTCCTCTTCTCCAGACGATGATTCGACCGCAATTTTTTGGTCCGGTTTCACTGTTTGAGTGTCTGGCACCCGCGTGCGATCAAAATCATAGTTACGAGGAGCCTTCTCTTCTATGAAATGCAAAGAGGCATTAAAAGGAATTAGAAAACCCATAGTTAAATCAACTTATTATAACTTGCATTCAAAAATAATGTAATGTATGAATATTCAAAAAATGCAGAAAGTCGTTGTTTTCATATATTTTATATTAGGGTAATGGCAAAATGAGTCTTTATTTTCGTAAAATTTCAAAATTGAAAAAATTTATTTTGTAATAAAACGCATTTTAAAAAGTTGCGAAATTTAGTTTATGCACATAAAATGCTTTTTCTGAAATAAAAAATTTTATGTTTAAAAAATAAAATTTTACAAAAATAAAAACTTACTTTGCACGTGCCCTTAAACAAATATGTATCTTTACCCGTGTTATCTTCCCTATCCCATTTGCGAGGCCTACGTTGACCGCCATATTTATCATTGTTTCCTCTATCAAATCGATCGTTAGAATAATCTAGATAGTTATTAATAAAAACTTTCTTTAAAATCCTTTTCATACTAAAAAACATTCAAAATTAACTTATTTCAAGCATTTAATAATATTGAGCAGCTAAAAATTCAAATGCCGTTATAACTATTATCGCGGTCATATCTTGGCTGCTGGGACCGCTGATTCGAATCGCTAAAATTGGCGCCCTTAGCATCAAAATGTGCCGGAGCGGCCTGCCAAAGTGGGTTACCCTTGAATCTTTGCGCGGCGTTGTTATTGAAATTCATCACACGGCCGGCAACGTTGTGTTGTTGTCGGGCTGAAAAGGGTTGATGATGAGGGTGGTGGTGAGTACCAAAAGGAGGCGGTCCTCCTGGAAATCTTTGCAGGCCTCCCATAAACCCAGGGGGTGGCATGCCCATGGGCGGGAAGAAGTTAGCCGGGGGTGGTCGGAGCATAGGGTTAAAAGAACCCGCTTGTTGTTGCTGCTGCTGCGCGAAATTCGCCGCACCCCCTATAGGTGGGGGAGGAACTCCGAAAGGCGGGGGCGGAATATTGAAGCGGGGTATCCCGTCGGGTCCGGTAGGGGGTAGACCTATAAGACGAGGAGGTGGTTGTTGTTGTTGACCAGCAGGACCTAATTATATAATTTTTTTAATGCAAAAGAACTAAAAAAATATTGTGTTGAATATAAAAATTTCTTATGTTAATTTAACAAATTAATCAAGTCATGTAATTATATTAATCAAAAAAAAATGTTTTATGGCCTTAGTCTCGTTTGTAAACAAATTAATAAAGTTATCTAAAAAAATCGGGGCAAAAGTGTACAGTTTATAACATTTCTATCTCAAATGGTTTTGACCATTAAATTGTTATAAAACTGAATATTAACATTTTGTAAAGAGTGCGCTTACATACCTTGGATCAATTGTCTAGTTGAGTCTAACACATAAGGAGGTGGGGGCGGCGCGCCGGTCGGAAATTTAGTAGGTATTCCACCCAAAACCGTGGGCTGAGGTTGCAATTGACCACCTGGGAGAGAAGCGTTACCTCCAACCACAACACTAATGAGCGAAGGCTGTTGTCCGGCAGAATGGTGCAAGGGAAAGGCACCAGGAGGGTTCATTTGAGGGGGATTGCCTGAATTGAAAAAGATTAAATATTAATAAAAACATTAAAACTATTATGTAAGCACATCCCTATAATTTACCAAAAAAGTAGGTTTGATCCCATAAATCAGATAATATACCTAAAAAATTTGTTTAAATGCAATATACATAAATGGTATAAAATCAACGGTAAAAAATCTTTTTTTTTAATGAAAATAAAAACATTAGAAGGTAAATTGTTAGCATAACAAAAACAAACCTAATAACGGCGGTGGTGGTCCTCGAAAAGCGGTAGATGCCAAATGTTCTTCCATTTTTTCTATAGAATTTTAGGACGACACATATAAATCAAAATATTCAACGAAATTATTTGAATGTCAAAATTCATATCATTTTAGAATCCTAACCATTTATTAATAATGGGAGGTATTTTAGAAAGTGCACTAAACTTTAACAACTTTTGTAACAAAATAAGACATTGGAAAAAATGATTTTAAATAATATATGTATTTTGCTTAAATTTATAGGTCAAATATTTTATAAATTATTATGTGTCAACATTGACTTTAACCATATAAGTCTTTTTAAATTTTAAAGCGCTGCTTATAATCTTATTTGATAGAAGTTTTTATTTAAAAATGAATAAAAACGCGTTAGATCACATGGCGCTGTGAGAGGGTATTTTCTGTAACCATAAATCATGTGTTTTCATATTTATCTTCCGAAATAAAGGAGATAAGCCATGGCCGCACCCAGAGCTGGGAAAAGCCCATTTTTGGGCTTAACTCGTTTTTGTATTATTTCGAAATTAAGAAACAATAAAGGGTTTCAGCTTTAATCAAAATAACATTTATACAATTTAAGAATTTCTGCTTATATTTTTTTTATCTATTAATACTTAATTTTTTCAATCTATCATAAAATTTTGGGAAAACAAAAATTTGAGCATAGTCAAAAAATGGGGGTTTTCCCAGCTATCTATAACCCTAACATTGACTATTATTTTGGTACATAAAATATTTAATATGTTACGTTTAAGGTCCTTGGGGACGGTATCCCAATCAATCGTACCCCCTTCACTAAATTTATCACACTTGGTAACGTCGACTTTGTCGTAAGGGATGAGATAAGCACCGCGCGAAATGTTCCAATAAAGTTTGTAATCGGTATTTTCCATAAGCCCTTTGAATGGGCTCCAATCCATCTAAATTGAGTGAGGAAAATACAAGTTTCAAAAAATATTTACGCAAAAATTGCATGTTAAATGGTGGAGTTTTTCAAACTAACTATTAAATAAAATAAGAAATTGTATGGCAAAAAAATGTGAATAGTAACTTGTAACGTTTTCCCCAACAATTTATATCGGTCCTTCATTTTATCTAAAACTTTTGCAGCGTCAGCCCGTAATTTGAAACAAACGTATGCGCAACCACGTGGTGGAACCATCTAAAAATTATATAAATGCATTTTTTTAGATTAGTCCGGTGCGTACTAATTTTAATTTTTATGATAGCCTATTTCTTAGTTAGTAAAAACACTCAAAAATTTGTAAAGACATTTGCAACGACGGGAGCCAAACATTATCAAAAATCATTAATAAATTTTAAATTACACATGCCAATTAAAAAAACCAGGTTTCCCGAATGAGTACAAATTAAACGTAAATTATAATAATTAGGCCAAAATAAAATTCTTTTTATCGCGACCTAATAATGATTTTTTGAAGGTTAGCAGATTTAAACCGAAACTTCTTAATAGAAATGTTTTTAGTCCACTCTAATTAGTTTGGTAAAAAAATCATTAAATAAGAGGTCGCGTTTTTGTTTAAAAAAATTATTGGGAAAAAATTTGTGTGGTGAAAAATTGAAAAAGAAAATTTAATTGAACCTGAAAGTAATATAGATTTTTTTAATTTAAACTTGGTACTTAGATTTATTTTTAATTTGGCAAACTCTACGTCTTCGTTTAATAACACTGGTCGACAAATTTCGACTTTTTGTCGGCGACCAGTTACAAACACATATAATTTAAAAGAGTTTTTTGTGCTGATTCCAAATATCTTTTCCATTTTTTTCGAATAGGTCTAATTTTTTAATTAGAAGCGGTCAAAATCTTCAAAAACCTCAATATATGTCATTTTCAAAAGCAAATTTAACACCCTAAAATCCAAAAATTTTTAATAAAAAAAATGTAATTCTATAGGGGCTTAAATAATATATTCGAATTAAAAAAACTGGAAAAAATTAATTAGTTAAGCAATTATTTAATTTTTAAGAAAAATTATATATGGCAAAATTGGCGCCTTTAAGTCTATCTCTTAAAATCCTTTTTAATGGTCCATGGGAATTTAATTTTTAATGTTATTTGCTTCAAATCCATAAAAAAGGTTTAGATAATTTATTTTAAGCTATTGGGAATATTTGATTATAATTATCTCCTTTATAAATCACTTGCTTACAAATAAATTTATGTAAAAAAAGTTCTGGTAAAAGTTTATAAGTAATCGAGGACATTATGATAGGGGCAACTATATATTGAACAATCTCAATTGGGTAAAGTAAGTCTAATTAACCTCTAAAGTGAATTTAAATTAAAAATAAGCTTACCAAAAATCTTTGAAGAGGTTTCTAAGCGTTAGACTTTATGGCGCCAAATACGCCTAATTCATTTTTTCTTAAAAATTAAATAATGATTTTTAAATTTTTTTGATTTAATTTAATTATTTAAGAATTTTCCTATAAAATTACAAGCTTTTTGTCCAATTTTTTTGAATTTAAGGGCACTATATTTGCTTTTGAAAATGACACATATTGGAGTTTTTGCTGACTTTAAACGGTTATAGTTAAAAAACTAGACCTATTCGGAAAAAATGGAAAAGATATTTGAAATCAGCTTAAAAAACACTTCTAAAATATACGTTTTTCTAATTGGTCGCCATTTTTTGTCGACCAGTGTAATCTATAAATTCATTTAAATAATAATCAAAAGCAAGAAAATGTAAAAAAACGCAATGAAATATTTTGAAATAAGTTGAAAAAAAGATATGTACGTTAATAGCCTCCGGGACTAGGGCGTAGTTGTCAAAGGCTTGCTTCAAATCATCTTCAGTCGCCTGTTTCGGTACGTGGCCTATCCATATAGTCCTAGATAAAACTGGAAAAAATAACGAGTTAAGATTAGAAATTAAGATCTACAAACTATTGTATATATGCATCAAATAAAACATTTGAAATCAATTATCAATAATTTATAGACTAATAAATCTTTCCTACAATCTGCAACTAGCTTAATTAATATACAATTATCATTTACCTGAAAGAGCGTTGACCGTCTTATCAGTATCGTCAGCTGAGAGATGGTGCGAATGCCTCGTGGAACTACTGGTGTCCTTTTTACTACTCCGGCTGGGCGATTTATGGCTTTTATCATCCTTGTGATAGTCCCTGTCCCTATCACGCCGGCTCGAACTGCCTGTTGACTTTTTAGCACTGCTACTACCGTGTTGTTTACTATCTCGGCTTCTATCCCTGTCACGGTCTTTATCCTTCTTATCGTGACTCTCTGTATATAAAAAGGGAAAATGTTGTGTTTATTAAAAAGCACTATATACTAAAGAGATATGAAATGTAATCACATTTGCAAATAATATATTATATAAAAAAATATGCTTATGCAAAACATATTAAACAGCAAATATTGCACAAATAATAAGAGTTTTTAAATAATTTTAACATGCCAAAATTTACATTTATATAGCTAAGGTATGTTAATTCATAACATTATAAAAATAAAAGTATGACTTTTTTTGGCAATCCTAAAAATTCTTAATGCACGGTATAAACTATAAACACCTGAAATTTTGTTAAGGCATTCATAAATCGACAAATTTTATTTTAAAATAAAAAATATATATACGTTAAATTGCGTTTACTAAACAATCTCCATTTCTTGTATTCTTTAGATTTTGAGTAAAACATAAAAACATAATCCAAAAATGTAAGCTGTTTCGGCTTTTTTTAAATTTAATTCCATGCACACAAGAAACAAACAATAGTTTTATTTTTATTGAAAATCAAAGATGATAAAGTAATTTGCCAATCCCCGATGATGGTATACAAATAAAGGTAAAAAATAAATAAACCTAAATATATTACTAACATTTCATTTTTTAGTTAAACTCGTAATAAGTGGTCTACCAAAATATAGCACCATTTTTAACGGTATTGTAAAATTTATAAACAAACTTTCATCGTCTCGACTTGACTTCTTGCGATCTTTGTCGCGGTCCGTATTTCGGTCCCTATCCCGATCACGGTCTCTGTCCTTGTTGTGCCTCCTGTCACTCCGATCATTTTCGTAGGCGTCCTCGTCTCTCCGTTTAACGGAGCGTTCGTTGGATTTGTAACTGTCGTAATCGTTATTACTCGGGGCATTTTTGTAATTTTGATCATTTGAAGGATGGGACGGAGGTGGTGGGGTTTTGCGCTTCAAAGAGCTGTTGTTAGCTTGAGCCATTTGAATGCTTAAAACGAGACATAATAATTTATTATTAGAATATCAAAGTGTATTTTATTTAAAAAAGTTATATTTTAACTGTGTATAGTAGATATAGCACATAAAGCTATTAATAAATTATTTTAATTTATTTTAAATTATGTTATCAGAAAAGAAAGGAAACAAAAAAAATGGCAGTTTTTAAACCTTATTCAAAAACTGTACGATTTATTGTGTTACATAAAAGTGGGTAATCCTAAATAAATATTTGGAAACAAACAGTTTATAATTATTAGACAAAATTTTTAAAACATGATCAAAAATATTTAAATTTAATAGCATGTATATATATAAACTCGCTAAAAGATGGATTCATCCCGAACGAAGGTCCTGTCATTTGAGGATTAAAGGAAGGGTACGGCTGAGGTGGCTGTAATTGGCTACTTATGTTAGCATTATTGCTATTCAAGTATGGGAAAGTGGGTTGGTTGCCAACAAACATATTTGGAGGCTGCTGATTAGGGTTAAAGGGCTGCGCGGTATTTCGTTGCTGTTGCTGTAAATTGAGTCTTTGTTGTAAAAGTAAAAAGGGCGGAGGTGCGACAGGTTGAGACATACTGGCATTATTGTTGTTATTATTAGCGCTGTTATTGAAAACGGGCGGTGAAAGACCAGGAATTCCAGAGGCTGAAGATCCTTTGAAAAAGCCCGAACTCTGGAAATAAAAACAATTTTTTTTTGTATTATAATATAACAACGGATAATTAGAAAATATAACTAAAAAACTTCCCTTTCTATCTTTTTTTTTCTCAGTCCTTTCTCCTAACACATTTTAACAGTATATCCAAAGGTGACACCTTCTTTAACTAACAATCCAATTACCCGATATAAAAAAGATATGAAAATTGTATATGGCAACAAAATGACTCTTTTTAATATATTTTATAATATTTAACCTGTATTTCATATGTAGTAAAGCTACAAGCTAGCTCAAAAAATTAGAAGGAAAGTTAATTTTACATTAATAATAATATTTCTTTTTAATACTACTATTTAAATTATTTTGCCATTAATTGTAAAAATTGTCACTTATAACAAATTTTTAATGATATAAATCTGGATGAATATGTGAAATAATTTATAAAAAGAATACAGTAGAGGGCAAAAAAAATTATCATATTTTGATAACAAAAATAACTTTTGTTACTTTCAATAAAGTTAATATATCAAAAAAAATATTTATATTATAAAATATGCTTGTATACCGATAAAGAAAATTAATTAATCTTAGAAAAATGTAAATTACACAGGTCAACAATTTTTTGAGAGTTATGAGTTAAATACAGAGATCAAACCTGCCATCTTAGAGAATATCAAATTCGTTTATCGTTTTTCCTAATCAAACTTAGTTAGTCAGTTATAAACATTGAATATTTTAGAAAAAAAGGTTAAAAAACCAAAAAGATTCAAAAACAAAAATAAATTAAAATTTTATTTTTGCCTAATTAAAATAATTGTTAAATTTAAAATTCAAATAACATTTTCATTAAAAACCGATAATATATCGTGTCGTATTTAAGTTTGGACGCGAAATATTTTGTATTATCTAAATGCCGACGTAAGAGCTTGATATATTAATAAAATTTTTTTTTTCCATTATTTGTGATTAAAAATATAAGTTACAAGGGATTTTAATATGCAAAAAATTTTTTTAAATTTTTTCTTTATAGGGTATATTTAGATTTGTCAATATGGTCAAAAAAGGTCATTTTTCGTTATAGACAGATCTAAGGAGCCAAAGACGGAAGAAACTGAGAAAAACGAAAAACATATATGAGATTAGGCCATTATGGGGATGCGTTCTTATATGTTTTCATAATAATCTCGTTTCTGACATAAATATTTGTGGAGCTGTGTTATAACTCTAAAAGCTAAAAAAATTAACAAACGTTTAATAAAAACAATACAAGATTCTACAACATAAAAAAAAATAAAAAACTTGGTTGATTTGCATATCAAATTCTTCTTGTTGCTGTTCTAAGATTCGTTTTTTAATTTGTTCGGCAGATAGGTTAGCTTGATCATTCGGATTGATATTGCTTTGATTGAGATTGTTAGACATATGCTGTTGCAAATGCTTCATTATGTCGGGGTTGGTAAGAATGTTTTGAGCAGTTCTAAACATTAATAAAATAAGATTCAAAGTAATAAATATATAATTATATATTTTGTAAAATCAAAATAATTTAATATAATAAAATATAAACAGAATATTGTTCTCATTAAATGATTCTCATCCAGTTTAGTTGGCGTTCAACAACAGAAATTAAATAAAATCTAAAAAGTTTATATTTAAGCATAAGGATAATTTAAAAAATATGAAATGGTGCAGATCAATTTAATAATATAAAGAGAAGGGTATACTGAGCGATATTATCAGCTGGTTGTTGTTGTTGGGTATTAATATGTGTAGTGCTAGAATTGCTTAGCAACTGAACCTCGTCATCATCGTCATCGTAATCAAAATCAAGAATTTTCTAAAAGTGGTAGAAATGAATAATTGATAAATTCAATTTCTCGAGAAATCCGTTGAGTTTTTATAATCGCGTCCAAATAACAAAAGTCGATATAAGGGCGCATCCAGACTTCATTCAGTTTATAATGAATTTTAAAAATAATTTTTTTACAAAACACATTTTAACAAAAAGTCGCCAATCTTTATTATTAGCATTAAAAAAAAATACTTTTTCTAAAATAGAAATTTTAAATTTTTTTTTATTTTTGAAATTTCCAAATTTTTGAATTTATTAATAAAAATGTATGGATTCTGAACGAGCCCAAAAGCAGTAAAATTAATTAAAATAATACTATTATAGAAATATAAATTTTTCTTAATATTATGCCAAAATTCTAAAAATAAATTCTTTTTATTTAATAAAAATGGCTAAAAATATTGCACAAATTTTAATTTTTGAAATTTATATATAAATTAATTTAATAATTTCAGTCCCAACTTCAGATAAACACTATTGAAAAGGCCTAAGAAATTTAATCTCTAACTCCTTTTCTAATATTTATGTTCTAGAGTTTGTTAAATGTAACATATATAATATTATAAAAATGATGCCGAAAATCATTAGAAATAAAAAAAACAATATACTAGGTGGCGGCAATATATATTTTTTAGAGTTCTTTTTTTTATTTTTGTCCAGACAGAATTTACAAATACGGCAAAAAAAGTTTATATTAAGTAATAAACTTCAACATGTGATAATAAACTCATCATTGTTGATTCTTGTTTAAAAGTGTTAAAAAAATAAGGCAAAATGAGATTAAAATAATCGGCCCCGCTAGTAATTTTTTTTCTAAAGCCGGGCCCATTTTTGGCCCGGTCCAGTCCATTTTAGGGCGAGCCGCACCGGACCGTCTTCCTATTTTGATCTTTTATTAGGATCAAATTACAATCTACAAAAAAAATTATAAAATACCTTATTAAATCCGGGTATTAATTCGGTGGAATTTTGTGCCCCTGTTGCCTAAATTAATTAAAATAAATTATTTTAAAATATACAATGGTTATATATAATTTCATATTGAAATAATATAAAACCAGGGATGGCATTAAAAAAAACAGTAATTGTTATTATGAAAATATTAAAATTTGATTCGTTCATTTATAATTGCTGTGAACTCTATTAAACCTCTATAGTTAATTAATTTTTTTAAAGATTTTAAAATTTTGTAAAAAAAATTGGTTCAATGTTGAGGCATATAAAATATATTAACTATGTTTATATCAATTTATAAATAATTAATTAACCTCCTAAGATGTAAAGCACTGATACAATGTTAATTATTAAAATTACATGTTAATTATTTTAGTTAAGAAAATTATAGAATATATAGAATATTTCAACATTTTTGATAAAATAAATCGACCTTAAATGCGTGGTAACATAAATTTTACAAAAACTATGATCTCTTTTTTATAATGCACAAGACTATGGGAAAATATTTAAAAAAAGTTTACAATTTGGCCCGTGGAATCAGCAGGTTTGACCTTTCCATACAGCTGTGCCGCCAATTCCTTCAACTGAGTGACGACTTTTGCATCAACGCTTATGGCAATATCAGTTTCAGCTGCCCGTTTACTCATATCCAGTTGTTGCTTCAGATATTCGCCTATGAATTCAAGCTGTTGGTAGTGTTGTGGATTTATACCAATGGTTGAAGGATCCTATATTTTAATAAAAGTAGAAGAGAAATATATAAAAGTTTGATTCAGTAAACATTAAACTTAATCGGTTAAAAAAGGTAGGTCAAATATCCATATTAAATCCATTAATTCAAATTTTTTGCACTGAAATAATACTATGCAATATCAGATTACACATAAGGTCTGTTAACTTACAAATGAAAAATAATTTTCAATAATATAAGTCCAAATTTTATTAAATATTTAAAAATATCATCCATTTTTTAATTAAAGCAATACGTTTAGGCTATAATAACAGTGCAACTCCAACTGTTAAAAATACAACTGCAGTTTGGATGCAAATTTTTAGAGCCCATAAGTAAAAATTAATTAACAAACATACTGGCAATCTAGGAGTTAACAAGGCAAATTGTTTAGAATCTAAAATAAGCAGGCCACTTGGCAGCTTGAATGTTGTAAATTAGGCATATTGTTTAAAATCTAATGATTAAGAGGCACTCAACAGCTTCAAAGTGGTTGTAATTGTGTGCTATATCCACATCTATGCATGGAATATAACCTTGTTACCTCCTATATGTAGGGAAATGCCACTAAGCTGACTGATCCACCCATTGTATTAATTAAAGATAATTTACTTTTAAACATAAAATATACCTTGCCACATTTGTTGAGTAAATCTGTAACAACCTTTAAAGCTTCCTCAGCACATTCTTTTTGAGGGTTTTTTGGTATATGTTTACCTGCCTCAGTTTCGACTTTTATATCATCTAAATATATACAATGTATTAAGCAAACTTAATTTTGGATTAGCTAAATCTAAAATTGGCTGAATAACATCTGTTGAAAAAGTAGCATTTTTCTGCCAAAGGTTCAGGACCCTTATTACTTTACTCTAATCAATTAAATAAAATATCAGAAAACTTTGTCTTCAGGAGTACATTTAAAAATGCTCCTAAAAGTTTCATATAAATTTTTAGCAAATCTAGGAGCAAATAAATCCTTATTCCCAAATTGGTATTTAGATTGCCTAACAATAGAATCAATTACATAAAGAGCTGCCAATTTGTATTCAGATGGAGCCTAAAATTTAGTTAATTAAATATTAACCTTATTAATAAATTTTTCAACAGTGAGTACAACATGTTTATAATATTTAATCGATTTCAACGCTGTCTTGGTTATAAGGCTCATTTTGGCCTTAGATACCGGTGGCTTCCCATCATAAATAGTCATTAACTATTAAATAAATGAAAAAAATTCGTAGTTACTTGAGAATGGAATGCCTTGATGTTGTCCATATTCAAGTATTCGAAAAATGGCTACCACAACGCTTTTTGACAGACGTTTAAATAAAAAAGCGTATTGGCATATGCATGCCTTATTTTAATAATTCTTAATTATATTTGACAGATGAGTAAAAACATCTAAATTATGTTTTATTTTAACACCCATATAATTATAAGTTAAATACTTTTATTATGTTTTTATTTATTGCATACAAAATTCTACTATATCTTTTTTTCAACCGTCTGAATAATTTTCGCATATAAGGCCACGTGCAAAGAAAGTTTTATTTCGTAATTTTGATTAATCTAAAATTTTGTAAATTATATTATTATTTTAATTTCTTAAAAAATTTTTAATTCCAAAAAATGCATTTTAGTTGCATAAACTAAATTTGGCAACAACTTTTTAAAAATTTGCGTTTTAGGATGAGTTAAGACTCGTTTGAAAAATTTAAAAAACTTTAATAATTTTAAAAATTTTAAATTTTTTGAATTTTTTTTTTTAAATTATTTAAAAACTTTTCTCTCAGAAAAACTATGTAAATGCTAAACATTTGTAAAAAAGCGCTCAATGTCAAAAGGTAAAAATTTAAAAACGTTAAAAAAAATTTAAAATTTTTCAAAAAAATGTAATGAGTCTGAACGCGGCGCTCTTAACAAAATAAAAATTATCAAAATTTTTAAAATTTTACGAAAATAAAAACTCTTTTTGCACGTGCCCTAGTTAAAATTTAAAAAAATAATGAATTAACTAAAGCACTTATAATTTACCAGCCTTAATTTCCTGTCTTAAATTAAATTAAATCTTACTTCAAACTACAATTCAAACCTGACAAAAAGTTTAAATAAGTAGAAAAATAAATTGTAGTACCATTAAAAAAACAACTTATTAATGGTAAGTGCGAAAATTAGACCAAAAGAAATAATTTAAAACGGCAAAACATAATATGAAAAAATAGTATGATTTATGTTTTGGCGCTATGGTAAGTTATTTTTCCATTTAAAAAGTAAAATGTATTTTTTGGCCACTATTGAATTTTTGTTTTAAGCGCGCTCAGACTTTATTTAAATTTCAATTTTTCTTAAATTATTTAAAAAAAAATTTTTTTTAAAGAAGAATATTTCTAAAAATCTTAAAATAATTATCAGCTATGTTTATATAGATTTAGGCATATTAAGGAATTCTAAATTTACTTAGAGCAATATGATTGTTAGAAAATAGCCATGGTAAGCTATTCGGGGCAAATAATTTGATGTGAAAATTAAATTTTTATTTTAGATTATTAAAATTTTTTTATGAAAGGAATGATGTTTGAACGCGCCTAAATTGTGAGTCCAGATATTTGATATCGGGCAATCTATGCTCCGAACATGTGATATTAACAAAAACACATGTTTTATATTTAAATTTCGTTGCATTTACTTACATCAATGGGTCCGAAAACTGAAAATATAATATCTCTGCCTTTAAAGCACCCCAAAAGGCATGAGAAATATATACCCTATGGGACGGCTGGCTTTAGAACAAAGTATTACCTTTAATATTATTTTTTAAAGTTTTTGCTGAATACAATTTTAATTTATAGCTCTTGCCATTTAGAACATGTCATGTTTAGGGTGGGTTTGCTGTCTGTATTGTATGCTAATTATACCAAAAGTAAAGGCCTAATTAAATTTTAAAAATAAATTTATAAATTTAATTTTGCTTTTAAGAAACATCAGGAATTATGATAACTGCATCCCATAACCCTGAAAATGATAATGGTGTCAAAATTATTGGTAAAGATGGGGAAATGCTTGAAGAAAAATGGGAAATATCTGCAACTGAACTTGCAAATTGCAAGTAGTTTATATTAAGAATTATCAAATAAATTAATATATAAAGTTTTTTAATAAAATTTTTAAAAACTTGTGTCATAAGCATAAAAAGCCTATGTAAAAAATTTATTAAACCTTTATACATAAACCAGTGTTTAAGTTTTTGTTATTAAAAGATTACTTGACACCTATAAAAGAGTATTTAGTTTGCTATAATCTCATATTTTTGCATTTTTTGTTTGGTATTAAATATTTACAAAAAGTGACTGTTAATTTATTTGATTTTTAAATGTTTTCTTTTGTGTATATAGGCCGTCAAAAATTGCAAATTAAGTTAACTAAATGTATATTTTTAAAAATAAAACTTTTTTTTTGCCATGGTTAAAATTTAACGAAGACCTAAACTTTTTTGCCATTAAACAATTAAGCAATATCTAAAATACAATATACCTCTTCCTGCCAGGCAAATGGCACCCTTCTTGCTGTAAAAAATTTTGGGACCACATTTTCTATTAATTTATTTTCACAAAAAATTTTTTAAACATCCTAATTCTTTTTTAAAAATGTCAGGAAACATGTTGACCAAAACTTTCATTTCATAATCCCACCCTTTGATGCTAATTGAATTTATAAATAAATTATTAATATGCCTGAGTGATGTGCTCTACCCAATCATACAATTGATTTCGGGATTTCCCCAATAGTTCCTTAAACTTGCTAACCAATCCCATCTTATTATAGCTACACCAGGTTGATTGGTGATTTAAAGTTTTATATTCCCCTCCTTATTTATATACAAAATTGTTAAGTTTAAAACACCTAACAACAATTTTTTACTGTCAAATAGTCTTAAATTTAACCCTTTTCTTTTAATTTTAAAACCACAAAATAATTTATCAAAAATATTTTTACTTATTGTTGATACTGAACTTCCAGTATCCGCCAACCAACTCAGTTTAGTGCTATTAATCTCACACATCACTCTAGGGTTCAATACACAATAATATGAATAACACTTATATGTATATATAATCTGTAATACAAAATTTATATAATAAAATTTTCATAAAATATATTTTAAAAATGCAAAAAAGTAAAAGTGAATTCTTTTCCGTTTCTAATTTCTCTTCGTGTGTGTCTTCTCTTCCCTCGCTATCTTTAACATATCTAAATAATAAAATAAATAAAAAAAAAACAAATAAAAATATGCCATCCGGCACGAGCAAATTAATTTGTACGTGCCAATCGGCACGACACCTCCCCATCCACAAAGACCAAATCGTAAGGTTTCCGAATTACTCAATCATACATCAATATGAACAAATCCACAAAATAAAATATAATCATACCATGATCATCCCGACCGAGGATTATGTCAAAATCTTCTGTGGTGATCTTTAGCAATTCGTCTACCTCTCTCACTTTATAACCCATCGTCATATCAGTATCCGTTTGTCGCACAGAATGAATATTTGTCGACGTAGCCGTTTTCAATTCCTTTTTAGCATTTCCGTACCCGTCCTCCTCCTTCTTCAATAATCGTTTCAATTTTTCTTTAAACCACCCATCTTCGTCCTTCTCTATACCAGGCCACTCGAATTCAGTCCATTGACAATCAATATCAATTGTATTATTAAACAGCTTCGGATTTCTTCGTAAGATCTGGATGTCGGGCGCTTTACGCACAAGTATAACTGTACCTAGCACTTCATGAAATGTCTTTTTCACTAGTATCAACTTCATTGTTAAAAATATTAAAATACTGCGAAAAAAAATTAGGTTAAACTTTTATTTGTAAAAAAATATTAAATGATTTTTACAATTTTTCTTCTCATATATATACCTACACCCCCTTTCCAGGTCACTATGAACACTGTGGCGGAAATCCTCCACATAAAATTAATGGACCTTTATTAATTTATTAAGCCTAATCAATAATTTTAACAGCTATATTTATCCCGTCTGTCTGCTACCACCGGAAACTAATACTGATTGATTCAAAGATCAAATTTACTTAGGTCGAACGGAAAGGATCGCCTAACTCAAAATATTTCTTGGACACGTAATAAAATCCTACAAAGTCAACCACACATACACATCGTGCAAAAGAGAAGAGACACTGCCAAACAAGCTTGGAAAACCCTGGATCACCAATCAACCTGGTGTAGCTATAATAGGATGGGATTGGTTAGCAAGTTTTATGGAACTATTAGAGAAATCCCAAATTTTATGGTATGATTGGGTAGAGCACATCACTCAAGGGCATATTAATTTTTTATATATAAATTCAATTAGCATTAAAGGGTGGGATTATGAAGTGAAAGTTTTGGTCAACACGTTTCCTGACATTTTTAAGAAAGAATTAGGATGTTTAAAAAAAAAATTTATATTAAAATCTGTAATACAAAATTTATAATCGCCTTGTTCTAATTCGGGCCCCAGTCATTTAACTATATCGGGCCCTTTCCGCCCATAGTTGCTAATTGACCCCGCCCTGTCGACTGCGCCAAAAAACGGGGCTGTCATGCCTAAGCAAATTAAATTAAAATGAAATTAACAATTTATTTAATTCAATTATAAAATTTTCATAAAATATATTTTAAAAATGCAAAAGTAAAAGTCCGTTTCAAATTTCTCTTCGTGTGTGTCTTCTCTTCCCTCGCTATCTTTAACATATCTAAATAATAAAATAAATAAAAACAAATAAAAACGTGCCATCCGGCACGAGCAAATTAATTTGTACGTGCCAATCGGCACAGCAATACACAATTTACATATTATTATAAATAAAGTTTTTGTAAATATTGCAAAACATCTTATTTAAGATAGTATTCCCTCAAAATATTTAATGAATGTGGTCTATATGTTACTCTGTCCTAGACTATTGCTTTTTCCCACTGCTTTTCTTCTCTTTACAATACATTTCTTTATTACAGAGATAATCAAATAACTAGCAACATACACCAAATTATAAAAGATTACAACATTGATGTAATAAGCTCTACCTACCAGGTGTTTTTGGCTCATGACACCAGGTTTCCAATATATTTATATTTTTAATAATATTTTTTAAAAAACCACTTCTGCCTCATACTTAAGTAATTATTAGTAAAAGTCATTCACATAAAATCCTTTTAGTATGATTGCTTTTATGGAAAACAAAATTATCAAATTGTTTTTTAATTTGCTAACTTCTTTAAACACTCGACCTCTACATTTTTTAATTGTTTAACAACATCATAACATCTTTATTACTGTAATTCTAACAAATAACTTTCCCATATGTGGTCGCATGGCAGAACTAGGTTATCGTTTGTTAAGTATTTTTTGTACCAACATAATAAGGATTTCATTAAATTATCTATATGACAAAGATAAACAAATTTCATGCAGCCCATTTATTTGGGGCTTTTATATGTGTTTATATAACAGAAAAAGCTGTCCCGATTTTGTCAACGCTTGTATCGATGGTATTGAGGCTTTGTCTGGTTCTTACATTAACTATGGTAACTAACTAATAATTTTTTTTTTGATTTGTATTACCTCTTATATATAATTATTTATGTGTAATTTCTTTTTGTACTGCATACTTTTTTATTCACTATTTAAGTTTTTCCTTTTGAACTTTAAATTCCTAATATTTATAATTTTATTTATCCAAATGCATTATGTTATTGCTAGATCTTATTACCCTTTAAATTGCATAATTTAGTTATATTATTATGTATGGTGAATTTGAGGTCGGCGTTCAGAGTTAATTCGTGTTTATAATAAAATTTAAAAAATCTAAAAATTCCTATTTTTTTTTGAGTTTTAAATATTATTAACCAATAAACATTCTCACACCTGGGGCAGTTGCTCCAACTTTATTTTAAAAATCTTGTTTTTATATATAAATTCATATTTACATAGCATCAAAATAAATTATTCAAAAATCCTAACGTTAAAAAATTATTTAATATTGAACCAATTTTTCTATTTTAGAAATATTTTGAAATTTTTACAAATTTTTAGAAAAATAAATGAATAAACGCGCCCGAATATAACAAAAGTAATTTTGCATTGTGTCACAAAGATTTCTACCGCCAGTTGGACTAAATTTTGCATTTAAAAGATTTTTGTTTGCAAAAATTATAGCGTTTTGCATTAAAAATATAAAATTTCCTTAAATGGTCCGAATCATGGAATTTTTAATTGCATATAATCAACCACAATTCAAAAATAACTCTTTTTCATATCTGAGCTAGATTAAACGCTCACCAAAATTTTCCATTCGACCCTTTTTTCGACAAATAGCCATCATTGCATCTTAAAACCTTCATGAGATGTATAAATGTTTTTTCCTTTACCCTTCAGGATTGTTAACCACGCCTCAACTGCACTTCATGGTTAGTGCTTCGAATAACCCTGAAGCTTTTCACTTGCACCATGTTCCACCGACCGAAAATGATTATTTCGATAAACTAGTAGGGGCATTTGAAAAATTTTTATGGGTAACGTTTTACAAATATTGACTATATTATATATACATGACATCAATATATATTGCTAATTAAATTTTACAAGGTTTCGAAATTTGCCATTTATTTTTTACAAATTATATATTTTTAATTACGTTTCGGAATTAGGTTTATTATTAAAGGAAATCACCTCTGTGAAATAAAATTATAAGGATCTTAATTTTTCGGTATATTTCTATATTTTTCCAAATGGAATTTAAAAAATTTTTTTTTATAGCTCGTTAATTATTTTAAGTGAATAGTATTTTTTATATATATAAGGAACTTAGGTCGAATATTTGTTTTTTTAATATTAAATAATTTGTCTATATCAACGTTCAAATTATCTGATGCATTTTTTGATTCGAACAAATTAGCGTAATAATTGTAATTTAACGAAGAAAAAATAATCTAAAAGACACTGGATACGATAACAATTTCAGTCGGCCCATACTTTCATAATGGTTTAGTTAAGATAAAAATCTAACATCTTCACTTTTTAGACTTGTAACCATCACAGACAATTGCCTTCCACCTCATCTAACGATCCCTCGAAAAGCGAAAATAAAAGTGGAAGCAAAATACATTCCAGTATTTGTCTCACAATCGATGCGGCCAATGGCGTCGGAGCACCCAAAATGAAATGCTTGTCGCAACTTTTGGCATTTAAATGTAACGACGTTTTACCGTTACCACTTGATATCGCTATAGCTAACGCCCGGAACCCACAAACCTTTTTCCAAGAGGACCATGGTACGTTTTAACTTTTTTCATCAATAACACAGTAGTTATAAAATTTATATTTTTATAAAAATTTTGGACGTAACATAAAAAATGGTATTGGGAAAGAAATCAAACCTAGAATAGTAATCGCAAGAAAACTCTATACAAAATCTTGTAATAATCGTTTTCTATTGGTTAGTTTAACGCATCTTTTATATTTTTGATATACAATTTGTTTATTATTTTAGAATATTTCTAAAATGAAATTAAGCCTTAATAATTGGATATAATTCATGTATATTCATTTGTGGCCAAATTTTGGTTAGGGCACGTGCAAAGTGAGTTTTTATTTTCGTAAAATTTTAAAAATTCTGAAAATTTTAAAAATTTATTTTTTTTTCAAAATTTTTTCGAAAATTTTTTATTTCTGAAAAAGCATTTTATGTGCATATATTAAATTTGGCAACTTTTTAAAAATTTGCGTTTTATTTCAAAAATTTTTTTTTCAAAATTTTGAAAATTTTACAAAAATAAAAACTCACTTTGCACGTGCCCTTATGTCAATAATATCTTTAGGTTCATATAGATATTTCTATAATACATATATTTTGTTTAATTGATTTTTTTGCTCATAACTCGGTGAATAAAAATTCTCGTCAAATTTGAAAAGTCATTTGCCTACGATTAATAACGTGTATTTTTCCCATAGACTTTGAATTAGTGTTTTCAACGAGCCGATTTTTTAAGGCCCGGTTCGCCCGAAAATTTTTTATGTGTGGCCCGGCCCGGCCCGATGTTTTTTTTAAAGGCCCGGTCGGCCCGGCCCGGCCCGAATCTATAATTATGGGCCCGAACATTTTTGTGAATACTATAAACAATTAAACATCAAATACATCTTTATTGCTATTATTTATATTAAATGTATCATTTGATTTATAATAATCATTTAAAAAAAGTAAATAATCCAGTTTTTCCTGGCCTAAACGGTTTCTTCTTTTGGTAAATATCTGACCGGCTGTCGAAAATGTACGTTCTGCAGTGCAGGAGCTTGCTGGAGTGGCAAAGATTTTGTTTGCGTAACTATTTAATTTGGGCAAGAGTATTTTATTATTATCCCACCATTGTAAAAGATTTTGATCATTTACGTCCTGCGGTGGTAGATTTAAATAGGTTGCTAATTCGTCTTCTGTTCTAACATCATCATCTTCCCACCTGCCCCCTTCGTAGGAAGAAAAGTTTACATTTGTCAAATTGAGCCGATGCCGTATTTGGCGAATTAATCCGTCACAAAAATTGTGCTTAAATATGAAATACACCTTCAAAAAAAGTAATAAACAAAATTTGGGCAGGAGCTTAAAATGTTTCAAAATTATACTAATATATAATATGATTACATAAGTAGATGGCTATTTCCAATTTTTGCCGAATATTTAAGAATTTCCCTACAGGTCTGGCATATTACGTAGTTTATTATTTTATCGTTGTCGAATAATTTGTTGAACGTTTTCCAGACTTTGCTTTTGTCAGTACAGGATTCTTCGCGGAGGTCACTGTTTGCTAATTTCTCTTTAATTTCCATGAAGATCGAATGTGAATTGTGAATAATAAATTCACGACAGAAAAATATTATGGAATTTTTTAAAAACAATTAATTTTATGTAAGAGAGAGCATATTTTTTAATAAAGGGCGAAGCTTGTCAGTTTAATATAATGATTGAAAATTTATTTTATGTACTCATTTTATGCTATAAATAAATACACAAAGCTTTGCTTGCAAAAAACAATGGAATAACTTTAAAAAATAGTTTCAGTACAAAGTGGTGTTTAAGGTTAAGGGTTAGTGTTAGATTAAGTTAGGGTCAGTGTTAATGTTAGATTAGTTTTCATTGCAAGGTACAGGCTTACAAAGTTCAATGCGTTTTGTTATAACCAGCAATTTTTTTCATAACTGTCATATTTGAACTTTTGAGGGCAAATATACCCAAAACTAAATAAAACCAGAGATTTGCAATAAGGATTTGCGCTAAGCGCTTAAATTATGGCCATATTACGAAAATGATTGGCCCGGCCCGGCCCGGCCCGAGTCAAAAAGTAAATAATAAGGCCCGGCCCGTCCGACTAAAAATTTCTATTTAGGCCCGGCCGCCCGGCCCGGCATTTTGGACCCGGGCCGAACGGGCTTTCGGGTCCCGACTGAGAACACTACTTTGAATAATAATATTTTTATATTGCATCTGCTAGATGTGCATCATTGCCAAGAATCTGAGCACGCCAAAAATGGTACTTGCAACGCGGAGTGTAAAAGCCGATCTGGAATTGGGGGAGACGTTCCCGTGAAAAATTTATACCAATCTGAAACCATCGATACAAAAGCCCTTGAGCATGGACTTAACGAAGATGTAATTCAATGTTTTTAATAAACGTAATGGCAAAATAAATTACATATAAAAAAACTTAAGGTAATTTTTCTCCAGACCTTTTTTCCCTCCTAAGGAACGGCCCTATTAGGTCTTTGCCACATTTTAATATACTGCAGACCTCGCAGAGTTAAATCAAATTTTATAGGCGCCGGTGACCTAAACTTTTAGGCATAGGCTCTTAAAAAAATGGACGGCCTTGGATCGTTGGTGATCACCCACCCAATTACTAATCGGGCTCAACGCTGTTTAATTTGAGTTTAGAACACTACCAAGTTTACACGGACTTAAGATCGTCCGACCATACATATAAAAATTATTTTTGTAATGATTACTGAAATTATATTTTACATGTACTTTATTATTACATTTTTTTACAAATATCAACTTAGATATAGCATATGTCCTTTTTTTTAAATGGCGAAGTAATTTGCCTATAGAAAAATAATTATTGATTTGTTACGCCGGTATTTTTAGCCTAGTTTGATCTGCCCTGATTTTTATATTGCTTTAAGGCAATAAATTATTTTTAGATATTTTTTTTACATATATGTCTACTTTGAATTTACAAATAAGAAAATTGAAATCATATCTACTATTACATTTGGTTTAAATATTTAATGTTTTTTACAATAGTGCGGTGCGGATTACGTGAAAGTTAATCACAAAGCTCCTTTAGGTAAAATCTTATTAATCGTTTAAAAATGTTTACTTTATACATTTTGTTTTAGTTTATTATTTTCAACCATAATAATATATTAATTTATAACCTAGGTCTTCAAATATTTTTGTCTTCAAATCACTTTGCCCAAATAGAAATGAAAAAACCATCTAATTATTAATTTTTTTTAAACTTAAAGTCAATCAATCACATTTAAACAATAAAATGCTCTGTAACTGACAAAATATATTTTATGAATTATAATTTAATGTTAAAAAAGACTTATTCGTAAAAAATTTAATAGTGGGTTTTTTTAATAGATTTTTTTAAACTTAAAGATTTATTTAAATTTATTTTAAATACTCTGAGCCTGGAGATTTCGAAGTTATTATAGTTATATTCTACTCTTTAAGTCTTAGAATGAATCCATGTTAAAAAGAAAATTTTTAAAATTTGATTTCAGATTACTTTTAATTTAGGCTTACAACTTGCTAGGAACCGTATTTAAATGGTTTTTTATATTCCATTTCTTTAAAGACTAACTTCGCGCGTTTGGTTGTTTTTTTTTAGAAAAAATCTCAATTTTTTCCATGGATCACAAAAATTTATAGCCGTTTTAGATTTTTCAACCGTTTGAAATAAGAGTAAAAAAAATTGATTGCATATATACTATTTGTTTAGGTCCAAGTATGCAAAATATCACATTTTTTTCTAAGTGGTATAATGGCAAAAAACGGTTTTTTATTTAGTGTCTTATAATATGCCCTTACACAGTTTAATTTTTAACCATTTTTAAAATATTAATTTTGCTTTTGTAGGCATCAAAGCTCTTCGTAGCACCCCTGAAAAGGAGTACCAATATGTTTCGTTTGACGGAGATGCTGATCGCATTGTTTTTTACTATTTCGAACAAAGTTTATTTTTATTTTTACTTTTTTTTTGCTTTTTATATTAAACTGTTTGTACAATTTAATTTGCTATTTTCAATTAAAAAAATTGTTTTTTTTTCAAAATAGGAAATTTACTTTTACCTATAAGATGTGACTTTTTAGATAAAAGGCTACCTTAAACCCTTAAATTATTTTTAAAATGACCTAGAACAAATGCACTTAAAAAGGGTTAAAAGTTATTTTATATTCATATAATTATTACATTAAATGAGGACATTTTTAAGAAAATAAATATTAAAATTTTTATGGCTTATTTATTACGATAAAATGTATAGATAAAGCAAAACATTTTGTTATTGCTTCAATATTTAATTTTGAAGGTAGCCTTAAAAAAATAATAAATTTTTTAATTGTTTATTTTTTTATTACAATATATTAATTAACTGTATTGTTATAATTATTATTTAACATTTTTTGCACAATAGATGGTCAATTCAAGCTATTAGATGGCGATAAGATGGCCACTTTGGTATTGTTTTTTTTTAATTTTTTTAGAGCTATAAGGGCACGTTCACGACAAACTTTTTTTTTCTGAAAAAATTGAATTTTTATTTTTTCTAGTAATTTAATTAAAAAAAAATATTGTTCAAAATCTTTTTATCTTTTCGACCAAATGTTGATTTTTAAGGACTACAGATCATAATTATTACATAATTGTTCGTTTAGATTTATAGATGCAAAATGACACATTTTTTCGGCTAGTGTTACATTTAAAAAAGGGGAAAAATCATTTTTTTGATATATCTAAATACAACTTTAAACGTGCCTTACCATACATCTTCTGCTTAATTAATAAGATTTTATTATGTTGAGCCACTAAATTGTCTAAAAACCTTTTCCATATGATTAACTTTGTTACGACCTTAGATTGCTCATTTCATCAAAGACGTCCTTAAGATTTGCGGTATTGATGAGCAGGAATTCAAAATGGGAGTTGTACAGACGGCCTATGCCAATGGCAGCTCAACTTATTACATTAAAAATACACTGGTAATATTTTAAAATCAAATTTATTAAATTAATAAAATCATTTTGCCTCGACACCTTTTTTAATCCTGTCCATAATTTGTATTTTCTTTAAGAATTTTTATTTAGATTTTAACAAAGGTTTGTTTTTGATTTAAATTAATTTTTTGAAAATTTAAAAATTATGTTAGTATCTTTAATATTTGACTTTTTTAAATATTTTATAATTTTAAGTAAAATAATAAGAATCATCACCTACCATTCTTTTACTACTTTTTCCACTATATAGTGCATCTAAATAAGTATCATTACCAGTAATGTTAATTTGGTTGAAATAATGGGAGTTTAATTCTATTTTTGTTTTTTTACTTACATTTGTTTAGGTTATTTAAGATCTCTTCCATATTCCTATAAAAATTTGGATAAACTTTATTTTTGCTCTAGTTGCTTTTTTTTTAAAAAATTAATTGACTTAGATAAATGTTTTTAAAAGTTGTTTATTATGAATTTTTTGTTAAACTCATTTATTATTGTACTTAATTACACTGGACAACAAAAAAAACAACTTAAACGATTTTTGAGAATTTTGTAGAGAATTTTCTTGCGATAACGATCCCGGGTTTAGTTTTTTTTCTAAGGCCTCCAATTTTTTTTAAACCGCGTCCAAAGTTCAGAAAAAAATTCAAAAAATTTCTTTTACTATTAATTGAATCTATTGGCATATTCAGATTCCTTAAAAAAACCATATCTAAAAAAGGTTATTACCTAAATTTTTAGCAATTTACTTTCAAGTTATTTAGGATCAAAAAACGGAGTACAAAAACCACTAATTTTACAAAAATAAAAAATAAAAAAAAATTAATTATTAAAAAAAATGTAAACCCCTTACGTTAATAATGAATGTTTTCGTTATCTATATATATTTTTAAACTTTTGTTACTACCCATAGGTTTTATGATATAGAAGCCCAAAATACCCCAAAAATTGAAAAATCTTAACTTAATAACTAAAAATCTAAGGCCTTGGCTAAAATTCTGATTTCATATTCGTGATCAGCGCTAAAAACTTGACCAAAAACTATAGTTGCCATAAATGTTGCTTATGGTCGTCCAAATTTTGTTGTCCAGTGTTATTAACATGTAAATAGTTTTATTTTTTTGATTTTGTTAAAATAAATAAATAGTTTTATTTTTTTAATTTAGTTAAAAAAAATAAAGTTTTATTTTTTTAATTTTGTAAATAAAATTTATTATTTATGTTATTTACTATAACTAAAATTAAAACCGAAAAAAGTGTGAATTCTTTTCTGCAACTTTTATTAATAACATAACGCAGTATAATCTGATGGCAAAAAACGGTAAATAAATATGAAAACTGGACATGAAATATTGTTCAAATCAAGCAATATTTACTGTTTTATAATGTAATTTTCCATAATTGTAATCAAAAAAAAATATTTTTGCGTATTGATAGAAAATGGATGTATATTTTACCCCAACGGGCGTCAAATATCTGCATCACCAGGCGTCAGAACTTGATATAGGTGTATACTTTGAAGCGAATGGTCATGGGACGGTAATTTAATTCAATTTTACTTCACTATTTATCTGCATATATAATTAAATTTTAGTAATATATATGTTAATTTATTATTATTTTTTATACTACCATTATACAAACTTGTATTTTCTACTTTCATTCTAATTAGATTTATTTTTTCATAGGTTTATGCTTTGTTAAAGAAAATTAATTTTCCCTACATTATGGATTAAATTTTATCAGTTTTTTTTGTATAATTAGGTTTTGTACAGCACAAAGTTTGTAGACCGAATGAACGCATTATCCCAAGACGAATCCCAAAGGTTGTGCCTATTTACACAGTTATGTTGAAAATATTTGAGAGTCATATTAGTGTTCGATTTTTTTTTGTTTCTTTTAATTTTTATTAAAATATTATCTAGCATGGAAGTTAAAAATGCCGCGCTTAGCATGTTATACTTCATTCAATTGACTAATCAGGTTTAAAATTTATTTTGGCATGATTATAGTATTCAAGCATAATAATACACATATGCAGGATGATTAATACGCTAGTTTCCCAATAAATATCTTTCAAGTGTTACTTAAAAGCATAATTTCATGTTAAATTTGGGTAATGTATTGTTAGCTTAAATGGCCAAGTATTTCAAGATATTCAGTTATTTAAAAAAAATTCAAACAAAATAAAAGTTGACGCATTCTACTTTACTAATTTTTGATATTAATTAAATTTTTTTTTCAGAACTTGGTAGCCTTTTTTGAAAACAAATTATACTATGTGCATTTTCATATAAAAATATGAATTTTACATGAAATTCTCTCCCTTTTCCACGATTTTTTTTATGATTGATACAAGTAAAACGATCAAAAATACACCTATCCATGAAGACGGCAAAATTTAAAAATTTTTACCTCATCCGCCTACCACGATTAAATGAATTATTTTTGTGGGATTAAGGGAATTTTTTTTACTTTTTTCTTGTAGTCCGTTGGAGACGCCCTTTCCGATTTATTGCTCATCGAATCTATATTGCTCAAATACGAATGGGACATGGTAACATGGGACGGGATGTACAGAGATCTACCAAACCGACAAATGAAAATGAAGGTTTTTAGGGCACATATTTTTGGGCTAGGTTTAAAATTAGTTTTTTTTGTTTTTTTCAGGTGTTTTTATATTTTTTGTTGTACAGATAAAAAAAAAATTTTAAGATTGTCTGTCAAACTCTGCATATTCTAGGCAATTTTTTATTTATAATAAGCTTTAACTTTTAATAATAATTGGAAAACATCTATTTTTTTGTACCAAAAATTGTAATTTTTTTCAGCTTTTACAAATGACACAGCTGTAATAACACCGATTCTGGGGTATTTATTTAAATATTTTGTCATAATTAGTCTAAGTTAAAATAAAGGTGTAGTTTTAGGGGAATAAAACTCTCATTCATAACTCTAAAGTTTGTTTTCAGGCACGATTCTAGATCCCTTTGGGGGTGCCCCCCCCCCATTTTGTTTGCCCCCCCCCCCCCCCCCCCCCAAAAAAAATAATTTAATTTGCCCTCCAAAAATTACATAGTAATTTTATGTTTGCCCCCCAAAAAATACATAGTAATTTTATGTTTGCCCCCCCCCCCCCAAAAAAATTGAATTCCCCCCCCCCCCCAAATACATAATAATTTTGTTTCTTCCACATAATATAATTAAATTTGCTCCGTCAAAAATATCTAAAAAATATTATCTTGAAGATGTTTACTTTTTTTAAAAGTGTTTTTATTCATTAATACTTCTCATCCGTAAGAGAGATTAAACTAACACAGAAATATATAGAAAAATTTGATTTTACAGAAAGCTTTATATTTGTGAAAGCAATTCATAAATCTGATGCCTAAGAAATTTTCTCACTTGTCATCAATCTTTTGTTAGAATATAATCTAGAACCAAAGAACCTGATAGCACAATGCTACGATGGGGCGAACGTAATGCCCGTGGGAAAAGGTGGTGTTCAAGTATTTCTAAGCAAAATAGCTGGACACCATGTCCCGTATATTCACTGCTTTAACCACCGATTGCATCTTGTTGTAAAAGATTGTCTTGAAATTTTAAGTGAAGGAAAAGATTTTTTTGATAATTTTTCTTTCCTTCATAAATTTTTTCAACATGATGCAATCAAAGTAGTTAGTGAATGCGGGACCATACCCCGTCTGTTGCCCCATTGGTGGTGTGGTCACTACCTGCCCATTGTTTTTTTTTTAAATTACACAAAAATAATTAATACTCTTTTAAAAATTAAAAATAAAAAAACTTCTATATCTTCAGGTCACAGGGCCGAATCGGGGTTTTTTGACCATATTTATAATCACCTATTTATTTTTTTGTATTTAATTGAAAATTTAATTTATTATTAATAATTATAGATCAATTTCAATGCAGAACGTTTTATATTTCTAAAATTTCTGATTCAATACACCATTGTTTGTTAGAAATTAAACAATCAAGAAATAAAAATATATTTGAAGATATGTTCAAAAATTGTTTTGATATTAATACTTTTTTAAATGACAATAATTTATCTATGGATAAAAGAAAAACCAAACCTAAAGATTTTTCTGATTTTTATTTATTTTTTACTCATAAGTTTGAAAATATTTTAAATATTATTGATGTAGTAAAAAGTATTTATTTTAATATTATTGATTTATTTCTATTTTGATAATAGATTTTTTACCTTTGATAGTTATTTAAAATCTTTAGATTCCCTTTATAAATTTGATTAACCTTTATTTTAAATAAAATAAATTAGAGCCTCTTTTAAAAATAAGTAATATTGATAAAAATTTATTATCTAAAGAAATTGACGTAGCCAAATTTTTTAATAAGAAACTTATTAATTACAAAGAATTAGTTACTATTGATTTTGTTTTTTATATGATTACAAAGATGCGTTTTCTAATCTATTTAGCATTTTTCCTATGAGGTTGTTAATTGGCTCTTCAACGTCGAGTTGTGAGGCCACATTTTCTTCTTTAAGAAGGATAATAACTTCTAGCTGTTAAGTAGTGACCTGCGTAAAGGTGATTTGGTTCTTCTAGGACACGAAAAATCATTAACTTATGCGTTAAATTTTGATGAATTTTATAATTTAATCAAAAACCTTTAGCATAAAATTGTTAGATTAATAAAAAACACTGCTCATAATCAGCTAATTGTTTACTATTTTAAGACATGGTTGCAATTTTTTTTTTTGCGCATTTAACGTTTATGTTCATGTTTTATTTAATTTTTTACCCTAATATTAATTGCTAGTTATATATAACCAGTGTTTTTTCATATATATTCTTCCAAATTAGCATACTTATACAATTTGTTACTATTCATTTTCGAAAATTCAAAGTTTTATATAATTCATTTTTATCATTCATATATATCATATTTTTAATTTTCATGCGCAGTGATACCAAATGATAAAATACTTAAAATTAATTTCCAAATCTCTATCCTTTTAAGCAATTGATATTAGTGAAAACAATTAATTTTTTCACATATCCAAATTATAAACGCAATCATTTTTTTTATTTTATAAATATAATAAATTACTATTAATTTGTTAAAAAAATTTGAACATGGATTCTATTGTTGTACATGTATATTTTTTGCCGTGACCGAAGGTCACGGCCAATTTTGCCGAAGGCGGCAAAAAAAATTTTCTGCCCCCCACACGGTTTTTTTTGCCCCCCCCCCCCCCCCCCCAAATGAAAAAGCTAGAATCGGGCCTGTTTGTATTCCAATATTTTTTTCGTTTTTTGAAATCAAATCCTGTAAGCCATGGTTAATTTGAGTCAGAAATATAAAACCATTGCCGTTTGGCATAACCATTAAAAAACTATAAATAATGTAAAATTATCAAAATCCAGCCTTTGTCGCTAGTTTAACGAATCTATCAAATTAAAATAAATTTACTTTTTGGATTTTGTAATTTGGGTTTTTTTTAAAATGTATATATCAAGCTTACAAAAATTACATGTTTCTTGATTAGCTTTTATAAATTTTTCTTTAAAATTATAAGCTATATTAATAAACCTCGTTAGATCAAAGATCGATCGGTAATTAAAACAAACCACAATGAAACGCAATGTCTTTCACCTTCTGGCTTACAATCTGAAATCGATAAACTCGTTGGAAATTACGGTCAAAATGCGCGAGCTTTTATAAGGTCTATTGTACTTATTTTATTTCTTATTTTGTATAGCAAATAATTTTGTTCGTGCAAGATTTTTTACTTTGGGATATTTTGATTATGGAATAAGAGAATTAAAAGAACTAATTTAAAACTGTTTGCGAGATTTATCAGGGTTTAAAAAATATCAATACAATCTCATTATGAACAGCGTAACAGAAATTTTAAATGTTTTTTTAAACTTTTCAGAGATTTACGTTATAATTTATGTCAAGGTTAAAAATAATTACTATAAACATAAGTAGAATGAGATTTTAACCAATTTTGTTGCATATTTATTTAATGATTTCGTTAGCACTATTTTTTAGTAAATGTTATATTTTTAGGCTTTATTTTGTCTTTTATAGGCCGTCAGGGACAGAAGACATTGTTAGGGTATATGCCGAAGCGTTAACACAGGTATGAATTTCAAAATATGCTTTTAAATTTTTTAAATTGGTATTTTAGTGAAATTAATAAAAAAAAGTATGTGCCGCTTAAAAAAATTCTTTGTATATCCTATTTAATCTATATTTTAACACCATTGCTCACTTTTTAAGAAATATGCGATGGATAAATTTGAGAATATAAATAACAATAATGACGTTTAGTATTTATTGATAATTTATAAATCAATATTTAAAACGGTACAAAATTCGATAAAGATTTTAATGAAATTGGATTATTGAGATATCATTATTTTTATTTCATATTTTGTACCACATTTAATATTTTTGACCAACTTAAATTGGAAAAAATATAAAATTTATAAATTTTTGTAATGTCGAGTTTAAATAAATTAATTTTCTATGTAGAAAGAAGCTGACGGGTTAGCTCATGCCATTTGCCTGAAGGCTTATGAAATGGCCGGAGGAGTTGGAGATTTACCTATGCACCCTGCAAATTAACATTTTTAATTAGCCTTAATTTATCTTTCTCATTCACAAACCTTTGATACCATTCGTTAATAACACTGGACAACAAAATTTGGACGACCCCAATCATCATTTATGGCAACTATAATTTTTGGTCAAGTTTTTGGCGCTGATCACGATTATGAAATCAGAATTTTAGCCAATACCTCAGATTTTTAGTTATTCGGTGTCAAAATTGAGATTTTTTAATTTTCGGGGTATTTTTGGCTTCTATATTATAAAACCTATGGGTAGTAACAAAAGTTTAAAAATATATATATAGGTAACGACAACATTCATTATTAACGTAAGGGGTTTAATTTTTTTTAAATATTTAATTTTTTTTTTATTTTTTCATTTTTATAAAATTAATGGTTTTCGTCATATATCCGTTTTTTGATCCTAAATAACTTGAAAGTAAATTGCTAATTATTTTAGGTAATAACCTTTTTTAGATATGTTTTTTATAAGGATTCTGAATTTGCCAACAGATTTTTTGTAGAATTAACAGTAAAAGAAAATTTGTGAATTTTTTTCTGAACTTTGGACGCGGTTAAAAAAAAATTGGAGGCATTGGAAAAAAACTAAACCCGAGATCGTTATCGCAAAAAAATTCTCTACAAAACCCTCAAAAAATCGTTTATGTTGTTTTTTTTTGTTGTCCAGTGTAATCTAATCTTTTGAAATATCTAATCAATATCTATCACCTTTTTTTTAATTAATTCATATTGAGCTACCATTATCTTGAGCTTTGATATTTTAGTCAAAATAATGGCTTAAACGCACTTATGGTGATACCCATACAAATATTAAGTATTTTTATTTACATTTTAAAACCCGGTATATAGGGCCATTTAACCAAATTTCATTAAATTGTAACTTGATTATTTTACTATTTATCAGTTAATTTACATATTATTTGTAATAATTCCAAAATCAATCCAAAAAGAGTTTATATATATAATACATATTTTATCAATTTTTTATAATATTAATTAATTATTTATAACGTTATAAATTTTATTAAACAATATGCAAACAATTGCGAGTTAATTATATCAAATAATGCAATAGAAAATTGATAAACGGTTCTACCTTAGGTTGCCCAAGGAGATAAACATAATCATTTATATATACCCATTCTGTGGAATTATGATAAATTTCGTAATACACTTTGTGTATTCGACGCTCAGGACTGTAACAAGAAATATATTTAAGGGCTGGACTATAAATTAGACTATATGTTTAACACTTTAAATATATAAACTAATTAATTAGATTAATAATAAACACTCTTTTTGATTTTTTAAATTTTGTGCTAGCCCGATAAACAATAAAAATGGGGAAAACATACATTTAAAAAAACGTTGCAATTTTTTTATATATTTAAAAAATTTAATCTTTTGAAAAAATAAAATTTCCCATTTAAACGTTAAGACACAACATTTTCACTTTATTTGACATTGGACTTTTGTTAATTAATGTATAAAATGAATCTATTATTACACAGGTCAACAATTTTTTGAGAGTTATGAGTTAACTACAGAGATCAAACCTGCCATTTTAGGGAATATCAAATCCGTTTACCGTTTTTCCTAATCAAAGTTATTTAGTCAGGTATAAACATTGAGAATTTTAAAAAAATTAAAACAAAAATAAATTGAATTTATTTTTGCATATTCACAATATAATTAAAATCGTAGTTTACCCACTTCCCTTCCCCATATAGTTCAACCCGATTATAGCAATTAATAGCCGTTGGTTAAAATTGTATTATAAGATTAACTTAGAGAGATGTACAGGTTTCTAGTCAGGCATATCTTTTAGTATCTAATGCCTAATAAAAACACTCATTAATCTACTTAGTCTTTAAATGTTTTTAAAGTATTTTGAGGCATCGCATACCAAATCTTTATTTGTAATTTTGGTTTAAATTCAATCAAATCATCGAATTTTTGATTAAAAATCGCCGAGTTTTAGGGAATATTTAAATAGTTCACTCTTACTAAATGCCAGTCGTTTTTTTTTGGGTGAGGGAGCATTGGAATATTACTATGCGGCGACGTTGGCATATAGTTAATAGTTGATTTTCAAAAGAAGGCTTTAATCATATTAAGTTAGTTTAAATAACGATCATTAATTTGAGTAAATATTGCAAATAAAATTTCTCGCCTCGTCTAAATACAGGTCGAGACGTCAACTTCGACTTTTGAATGTTTCAGAATTATATCTACCCACGACAAGGTGAGAAAATGGTAACACGAACGGGGTAGTTAAGGACCCACCCTAAAATAAAACCTTTATAACTTCACGTAATACTAGATTTGGTATTTTTTTTGTTCTAAGTACTAAAATGTACTCTTTCTTTATAATTTTAATAAATTTATAATAATGTACATTTTATGTAATGTAGAGCAAAATAAATTCCCCCAAAATAGGAAAATGTTTGGTTTCTATACAATGTTAAATTGATTCACAATCTATAAGTGCTAAATTAAAAAAAAATTAATATGTTTTTGGCTATAATCCACCCTCAAAAACAAAAAATTTTGAAATCTATTAGAGGTAAAATATTAATTATAAATTAAAATGCAAACACTTAATATATTTAAATAAGAAGATAAACAATACTAAAATTACATATTTGTTATTTTTTCAAATATAGTAATAACTAACGTTTTCAACTTGACCAAGAAGAGTTTGGACCCAAATAAAACTTTTTTTTATAAAAATTTGTTATTTGTTCTTTTATTGTCTTTATTTGTAAGTTTTATTTATTACATGTTCAAAAGAAAACACAGAATGGAGGATAAAATTGAATATCAATAGAGTTATTCGAATTTTAAAATATGGTAATTAAAAAAAATTTAAAGTATAGAAACACAATCACCATGTAGACAAACCTGAATAATTTGTTGAATATAATTCCTGAGTTAACCAAACGCCCGTCGTTCTAGTATACAGAAATATAAATTAATAAATTGGGTATTTAATTTAATACATAATTCGATGAAATTTAGAAATTCGTACACAGGTCAACAAATTTTTGAGATTTATAAGCTAACCACAGAGATCAAACCTGCCATCTTAATTTTCAAATCCATTTACCGTTTTTTTAATCAAACTTAGTTAGTCAGCTAAACATTGATAATTTAAAAAAAAATGTAAAAAAAAAAAAAATTCAAACACAAAAATAAATTGAAATTTTTTTTGCATATTCAGAATAGTTAAATTGTTAAATTCAAATTTCCAATAATATTTTCATTGAAAACCGATAATATATGGTGTCGACGAATATAACTTTAGACGCGAAATATTTTGTGTTATCTAAAAGCTGATGTAAGGTTATAAGAACACCCAAAAACATTAAAAAAAAGAGCTTATTTATTTATAAAAAATTTTATATTTTATTAATTTAGTCGACAAATTTTAAAATTTGAATAGTGAAAAAAAGGTTAAATTTTAATCAATTTTTTCCTTAAAATAAGAATTTTCTAAGATTACAGTGATTAATTTATTAAATTTTGGCTAATACTAAATTTTAGTATTAACTTTGATAAGTTAATATAAGGCTGAAAAAAACACAGACTTGATTTTATTCAAGTAATATCATTCACTGTTATGCCCGTTTTTTACCAATCATGTAAACCCCCCCCCCCCCCTTTCAAACGCCAGAAATTCTTAGCTGGGCTAGTTATTTGATTAATTAGAGCCCACATCGTATTTATTGAGTGTATTTAGTTCGACTTGTTAATTTTATTTAACGTAAAGAAAAAATATGTCAAATGTAAAAATTCCTTTTTATTTACTCTTTGTTTAATTGGGTTGGGATATAAATTAATTAATGATCAGCTAGCTTAAAAAGGTAGTAGGCTGGGGTATGGTTGCGTGGTCCCGAGCACCCCTACAGAGATATTTTACCTTTTAAGCCAGAAAATTTGTCCAATCAACCTTAAAAAACTTAGCTAAAAATTTTTTTTAGTTGTTTAGGACAATTTTCTAGAAAGAAATGGGTTTGAAGTTACTATCGAATTAAAAAAAAAACCCAAAAAATTCTTGCTACTGCCATGTGGATTGGTTTGACTAAAAAATTTTGGCGAATATTAAATTGGATAAGCTTTTTTTATTGTTTTTTTTGCCAACAAAAATTCTAATTTTAATGAGCAAGTTATTCAAAAGCGCATTCTTTACCCTGAATAAAACCTTAGCTCAAAATATTGAAATTTGACGAGATTTTGAAAAAAATGGATGGTAAGTTAAACATAATGTACTAATATAAGCAGGGATAGACAAAAACTATCGTTTACTTCAAATTACAGTTTAGTTATTATTTTTAACAACAATTAAATTAATTAAATTTTTTTAAGTGTATATATTTTTTAAATTAATATCAATTTTTTAACATTGGCCAGCTTATGTTGGTTTTTTGGTGCTTTTCAAAACAATGAGTACTCAATTTATCAAATAATTCTTTTATTGTGTTTGCAAGTTTAAAGCATGAATTAAATTTAACTTAATTTAAATACCACGACCAACATGACCTTTTTACTAATGCAAACGAGATATAAATTTGCTAATGACCGTGGCCTATTTTGTTTTACTTTTCCGCAACAAATACTTAAAATTACATAATATTTTTTTTAAAAGCATTACGATAAATTTGCGTTTGTGATTCGTAAATATTAGTTGTAAAAACTTAAATATTATTATATAAAAGTGCACAATCAAGACACTTAAATCTACTCTATTAGGGCACGTTCAGATTTCATTCGTTTTTATATTAAAAATTCTAAATGTTTCAAAAATTTAAGTTTATACATCGAAAAATATTAACAATTGTTATTAAAATATTTTCTAATTTGAGTATATTTAAAAACCTTGATAAATTTATATCTAAATCTATATAAGCATGGTTGATAATCATTTCAACAACTCTTTTAGGAATTTTAATTTCAACATTGGTATTTTTGAATTTTTTTTTTATTTAAATGATGTCTCATAAATAAATTAACTATACTGGTAGTTTTTGTGATTGGACCCTATAAAAATCCAGTGGGAGAGAAGACTTTGAATTGGTAATTGTGATATGGTGCAAGATTATTAATTTCATACGAACACTATAAGATAAAATATGTATATTAGGCCGTGTCTATTTTCATTAAAATTTAAAAAATAATGATTATAAAAACGCATGAATCATGGTTAAATAAAGGCAATTTGCTTTATTGCCTCGGAGCCCTCTATCGAACGCGTTTTGATGGATAAGAGATCCCATTGTTTTAAATTTTACCAAAAACAAAGCATAAACAGAACACAAGGCCTTATGTATGAGGCATGTTGAATATTTCTTTCTGTATGCCCTTTAGGATTACTGTGACCCAATGCCTAAGTTTGTAACAATTCTACACTTTTTCACCTATTCTTAGCATTCTTTCTTTGCTCCAAATTTCGGTGTCGAGCTTAGCAATAAACCATAATAATGTGTAATTTAGAAGAAAAAAAATTGTACTAGTAGTTTTTAATATACGTACTCCTAGCGAAAAAAATGTAAAGAAAAGTTAGAATAACAAGTGAATTGGTGACAAATAAAATGAGTTTCGTGTGGCTGCGTTTGAACATGGAATTTTTAAAGCATTATGATGTTTGTATTTACTTTAACTTATTAGATTTTTAATGTTTTTTATTATTCAAAAAAAAAGTCAAAAATATTTTATAAATTAGGAACCAAATTAAGCGATGACTGTCACAAATCAAAGCCTAGGTTGAAACACAGGTTGATAAAACACACTATTTTGCCGGCAGGCAATATTAATTGCTTTGCTCGGTTAAAAGAGTCATTGCCCTTAAAGGTAAAAATGTATAGTATAAAGGAACACTAAATTCAATTTTTATAAAATAAATAAATTAACTTTATTTTTAAGTTGTAGGGCAACAACACAATAAAGAACTACATATATACTGGACCCTTACCGCTTTCTTATTACCATTTTTTAGAAAACAAAAGTGATGATTGGCCGCTTTGAAATTCGCTAATACCTAAACAATTTATTGCTAACTGATTTTTGCGCTACTTTACTTTAATTATTTAATATTAAACGAAATAAGGTGAAACATTACCGATACCATTTGTATTCTAGAATATTGGCTCCACGACTTATACGCGGTATCAGAGCCAATTATTTGATATAACGAGTTTACTTAACATTTAATAATTAGAAATTATATTCATTTTAAATTGACATATAAATTAATATAGACACCGTGATTAATATGAGACGGGAGATTGAGATATCCAAAAACCTTTTCAAAACATAGCTTTATAATAATTTGTATCTCTCTAAGTATCATTTTATTTACTAAGAAAAATTCTATTTAAGGGCGCATTCAGAGTCATTTTTAGAATTTTTTTATATATTAAAAAAAAATAATGGTTCAATGTTATTTTTGAGCGTTAGAATTTGTGAAGGAGTGGTTGTGAAATGCTGATGAACTGTATTTGTATAATTTTTATATAAATTAAATAAAATTTTATAATATACTTAGTGCAATTGCTCGGGATATAAAATATTATGAAAAACAATGGTTAATAAATTTCGATGGAAAAACTCATATTTTGAAATTTTCAATTTTTATTTATAATTTTCTATAAATTGCATGAACTCTGAACGCGCCTTAAAAATATCCTTTTTTTGTATAAACACTTTATCAATAGATGCCATAAAATTATAGATGTAGATTAGAATGCTTTCTTGGTTTTAGTTATTTAAATAATATAATTTCTGAAAATTTCCTTTAATAAGGTTTTTTTTGATGGTAACAAAATAGCCATTACATTTTTGTAAAGTTGAGTATAATAGCTTATTATTTTTTTATAAAACTTGTTTAAGTTTTTAGAATTTGATTGTTTAATCTAACACACCTAAAACAATTAAATTACGACATTTTCCCAAAAAACTCGAGATACTGACAAAATTATATGTTTTTTTTTCTCAAAACGTCTATCTAAAATTTTAAGTGTTTTTGAAATTTTCGCAACTATTTTTTATTTAATAAGGAATTAACGGATTACCTGTTTTTTTACAAAATAAGGAAGATTTAAAGGTCTTTGAGAAAGTATTGAAATATATCTTGATTTAATTTTATATATTTGACCCTAAACAAAAATGATTAAAAATGACCAAAATAAACGTTTAACATAAACGTCTCGGACAATTTTAAATTGAATTGTGTTTTTATTTGGTTTTACTAAGTTTTTACTGTTTTGGGTAAAAGAATATTTAAATACCCTTTTAAAGTCGTGGATCGTTTATAGATTTAACTAATCACAAAATTAATCAAAAATTACGTATTTAGTATGGTCGTAGTTACATCCGACTTGCGTTGATGTCATAGGATGATAGGCTATCCCATATTTAACAGAAAAACGTAAATTAGCCAAAGTCTCGTTAAATGGATCCCATTTAATTATGCAGGATATTGACGTGCATTCCTTGACAAAGAAGGTATCTGCTTCTAAGAAATAAAATTTATATTGTTTATTTTTGAAAAAAAAGAAAAGAAAAACATTTTGGTCTTTTGTTATATAAAAGGGCATGATTATTTTAATTATTGTAATGTGTGTTTGTCTATATAAATATCCTTTTGCCTTTCTATTTTAAAAAAAAATTTGAGGTTATACAAAACAGGTTAACTGATGTAAAAAAGTATAACCGTTCAGACCCAAATTACTGTGTTAAATATTTTCAGTTAACACGACGGGAATAAGAAAAAAATAATAGATGTATAGAAAAATTGTGGTGTAGCATAAGAAAAAAGCAATATTCTATGATTTTGAGGAGTTGGAGTTCAAATAAAACTTGGCTCAAAATTGATTTTAAATCATTCAACTGAGGCCTAACTCAAATTTTTAATTAAGGGCCCAAAGTTTTATATTACTTGTTATAAATTTTTTGATTTTAATATCACAGTGTAGAAGTGATACCCTTCATTGTGTGATAAAAATTTATCATACAGAGAAATATGGCAAAAAAACAACTTTCCCATCTTCTCGGCTCGCTCGGCCAGCATTGGGCAAGCCGGCACCAAGCCGGGCGGGCTTTTGGGTCCCGATTTATTTACACATAAACACGCTTTCGAATATTTATACGCGTGTGCGAGCGTTAGCTTAAGGATCAATAAAGCAAATTTTCTGCCGATCCATACAAAAATATGTCTAACAGGCCCGGTAGAAATAGGCCCGGTTAAAACTCGTACTCTAGTTAGTATAATAAACCAGAACTAACTACTACCTTGGTTGAGGCGTGTCTAATATATAGTTATTTTACAAAAATTTCAAAAAAATTTTGAAATTTGTAAATACAACATTACTTTAGGCAAGTTCATAACTTCTTTATTTATTTTTATGTGTTGAACACCGTTTTTATATCCACGGACCGTTATATGTATAGAAGCGACAGTGTAAATAAAAGGTCATCTTATTGACAATCCTATTTTTTTCTGTTTGCAATGCTGGCGAACTTTAATCAACCCTTTAACACATTTAACCTCACTAATTCGTCCATGTAATTTACTAAATAAACAATATATGATTAAACAAACACCTCCTTGTGCATTTTTATTCAAAATTTAATACTAAACATCACCAATAACACTTTGTAAAACTTATTTGTGCGCATATGCGCAGTATGACATCCACAAAATTTTGCCCAACTTTTGACAATATCAAAACAAACTACGAGTTGAGCAAACCTGAAAAATTTAAACCTGCTAATAGTTCGTATAATGTAAAAAGCCCAATCTTGGGCCAAACTTATTTTGTTGTGAAAATTAAGGGATAACGATTAGTTTTAAGCGGGAAATTATTTAAGCGCGCTAATGAGTGCTTTTGAGTTACATTACCAGGTGAAAAAATAACACCATTGCGAACAAAAGGCGCCAGAATATTTTGAGAGCTATATAAAAAAAGTGATCTTGATACTGCCCCCGGTCATATAAGGTATGTATTTGCCAAAAATACATCTTTCCATCTAGTTATCTAATTATATAGTTAATCATATTTTTTTTGTTCTTTCTAAGCCAATGCATTATCCTAAATTTTTTTATGCGATTAATAAGTAGAAATTTTGCAATTAAAGTTAACATATATGCAATTTGTATAGGTAAAAAATTCTGGATTATTTAGATGAACAAATTATTACGGTTAGTTTATTCCTAAAAAATATTGACATAATTTGTTTTGTTATAATTAACAAATAAGTATTTTCGAGAATTATTCACGTAATAAAATTGTAAACAATTTGAAATTACTTATCACACTAATATTTGAGTTAAGGTGTATATGTATTCTACAAAATAAAAAACTCTTTAGCTTCTTTTCTTGTCATGAGTGTTTGAAAATGGGGTTGCCACATACTTCTTACCTGTATAATGATGTAACTTTTTTTAACGTAGCGACGAGTTAATATGTAAGATTTTATCTCATTTTTTGATTAATAACTTATTCTGTGGCCACGCTCGAAGAAAATGAGAGTTCTTCCTCTCTAAATTAATTCTATTGTTTTGCGGTTTATAGAAATTAAATCTCCCAAAATTACATCTGGACGCTCCAATTCTTCCCCCCCCCCTCCCTTTTTTACATAAATAATATAAATTAAAAATTAATTAATTTGGAATGAATGAAATATTTCGACGTTTTTCTTATTTCATAACATTGTTAATGTAAAAATTACAGCTTTGTTAGGCTATTTGCCCAAAAAAGAATTCTTCTGCTGGCAAAAACTGTTTTTTTTAATCAAATTTGGCTAAGCATTTACGTCGAGCCTCAGCGTCCTAAGTTTTAGACTTGTCAAAAGCAATCTCAAATTACACTAAATTTAAATAGCTCTTTCGCCGCCATAAAGATTTGTAAAAAGGGGGGGCGGGCAATTTAACTTTAAGGGTTAAAAGTTCATTCATTTTTTTCAAAAAATTATTATATTATTTTACTTGGAAAAAAGTATTTTAATTGCTATGGATTTAGTTTGGCGACTTTTCGTAAAAATGCGTTTTATGTCAACAAATTTTTTTTTTAAAATGTTCGAAAATCTGAACGAACTTTGAACGCTGCGCCATGCTACGCATCTGCGAATTTAGAATAATGCCATTTTCATATGTCCGTGGAATCTCAAAATTTTCTGGGAAAAGGGGGCGGGCCAGATTTCTTTTGTCCCCAGGCACGATTCTAGACCCCTTTGGGGGGGGGGCAGTGCCCCCAAAAAGTTTTTTATTGCCCCCCCCCCAAAAATAATTGAATTTGCCCCCCCTCCCCAAAATACATAGTAATTTTATGTTTGCCCCCCCCCCCCAAAAAAATTGAATTTCCCCCCCCCCCCCCCCCCCCAAAAAAAAATACATAGTAATTTTATTTCTTCCACATAATATAATTAAATTTCGTCAAAAAATATCTAAAAAATATTATCTTAAAAAATATTTACTTTTTGAAAAGTGTTTTTATTCATTAATACTTCTTATCCGCAAGAGAGATCAAACTAACAGAAATATATAGAAAAATTTGATTTTACAAAAAGCTTTATATTTGTGAAACCAATTCATAAATCTGATGCCTAAGAAATTTTCTCAGTAAACAACAATCTTTTAGAATATAATCTAGAACCAAAGAACCTGATCGCACAATGCTACGATGGGGCGAACGTAATGCCAGGGAAAAAAATGGTGTTCAAGTATTTCTAAGCAAAATAGCTGGACACCATGTCCCATATATTCACTGCTTTAACCACCGATTGCATCTTGTTTTAAAAGATTGTTTTATTTTAAGTGAAGGGATAGATTTTTTTGATAATTTTTCTTCCCTTCATAAATTTTTTCAACATGATGCAATCAAGGTAGTTAGTGAATGCGGAACCATACTGGCTGTTGCCCCTTTGGTGGTGTGGTCACTACCTGCCCATTGTTTTTTTTTTAAAAATTGCACAAAAATATTTAATACTCTTTTAAAAATTAAAAATAAAAAAACTTTTATATCTTCAGGTCACAGGACCGAATCGGGGTTTTTGACCATATTTATAATCATCTATTTATTTTTTTGTATTTAATTGAAAAATTATTTTATTTATTAAAAATAATTATAGATCAATTTCAATGCAGAACGATTTATGTTTCTAAAACTTCTGGTTTAATACACCATTGTTTGTTAGAAATTAAATAATTAAGAAATAAAAATACATTTGAAGATTTATTCAAAAATTGTTTTGATATTAATATTTTTTTAAATGACAATAATTTATCTATTGATAAAAGAAAAACTAAACCTAAAGATTTTTCTGATTTTTTTTTATTTTCTACTCATAAGTTTGAAAATATTTTAAATATTAATGATGAAGTAAAAAGTATTTCTTTTAATATTATTGATTTATTTATATTTTGATAATAGATTTTTTACCGATAATAGTTGTTTAAAATCTTTAGATTCCCTTTATAAATTTGATTAACCTTAATTTTAGATATAAATAAATTAGAGCCTCTTTTAAAAATATAAAAGAAATTGACGTAGCCAAAATTTTTTTCAATATCAAACTTAATAATTACAAAGAATGTGTTACTATTGATTTTGTTAAATTTTTATATGATTACAATGATGCGTTTTCTAATCTATTTAACATTTTTCCTATAAGTTTGTTAATTGGCTCTTCAACGTCGAGTTGTGAGGCCACATTTTCTTCTTTAAGAAGGATAATAACGGCTGACAAGTAGTGACCTGCTTAAAGGTGATTTGGTTCTTTTAGAACAAGAAAAATCATTAACTAGGGGCGTTGAATTTTTATGAATATTGTAATTTAATTAAGATCCTCTAAGATAAAATAGTTTGATCAATACAATACACTGCTCATAATAAGCTAATTATTGGTTAATATTTTAACATGGTTGCAAACTTTTTTTATGCGCATTTAACGTTTATGTTCATGTTTTATTTAATTTTTTACCCTAATATTAATAACTAGTTATATATAACCAGTGTTTTTTCATAATAATAAAGCTAAGGGGGGGGGGGGGGGGGGGGGGGGCATATATTTTGTATAGTGAATACATCAATCTCAGGTTTATAAAAAACAATGATTAACAAACGCGCGGTCTGAATAAGGCCATATGCCCTGGATTCATATCAATTCAAGGTTTTTTTTTAAATTTAATAATTGTTCAGAGAAACCCCGAAGTTTTTAATATTTCCACTAAGTGTCTGGATAAGGTATTTTAGATCCAATAGGAGGCTATCTTCAGGTTGGGTAAGATGTTAGATTAAGCCAGTCGATTAGATTAAAGCAGATAACATTTATGACTCCAAGACACACGGGATTAGTTTTTTATAAGGAAGCGTTCAAACTTCATTTAATTTAAAATTTTTTATTTTTTGACATTAAGCGCATTTCAAGGGCGTTTACAAATAATATTCCTGAAGGAAACAAAATTTTTGAAAAAATTTTGAAAAAAAAAATAAATTTTTCATATTTTTGGAAATTCTAAATTTAAAAAGAATCTGAACGCGACCTAATGACATAAAATTAAAAATGAACAAAATGTGTCCCATTTTGTCTAAGTTATCAAGGTGTGTGGGGTATATAATTTCAAAATTATATTAAAAAACAATAATTAAAAAAAAAATTCTTTTAGTCAACATAAATATAAGCCGCAGCTGCATTTAATTAATATAGAAGGAAATAAAAATACTAATAAAATATACTTGTAGTGTCATTGGCTGACTGAAATCTTCCACTAATTCTAGAGATGACTTTAAAATTGTATAGCGCATTGGACTCCAGGCCAGTAACATTGTACGAACACTATCGTAGGATATTAAATTGTGTTTAGATTTTAAATAAACAGCGCTTTGAGTCGCGTGATGTTCCCCAATTTAAAATCAAGGGCCTTCGAGACTACAGCTTTCACTTACATAGTAAGTTTAACTTAAATATTTTGCTAGTTCTATGGTGGCCAAATAAATCAAATGTAAAGCTCGGATAACAACTTTACATTATAGATAGTAACAATGTAAGTTTAACTAAAATATTCTGCTAGTTCTATGGTGGCCAAATAAATCAAATGTAAAGCTCGGATAACAACTATACATTATAGATTGTAACAACAAAATTATATTTATATATTTTAACTGTGATTTTCACTCTTGAACAATAGTACTTTTAAGTTAAGCTAACAGGTTTTTTGCAAATTATAATTATTCTCTCATTACCAGATACTCACCAAAACTTCATTTTAATAATTTTGAGAAAAAGAAAAATTTTATTATGAAACAGATTCTTAATTTTTTCACTAACTGCCATGCTTATTTAATTAAATTTAACATATCATTCCTTCTTTTATTCTGTGAGATTTTAACCTTTTGTCAAAAAAGAAAAATCTGAGATTTCGCAACGGATGTTACAAATTCTTAAAGTGTAGGATAAGTCAAAAAAACCAGCAAAAAAATACAATGAAATGTTTATCAAAAACGTCGGTTCACTACTCATTGGCAAATTTTGCCACAAAGTTTGGAGGCAATAAATTTTATAACCTATATGTGAAGTTGTGAATAATCTAAAAGCTTGGTTAATAATCGTTATATATAATTTTAATTTACGGTTACATAATTAAGTTGTTAATCTGATTTGAATTTTTTATTTAATTTTTATAATAAGTTATAGACCTTATTTAATATTTAAAGTGGTTTTTTGGGCATTTTTTGAGATATAATTAGCATTATTGTTTTACGACAGTAGAAATAATTACCTGGATCAATCTAATGCCTTTTAAATAATTATTGTCTCTATAGTAGTTTATTAATTTATTTATTTTAAGGCTGTGTAAATAATTTTACAGATTTTTTAAAAATGTTAAGTTTTTCGTTGTTAATATATTTTAAATAATTAAATTAATCTATTAATACTTTTGAAAAAAAGTTAAGCTAAACCAATTTCATGATAACGCCACCTCTAATGGTTTAACTTTTTTTTACTTATGTGCAACCGCGTGGTTCTAAACAAAAATTTTCAAATTTTTATTTTGAGGTCGTAAAGTATTCATCTATCAAAATATTTAAACAATTATGGCTAAAAGAAATAATTATATGGGCAAACATTTTGGTAATTTTACCCAAATTCGCGGGTAATACAATTTAGACCAAAAATATTTTACATTTTAAAGAATTTGTTTGTATTTATTAGATTTTTATCCTCCCCTTCCTTCTAATATATTTTAAAATTTAGGCTTAAATAGGCATTACGAAATTTTAAATTTAAAAGTTAATTATTGTTAGCAATAATTTTAAAATACTTACATATATCTTTCAAAATATATAGGTAAAAATAACAAATATGTACAAAATCAAAGAATTATAAAACAAAATAAATATATAAAACTACATTAAGATAAATAAATTTAATGTAATAAAGCTTAGTTATTGTAAATATTCTTAGAAATTATATTTATAATTTTAGTATTTAAACCCGAGCTGGTAAAAGGCCGGTTGGCTAACTTTTAATTTATTGGCAAAAAAGGTGTTTTAGCTTTATATATTAATTAAATAGATTATGGGCTTATATTTTGTATTAACCTTTATATTCGTTAGCTTACTTTTTTTAAAAACAAAAAAAAACAGAAAGTTTTCTAGCCTCATTTTATCTGCACTTCTAAAACAATCAAAAACGATCGTTACATAGATTGAGAAAGGCATGCCTAGATTATGTTGACCAATATAATCATCATGTTAGAAATCAAACATTTTAATTAAGATTAGCAAATGAAATGAAGATTGCTAAGTTATGTATAAAAAATGGTTCAAAAATAATAAATGGGGGCACCTCTTCGTTATTCGGACATTCCTTTTCTATAGTCGTTGAATTCACTTTAATAAAATAGGGTACACTAAGGTTTGTGTTTTCAAGTGAATTCCTCCAAACAAGGTTGCAGTACGTCCTTCCACAATCGATGTTCATGTATGGGACTATAAAAGAGAATATATGTATTTAAATTTTTCACAATTCGATTTAAATATTTCAATGCTTAGTATTTGTCTTCTTTTTGAATCTTTTCTAATTCGCCTACTTCATAGAGGAAACGTTAAAACTTGCAACATAGTTTCGTAAAACAAGGTAATTATACTAAATTAAACAATTATTTGATGCTCTTTTATCACCTATAAATTTTACATTTCTAGAGTAATTATTATTAAATGCAACCTCAAGACTATTACCATTAGTACACATGTCAACAAATATATATCAGAAACGAGATTATTATGAAAACATAAAAGAATGCATCCCCATGATGGCCTAATCTCAAATATGTTTTTCGTTTTTCTTAGTTTCTTCCGTCTTTGGCCCCTTAGATCCGTCTATAACGAAAAATGGCCTTTTTGACCATATTGACAGATCTAAATATACCCTATAAAGAAAAAATTTATAAATTTGATTTCTGTAGTTAACTCATACTCAAAAAATTGTTGACCTGTGGTATTAAATAAAAATTAACCAATATTTTATCAACAAATTATTAATAGATAAAAGGAAATAAATCTTCAATTTTTTTTTTTTCTTTTTTTCCCCCTTTTTTTTTTTCCCCCGCCTTTGAGTGGTTAGGGCCCCTTTTTTTTCCAAAAGAGGGAAAAAAAAAGCCAGAAAAAAAAACAGGGCCAAAAAATTTTGAATGGGAAAAGAATCTTTTTATATTTCTAAAACGCCCTTCTATATTTTTCTTATGGCAATTGGTTTTTTCTCGTAAACTTGAAACACGAATAGCGCGTTTTTAAATCCCCGTTACACGCAAAAAAAGTTACGCCATCACACAGGGTGGGGTTGACGTGTAGATATTCAAATTTATACTATTCAAATCGGCTCCTCAGTTACATATATGCCATTTATCTTTTATTTTTATATGAACTTATATGCTAATATTTATACTATATATATTCCCAAATATCCAATAATAAAGAGAATATAATTTGTTATATTGCCACTTCGTAAAACTAAGTCACCGTTAAAAGGTCCGCCTGCGACATATTGTTTTACCTTTACTGACGGAACATTATTTAGCGTATGGGTCACAGTTCAGCATTTTTGCCGACGGAATATTGTGTCTCGACCTCAGCATGGCTATATTCCGCCGAAAAATTTTGCATAATTTGTAAACATCTGCAAACTGTTATTTATTTTTGCTACAATATTGTGATTAAAACAATTATTTGAATTTATTAATTAAATTTTTACTAATAAAACACAGGTCAACAATTTTTTGAGAGTTATGAGTTAACTACAGAAATCAAACCTGCCATCTTATGGAATATCAAATCCATTAACCGTTTTTCTTAACCAAACTTAGTTAGTCAGTTAGAAAATTTTGAAAAAAGGTTAAAAAAACAAAAAAGATTCAAAAACAAAATTGAAATTTTTTTTTACATATTCACAATAGTTAAATTGTTAATAAACTTCAAATAATATTTTATAAAACCGATAATATATCGTGTCGTCTTTAAGTTTGGACGCAAAATTTTTTGTATTATCTAAATGCCGATGTAAGAGCTTGATATATTTTCATTATTTGTGATTAAAAATATAAGTTACAAGAGAAAATCTGCAAAAAAGATTTTTAAATTTTTTTTAAGGTATATTTAGATCTGTCAATTTGGTCATAAAAGGCCATTTTTCGTTATAGACGGATCTATGGAGCCAAAGATGGAAAAAACTAAGAAAAACAAAAAACATATATGAGATTATGGGGATGCATTCTTTTATGTTTTCATAATAATCACGTTTCTGACATAAATATTTGTTGACCTGTGAAATAATTCGACTTTTCCCAAACTTTAAATTTAACGTTTAAGGTCCCCGGGTTATTTTAACAAATATGTTAAATCTTATTATTTTATACAGAATTTGAGATATTTTAGGTTAAATCTTACTTTAGCGTATTGATATTTAACATTTATAAGCGTTGACCTAATTAAATTCTAAGTCCAAACCGGTTGAAAAAAGTCATTTTTTCCAAGCTTGATTTAATCAAAAGTGAGTATAATTTTATAATAACTCATTTCATCATTTAACTCAATTCATCATTTTCTATGTGTATGCCCAGCATTCAACGAAATTAGGACGCAATACATAACTCCTATCTTGTCAAAGTCTTTTTCCAACATATCCCAGGATTCACAAATTACACAATTACTTTCACCTATGACACAAGAGCATATAGATAATATAATTAAATATTTTTCTATTTCAGGCAAACTATATTTATCTCGAATGGGTGATATCCATTGCCCCGTTAACGTTCGTGATAAAAGTGTCAAAGCCCTAACGGGTACGGTGGGCCTAATAAATAAGAGGCTGTGAGGGGGTGGTTTTTTAGCAGGTACTCCTAACCCTGCATGCACCGGTGAATTTTTAGTGAAATACGGACATCAGTGCGGTTAATTTTTCACCATATCAAAATACCTTTATTTCATTTACGCACTGATCAATCTGTTATTTTTAAAAATTACTGGTGTATTTGATGATCCCAATCCCAGTTTATTTATAGGCTAGCTTTGGGATCAAACGAGCAAATTTTTCCAAAAAATAATTTTATAACAATTTAATAAAATACTTAATTATTATTTTAAGTTTTTTATTAGCAAAACTAACCACCTATTTCCTTAAATCATTAAAAATAATTATTATATAATGAAATTTTACAACACAGGTCAACAAATTTGAGTTATGAGCTAACTATAGAGATCAAACCTGCCATCTGAAAAATATTCGAATCGCATACCGTTTTTTTCTCAAAATTTTTAAGTCAGCCTTAAACATTGAAAATTTAAAAAAAAATGTAAAAAAAAAACAAATACAAAAATAAAAATAAATTGAAATTTTATTTTACATATTCACAATAGCTAAACTGTTAAAATTACAAATAATATTTTTATTAAAAAACGATAATCGTGTCATATTTAAGTTCGGACCCGGATATTCTGTTTTAATGCTGATGTAAAAGCTTGATATACTAACTAAAATTTATTTCTAATTATTTGAGGTGATAAATATAAGTTACAACAAATTTTTTGAAAATTTGATTCTTGAATTTTTTCTATTTAGGATATTGTCGAGGTCGCAAAATCTATCAATTTGGTCAAATACCATTTTAACGATATGGACGGATCTAACGAGCCAAAGGCGGAACGACGAAAAACGAAAAATGTACATGAGATAAGGCCATAATGGGGATGTATTCCTTTATGTTTTCATAAACTTATTTTTTTTCTGGTATTCATATTTGGTGTGTGTAATAAACGGAAATTTTGTTAAACTAATAAATTGCGAATAAAAATAGTTATATAAAAATAGAAGGCCTATAACATTTTAAAGAACTTAATAAATTTCTTTTAATGACCGAAACTTTGATACTTAAACTAATTTAAAAACTGTAAATAAAAATTTTGATTTATATGGTTTAAATAAAACATTAAATATCACCGGTTTAGCCAAAATCACCGCTTTACAACATGCAAAGTTTTCGGCTAAGTTATGCAAGATTTTCCGGCTTAATATAGGCTTTGGACACAGAGGTCAAGTCCAAACAATATTCCGTCGGCGGAATAAGGGTTTGAACGTTGACAACTACACCATATTTTAATACCTATAAAATGTGGCTAAAGAGTTATTTTTTTATATTGTAGAATTTATTTTAATTAACATACTATGTAAAAGCCAAGCCGAGCCCGCCCGGTTCCTTTCTAAATTTCAGCCCGGCCCGAGTGGGCTTTCGGGTCTCTTAATTGATCTCAAATGTACATACACCAAACCGTAGGTTAATGTGTTCTATCTATGGCGCCGTGACAATTATGCAAAATGACTTCATACAACCCTGATTTAAGTGTTTTTTAAATCCTCCTTATTAGTAAAACAAAATAGTGGCGATATAGATAGAATAAAACCTGTATATATATTAATATAATCGCTCCATATTTCCGTGTTATTTGTATTAGATATGATCGCAAAGGTGTATATTGAGGTAGGGAGGAGATCGTAAATGGTTCTTTCACACTACCGAAACATATAACAAAATAATTTTGACAAGAGAAAAAATAGTTATAGATCCTTTTTAGTCAACGCAAAGGACGAAAACTAAATTAAGGAAATTCCAAATTATCTCCTAAATAGTTTTATTGAAAATTACCTGCTAAAAACTTATCCCCCAAAAAAGCCATGCAAACAAAGACTGGTCACGATATCAAATATTTCTAAACATTTATTCGTAGGACTTATATAGAGTTCAAACTGGGCCGTGACATTCGGGCCCACCCTATATATTTTTTAATTTAGGGCCGGCCCAGCTTGACTCGGAACTAGTGTTTTTTTTCTTAGGTCCGGCCAAAAGTTACGAAAACGGCCCGAAATCTATGTTACAAGCTAATATTGCTTTATAAATATCAATAAATTAGTGAGTGTACACGTTATACCCTACATCGTGTAAAATTGAATTTAACCTTTTTAATTCTTGGTATCAAAGGTTTAAAAGGCAAAATGAGATATAAAAATATAGCACAAATTCCTTCTAATTTATGTCGGCCCCGCCCGAACCCTTCTAAATTGCAGCCCACCCCAGACTTTTTCGGGTTGGCCGAAGGCGGGCTTTTTCATTCCGACTTTAATCTCTAGTCCTAATAAATTGACTGGCTCTGAAAAAAATTATGCAAGAGTTCTGATAGGCGCATTTATTAAAAGTAAATATCGGTTAGAGACGTTGAAATTGTCTTAACAAGGGAGTAGAGCTTAATAGGAAAGGGTTAAAAAGGATTTCTTCGCTCTGAAATAAATTTGGAAGAACTATTTAAGAGCATATATTGGATATTACGGTACTTTACCAATAGCCGTATTAATATTTAAAATTATTATTTTTTTTTTCTAAATTTGGGTTTTTTCACTAATCAAAATGTGTTTTTAAATCATTTTATTAAGGGCGCCAAAACAGCAATAAATGCCTCAAGGTACACTTCCCTTTTTCTTATACTCATTTTTCGAAAAAATTAAATCGAAAATAAGTTTGGTTGTAAAACTAGGGCTTACACCTTTTCCTACTCATTACATTGTGCAACAAAAAAAAAGTGGGTAAAGCGAATAAGCATTAAGAGTAACCTATTCTTTTCTAGCACATCCCAATTTGTGTTTATTTATAAAAAAAATTTGTTTAGTGAAAATGGTCAATTTTGTAATATGACTAACTGTTAAAAAAATGCCATAGGCTCGCATAAATTTAATAAAATTTTTGATACACTACATAAATGTTTCTGGTAGATTTTCCAATTTTGCGGGCAGGTCTATTCGGTGTAAAATGAACTCGTGTAAAATGACTTTTTACACGAGCTCATTTTACACCGAATAGTAAAAACGCTTTGCAGCTTATGTATTATATTTAAATAATGGTTTTCTTATGTAAAATTTTACGAGGATTCCAAGTATGTTATTTAATTTTGTCTAACTTTTTTAGGTTTTAAATAAATGAGATTTCAAAATTTTAATAACTATAAAATAGCATATATGAATTTTTACAAATTTTCGACCAATCTAACATTATTCAACGAATTTAATTATATCATTCGCGAAATTAGATTCTCTATCTTATAATTTCAGTTAAAATATAGATAAAAGCCCAGATGTTAGTTCGGAAATTTTATTATAAATAGATGTATTGTGAGTTTTTAATTTATAACTCGTGTTGCCGAGAGGCTTGAGTTCGTCTCTCCAGCCCATGCGTGCCTCGGTTCTATTCCCTAAGGTTACACTTTTTTTAAATATTTTTTAACATACCTAAGTGTTGCCTGACTTAGGTTAAAAATTTTAGTAGTTCCTGAAATGTTTTTATGTTATTTTAGGTTTCTAGGAAACTTTTTATATGTTCTAATAGTAGATCTAGGCGCTTCTTATGTTAATTTTTATAAAAGGTGAGCTACATAGTTCTCATTTAATAATAATTTCGGCATTTTCATTTTTATTTATAATTAATATTTTAATATAAATTGTTTCATTCATTAAAAATTTTTTTAATTAACTTTAAAAATAAAGATCCTACTCCAACTGCGATGTATGAATTCTTACATATATAATGGTTGTTTTTTAAAAAAGGAATTTCGCCCCTTAATCTAAAATATACATTTCATCATTTTACAATTTATTTTATTTTTCCATGTATATCAAAATCGTAATGTTATGGGTCATATAATTAATTAGAAGTGCAGGCAGCTCTAGGGATAAAATATAACAACATTTAAGTGTTCAAAATAACATTTTAGGAACTGCTAGTATTTAAACTAAGTCAGGCAACACTTGGGTATATTAAAAAATATTTAAAAAAAAGTATCCTCAGGGATTAGAACCGGGGCTCGCATGGGCTGGAGAGACGACTAGCCTCTTGGCAACACGAGTTAAAAATTAAATACTCACAATACATCTTTATAATAAAATTTCCGAACTTACATTTGGGCTTTATTTATCTATATTTTAACAGCAATTATAAGATAGAGAATGTAGTTTCGCGAATGAGATAATAAAATTCGTTGTTTAGTGTTAGATTGGTCGATTATAATCAATAAATTGTAAAAATTCATAAATGCTAAATTTATATAGTTATTAAAATTTTGAAATCGCATTTATTTAAAAACTAAAAGAGTTAGACAAAATTGAATAACATATTTGGAATCCTCATAAAGTTTTACATAAGAAAACCGTCATTTAAATATAATACATATGTTGCAAAGCGTTTTTACTATTCGGTGTAAAGAACGCGTGTAAAAGTCTATTCGTTGTAAAATGAACTCGTGTAAAAGGTCAGTTTACACGAGTTCATTTTACACCGAAAAGACCTGCCGTAAATTTCCCCTTATATTTGACGTGATAGATGGTCATAGAAAATTAGTCAAGCTGGAAAATTTTTTGATTCTGAATCAGAATCGAAGATCAAAGTAAGTCCGTTTGGTCAGGTGCCAGCCCGCCCTAGAAACGCGCTATATAAGGTAAAAAGAATTACCAGCCGGATCAATTTTTATAACTCAACCTTTTTTTTCAATTGTTGACTGTAAAAAAGTTTATAACGACCTTTTTTCTACACTTTGTATATTATTATTACTCGTAGAGATAATAATTTATAGCTTGCAAAAAAAATTTCCTGCCGTATTTGTAATTTCGAGCTGGGCCTAAAATTCCAGGCCCGTTCGGGTATACTCGGCCCGGCCTAAGTTTAAAATAAATCGGGCGGGCTCTGCTATATCTCGACTCGGTTTAATTAGAATATAGTAAATATAATAATGATGATTGGAATTTTTATTATTTTAAGTTATACAGTAGAGCACAAAGCATATTTGACACATAAAAGATATTGGATAAGAATTTACATTGATTTTGAAAGGCTAGTTTAGAAACATAATTTTTATATAGTATATATTAAAACTTATTGAAAGTGATATTAGTATATTTTTAGTAAACGATATAACTTTATCTGGATTCAAAAACTAAATATTGTGCTGCGAGAAGCTTTAATGAAAAGCTCTAAAAAAGATATATATGACTTTACCTGATAATCATGAAGACGAAACTCTTAAAAATCGTCTATACCAACCCATGAATGAAAGATTTAGAAAAATAAAAAATGAACTTTAAAAAATTACCATTGGCAAACAAATGAAAATATTATTGCATGGTGAATACAGATTAAATTATTTCATGATGGAAATATTATTGCGATTCCTTCCTAGATGACAATTTATTTTTTCCGTTTTAACAACGATGATGTCTGTCGATAGGCTTTTCTCCTGTTTAATTTCATCTTTTTTGACCAAAGAAATCGCCTCAGCCTCAATAATAATTTTTTAAACGACATTATCTCCATAGGAATGAATCCTATAAAACAATAAGATCCTATAATCATATTTGTCATTAATTGTTAATTCATATTTGAATATAAATGTTAAATAAACACGCCACGACACATAAATTTTAATAATATATTTTTACAAATGCTTGGTTGCTCCTTCTAACACAACTCCTTGTGTCTCCAATTAGTTGCCTTTGAACAGCCCCAGGCTTCCTTTTAACGTACAAATAAAAAAAAGGAGGAATTTTTCCAATAAATATTTTCCACTTGATTTTGCACTGCCTTCTTTCTATATCAAAAACTTGCACTTGAGTCGGTACTGTAAAATAAAGAATATTGTATTTTAAAAAAATTCACAAAACTTTATTTAGGTTTTCACAGATTTATTTTTTTTAGACCATATTAATATATTACTATAAATTTTGAAAAAAATTCACAATTAATTTTTTTTTTGTTTTACCCGTCAGTTCTTTAAACACCGGCGGGTGGTCTTGCTCGGTTACATGAGATTTAACGCACGCCAGTGACCTTGGTTTTTGAGCGTTTACTAAAAATGTACGACCTAGGGATTTGTTGGCTGTCACCCTACCAACTACTAATCAGACTCAACGCTGCTCTAAAAGCTTGCAACGCTTTTGGTCGTTGGCCTTTGAGGCACGGAAAATATAGTATATATTACTCCAGATATTTGTCAAGCAAATGCCTACTTAGCAATACACATTGGCATTGACAAATAAACAAAATCTTACTCGTCGGCACCCAAAATTCTTTAACGGCCTCGCCGATACTATCGTCAGTGGCATTGTAAGCGAGCAATTGTATGAAAAAATCGGCTGACGTTACCGGTACCTCGTAGGTGGTAATATTGGTGGAAAGCGTTTCAAACACGATATACAAATAAACATTGAATTTTTGAGAGACTCGTAATTTGTATTCTCTGAAAACGATACAAATAAAATTTCACACAACAAAATATAATTGCTTTAATTATTTTCAGCTGAAGGAGACCTTAAAAAATATTATTGCCTTAATTATTCCTATTCAGCCAAAAGAGACCTTAAGAAATATTGATACACCCGTATTAATTTGCCGATTATTGCAAAAAAAAAATTTTAAGTCAGAATAATATTATTCGAAATTAATTTTTCAGTGTAAAACAAATCCAAAATTAATTGATTCAGAAACCTATTGAAAATTATAGAATACTTTATATTTTTCTTGAGTTCTATAGAGGGTGCCCACCAAATGTAAAGTTTTCGCCCATCGGTAGTCACATTTAAGGTAATTTCTTGTATATAATATAAAATTTGTGTCAAACATCAAAATATTTAACTACAGTATAATGGGAGTATAATATTTCTCATTTTTTAGTCAAATTTATGCAAATTTTTAAAAATAATTGTGAACCACTGCATATACAATAGGGCGCCTTTAGAGTCAATTTTTAAAAAATAAACATTGGTTAAATGTTGGAGGGAAGTTTTTTTTTATTACATTTAAAACAAGGCTTGACTCTATGTCCTATTTTGAAAGTAATATGCAAAAACATAAAAAATGTATTAGAATTAGGCATCACAATCAAAAGCCCACCTTGCCCGGTCGGTCATGTGGGCCAAACGGGCCACTAAGTTAGTAAAAATATCGGGCCGATTCCTAACTCGTTATTGCCTTTTCGTTTGACGATTGTTATTAGTAAGGTCTGACATTAACACTTTTACACAAGATTGGCCATTTTTTTATAAATTGTTATTTAAATAGAGTTTTGAGGAAAAAAACGGGAAAATTATATGAGATATATCATGTAGATTATATTTCGCTGAAGTGTCATAATTTTCGTTGATCCCTTTCATTAATTTTCGTCAACCTAATAACAAGGATATATACCAGTTTTTAGCAAATGGAGATTAAAAAAGAACTAAATCATAAAAGTCTCAAGACATATAATATTATTTAGAGTATAACCATCCGATGGTATAGTTGAATTCACAGTGTCGCTGGTGGGTATCAATTCGACCGCGCATACATCGGGTACATAAACCTATTAATATAGGAGGATATGTTTAAGTGGCCAAATGAAAAAAAGGTTACAAAACTCAAAGACCTCAAAAGTTAGTGTTCATTTGTAGCGGTGTGGATTTGAGGTTAGCTCACTCTCCTTTTTTATCAAAACCAAGTTTTTTTGGCCAATCTAATTTTAAAATTTTTGATTTATATTATAACTATAATGTAATATTTTTAAACTCTTTAAAAAAATTGTGGTAAAATATACAATTCAAAAAATCTAAAGAGTACCATCAAATTGCTGACTCGCACCTACTTATTTTCTTTTCTACTCAAAATGAGTGAGTTCACCCCTCTTAGCTCAAAAATATGAACATCTGAAATGAAATATCAAGTTGCATAATATTAAATTAAATACAAAGCTTGATGAGAGCAAAAATTATTCGAGGTTTTCTAAAATATTAAAAAAACAACTTTGATATATTAATTTCATTGTTAAATGGTTGCGATTAAATAATGCAAAGAATATTTTTAACTAGCTAAATTTTCCCTTTTTTTTTTAATTCTAATAAAAATAAATAATAAACATTTGACAGTGAATGAAATGTTAAAGGTCCAAATCCATTAATAATAATTAAAAAAACCTACTTTTTTAATCAAAAGTAGTCTAGCGCCCTAAGCATTGCTGAGATTGCTAACTTTTAAGGAAAAGGACTTGATTTTAGATGCAATCTGTAACCTCTTTCACGTATAAACTTTTTTTAGGGCGCGTTCAGGCTTACGAAAAATTTAAAATTTAAAATTTAAAATGTGAGATTTTATATTAAAAATTTTAACCATTGTTACAAAATTTTTAACATAGCAGCTGCTCTAAAAAATAGCTGATAATCATAATAACCCTTAATAACACTGGACAACAAAAAAAACAACATAAACGATTTTTTGAGGGTTTTGTAGAGAATTTTCTTGCGATAAAGATCCCGGGTTTAGTTTTTTTTCAATGCTTCCAATATTTTTTATACCGCGTCTAAAGTTCAGAAAAAAATTCACAAAATTTTTTTTACTATTAATTTTACAAAATATCTATTGGTATCAGATTCCTTATATCTAAAAGGTTGTCACCTAAAATTATAGCAATTTACTTTCAAGTTATTTGGGATCAAAAAACGGATTTTATGACGAAAACCACTATTTTTATAAAAATGAAAAAATAAAAAAAATTTAATATTTAAAAAAAATTTAAACCCCTTACGTTAATAATGAATGTTTCCGTTATAATATATTTTTAGCCCAAAATACCCCAAAAAATTAAAAAATCTCAACTTTTACACCGAACAACTAAAAATTGGAGGCATTGGCTAAAATTCTAATTTCATATTAGCGCCAAAAACTTGACCAAAACCATAGTTGCCATAAATGATGCTTAGAATCGTCCAAATTTTGTTGTCCAGTTAATTTTTTAACAACGAAATATTTTTTAAGAATTTTTATTTATAATTTGAATAAAGTCGAACGCGCCCTTTAATTAAAATTATGTTAAAATATGGGCCATCCGTTCAGACTAAGGCAATGGTGAAATCCATATTTGGCAAATTTTGGTGAAAATAAAGAACCTTGAGGCTTATGGAAGCCTATGATATATAATATGTTAATACCAAAAGCAATTGGACAAGGAATAAAAAATAGAATATAATTTTCATTTGAACAAAAAACAAAATTAGTTTTTGAAAATTTGACAGAAAAAAAATTATATGCTAAATTGGTGTAGTTTATTATAACCACAAAATCTATGCAAACATAAATAATGTTTATCCGCGGGACCAATCTAAAAATTTAAAGGGCCTGCTAGTCTGGTCAAAAATGTTTAAAAATAAATTTAGGCTTCTGGTTTAGAGAGCCTCATATAAAATATTCTATTTTGTTTGTTTGATATTTATAGTTTAAAACCATCATATCCTTCCTTACTTTTGGTATTAGCCTATGGTTTTCTATTTTCAAAATCGCGTTATTTTTGTTAATTTGCTTTCTTTATCTCTAAAAATAGATTCGGCCGAATCAGCTACGAACAGGTTTGTTGAAAATTTCCCCTTACATTTTAAGGATATTTATTTCAACCTAAATATAGGTCCATGCCCCGGTAAACTTTGCGCCAGGCGAAATTATTAGATACAGATATTTGTAAATATACCTTTTTAAAGCACCTTACAATTCGGCCTAGGAGCGTCTGACCTGTCCTATGTTCTATCCAATTGATTTTATCAAACGAATAATTAGGCAAAAGATATCATATAGGGCGTCCGCCTCTCTAAACTAGAATCTACCAATAAATTTTTTTTAATATAATTGGTTCAATATAGTAAATAATAATTAAATGTGCAGCAAAAATTGATTTAAAATATAGGTAAATGGAAAAGAAAATGAAAACAAAAATTTTTTAAAAATAAAAATAGGGTATTTTTTTAAGGGGTGTCTTTGACTTGTGTCGTATCATAATTCCGGCGAAGAATTTAACTGGGAGTCCCATGGAACTATCTATATAAAATGTTACCAAATATCGCCCGAAATTTGACAATTATAAACTCCCGAGTTTTTTCTTGAATTTTTTAAGCTAACATTATTGGATGGCAGTTGTCTAAACTCTTTTCTTTTAATATAAACGTTATAAATTAATGTAAAAATTAGTATTTGTTGACCTTTGTAATTATTAATATTTGCGACAGTTTAGTGATATCTCAACAGGCTAAAAATAGACAAAAATACACAAATTTATTAATATAAGTTATACAAAGAAAAGTTTATTCAATTGCATTTGTGACAAATTGACATTCTTACAAGATGCCTATAATGGAGATATTTGTTAAAAAGTACACCGAGTATGATAGGAAAAAAACCTATCAAATTTATCATATGAAAAATGCTAGGCTATTTGGTTAACATAATTATTATTAGTAATTTCTTGTAGACAGAAATATATTTAATATAGGAAAAAAATCTATTTTTACTTTAAAATTTGCTAACCTATGCATAGTTCACTGGGTAAAATAATATGCATGACCTTCAGAAGTATTTATAGCTACCATAACTTGGTCAGTAGGTGCTGATATCGAATACAGATTCTACTTAAAAATTTGTGATATGTGGAATTTAAATTGGGGTATTTTAGGCATAAAATATATATTAGTAGCCCAATGGTAACACATTTAAATTTTAAAGCAGTCATTCATTAATGCAAGCAGTTTCCTTTTTTAATAATTATTTTTTTATATTTTTTTTTAAAGTTTTGGACTATATGATATTTTACCCGAAAATATATTTTAATTTGAATTAACATAATTTAGTAACTAACTTATGTCGCAGGTTTCTGCGTATATTTTATATGTGTTAATAGATTATATTTCTAATTTTATAAGAAGAAATTTAAGGCAAAGAAAGTTTTTTTTAAGACTGCAAAGCCTGCCAAAATTTTTAATTAAATATTATTTAAGAAATCTTTGTTATTTTTTAATAATATTATTAAAATCTTATTTCGTCCATAATACAGACTATTATTAACTTAATGCTCATCTACATATAGAATTAGGGAAAAAATATCCTTACTCCACAAATTACATACAAAAATTCAGGTTACATAGCAGAAATTTTGTTTAACCATTTATAAAAAATAGTTAGAAAACGCATGTTCCAGATTTAATATGGATGGATAACATCTACCTAAGTAGCAAATTCGGTAATAAAATACTTTTAATTATAATTATGGATGTTGGAACTTGATATACTTTAAAATTAAATAATTCGATAAAAATTAAAGTTGAGATTGATCTTAACAACGAACTTTTAAATTATCGAGGTCGATGGCCATACATTTTTGAGAATATGTTCGAGTTTCAACGATAATTTAAAAAACGGAAAAACATTTAAGGATACGTTAATATGTAAAGTTATTCTCTTAAGGTTCGTTAAATTTTACCGAATATTCATATATTTTTGTAGACTAGTAAGTAAACTTCAATGTGGAGAAAAAAAGCTGTGCGCATCGAGTGTGCGTGCTTATTAGCCTAGATAACCTTTTTATCCCGTAAAATCCGCTGCCAACTAGCTCAACTTCGCTCTGGACATTGTCAATTACTGGCAAACTTCAGAGCTCGCATCGACCCTTCTCTGAATAAGATTTGCAATGACTGCAAATCATTAGCTGATAATATTGAACACGCTTATATGCCTAAACGTGGGCCACCTGTCCCCCCATAGATCTTTGGCTCAATTCAGCCCTTGCAGCACTCAAGCTCAATTTTACAACCAACTTCTCACGTCCAAAGAACCGGGGCTAACAACAACAACAACATTAGCCTAGATCAATTTAAGTCCTTAAAAGTTATGTGTTGGTGCTGATTCAAACTTTGTATCACTTAGTTAAAAGATTAATAACAAACAATAAAAAGCCTATAAAAAATTCCTCATAATGCTAATTTGAACATATTACAAATTAGAGTTCAAACCCGGTCAGCCTAAAACCTGGTTCTAGAGACCATTCACTAGAGGCCAATTACATATAAGCGAAAATTTTCAATTGCAAGCCATAATTTTTTATTAGAATTTATCATTAAACAGAGTTTAAAAGTATCATTTTATTGAAAGATATATATAACACAGGTCAACATTTTTTTGAGAGTTATGAGTTAACTACAGAGATCAAACCTGCCATCTTAGGGAATATCAAATCCGTTTCCCGTTTTTCGTAATACTTAGGTAGTCAGTTATAAACATTGAAAATTTTAGAAAAAAAGTTTAAAAAACCAAATAAGATTCAAAAACAAATATAAATTGAAATTTTATTTTTGCATATTCACAATAAACTGTTTAATTCAAACTTCAAATAATATTTAATTAAAAACCGATAATATATCGTGACGTGTTTAAGTTTGGACGCGAAATATTTTGTAATATCTAAATGCCGATATAAGAGCTTGATATATTAATAAATTTATTTTCCATTTTTGTGCTTAAAAATAAAAGTTACAAGGGATTTTTATATGCAACAAAAATTTTTAAATTTTTTCTTTTTAGGGTATATTTAGATCTGTCAATTTGGCCAAAAAAGGCATTTTTCGTTCTAAACGGATCTAAGGAGCCAAAGACGGAAGAAACTAAAAAAAACATAAAATATATATGAGATTAGGTCATCATGGGGATGCATTCTTTTATGTTTCATAAAACTCACCTCTCTGACATTAATGTTGACCTGTGAATTAGCAATTTTCTTAGCTCATGATAACACAGGTTACACAGGTTAACAAATTTTGAGAGTTATGAGCTAATTAGGGAGATCAAACTTGCCATCTTATGGATATTAAAATCCGTTTACCGTTATTTCTAATCAAACTTAGTTAGTCAGCCATAAACATTAAAAATATTAGAAAAAATGCCAAAGATTTAAAAAAATAAAGTGAAATTTTTTTTTGCATATTTACCACAGCTAAACTGTTAAATTTAAACTATTAAAATTTTATTAAAAACCGTTAATATAACGTGTCGTATTTAAGTTTGGATGCGAAACATTTTGTATTATCTAAATGCAGATGCAAGGCTTGATATATTAAAAAAATTTATTTCCATTATTTGAGATGATAAATATAAGTTACAAGAGATTTTTATATAATAAAAGGATTTTTAAATTATATCTATTTAGGGTATTCTCAATCTGTCAATTTGGTCAAAAAAGACTATTTTTTCGTGGACGGATGTAAGGAGCCGAAGCCGGAAGAAACTAAGAAAAATGAAATATATCTATAAGATAAAGCCATCATGGGGATATATTCTTTTATGTTTTTATTAAATTAAGTAGGCACGATTCTAGAACCCTTTTGTAGGGGGGGGGCATTGCCCCCCAAAAGTTTTTGATTGCCCCCCCCAAATTAAATTTGCCCCCCCCCCCAAAAAAACATAGAAATTTTTTTTTTGCCCCCCCCCCCCACACAATTATTGCCCCCCCCCCCCCCTCAGATACGTATAAATTATATTTTTGCCCTTCCACCCCCATAAAATTAAATTTGCTCACCCAAAAATATATAAAAATTATTATTTAAAAAATATTACTTTTTTTAAAAAGTGCTTTCATTCATATCAATACTTTTCATTCGCTAAAGAGAATTAACTAACACAGAAATTATTTCTGTTGTTATTAGATATATAGAAAAATATGGTGTTACAGAAAGCTGTATATTTGTTGAAAATTTATAAATCTGGTGCCAAAGAGGTTTACTCACTTGTCAACAATATTTTGTTAGAATATCTAGAACCAAAGAACCTGATCGCACAATGCTACTATGGGGTGAACGTAATGTCCTAGGAAAAAGGTGGTGTTCAAGTATTTCCAAGCAAAATAGCTGGACACCATGTCCCGTATATTCACTGTTTTAACCACCAATTGCCTCTTGTTGTAAAAGATTGTCTTGAAATTTTAAGTGACGGAAAAGATCTTTTTGATATTTTTTCTTTCCTTCATAAATTCAACATGATGCAATCAATGGAGTAAGTGAATGCGGGACCATACTCCGGCTGTTGCCCCATCGGTGGTGTAGTCATCACGACGCCATTGTTTTTAAAAAAAAATACATAAAAATATTAAATACTTTTTTATAAATTAAAAATAAAAAAGTGTTTATATCTTTAGGTCGACCATATTTATAATAATCATCAATTTATTTTTTTGTATTCATTTAAATAATTATTTTTTTGTATTTATCATTTGAAAAAGTATTTTATTTATTAAAATAATTAATGATCAATTTCAATGCAAAACGATTTATGTTTCTAAAACTTTTGATTTAATACACCATTATTTGTTAGAAATTAAACAACCAGCCCGGTCGATAATTTCTTTTTAATATAGACCCGCACCTATTCGGGCTCTCTCTCATTGATATTTATTTCAAACATTTATAAAATTATTTAAAATACTTAAAAATGTATATTTCTAGAGCATTATAAATTACATATTATTAAAATAAAAAAAAAATAAATCTCGGTGTGGTTCGGACCAAAAAAATGGTCCATCTCTGAATATCCAAAATTTAAGCTGATGCCTGCAAAAAGCAGGCAAATTGGACAAGTTAATCTTCTATAGATTGTGATTCAAGTGAATTTATAAAAAAAACATACTCTTATATCTAAAAAGTAAACCTCAACCTTTAGTATATTTATTTGCTTGCAGGCATTTAAAACTCATTTGTTGGTAGCCTTATCTTATAAGGCACATTCAAATTATTGTTGATGTACAAATTTTTACACTTTGCCGATTTAAATAAACAATAATTAAGTTAGATAAATTAATTTCACACTCAATTAATGTTTTTTTTCTTATGGATTTTCGAGGTCGCAAAATCAACTTTAAACAAATTTTCGATGACTAGGGCACGTCAGTGATGATTTAAAATATGGAATTAATGGTGGAGAAAGAGATAAGGCCATCATCATAGGCCTAGTGCGCACCCCCCCCCCCCCCCCCTTTGCTAAATAATCATTCTTGTAAAACGTTTAAAAATGCAATAAAAATCAGGCCATACATATTCCGCCCCCTCCCCCCCCCCCCCCCCCCCCCCCCACCCACTTTCCTCCTTTCCTTTGATTTCGGCCATCATGTAGATTATTTCGCTGCGGTTTTATGAACGCTATAGAAAAAAGTTATTACCCTATTTTCAAATCGATTTTTACAGATTTCTCTAATGGCCAAATTATTAAATATTTTGTATGAGTTATAAAAGTTTAATTGGTAATTTTGCAATTTTAGTTTTTCCGCTTTCTAGCCGTTTTTGTTATTAGCAGCAAAACTGTTTATACCAAATAACAATTGTAACTGCTTAATAGAATAATAATTGCGTATTTTAAATAAAAATTAGAATCGAATTTAAAACTATATTATTGACTCAAAGTATTACACTAACAAATATCAATGTCAGAAACGAGATTGTTATGAGAACATAAAAGAATGCAACCCCATGATGGCCCAATCTCATAAATGCTTTTCGTTTTTCTTAGTTTCTTCCTTCTTTGGCTCCTTAGATCCGTCTACGAAAAATGGCCTTTTTGACCAAATTGACAGATCTAAATATACCCTAAGAAGAAAAAATATAAAAATCTACATTGCATATATAAATTCCTTGTCACTTATATTTTTAATCACAAATAATGGAAAATAAATTTTATTAATATTTTAAGCTTTTACATCGGCATTTATGTAATACAAAATATTTCGCGTCCAAACTTAAATACGACACGATATATTATCAGTTTTTAATGAAAATGTTATTTGAAGTTTGAATAACAGTTTATTTTGTGTAAATATGCAAAAATAAAATTTCCATTTATTTTTGTTTTGAATCTTTTTTGTTTTTTTGACCTTTTTTTTCTAAAATTTAGAATGTTTATACCTGACTAACTAAGTTTTATTAGGAAAAACGGTAAACGGATTTAATATTCCCTAAGATGGCAGGTTTGATCTCTGTAGTTAACTCATAACTCTCAAAAAATTGTTGACCTGTGTTATGCTAGTTTGACTATATAAAGTAGGACCTAAGAAAGAGAACAAATAATTTTATATCAGATATTAAATATTTAAAAAGTCCTTGTCAATATGTAATAATAAAATTTCATATTAAAAAAAATTTAAATTTAAACATTATAAAATGCTCATTTTATATGCAAAAACTTTTAATAGAGCCATAAATTTTATTTTTGCAAACAAATTTTTTTTAGCTAGCATTTAATTAGCTAACTGAAACAAAACACAGCCTAATGAGTTCGCTGAAGAAAATTATGCTTGGAATTAGAATACAGACCAGGGGAACCCTTGTTCAACCACTTTTTCTATTCAGATCCCAATATAAACTATTGTAACCTGCGATTATATAAAGAAAATATATTGGATTAACCTGAGATTTCATAAATGACATTTTTGATTTTGTTTTTTTTTATTTTAACCTCCACCTTTTTTTAAATTTATTTTTGCGAACGTATTTTCTACTTTTCAGCTATGCGTGTATTTTCTCGTATTAAATGAATGGGTTCTATACATATAATTTATAATGTTTTTAGTTCTATTTACATTGTACCATATTAGTATTCCATGTGTACGGCTAGAAATTTTTCAGCATGCATTGGTTGAACATTTTAAAGGTAAAAATATATTTAATGAGTATAATATATTTTGAAAAGTAAGAGATGTATTTTTGTTGTAAAGTCGGGAAAAATAGGAGGGCATGACGATTATATTTTGACATATAGCATAATTACTGATAATTTTCTCCACATTAGCTAAACATGTCATGAACATGATTGGTATATTAAGATTTTCATTGCGTTCCAAAAATTTTTGGGAGTCGTTTAAATAAGGCATTCGCTTTTGTTAATACACGAGTTCTAACTATATATTAAAGGTTGGTTATTAACACCGCCAAATTATGGTCTGCTACGCGGCTTATAATTGGCGCAAAGTCATATTATCGTCTGCTCCCCCTCCCTGCCCCGCCCCCACCGTTGCTTAAAAAGTGCATTCCGGCCATTTCCGTAATTCCTTATTCAGTGTCGATTAAAATTATCGACTGCTCCCACCCCCAAATTTTTGATTAAACGAAGAATCACGGCTGCGCCGGGATTCTTCGTTTAAGCCGCTATATTTTGCTGAAGATTGAAAAATTAAACAAATTGTAATAATTTGATATTGCTTAAATATTAGATTTGACATTATCAGGTATATTTTTTTAATTAAATCTGATTTTTAAAGGTTTTAACGTTTTGTTTGAGGTCCTGTTTAAACGGTCATTTAGTTTTGAATTCAAGTATTCTACAATAATGGCAAAGCTCCTTTTAGCCAAAAATTATTAAACACAATAAATGGGCACTGCCGCTGAAGGTGCCAAAAAAATTTTTTCTGCCGCCTCACTAGTTCTTTTTTTCAGAGCTGGGAAAATGCCCATTTTCGGGTCTAACTCATTTTTTTATTTTTCGAAATTTATAAAAAATAAAGGGTTTTAGCTTTAATCAAGAAAATATTTATAAAATTTAATATTTTCTGCTTATATTCTGTACTTAGTAAATAATTGATATTTTTAATCTGTCATAAAATTTTTACAAAAAAAAAATTTGAGTTTAGTCAAAAAATGGGTTTTTTCCCAGCTCTGCTTTTTTTGCCACCCTAAATTAAAAAAGCTAGAATCGGGCCTGCTCCTACGTTAATTAAATGGTGATGCATTAGATAATAATTGCTATGTAAAATAAGGTATTTTAATTTATGATCATTTGTTTTGAAAATTTTTTTTTCAAAAAATCTAAATTAGAGCAAGGCTTATTAAAGTTCACAAAGTCATGAATTTTTATCTCCAATGTCTTAAAATGCAGGTCAACCCCGGGTTTCAGTAATTCTCAAAGATGGGTTTATCCCCACGACGGAAATCAAATACGGCAAACAATTTTACTATATACCGCCCAAAGAGAATGTCATTTTACGATGCAATCCGGCCCATGAGCATGCTCATCTCATTGAAAATGGGACCGGAAACCGGCTGTTGACCAACTCAAACAGTTCGGCGGCATATCAGTACGAATGGATCAAAGATGATGAGATTATCTCAGATTCAGTAATTCCTTTTTTTTGAAATTGGTAAAACTATGGCATTTTTAAAATTTTTATAAAATTCATTTTTTGTGGATACATTTGCAATCATCTTGATTAATAGAAAATGTTTAGAATAACCTATATATACGACAGTGTATTTATATGATCACATAAATTTTTTCAGTTTAATTTGTGAAGTTCAATATGAATGTTAATAAAAAAATTTAAATATCACGAAATGGCCTATTTATTTATAAGTTCTATAATATTTTGCGCTCCGTATGGATCATTATTTAATGAACTGCATAAAAACTGGCGTACAGGATAGGGCAAAAGTACTATTTTTTCCATTTAATGGATTGGCGACAACCTTAAATAGGTAATTAAGCAAACTACTCTCCCTTTTAATGCTGATTAATTAAAAAAAATTAAATAAATTATTTACAATAATTTGATTGAGTGATTGATAAAACATATCTTAAATTGCTATATTTTTTTCAAAAATTAATTCTCTTATTTTTGACTCCATTAGCAGACATTCAAGGTTGCAAACTTTAGTGACTTCAAGTTTGGAAACTACAAATGCATCGTAAAAGACAATGCAACGGCGCGACTTCTAATCAGTGAAGATATTTACTTGGATTCCACAGGTTATTTAAATAAAAAAAAATTTTAAGTATTTATTTTTAGGTAACAAAATTATCCACTTTATTCTAATGACAAATTTTATAGTCATAAATGACAAATCAAGAAATTTTATTATTATAAAAAGGACCTTAAAAAAAACTTTTAAAAATTAGAATATAAGCTATTATGAAATAAAAATACGAATATGATTTTTTTCGGGCTACCTCAGAAAATATTGTTTTATATCATTAAAAATTTGTTTGTAAATGGCTAGAAACAGGAAAACTTGAAAATAAAAAAAAATTGAAGCAATAAATGTACAAAAAATAAATAATTTAAAACCTGATGTAAGAAAAACTTAAATTTAAAAGTTAATCTTTTGTATTAAAAATATTCCATAACAAGATCAGCTATAAAGACTGTTCAATATTCAATTAAAAACTATTCTTTTTTTTTCAAAGTCAAAAAAATGTAATTTTTAATAAAATTAGAAAACTACTTAAATTTATTTAATCTTATTACATGAAATATCTCAAAAAATTTTCATTCTAGGCTACGGCCTATTAGCATACACCAACAAAATCGTTTTTTACATGACTACTAGAGGTTATTGCATTAGAATTTAAATTTGTTAGGGTAGGGAGCCGTGGAATTGCTGTGCGGCGACATCTATATCGCTTGGGCTCAATTAAGTGCATATCTCCGCCAATACCATATTAAAATGACCCCGCGTTCTCTGGAATATTAGAGCATAGGCTTTACAACCCTGTTAAAAATCAACGACTAGAGTCATTCACCTGCTAAATATTACTTCCTTTGCCTTATATCTCTTTAAAGAAACGGTATACCCGTCGTGATATAGCCCTTGCATTCCATGAATTATTTGTATAAACTGTAAGGTGCAAAAAAATATAAAAGTAAATTGGTCAAAGCTATTTAAAGAGTTCTATTATAAAAAAATACAATTTTTTTTTAATGGGTTCTCAGCTTACTGCATGTTTTTAGCTAAAATACTGTATACTGCATTCTAAATTTTAGGTAGAAATCAGCGACCCAATGATGCCATTATGATTGCCGCGTTCGCTTGCATGGTGCTTCTATTCTTAATTGTTATCCTATTTATCGTTGGTAACTTCGTCTTAGCAAAGAATGGTCCAAAAGCTCGCAGAGCGAATAAATTGGAAAAATTGACAGGTAATTTTACGTAAATATTTAATATTTTATGATTTATATCTCTGCTTCCCCAAAACTATTAAGTAGTTCTCCATATTAGAGCTGAAACATCCTAAAATATAAAAGACGGGGCCCCAAAATCACATCCCAAGTACCTTGCATACATGATATTAAAAAACTAGCCCAGAGGTTACAAAACTCAAGGAGCTCAATCAAACTCACAAGAAACAAAACAAAAAGATACGGAGTGAGCTTGCTCAATTTAGCAAAAAAAAAGAGTCAGTGTTCAACTGTAAATCTAAGATATTAAAGTGAGCAAAGAGTGGTTATTTTGTTATTTATTGACTCAATTGCACTCGCAAAGGCTAAATTCATTGTGGGGACCTTTTTTTTCTGAGCTCCAGGCTCATTGGCCATTTGACCGAAATGCTTTTAAACGGGAAATAATTAAACATTTTAGCGCACGTGTATCGAAAATTACATCATATAAGAGACATATCTTTGAGATAGGAGGAGACAATTTTATGAGAAAAAAGAGTTATTTGAATAAGCAGAAAACATTGTTTGACTTTTCTTGATTAATGTCGTAATTATTTCGAGAAGTCTTATTAATTGGTTAAAATCCTAAGTTTAAAAAAATTATTTGACACTTAAATTCTTGCGAAAGTTGACATGTTTTTAAAATTATTTTGGTCAGTCTTGCTTTTTGACGATTTTACAGGTGTATTCAATAAAATTTGGTTTAAAAATGTCACCAAAATGTCGCAGTCTTATTTAAGCGATTTTATTGATATTTTGGGTCAGTCGGGGTCATTCGACGATTTTTAATATTAAATTTTTTTTAATGCGATAGAATTTTCACCAAAATGTCGCAAAATCAATTTTAAATCAAGCAAACGAATTTTTATTGAAATTTTTGAGTCAGTTAGGGTCATTTGACGATTTTACAGGTGTATGAAGTTTTCTTAATGTTTCTTTGTGCAAAAGAAATGTCACCAAAATGTCGCGAAACCAATTTAAATCAAGCAAACAAATGTTATCGATATTTTTTTGGTCAGTCTGGCTATAAAGATACAGGTGTATTCAATTTTTATGACTGACCCGATAAAAATTGGTTGGTTTGTTTAAAAATTTATTTTGCGACATTTTAGTAACATTTCTTTCGCATTGAAATAATTTTTGAATACACCAGTCAAATGACCCCAACTGACCCAAAAATATTAATAAATTCGTTGATTTTGCGACTTTCACATTAAGAAAAAATGTTGAATACAACAATAAAATCGTAATGACCTCGACCAATTCAAAAATATCAATAAAAATTGTTTGCTTCATTTAAAATTGATTTTGCAACATTATGGTGACATTTTATTCGCATTGAGAAAGTTCATTGAATATAATGTAACGTCGAAATTGTCTATTAATTACCTATAAACCTAAAATAATACCCCAAAATATCTAAAAAATGGCGATGTATTAATATTTAGCTCTCTTGAACGTTAAAAATTTACCTATAAAGCTCAGTATTATTAGGGACAATAAAATATATACAGTCCTCAACATTCAAAAGAACAACTTTTTCATTCAAATTCCACAAAAAAGTTTTTCAAAAATCTCATATATGAGTTTTGAGCTCGGCCAGAGCTCAATTTTTTCACAATTTAGTGCTTGTTTAAATTTGAAATCGTGAGAAAAATTTATTTTAGAGCTTTTATTAATTTTCCGCAAGCCGTACAGGGGACTCTTAAATGATAGAGGGAAAAAAAAGAACTCACCCTCTGAGCTCAAAAGATGAACCTCTGGACCGGCCCAGTTATATAAATGGCTTATTATGGTGGATGGTAGGGTGAAAGGTATTAATATGTAAAAATAAACAACGCCATCTTTCTTTAAAAAACTAACTTTCTTTGAATAATAATTAAGGCTTAGTTCAAAATGAATGTAAAGTATCAACATATTTGGAGAAAGAGTAGGCCAAAAATAGGCTGCCTAATTTTCCCCAACTTACGTATTCACAAACAGCAAAATAAAAAAACGAATCCTCTTTTTCAATTAAAACCAAAACCATATAAAGCTTTACCTTTTATTAATTAGAATCTGATCGTCGGTCAGCATTTGAAGGGGAAGACAACCAACCCCTAATTCAATCGCCCAGGGATCGTCCTAAAGATATTGCTTCTCCCGGCAATTCCTCTTATGACGCTAATCGAGCACCTGAAGTTAGGGCGTTATCGAGGTCACCTCGAGAAAAGGTTTTTGCCACATCTTATTTAACCTTAACATTGAAATTGTTTTTGCTGACACACGAAAAGTAAATCACATAATGTATTTTCCACATTAAAATTTCCTGCGCAAATCGCATGTTTTTTTTATTATTTTTAATAAGATTATTGTTTGTTGTACCGTTAGGACCGCAAAAAAGCTCCTCCTCCACCACCTAAGGAGACTTTTGCCAGTTTCACACCTCCTCCTTCGCCCGGGCTCACGTTGGATATGGAAAAATATGACGATGCCTCATATGCCACGTAAGTCTATATTTTTTCGACTATTTTTAATTACACAAGAAATTATTAAAAAAAAACAATTTGCTATTGGGGTTTAGCCCAACATCCATAAAGGATAACCCGTTTAGGCTGAGACTTTCTATAAAAACTCCTTTAAAATTTTTGATATTTTTGCGTATTACACAGGTGTCAGAAGCGTGAATTTTATTAAAACATAGAATGTATCCCCATGATGACCTTACCTCATATATATTTTTCGATTTTCTTAGTTTCTTTCGTTTTTGGCTCCTTAGATCCGTCTATAACGAAAAAAGACATTTTTTGACCAAATTCACAGATCTAAATATACCGTAAGAAGAAAAAATTTAAAAATCTTTTTTGCATTTAAAAATCCCTTGTAACTTAATTTTTAATCACGAAAAATGAAAAATAAATTATATTAATGTATCAAGTTCTTGCATCTGCATTTAGATAATACAAAATATTTCGCCCAAACTCAAATACGACAGGTATCGGTTTTTTATGAAAATATTATTTAAAGTTTGAATTTAACAGTTTAACTATTGTAAATATGTAAAAATCAAATTTCAATTTATTTTTGTTTGATAAAGTATTTGGGCTGATAGATAAAATTTTGGGCTATTACATGTATTTTTTTTGGTTTTTTGACCTTTTTTTCTAAAATTTTCAATGTTTATAACTGACTAACTAAGTTTGATTAGGAAAAACGGTAAAGGGATTTTATATTCCCTAAGATGGCAGGTTTGATCTCTGTAGTTAACTCAAAACTGTCAAAAAATTGTTGACCTGTGTTATTCAATAAAATTTAACGCACATAGCTTTTTAGGCATAAGCTCTCATTTTGACGACTATTGAACTTTCCTTGGTCGTTTAAATAATCAGGCTCAGCATTGCTTAACTCGGGTGCAAAAGCAAAAACACTTCAAGGTCGGGCCTCAATAAATAAATGATAAATTTTCTTCTAAACGTTTTATCATTTTAGATTCAATTATCATTATTACAATGGGCAATACGAAGATAAGTCGGAGAGCGGAGAACCTTTAAAGTAAGTAAATCTCTAAAACTTTTTTTGTTCAAACAATTGCCGAGTTTAATGAAATTTCTGTTAAGGGCACGTGCAAAGTGAGTTTTTATTTTCGTGAAATTTTCCAAAATTATATTTATTTTTTATTACAAATTTTCAAAAAGTTGCCAAAAGCATTTAATATATGCACATAAAAAATTTTGGAAAAAATTTTGAAAAAAAATAAATTATTAAAATTTTCAGAATTTTGAAAATTTAACGAAAATAAAAACTCACTTTGCACGTGCCCTAAACCAACTTTCAAATTTTTTGTTTTTGTAACTCCCGAGTTTTTTATTCTTGTTAATTTTGATACAATTTTTAAAAAGAACAAAAATGTCACATTGTTTTTAATTTTTAAGTTTTTAGCAACTCCTATTAAATAAATATGATGGGTTAATAAAAATCCTATGTTAATAAAAATTTAGTTATTACTCAGAAAGTTCCAGCGAATCATCATCCAAACCTACAACATCGACAGTGGAGTCGACATCAAAAAGTACAAATTTGAAAATTACTAAAACACCTCAAAAATCTATTCCATAATTTAAATTAATAAATTTTACAGGTACAACGTCAGACTTTGATGCACAGGTATGTGTTTTGTTTTTAAATCTAATAATTTAACGGGCAAACCCTTGAAAAATATGAAAAATATTGTTGTCACCTTAAATTTTAATCAATTCTTTTATAATTGACGGCCGCTTTATCTGGGACTATTTTTGGGGCATCACGACCTTATAGGAATTTTTATTATAGGTTAGAAATTTGTTCACATATTTTTCTATTAGGGCACGTGCAAAGTGAGTTTTTATTTTTATAAAATTTTTAATGTTATCTTGTAATTAATCGCAAATTTTTAAAAAAATTGCCAAATTTAGTTTATGCACGTAAAATGCTTTTTATGAATTGAAAATTTTTTTATTTTTTGTAAATTTAATTTTTAAAATTTTCAAAATTTGTCGAAAACAAAACTTAATTTGCACGTGGCCTAATAAAAAAAAATCCGGATGGGATTAATCTTTTAAATCACAAATCACATACAATGCCGAGCCACTCCGAAATTATATATCTGAACTGTGATATCAGACCCGTGATAAAGGCTAATAAACAATAATCAAATTTATTTTTGTAACAACAGTCAGCCGCGGGAGATCAATCTGTCAGCGAATATACGTCGGCAACCTCAAATGAGCCTATCGATATCAACAATGACCCTAAAAAGTCATCGCCCCCAATATGGGAATTACAGAAACTAATGCAACCACGACCTATACCTCAAATAACGGGCAAAAATCAACCCTTGATAGCCCAAGCCCCAACACGAGCTAATGAAATATTTGGAATGAATAGAGATAATGTCAACAATGCAAAGCAAATCTTTACACGACCCATTACCACCAACACCAGAGATGACCTGAGGTTTTTACCGCCATTTGAGGATCGTGAGACTCCAGAAAGGAATCGCCTTCTCGTTAAGTAAATATTGGATGGTTTTAATTCAAATGTTAAGCAAATTTTTACATGTTTTTTTAAGTAGTAAAATAATGTCTTTTAATCGAAATGACATTTGTTACGTAAAATGATATATTTGATTTGACGTTCCTAATTTGCTTATTTAGTGAACCAGATTACAGTTACAGCGATATGGAAAGGTTAAGCCATCCCACTACAGACGATAGTGATACAAGTGATAACGAAGAATACAAAATTAGACACAACAGATAAAACAAAACACAACCTAAAAAAAATAAAAATAGCTTTCCTATAAAACAAAAATTAAAAACACAACTAAATGTTAAATGTACCGTTTAATTTGTAAAGAATAGATAAAAATTGTGTATATTATGATAAAATACATCAAAATATGAAGAAATATATGGCCATATAACAATAATAATGCTTCTTATTAACTCCAAAATTTCACAAACCATTTCGCAACTTTATCGAAAAACCGTGCAATTGCAAATATATCTTAAATTAATCACATTCTGCCACGTTTTCTTTTGGCTTCCATTCTTTGTTTGTGGACGGATTGACAAAAATCAACGTGAATTCGCCGGTCATCAATTAGGACATTCTCCATGTGCAGGTAAGCTTGTTCGCATTCCTCGATCTATACATGAAAAAATTTCATATAAAAATATTAATGTAGATATATTTTATAACAATAAATGAAATATTATTAAAATGTTTTTTGACCAAGATTGTGTTTAATGTCAACTTTATTAATATTTACTTTTGAATATTCTATAAAACCGTATCCAAGCGAGGTGTTGGTGATTTTATCGTATATAATTTCACAGCTATATTATAAATAAAGAAAAAATACCATCCAACAAATATTTCCTTATATATTAGTACTGCAAGTCCCATGTTTATATTTAAAAAAAACACATCAGCCTATTAACCAAAAATTTAATAAAACAAAGAAACAAAATTCGTTTTATATTACTGGCTATATATTGCAATTATCAAATACAAGTCAATAAATCTTTTATTAACAATGATAATTTTTGATGCCAAAAAACATTAAATTTTATAATTTATTTTGATTATTTTATTTTGCTCAATATATTCTGCTAAAAATTAATTGAGATAATCGTTAACTTGACAAAAATGAGTTTGACCACCTAAACTTTTTCAAACATAAGTGTGTACAACTTAAAGATAGTAAAATATTACTCAATATATGTTTTTAGCAATAAACATTTTTTTGTGTTGGCCAAAATATAAAACAAATTCTGGACGAATTGAGAAAAACAATAAACAGATATAAAAAGAGGCACAATGTTTTATTCTCTATCTACAGATCATTATTGTCTCAATCGAAATCACATATTTAAACAAATATTAGGTACAATCATATGCAATTTTTTATTTTCATAAATTGAAAGTTTGCTCAAGGGGTTAAAAAATCGGTAATTTAAACCTTATAATGGTCCCAAAGCGGGAAAAAATGATTTCGAGATCCGAGGCAACAGTGACGGGATTTAGCTTACAAACAAAAAGTATATTTTCCTTGGGTTTCATGCTAGCTTTAGGCAGGTCTCCCACAATTTCCAATATCTTTGCACGTGTCTGTAAAAAGGATTAATAACATTATGTGAAACGAATTGCATAAAATACGTAATATTTAGGCCTAGTCAGCCGTTGAAAAATTAGGATATGTATTCTAATACATATTGGTCCAGACCGTTAAGTATAAATGACTCAAAAACACATATAAGCACGCCCTTCAAAGGTATTATTTTCAGTTTTAATTATTAACAACATTTTAAATATCGTACCTATTTTTTAAAATATTTAGCAAAAGTAAGAGATGACATATAAAAAGTGCATTAAAAATGTTTAATTAAACAATTGTATATTAATTTTAACAGATTAAAGATATAAAAAAAATTGTAACACCTTTAAAATCCCTTTTGTTGTTTTTTTGGATAAAAATTTTCCTAATAATGGCCCTTTTAAAAGCTGCCAAAGCAAATGCTTATTTAATTTAACTTCTTTGCAAATGTAAAATTTTAAAACCTTACAAAATTTTATTGCTTTAATATATTAGGAAAATGGGCTTATTTATAAGAATTTGTAATGGGTGAAATAATGTATGAGGACCCTGGTTACGATCTTCAAACTTTATACCCACCACAAAATTAAATAATAGGTAAAAAAAGGGAGTAAATATATGTGAATAAAATCAAAATTTATATTTTATTTATTAATAATATTCTAAATTTATAACATGAACTTAAAAGCCCTAAAAATGTCTTGAGAAAATATTATCCAACATAATAAAACACTTCAAATTCTTATTATGTGAAAAAATATATTTTAGACCTTAGCCACTTTTTCTTGCTCCTTATCAATCTTTTCATCTAAATCTACACTTTCCAATTGTTCAAGTTCTATTTCATCCCCAATTGCAATCCTATCAGAAAACAAATGCTTATAAGAAGGCAATGGTGAGGCATCTGGGATGAAGGCAGCTAAAGCTTCTGGATCTTCAAAAGGATCACTGAGAATGATTGTGTGGTTTAGCCTATAATAAAATTAAAAAAAATGTAATAAATAGATAATCAGAAAAAGCAATTAATATTGTTTACACTGGACAACAAATTTAGGACGACCTTAAGCATCATTTATGACTACAATCGTTTTTGGTCAAGTTTTTGGTGCTAATTACAAATATGAAATCAAAATTTTAGCCAATGCCTCAGATTTTTCGTAATTCGGTGTCAAAATTGAGATTTTACTATTTTTGGGTTATTTTGGGCTTCTATATCATAAAACCTATGGGTAATAACAAAAGTTAAAAAATATTTAGATTACGGAAACTTTCATTATTAACGTAAGGCGTCTGAATTGTTATATAATATTTAGTTTTTTTTTATTTTTTCTTAATAAAATTAATGGTTTTTGTCATAAAATCCGTTTTATAATCTTAAATAACTTGAAAGTAAATTGTTAATAATTTTAGGCTATAACAGTTTTTAGATATGTTTTCAAATTGGTATATACGTTGATCTTGTATTGGTTTTTATTAATTATAAAGAAAAATGAAAAATCGAAATAATGAATTTTGAAATGAAATAATGAATTTATTATTGGGGAATTAGCTGATTATATAGTGTATATGTTTTAGTTCTTGGCAAGGGATATTTTTCTTAATGTAACCTTTTAACATAAATCAAACTTATATTAAAGGAAAGTTTTAACGCCAAGTTGTAAATTATAAAGTCGTAGAAGCGAACAAATTTTAACCATTTAACTTAGATTATTAATCATAAACTTTATTAACTATAATTTATTACTGTACATTTTAGCGTGGGGTAAAATTAGGACAAAATTAACTATTACAATTTATTACTGTACATTTTAGCGCGGGGTAAAATTAGAACAAAATTAACTAAGACACCTTACCCTATACAAAAGTATAGCGTAAGCTATCTGTATCAATTATAAGAATTAATGTGTATGTGCGCCGTAGATTAGACTATTCGTAATTAGTTGTTTTTATCGTAGCCGAGTATTCTCATAGTCGTTAGGTCTAGATTTGTGATTGTCGTTTTGATGAGTATCAATTACTAACTATCCCGTCCGTGGGCATTGTAAGGTTTGGTTTAGGTTTAAAATTTTTACATTAACATTAACTTTTAATTATCAAGAACTTTCTGATTCTAATCAAACAAAGGTGGTTTTTGCTTTGCTTTCAGTTAAAACTTTTTAAATATTTTTATAATTTATGCTTCCAACGTAACCCTAGTTTTAAAATATATGCGGCTAATTTTAATTATACTTATTTAGTATGCCGACTTAATTCTTCCGTCCTAGCGGGTATATCACCGTCAAGCGGGAAATAAAAACTTTGGGCATAATTACGTTGGTTTAAATAAGCTACCTATAAAAGGAAAAATATCGTATCGTACTAAACACTCTGGACTGTCCACCTGCCAACTCCGGACAAAATGTCACGGTTCTTTATGCTTGATAATTAAGAAAAATTGAAAAAATATTGATTTATGTTTAAACTACGTACACATGGCGTTATTCATATTTTTAATCCGTAAGGACTCTATCTAATTATATAGGCATTTATGCTTCCCTGTCCACTGCTAAAAATTATTTTGACCTTATAAGGCATTTTATTAATATTGCAGTATTTGGATTGGGGTAATCTTTCTTATTATCGTGCCATTACTTCAATAATTCTTTTGAATTTTTATATTGTACGTAAACCTTTTAAAATTTAAATTGTAAAAACTTGGGTTTTTATATTACTTCCAAAAATCTTAGCGTCTGACGCAACGCTTTAATAGCATGGCGAGCGTCATAGGCTGAAAAAAAATTGGAAACTTGCCAAACTTAATTTGGCGAATTTAATTATATATGAACTATTGTAAAAAAAATATTGCCCATGTGGTTAGTATATCTTTCTTAAGAGTTTATACCATCACGAATACAAAAATTATGGGTGTTCGAAAATTTCCGAAAAATATACTGGATAGTTTGTAACTGAATAGTTATACTTACTTTAAACTTATTAGTGTTTGGATAATTATTCTTACTGTATGCTTTAAACAGTGTTAATTAGTAGCGGACTCTAACGTCCTCTACATGCCTTATTACTATTGATTTATCCTGTGCTAGAATTTCAAGCACCCGAGACCCTTTAGAAGAGATTACTTCTCCCATGAGCCACTTGGGATGCTTTTTGTTATGTGATAGATACCAAATATTTTGCCCTTTAACATACTTAGTGTTAGCTATGCTCTCCTTATGACCTATAATCTCGTTGGGAAGCCTAATTTTTCGTCCTAAAAACTTTTCCGAAATCGATGGTTGGTTGTACTCCCATCTTTTTCATGTTGATGTAATTTTAACCATCTTTTGGCCATTCCAACCGATCTCTCAGCTAGTCCATTTGAACTAGGATGATAGGTGGAGTAAAAATTAGTTCGATATTCCATTTGTCACAAAAAGTTTTAAACTCTTGTGAGGTAAACGCAGTTGTTGTCGGTTACTATTGTTTACGGGAATCCAAATTGACTAATAAGCTTTTTAACGAAATTAATTACTACTTGCGATGTTGTATGGTTAACTTTTATAAAATCTGCCCAGCTAGAAAATGCGTCAGCCACGACTAATTATTTTTATCGAAATCAAAAAAATCTAGGTGTATGCGTTGCCACGCACGTGTAAAACTAGGCCATTTCTTAACTTTATCGTGCTTTGGACTTGATGCTATGGAAGCACATGTAGTACATCTACGACATACCTCGTTAATTTCATTATTCATTTTTGGCCACTAGTATTTTACTCGGGCTTGTTGTACACACTTATCGCGTCCTTGATGTCCTGCATGTATTTCCTGACTTATCTTATTAGTGAGACTTCTTGGGATAACTATGCGATCTTGTCGTTGCACTAGCTCGTCTTCCAAGTGTAGTTTGGTCATTACTTTATAATAAATGTTAGACGGGTGAATATACTCAATCTGACCCTTTACGTATTTTTTAAGAATACTTAAATTTCGTCTATTTCGATCGCATTTATTATATCTTGCCTTGAGGCGCAACCTTCATCTAAGATGGAGTTGATTATATCAGGCGTTGTCCCATAATAGCATAGACGTGATAATGCATCTGGCAAGTTATTCCATTTACCAGGAATATGTACTAACTCGAGGTTAAAATTTCCCATGAGTAGCTGCCAACGCTGCAATCGTGGAGACAGAAGTAGAACACAGTTGTCCTTTTTTAATAATCCTATGAGAGGTTATGGTCAGTCCACACTGTAAATCTTTGACCAATCAGATATTCTCTGCATCTCTCTAATCCAAATTGGATAGCTAAGCATTCCTTTTCGATAGTTGAATACCTGGTTTCTGGGTCTCGAAATATGCGTTTGAAGAGTATAGGTCTATTTATTGTTTTATACTTTTTAGCGTGCCACCGACTCCATGAGTAGACGCATCTACCGCTAAAATTAATGGATAGTCGGGGTTGAAGCTTGCTAAGACTGGCGGGTGGGTTAAAATGTCCTTCGCCGATTCAAACTTTTTATGATGTAAATCTGTCCAGATAAAAGGAACATCCTTTTTACAAAAATTATAAAGTGGTGCCGAAATTTCCTTGTAATCTGGAATAAACCTGCGATAATAACCTAAAGTACCGAGTATTGAGAGGAGTTCAGCTTTATTATTTGGATCTCTCATTTTCATCAACACTTCGGTCTTTTGAGGTAAAGGTCTGATACCTTGTGCACTAATCTCATGTCCTAAATAACTTATTTCTAAAGAAATGAGCATTTGTTTTGACCTAATCTCATCCCCTTTTCCTTGATGCGACCTAATGCGATAGAAAGTCTTGCATTGTGTTCCTGCATCGTTCGGCCAATGATAAGTATGTCATCTAGATAGGCAAAAACACCTTCTAGGTCTCCAAATATCAGCGACATTGCCCTTTGAAATATTTGAGCCGATGCTGAGAGGCCAAAGGGTAATCGTAAAAATTGAAAAAGACCTAAGTGCGTATTTATTGTCAAAACGTTGACGCTTTCTTCTGATAATGCTAATTGAAGATAGGCTTGTGAAAAATCAAGTTTGCTAAAAAATCTAGCTCCAGCAAAACGCGAAATTATTTCGTCAAACCTAGGCAACGGATAGGTAACTTTTTCTAAAAATTTATTAACTGTTAACCTAAAATCTGCGCAAATGCGTAACTTTTTATTTTCTTTATGGATGGGTACTAAAGGAGTTGCCCAACTACTATATTCAACTGGTCTAAGTACGCCAAAATTTTGCCAATCTAATAAAATCGATTTTACTTCATCCAACCAAGCGAATGGAATTCTGCGACAAGGGAGGAAAATAGGTCTGGCGTCCGGTAAAATTGGTAAACTAAATTTTATCCCTTTTACTAATCCTAATCCTTCAAATAAATCCTTAAACTCAATTAAACAATTTTTAATAAAGTCTTTTGCTTCTGTAATTGTAATGTCTTTAAAATGAAATTGATTTAATTCTATATTAACCTTTCTAAAATCTACCAAATTTAGAAAATTATTCTGAAATAAAAAATGAATAATTGGCCATCCTATAATTATTACTGTTACAAAATCTACTATCTAAAATTTCGTTGTTGAAGATATATTATTTATGTAAATATTTACGTCTATGAACTCTAATGGTCAAAAATTATCCCCTGACACAGTTTTAAAGATTTGATTACAATTATTTAATTTAGAATATGGAAATATTTTTTTAAAAGTATTTAAACTTATTAAGGATACAGCGGCTCCCGTATCGAATAAAATTTTGTATTTATTTTGATTAATATTTATAACTTGTTCAGGAGACAATTTCTTGACTAGTTGCTATTGACTTTGACCTTGCTGCGCTTGCGGGCCTTGTGGCCTACAAGTGCATCCCCCACCTTGATTATACGATCTATAACCTTGGTTATACGGTCTATAACCTTGATTAAACGGTGTATTATAACGACCTCTAAAGTTACTAACCCGTACAATTTGATCAATTTTAAATAATTTGACATAAATAATAGTTATAAAAACTAAAAAGGCTAATAAGTATGGCTCCTTTAAAAGGAATCCTAGTTCAAGACAATATTTTTTGTCATTAAACATTATAACGAGTTAATTAGTATTTTTATTATTATTATTCTGTTGTCGCGCACTATTAAACATAGTAAAAATAATAGAAATAAAATAAAATATATGTGGTTACCTATTTTGTTTTTTTATCTTGAATTGAATAAATTAATATCGATTGGGTGAGAACACCACTAAATTGGTATATACGTTGATCTTGTATTGGTTTTTATTAATTATAAAGAAAAATGAAAAATCGAAATAATGAATTTTGAAATGAAATTATGAATTTGTTATTGGGGAATTAGCTGATTATATAGTGTATATGTTTTAGTTCTTGGCAAGAGATATTTTTCTTAATGTAACCTTTTAACATAAATCAAACTTATATTAAAGGAAAGTTTTAACGCCAAGTTGTAAATTATGTAGAAGCGAACAAATTTTAACCATTTAACTTAGATAATTAATCATAAACTTTATTAACTATAATTTATTACTGTACATTTTAGCGTGGGGTAAAATGAGAATAAAATTAACTAATACAATTTATTACTGTACATTTTAGTGCGGGGTAAAATTAGAACAAAATTAACTAAGACAGTTTTTTATAAGGAATCTGATTATGCCATTAGATTTTTTGGAAAATTAATAGTTAAAGAAATTTTATAAATTTTTTTCGAAACTATGAAATTGGTTTTAAAAAAATGGAGGCATTGGAAAAAAAACTAAACACGGGGTTGTTATCGCAAGAAAATTCTCTATAAAACCTCTAAAAATCATTTATGTTGTTTTTTTGTTGTCCAGTGTCTTATAACTTATAAACCAATTTATTTTATTTTTGGATTATTAAATTAAAATATATTTTAAAAATATTAAGTGCTGATTTGTAAGACAACATGTGTTAACAACCTTCATAGTAAAAAAAGAGGCATATTCATGATTAAAGATGTGAGAAATAAATTTACAAGGAAAATGTTTTTGGAAAACATTGGGATGATAATGTGGTCATATATGCTTAATTTTACCATTGAGCAAAGAGGGTGTATACACCAGATTAAGTCCCTCTTAGACAGCCAATGGTAAAAATTATTTATGGTGGATAAAAGTAATAAAATAGATAATATGTTATATAAATTTGGTCTTGTGTATTAAACAACAAAAAATAAATTTGTACCATATATCTTGAAATGGTTGATCATTTGTGTCACATAATACATCATTAAGTTTTAATAAAGTGTCTAAGCCTTCAGTAACTATACCAATAACAAGATGTTTATTATCTAGATGCAACAAATTATCACCAAGAGTAAAGAAAAACTAGTGGTTTAATTGATATTGTTATATACCTGAGAGCCAAATTGATCATTATTATTATTGACCATTGATATAACACCTTTTGAATGCTTAATAATAGGCTTAACTTCAAATTTGACAGACTTTAAAGTTTCATTGTACATTATTTTGCTAACAATATACCAAAAATATAATTACCTGAATATTGATTCCCCTCCCCTCCTTGTATTAGATGGATCACCTGTTTGAGCCAAATTATTTTTCTATAAAAGAAATTTAATAAACTTAAGTAATTATTGACAATAACTTCTAAAAAATACCTGTATTGTGTGAAATAGGCAGTAATTGTAATACTTAATCTTGCATAATTTTATAAAATTAAAGCACGCTATATGTAATTTAATAAATACATTACCTGTCTTCCTTTTTTTCACATATAAATCTATTACTATATCTCCTAAACTTGTTTCCAATAATACAGACATGGTAAAAATTTATAATATAGTTATTGATCATACATTAAATAATTACTGCATCTGTTCTTTTAAGATGTCTTATTACCCTTGATTTTTTTTATCTTAAGGGCACGTGCAAAGTGAGTTTTTATTTTTGTGAAATTTTCAAAATTTTGAAAAAATTTATTTTGAAATAAAACGCAAATTTTTAAAAAGTTGCCAAATTTGGTATATGCGCATAAAATGCTTTTTCTGAAATAAAATTTTCTTAAAAAAATTTTGAAAAAAATAAAATTTTCAAAATTTTTAGAATTTTCAAAATTTCACGAAAATAAAAACTCACTTTGCACGTGCCCTAAACAAAATTTCTTCCTAATACCCCATTTTTTCCTTAACCAAATCAATTATTTAAATATTTTATAAAAAAGATGATTGTAAAAATATTAAAAAAATTTAAAGGGTTATTTATTTTGAAAAAAAAAAAGCAAGATATTGTAATAAAGATATTGTAAAAGACGTCATTTTTATGAGAGAGTTCCGAGTACCGGTAAAAAATTAAAAAAAAATTTTTGATCAAACAATAAAACATTACCGCCTCCTTTCTTTTAAAATTTTTTAATACCCTTTGATTTTTTTATCTTAAGATAAAAACATTTATTATGGCGCTAGAATGGCAACATAAACTAACTGAGCAGTTAAATACAGGATTGTTGAAGACCAAATTAAAAAACTCTTTACCCGCGTTTGGATAGGTGAAAGTTATATAATTCATTTTCGTATCCTATGATTAATTAATCCGTTTTTGCAAATATGATTAATTAATCCCTTTTGGCAAAGTCATTGTTAAATATTTAGAATTAGTTTATTGAGTAATAAAATTATATTTAAAATTTAGCATCTAACGATGACGTTGCATTATATTTATATAGGCTGTCAGGCTCTAATGATACCACGTTTACGTCGTGGAGCTATTATTCTTTATAGAATACAAATGGTATCACTTATATCTCCCCTTGTTTTGTTGGATGCAATATACAACAACACATGTTGTCAGATTTATAAATATACATAATATTACATTAATACAATAAAAAGTTTATACCCCAAAAATACCGAACCTTTTGATCTTAAATATTCCTATAAAATATGGTGCCTAAAACAGCTATGTTGTGATGCAGAATTTATGCTACGATCAAATAATCAATACTATTTCGTAAATATAAGACGCTCGTTGACAAACAATTGCAACTATCCATCAATATACTTCTACACCCACGTTGGGATTGGAGTGTCTCTGCTATAAAAAGCAAAATGGCGCATGAAATATATCTTCATAATACAGCGATTATAACCTTAACCAAATCAATTATACATATTTCATACTTAAAAATAATTTTAAAGGGTAATAGTTCTTGAACCAAGAAAAAGCACAGAAATTGTACGCACAGAAATTGTACAAAATGACGTCATTTTTAAGAGTTCTGAGTATCTATTAATCTATAAAACAGGAACTTAATTTAAATTTATTTCTAACCGAACATAAATCGTGCAATATTTAGGTTGGGGTGAAAATATTTTGTATTAGCTAAAGAGCTTGATATTGAAGTTACAGTTGATTTCAATATAAAAAAATTTCAAATTTTTCTCTCCAACGACTTTTGATGTCGTAAAAAATTAATTTTGACTAATTTAACAATTTGATCATACATATTGGCCACTATGGATAAATCGAAACGAAAAAAATATTTATTGAAGTATTAATCCTAAGAGTATCGGTAATTTAATTATTTCAACTATCATGGATTGGGTTCTATCAAATTTACAAACCTCTAACACATTGACTGAATTTTAGAATATCCAAATGCCAAAGAGAATAAACAAAACGGAATAAAATAACGCCATTTTTCTAATATTTCAAAATATTTAAAAAAGAACTTTATCATAAAATAAAACCAAAACTTAAATTTATAAATAAATAATTCTTTTTTGGACATGACCAAATTGACACTTTAGATAACTTCAGCTTAAGATCCTTTGTGAAAATTGATATTTATTTAAATCTCTAATTTTGATAATAAGTAGAAAATTAATTTATTGATTAAATATATTATAGCACAATATTGGACTAAAAAAATATATCATAACATAGTGGTACATTCTAAAAGCATTTTCAAGCAATTGTTGAATAATACCATGTACTAATACATTTATTCATTTTTCGGATTAAATGTTTATTTCGTTTTTTAAGTCACAAAAATCTAAAAAATAAACATTTAAATAAATGTTAGATATAAGATTAATGTGAGTAATGAAATAAATAATTAAACTTATATAGCTTTTCTATTAATTATAAAATTGAAATTCAAATAACTAAATTATATGGATATTCGAATTAAAGCTATTATGTAAAAAACAAAAAAAAATTAAATGTAAAAATTTCCATTATACTTATAAAAGTGGACACCGGATCATTCCGTTCTTCATTAATTAGGGAACCTGTTATATCTTTATTATGTAATATGGGAAGAAAATGGCTAATAAATTCTGGTTGATAAGGAGGTGATATCATCTCTAAAATCTGTATTTAAAAAAATTTAAAATAAATTATATAACAATAGAAAAAATGGGCAGTTTTATAACATGACAAATATGGTTTAGCTATTAATTACACAAATTGTAATTTATTAAGCGCAAAGCAATCGTCATTTTAAGTATTAATAAAATTGTAAATGTATAGGGCTGCTAATAGCATTTCTAATTTTTTAAAAATACAATAAACATGTATTACACAGGTCAACAATTTTTTGAGAGTTATAAGTTAACTACAGAGATCAAACCTGCCATCTTAGGGAATATCAAATCCGATTACCGTTTTTCCTAATCAAATTTAGTTAGTCAGGTATAAACATCGAAAATTTCGAGAAAGGTCAAAAAAAAACAAAAAACATTAAAAAAAAATAAATTGAAATTTTATTTTTGCATATTCACAATAGCTAAATTGTTAAATTCAAACTTCAAATAATTTTTTCATTAAAAACCAATAACATATCGTGTCGTATTTAAGTTTGGACGCGAAATATTTTGTATTATCTAAATGCCGATGTAAGAGCTTGATATATTAATAAAATTTATTTCTCATTATTGATTATAAATATAAGTTACAAGAAATTTTTATACGCAAAAAAGATTTTTGAATTTTTTCATTTTAGGGTATATTTAGATCTGTCAATTTGGTTTAAAAAGGCCATTTTTCGTTATAGACAGATCTGGAGCCAAAGACGGAAGAAACTAAGAAAAACGAATAATATATATGAGATTAGGCCATCATGGGGATGCATTCTTTTATGTTTTCATAAAATACACGTTTCAGACATTGAAAATTGTTGACCTGTGTTATTAACTAATCAATAAACGTATATTAAGAAACAAACTTCAAGAACGAAATGGCGTATCAATGAAACGTCAGTCTCTTGTTTGCTAACGCAATTACTAATAAATTCCAACACTGGCATAACATATCCTCTAGAAACGAGGTGGACCATACGTTCTAATAGTATTTTTCTCAATTCCAACTATAAAAATTTACATTTAACAAAGTTTTATTTTACTTTCGATAACTTAGGCCGAATTATAGAAGAATAAAGTAATCGATCAAATAAAAATTGTCATTTTTTCAAAAGTTTATATAAGTTTTAATTTTCAACTTTTTCCCTGCTATTCTATCTCCCAACCTGCTATAAAAAACAATAAAAAAGGCCAAAAAGGAACAACTTTGACAACTTGAGATTAAAAAACTAAATATCAAAATATATCATGCTAAAATTAACTTTATATGCTTTTAAATTACTGCAGCATACTAATAAAATGCATAATATATTTTGGTAAATTTTAACTTGAACGAGAACTTCCAGGTCGGGAAAAGAAAATTTAAATAATTCCACTAGGAGTTTAAGAATGCGTTCATGCAATGAAGCATGACACGTTGCAATTTCATCAAGCAGAGCAAGATGGAATCCATTCCAAGAGCTATCTAGCCGGTTAATGAAATAACTTGGCTCGCGTAATAGATAGGATAGCCAAACGAAAATGCAAAATGCTATGACAGGATATCTAAAGTAATATTAAATAACACAAAATTAATTTATTTACCCCCTTTACATTGGTAAGATATATATATGGGGTGTTGCAATTAAAGTTATACCATTTTTGACGTGTGTTTATAATTACAAGAATCATTAATTTTTTTATTATTTCGTAGATTTAATCAATGAAACCACTCTCCAAAAAATTAATAATATACATTAGATTAAGGTTATATACAAATTTAAAAAAAAACAAAACATGAAGTAAACAATGATTTGTATTAAATAGGAATCGGTTTTTATGATATAATTTAGTTAATAATTGATAACATTCAGTAATATAAGTAGCAAATATATAGTTTATTTCGATAGATAAATAAAAATAATTTATTCATCTCGGTTATGTCAAAAAATAGCCATCGACAGAGTTCAAACAAGAGAAAGGGGTAGGAAGGTATTTAATAACTTTCTATACCTATAAAATAACTAATTTATAATATTACTAAATAAAAATTAAGAATTTCGTAGATTTTGTTTTGTAATTAAAGTAAGTAATGGCCTTATAAATAATTTTGTGGCTTACTGACTTTTTGCAAACTCAAGAAAAACTACATGTAACTTTTTCTAAGTTTTGTTCAATTTTGTTAAAATTTTTAAAAATAAATTCTGATGTTTGTTAGGTGTTTTATGCATTCCGTAATTATTTAGTTTTTACATCTTAATTTTAAGTTATTAAGATAGATGTTTAAATCGGCCATAATATTTTATATTTAATTTAATGTATCTAACTAAATTCGATGTTTAACAAAAAACAGATAATTTAAAAACTATAAAAAAATAGTTAAAATTTCAATTAACTTAAATTGGTATTTTAAAAATAATTCCATATAAAGGCTGGTTTGCGTTTATAACCAAAATGTGGATGTTGTAGCTTAAAATGCTTTCACATTTTGATATCTCACTCTTAAACCCCAAATTTAACATTGGTGGTATGAGCCTATATGAACAACAAAAAAACAACATAAACGATTTTTTAAGGGTTTTGTAGAGAATTTACTCGTGATAACGACCCCGGGTTTAGTTTTTTCCCAATGCCTCCATTTTTTTATACCGCGTCCAAAGTTCAGAAAAAAGTTACAAATTTTCTTTAACTATTAATTTTCCAAAAAATCTATTGGCATATTCAGATTCCTAATAAGACATATCTAAAAAAAGTTATAGCTTAAAAAATTTTGCGATTTACTTTCAAGTTATTCACGATCAAAAAACGGATTTTAGGACGAAAACCTCTACTTTTATTAAAATAAAAAAATTAGATATTATAAAAAAAAATTTAAATGCCTTACGTTAATAACACTGGAAAACAAAAAAAACAACATAAACGATTTTTTGAGTGTAGAGAATTTTCTTGTGATAACGATCCCGGGTTTAGTTTTTTTTCCAATGCCTCCATTTTTTTTTAACCGCGCCCAAAGTTCAGAAAAACATTCACAAAATTTCTTTAACTATTAATTTTCCAAAAAATCTATTAACATATTCAGATTCCTTAAAAAACATATCTAAAAAAGGTTATTTCTAAAATTATTAGCAATTTACATTCATGTTATTCAAGATCAAAAAACGAATTTTAAGAGGAAAACCACTAATTTTATAATAAAAAAATAAAAAAAATTAAATATTTTAAAAAATTTAAACCCCTTACGTTAATTAAGAATGTTTCCGTTATATAAATATATTCTTAAACTTTTGTTACTACCCATTTATGGTATAGAAGCCCAAATTACCCCAAAAATGGAAAAATCTCAACTTTAACACAGAATAACTAAAAATCTGAGGCATTGGCTAAAATTCTGATTTCATATTCGTGATCAGCGCCAAAAACTTGACCAAAAACCATAGTTGCCAAAAATGATGCTTAATGTCGTCCAAATTTTATTGTCCAGTGTAATGAATGAATGTTTCGGTAATCTAAATATATTTTTAAACTTTTGTTACCACCCATAAGTTTTATGTCATAGAGGCCCAAATACCCCCAAAACAAAAAAATCTCAACTTTGACACTTGTCTTTAATTCTGATTTCATATTCGTAATTAGGAACAAAAACTTGACTAAAAACGATAGTTGCCTTAAATAATGCTTAAGGTCGTCCAAATTTTGTTGTCCAGTTTAATAAATTAAAATAGATTAAAAAGCACACACCTTATAAGCGTAAATAAAGTAGGGAGATCGCAAAAAATATCGGTTGAGCTGCTGTTTAACACACAAATGGAATTAGCCTTATCAATGACCTGTATTAACGGTTTAAGGTCGTCTTTTTTCACTACCAACTTGCCATCAATCAATATCTATAAAGTATGTAATAAATAATAAAAAAAATTGAAAAAATTGAATAAAATACAAAATAACTTTCCAGTTATATAAAAATCAATAAAACACAAGCAAATCAAATATATAAATTAGATTTAATATACTTCGTAAACGCTTGCAGCGTGAGCTAAAATAAAAACGTATTTGTATTTGTGGTCAGGATTAACGATAGACATAGGTTTGAATAAGGCATCGATTAGTAATTCTAAAAAAACATAAAAATAGGTAGTTAGCGCATGTTCAGGTGAAAACTTTTGTTTAATTGCAAAAAAAACTAAAATTTTGATTTCCCGTGTTATTTAAATAGGAGAAACCGAAAATTTCATTTATTAGTTATGGGGTATATAACAAAATTATAATAATTAATTTGGATTAGAGATTAAAGTCGGGACATGAAGACCGCTCGAAAAACGAGCCTGGTCCTTTTTTTGCAATATTTTTTTAACTATTGTTACGAAGAGCAATATATGATGCGATAAAGATTATTTATTCTACAAGCTGAATTTTATAGATAATTTTTAAGCAAAAAAAACTTTAGCGGGTCTTTTTGTAAATTAGGGCCTGGTCGGGCATAATACGAAAAACCAAGTCCTGGCCGAGCTGGGTAAATATGTGTCGGGCAGACGGGGCCGAAACATCACGGCATTATATACAAACGTGTTTCCACTTAAATTAAAACAATTACGGATTTTTTTTAATGGTATAAAAAAAAGATATTAAATGAGTTGGACCTACCAATCAAGAGTGAATTTCTAAGTAATTCGGCAGGCGGTGGTTCTGGCGATGTGTACATATTATAGATCTATTATATACAAAAATAAAAAATAAATAAAACATTAATAAAATTATTCTAAAATTTGAATAATATTTTTTTTATAAATTAGACCTAAAAAATAATTCGAATACAATATACATAACATGTAAACCATGTAAAAAAATTAATATGAATCTTTTAAATAAAATATAATAAATTTCATGGTTTTCAAACTAAAGAAACCAGCGCGAGAATCAAAAGCTAAGTTTCATATAAAGAATATGGTACTCTAATATTTATAAAATCTAATATTATAACATTTGGTTCAAGATGCAAATCTTTTAATTGAATTTCCTATAGCATTTTTTTTTTTTGAAAAACCTGGAAGAAAAAAATTCGAATGCGTTCCATTTATAAGGCAAAATATTATTATATAATAATTTTATTAAAGCCCAAACAAATGTCACTTTTGGCAATTTTGTTACTTCTCAAAATCTGTAGTCACGAAAAAACCGGGAAAAAATTGAAAAATACAAAAAGTTTCATCGTAATCAAAAAATTTTATTTCAAGACAAATTTAATATTGGTAGTTTAAAAAAAAATAATTTGTAGGCCAAAATTTTCAACCAGGCCTGCCCTCAACAAAATACTAGTAATGTAAAATATAAAATTATATAAGAGAATTAAAACTATAATCTAGCCAAGCCAGCAAATATCAAAAAATTTAACATACAACAAAATGTAAAAAAGGAAATATTTTTAAGGACCAATCTGAACAAATTCCTTATAAATATATATCTAAGTCGTGGCCGAGAACTTAAGGCAAACCTAAAGATATATAATTTCAAACTAAGGTAATATCGGCTGGATTGAGAGATTTTTTGGTTAGCATGGAGGTTATAGCTGTATAGAGTTTAGTAAATGATGATGTATGATCAATTGCCATATCGATTGCGTAAGATCCTAAACTATGTTCGTGAGAGTATAATTGCATTTCCTATCAAATATATCTAAATTACTACATAAAAATTAACATTAAATTAACCGTTTCGTAGAAAGAAATTACATCTTAAAAATTACAAAATGTGATAAAAATTTTTGAGAATTATATGAACAACTAATATTGTTTTTAATTATTATATATAAATCTTAATTTAGACAATATAAATAGTTGAATATATTTATGTCATTTTGGTGCAGCTCCCTCCTTTTTGTTTATATGCGGAAAATTTAATCATCAATATGGTTATAAATCTTGTGTCAAAAAATAGTAATATATATAGCAACTTTAATTGAATTTAACAAAACACCTGGATAATCCGTCTAAAAATAAGGTTTGAAGAGTATTTATGTGATAATTCTTTGAATAGACAAATACTATAAAGGTATGTATGTTCACCATGGCAAACCAATTTCTTTAAATATAAATTGTATATTTTCATTATATATAAAATTTATTTAATAATGATTTTTACAATTAATTCTTTAAGTTTTGCTATGAGCTGGCTTTCATTTGAAATTGATAACATATCGGTGATATAGATTGTGAGAACTTTAGAAAAAATTTCAATTTGTTGAGAGGCTGTGGATATGCTAGTGATTTCGTTTTGAAACCCAGCATCAGATATTAACTGTAAAATCATGATCAAAAATGGCATATTCAAATTAAAGTGACAAATTCAATTTAAAACAAAAAAACATTTTGTATTAAACTATTCCACAAATTTTTTAGACTATAGGCTACTATTATTGGAGTTTTATTAGATATTTTTAACGTCAAATTTTGGAAACTTATTATAAAAATGTAATAAAAATACAAATAAGATTAAAAAATATGAAATGTTAAAAAACATTTGTTAAAAAAAACTAAAACTTTCTTTATTTTAATACCTGTTATTTTATTGGGGTAACATTGGAGCTATTTATAAGTTAAGTCATGTGGATACTCTTAATTACCTATTATAACACTTCAATATAAAGAAATGAAGTTACAATTGAATTTTAATATTATTTTGCATCTCTTGCAAAAAAATCATTTTAATTTTAGATTTTGCAACTTCTTTTGTTTGTATGGTCAATTAAAGACTTAAGTTCAAAGTAAAAAGAACCAATAAGGCCCATATCCTTACTTATTGATTTCACACAACCCACACAATTTTTCTAGCCTTGTTAATTAAATAAAAATTAAAAAATATTATGTACATTTTATATCAATGGTATTACCTTTATGGCAAAATTTAGGAAGACACAATCAGAATATTGTTCAGATAGTTTATATATAAGGGATCTCCAAGTGGCATGTGTTATCATTTCTGGAAGCCAAGATAATATGTTAATTTCATCACGCAAAAATGCTTTGTCAGCAATTTGGGGGTCAAATTGCTTGATAATCATATTTTTAAGAATATCCTCAATAAATATTTGCAAAGTTGAATATTCAATACCTAATAATTAAAAATATACAACTGCAAAAAAAAAATAATGAGTGTCTATATATTATTACCTGAACACAAAAGCCAATTAGCTAATATATTTGCTTTTTGGGCAGTACCAGAATAATTTTCAGAGAGCAGCTGTATAACCTTTTCTGGTTCCCCACCAATTTCAAAATACCTATAAACATTAATGTAATATTGTTTTTAATTATCATAATTTAAATATGGCCAAAACAAAAGGTTGTCATTATAGATAAATAATTCTATTGCAATGTTTATTAAAAATGTATAAAAAAATTCAAGGTTTTTTTAATAAAGGTAGCAACTTAAGGTAGAGATTTAAATTTTTTTGTTATACTTAATAGAACTAGTCAAGAAACTTGCTATGTGTAATATATAAAGTTTAATTTAAAAAATAAATAAACCAAATGTAAAAAAAGAAACTCAATGAGTATTAAAAAAACAATTTTAACCTATACAACATACATAAAGTAAATTCATATATGTTATGTTAACTATATTTAGAATTTGCTGAAATTTTGCATAAATAATTTCAAATTATTTTTTAAATAGTTATGTTAATAATTTCATAAGGTAGACAAAATATTTTTTGCTATTCTAAGTAATTATCTATTATAATTTATGTATTCTATATTTATTTTAAGCTAAAATAATTTAATAGTATTAAAAAATTACTATTATATATTATAAAAAAGATTCTGATATATAAAAAATTAAAAACGGTATTGTAACTAAATATGGCACTGCATGTACATATCATATGCATGTGGTGGCTTTAAAAAAAAATTCCAGAAATAAGTCTTTAATTAAAGTAAGTCAATATATTATATATAAACATTCATTTTTTCAAATAATTTCAAAAGAGAAACTAATATGCAGGATATACGAAAAACATGACGATTGCAAATACAACAAATAAAAAATAAAAATAACTTTTTGAGAGTGGTAAATATTGAAGGTTCCATGATAAAATCATTTGAGGAAAATTTATCTAAAAATAAGTTAAAATCTCCAGTAGCCATGAGCACGTTATAAGTTGAATTCAGAGGTGTTTTTCGTTGTTCTATTTTGTCGAATTTTTAAGTCACCTGATTCTTTATATATCGCTTCGATGAATAGCTCTTTTAAGTTTGAGGCTACATCCAGGTACTAATAATTGCATAGAAAAAGCCTGCTTTTTATTGATTTTATCACATATATATAATTGTAGATACACTATATCTGGTTACAAGTGGTGCCCTACCTCTATAGTGGACATAGAAAAATCAGAAGATTCAATATTGAAATGTAATTTTTTTAATTATATTAATGGATTTAAGATTAATAGGTGAATAAAGAATTGTTTTTTTCAATGATATATATTTGATTAAATATAACAACAAATATTTATTTCAGTGTTTTGTTTTATTTATTTGGCATTACCCAAAAATTTATTTATTCCTCAGATATCAAATGCAAATTTAACAAGTTTTTTGTTAATATTGGTGCAAACATTAATTTATGGACTATAGCATGTTATCCTGACAATGAAAATGTTGTTAGGAAATATATTCAAAGGCCTAATACACATAATTCAAATTCATTTCAAGATAATGAGACTTCCAAAACAGCATCTGATCTTCACTCTGAGGTAATGTGTATTTTCATTATTTAAGCTATTAGTGTAAAAAATTAATATTTTTGGTGTAAATGACATAATACATAAAAACAATTGTTTTTGACAGGTTTAAAAATTTGATATAATAATTTAATTACTTTTTGGCTTTTTTATTTAAGCTGTAATTGTTATATTAATTCTTTTATTTTTTTGTTTTTTGTATATGACCACTAAAATTATTTTAATTATTATTTTATCACTATCATACAATATTATGACTATATATATGCTTCAGGAAAAAAATATCTCGTATAAATTGATATATTGTTATTAATATTATTGTAAATAATAAGCAAAGCAGATATGTACTGTAGATGATTTATAAATGCACAATTAAATTTAAAAAACACTTATATCAATGCTTAAACTAGGAATTTACTATTCTTATTACACAGGTCAACAATTTTTTGAGGGTTATGAGTTAACCAAAGAGAGCAAACCTGCCATTTTAGGGAATATCAAATCCGTTTACCGTTTTTCCTAATCAAACTTAGTTAGTCCGTTATAAACATTAAAAATTCTAGAAAAAAAAGTTAAAACCCCAAAAAAGATTCAAAAATAAATTGAAATTTTATTTTTGCATATTCACAATAGTTAAACTGTTAAATTAAAACTTCAAATATTATTTTCATTAAAAACCAATAATGTATCGTGTCGTATTTAAGTTTGGACGCGAAATATTTTGTATTATCTAAATGCCGATGTAAGAGCTTGATATATTAATAAAAAAAAATTTCCATTATTTGTGATTAAAAATATAAGTTACAAGGGATTTTAATATGCATAAAAGATTTTTAAATTTTTTCTTTTTAGTGTATATTTAACTCTGTCAATTTGGTCAAAAAATGCCATTTTTCGTTATAAACGGATGCAAGGAGCCAAAGACAAGAAACTAAGAAAAACGAAAAACATTTATGAGATTAGGCCATCATGGGGATGCATTCTTTTATGTTTTTATAATAATCACGTTTTGTCATAAATATTTGTTAACCTGTGTTATAATAGCCACTTTCTGCCTATTAATTTAAAAAATAATTTTTTTCAACATTATCTATAATTATGAACACAATGTTTTATAATTTATTAAAACATGCATAAAAGATTTAAAGTATTTGTGGCATAGTCTTCTTTAAAAATGAATAAATATTATTTTTTATTAAATTTACCTTTTTTACCAATTATTTCGTAAAATTACAATTTAATTTTTGTGAAATAAAAAATGCACCAACTTAAGCTATATTTAACCCCTAATCAAACCAAACTTTATTTGATTTTTCTTTAGTCAGGTGCTTTTATTATGTCACACTATATAATTTTATGTATTTCTCATATTTAAAAATTATTTTTTTGAAAAAATAATTTTAAATTCAATTATATTAAACTTAACACTAAACTGCAATAGCTGTTTTTTATTAATGTGTTTAAATTAATTATATAAATTTGCCTACATATTTTTTTAGAACACAGGGAACTCTATAACAACCAATGGTCAAGTTCAAGAACATCACAATATTGATCATCAAATCAATTTTATATCCCTCACACCTCAAAGTGATATAAACAATTATCCTTTAGTCCTTGTCCACGGGTTCTGTGCCGGCATTGCGTTTTGGGTTAAAAATCTAGATGCCCTAGCCCCCTATCGAAAAGTCTATGCGTTTGATCTCCTTGGATTCGGGCGCAGCTCAAGAATTCAATTCTCCACCTGCCCTATCAAAGCTGAAAACCAATTCGTAACTAGCATAGAGAAGTGGCGTCAAAAACTTAATATCGATAGTATGATCCTATGTGGACATAGTTTTGGCGGTTATCTGGCTATGGCATACGCCTTAAAAGTATTTGGATTTGTATTTTGTATGATATATAACAATTTTAAATATTTATTTATAAGGGCCAGAGACCTTTTAAGATTTAGTTAAAAGTTTATTTTTTTGGGTGTTATGGATTTGTCCGTAAAATTTTATAACTTGGCACCAAATTTTAGAAAGGCATGAAAAAATTTTATGCGCTATTTTTTAAAACAAAAAAAATGGTTTCGTTAAAATTTTCACTCCATGTGATTAACGAATTATGAGAAATAAAATATAAAAAAAAATGATATTTTATGTGTGACAGCTGTGTTTAATAACAAAATGCAACCATTGATCTAATTGTCATATCTTTTCTAATAATAAGTTTTATAGGACACATTTAAAATTAACATTTGTTTTTTTTATAGGCGGATTAGAAATATTACCAATATACAATGCAAAATATCAAATTTATTTTTAGCTACCTAGCTTATACACATTTTAATATGGCAATTTATATAATAGACACATTATAGGGAACTCCCCCTATATTACACTATAAGAGTGTATATAAGGGTTCCCGAGTATAGAAATTTTGATTTGCGACATTTAATATGTAATGATCAAAGACCACATATTGAACGTTTGACTTAGTGAGCTCCTCTCATAATGCTTATACTGGTTGATATAAGGGAACTAAGTTCTTTAAGATTTTAGTCAAGTGACACCGAATGTCGATTGATCGCGTTCATTATTTTGAACATATTTCTAATTACAAAGAGATATATTGTTATGTAAAGTGTATTTACATGTTCCGGTGTGCACGGAAGGATAGTACATTGTTATGTAATTAAGTTTTGGAGTAATTGAATGAGTTTCAAAGAGAATGTTGTTTTTTACATTGATCATTTTCCAGAGTTGGATTTTTGCAATACTTGAGGTGATTGTTTTAAGTATTTAGGGCTTCAATTGTAAATATCCGGAAAAACTTGATTATTTAAGGGGTAAAAATGATAATGTATAAATTGTTTTACATATTTATAAATTTAAATTTTTTGAAATTATAAGCAAAAATTTATTTTTAATGTTTAACATTTTCTTGAAAATGACAATTTTGATGATGAAAATATTGCCAATCTTCTTGAATAACAATTTTGATAATGAAAATGTCCCCAATACAAAAACACATAAACCATATTCGAAATGGACCCCAGAGAAAGTTCGCATTTATGAGTCCATAAAGGAAAAATCAGCCAAAGAAATATCTAGTATATTGGACCTTTCTGTGTCTAGCATCAACCGCTATCGCCGAAAAACATTTAATGTAAAAGAAAATGGGCAACCCATACCATTTACTATAAACAAAAGCGGTAGAAAATTTGGAGACACCAGCCTCCTCGACAGCACATTTTTGGACCTTTTATCCCAAAACTGTATTAAATTAATAAAAATAGCCCCAATAGGAAACATACTTTAAATATTACATATAGATATGCATAAATAAATAAAAATATTTAAATTTATAAAAAAACATACTTAAAATTATCGCTCTTGATATCTCTTTGTAATTAGAAATATGTTCAAAATAATGAACGCGATCAATCGACATTCGGTGTCACTTGACTAAAATCTTAAAGAACTTGGTTCCCTTATATACAGTATAAGCATTATGAGAGGAGCTCACTAAGTCAAACGTTCAATATGTGGTCTTTGATCATTACATATTAAATGTCGCAAATCAAAATTTCTATACTAGGGAACCCTTATGTACACTCTTATAGTGTAATATAGGGGGAGTTCCCTATAATATTTACACAAATAGTATCCGACATTTTAATATGGCAATTTATATAATAGACACATTAATATTTACACAAATAGTATCCGGATGCGGTCAAACACCTGATTTTATGCGACCCCTGGGGCTTCCCTGAAAAATCGGCGGCTGAGACAGCTCGAAAACCCGTCCATACTCACTTGCCTATATGGATTAAATTTACAGCTTCACTTTTGCAACCCTTTAACCCACTCGCATTAATGAGACTGGCAGGGCCTTGGGGTAATTTGAGCTGGGGAAAAGTCTTTCTTTGGAACTTAATCCATTTTTTTTATTATCAGAAATAGTTATAGCATTTTACACAAATATTATTTCATTTTGAATATACCTAATTTTTTTATTAAATATTTAAAAAATGGGTTTAGCCTAAAAAATGACCTTATATTTTTAGTGTTAGGTATATTCACGGCTTAGACTACGGTTCAAAATAAACCTAAGTTTTTTTTGAACCAAGACGTTATGGAGCAGTTTTTTGTAGTTATTTATTTCAGTTAAACTCATACAATTAAGCTTATTATATATATTAATTATATATTTTTTGGCTTTCAACTAAGTTTTTAATATTTTTTGCGCCAAATTATTACTAATGAATATAAGAATATGCTACATTAAGTTTGATTAAATTTTTAATCATTTTAAACAAATTAAAAATTATTTCAACATATTTTTTATAATTTAGGACCTGGGTTGGTAGAAAAGATGCGACCTGATTTACCTCGAAAATTTTCTGACGTTATGGGTGACACGGATTCACTTTTATTTTCACAATACATTTATCATTGCAATGCACAAAATCCCACGTATTTAATTTTTCTTTCTCGATTTTTTGTATCAAATTATACAATTTTTTATTTAAATTGTTGATTTCCGTTTAGCATGTAAATATAACATAGGTCTACAAAAAGTAAATATTAGGGTTTTGTCAATTTACTAGTAATCAATCTGTATAATAGTTTTAATATTTTCTCATTTTTTGAATTAGCTCTGGGCCAAGGCCCAACAGATAACCATCTAAAAAATGGCCGATTTCCAAAATTGGCTGATTTGGGACCTCAATTTTTTTTAAAAAATTTTAATTTATAAAAATTAGCTCTAACTTCCATTTTTCACATGAATATAACAATTTGTATAAAACATAAACATTAGAATATTAGTATATTTTGCACACTTACCTCTTTAGGACAGGATTTTTACCGGTTTGAGAAAAATGTATAATTTCAGGTTGAATTAACAGTTTAGCATATAAATAATTTTTTCAGTATTTTGTTTCTTTTAATAATCCATTTAGAGTTGGGTTGCATTTGACTAGTAATAACGGTAAACAAATTAAAAGGCCTTAATAAAGTTTTGATCTCTTATAAATTAGCTTATATATCTTAAAAATTTGTCAAACTATTTTAATCCTAATGTTTTACATAAAATTTTGTGATATTAAAAGTATTTAATAAATCTTTAAATATTTTTTTCCCTAGTGGCGAATCGGCATTTTCAACCATGACCATACCTTTTGGCTGGGCCAAAAACCCTATGATAAAACGGGTAAACGAGCTCAGGGCAGATATTCCAATGACAATAATATATGGTAGTCGTTCTTGGATGGATAGTAGCACGGGTTTTCAAATAAAATATCTCCGGCCAGGGTCTTACGTCGACGTTAAGGTGCCATTATTTTGAATTGCTTCTATTTTTTATATTACTCTTTACAAAAATATGTTTTTTTTTCTATATATGACGCCTGTAATTTTCCTTTATATTGAACTAAAATATAAATTTCTTATTAACATTTCAAATACCTTTTAATTAGCCTTTTCATTACACAGGTTGACAAATATCAATGTCAAAAAAAAGTTTATGAATATAATGAATACATCCCATGATGACCTTATCTCATATATATTCCCCGTTTTCCGTAGCTTCTCTCGTCTTCGGTTATTTTGCTACGTCCATATATATGGCCATTTTCGACCCAAAAGATTTTGCGACAGAGAATACCTTAAATAAATAAAAATCTATATTAAAATTCCTTGTAACTTATTTCTTTTATTTCATATAATGAACATACAATTTCTAAAGCTCTTGCATTATTATTATACATATACTTGGCACCCTTAAACATGATTCAATATATTATCGGTTTTAATAAAATATATTATTTAAGTTTGAATTTAACTGTAATTACAAAAATATTTTTTTGTTTATTTCGTTTTTTTAACCTTTTTTCTTAAATAGCTGACTTACAAAGTTTGATAAAAAACGGTAAAGGGATTTGAAAATCCATAAAATGACAGATTTGGTCTCTGCACTTAGCTCATAACTCTTAAAAATTTGTTGACCTGTGTTATTAACTGATTTTTAATAAAGCAGTACAATGTTATAATTTATATTGAAAAATAATTTTTAAATTAAGAAATTTCTCTATTTTGATACCTAGTTTTATATTTATACCCATGTAATTCAAATATACAGATACTTAATGGAGCTGGACATCACGTATACGCGGACAAGGCGAAAGAGTTTAATCACATTATCAATTGTATTTGTCAAAAAATTGATGAAAATCGATTACGATTAAACAAATAATAGCAAATTTTATGGCTTGGGTTTAACCCTTATCATATACCAATGTGATTAGAACTAAGCTTATTGATATTTAGAAAAAAGTTTAAGAAAATTATAAATTTATATATCATTAATATTTATATTGCGCCGACATCTGCAAAAAATTATTGAAATAATTACAATATTGATAAAATATTTATAAAAAAACCACACAAATTTCGAAAGTATATTTATGCTGAATCAACATAAAAAATAGTATTAAACCTTTTGTTGTATAATATTATGATATTAATTGTTTTTTTTTTAATATTTTTTTTACATTATTTTTTTATTAATTTTTTTTTATTTTTTTTTATTAAGGCACTTCGCTGTTACCTTTTGAATCAAGTTAGGAGCCATATTTGTTGATATTAATAAATGGTGCTTTTTTGTACACCATCCAATATTCATATCTATATGAAAATTATTGCACATTTTAGAGATTGATTAAATTTTTTAATAGGTCATGAACACTAACAATATGTACAAATTTTATTTATAAATAAATTTAAATATTTAATATAAGTATGAATACATTTTAGTCCACATAATAAGAACGTACATAACATTTTATTGTAGCACAAAACCACCTCCTGCAAATTCTGTTTGCTAAAATAAAAATTAAAAAATTGTGAGAAATAGGAGTTTAATAAATCTTTGTTAGATTACAATTAAACTAAGCAAAAAAATATTGCAAAATTATTTGAATGCTGTATGTAAGATATTTAACAATTCAGAGCAATAGATTAATAGTCAACACAGAGAGTGGGTTCTAACTAAAAACAGTAAATTTTTTCTATTTATCTAAAAAATGTTGATATCATATTATGTAATATATTATATTTTCCAAATTTTTGACCTTTAAATTTATTTAAATGACATTTGTTGTCACATCTAAAACCAACAGCAGTAGCAATTTTTAGACTCCACCTGTTTATTAATTTTGACCCTAATTCATTAATAGATGGCTAATGCCAATGCAAAGTAATAAATTGCTACTTGGATTCTTAAATCTTATTAAAAAGTTGCCAAAAAAGTATCTGAGAGTCAAAATATTTAAATAATGGGAAAAACTAGATTAAAATTTATGAATTTTTTACATTTAGAATGTATATGAAAAGTTTAATTACAATTTCAAATTATTACATTTACTGATGTAAATTAAATTTATTAACATAAGCAATAAATATTTTTGATTTAAACATTGATAAAATTTTGTGATAAACTTACAAATTATTTTAATTATATTTTGTTAAAATAATTTATATAATACTTTCCACAAAATTTAAGTCCAATGTAAGTTTAAAGATTATTTATAAAATTTAATTATAATAAAAATTACAGGCGGTATCTGAATGAAAGATAACCAATCTGATGGATGAATAGGTAATAGACCCATTGAGGCACATTTGTACAAGGCTAATAAAATATTTCCAATGTTCCCAATAAAATATATAAATTTTTGAATTCCAGCTTGATCCCCTTCTATCATATTGAAAGCTAAATTGAGTGAAAAAAGTAGTTTTATTTATTTTGTATTGGAGACTATCTAAACTTTAATAAAAATTAATTGATTTTGGAGAAAATTTATAATTATTTATTAATGCTTAGCTTTAAATAAATTTTACCAAGAAATAATTTAATTAAGTTTCAAAGAAAAATATAAGAATATTCCAACACCCAATGTTATCTTATATGTGGCAAAAAGATAGAATTTACTTGATTTTATCCCAATTAAAGCTTTAATGGGCCCAACAAACAACATACCAACAACCATAATAGGAAACAAACTAATTGAATTTCCAGACATATACATTATAAACATGTTCATTGGTATTTTTTTTACGGACCCTAAAGCAATTTCCCATGATCTCTAAAAATTATATAGAAGAGTTATAACTTTGACTATAAGGGCAGAATCGATTTCTTTAGATGCAATTTCCTGGTTTACACTTATTGAAGGATAAAATCCTAATGGCGACACAATTTCACTACTAACTATTTTATCGGATTTAGTATTTCTTTAAATTATAATACATTAAGTTACCTAGTATCTATAAACCATTTATGCCTTTTGATGGGCCCTTTATTCGACATAATAAAAAAAATATAAACAATTTCAAGAAGCAAAAATAAAATATTATTTTTTAACAGCTGTCAAGAATGTGATATTTTATTTTGCAACACATAAGTATGCCTAAAAATTTTAAAATTTACTTTTTAGTTAATATATTTTTCCGTTTTATTTATACTTGCCAAATGTCTAAATTCAATTACTTTGCCTATGGAAGTAATGTAAATACCGAGAGAATTCGATTATCGGCTGCAAGTGCCATTCCTTTAAATATTGGTTTTATAGAAGTATTTTTTTAATACATATTTTTTAGAATTACAAATTGCATTTTTCTTATTTTTTTGACCGTTGGCAAGGCGCAGTTGCAACCATTATACCTTGCAAAGGAACTTCTGTTTGGGGAGTAGTGTGGAACATTGATCATCATGATAAACAAAAACTTGATCTGTAAATTAATTTTTAATAAAAATGTAATATTACCTCTTTTTATTTGGTATTTTTAGGCAGGAAAATATTAAAGATGGTTTATATGCCATTGAGAACCTTAAATGTACTACAAAAGATAATATTACAATTGACTGCTATGCCTATGTTTTAAAAAAACTAGATGATTGCCATTTACCCTCTAAGCTTTATAAATCAGTTATTATTAAAGGAGCTAAAGAGCATAATTTGCCACAAAATTATATTTCTGGTTTAGAAAATATTTCAGATAATGGTTTTGATAAAAATTTTGAAGAATATAAACATAATTTAGCCATTTTGTCTACATAATTTTATTGGAGTTTAAAATATTATGCAGATTGCATTTTTAAAATACTTTATGTCTAGTCAAAAATTGTATGCACAACTAATCATATAGAGTTATTATTTATAAGCTTTGTTGCCGATTTTAGATTTCCAAAAAGGGATTCATAATGAGGTTTGTATAATCTAATTATTTATTATACCTATATATTTATAAATTGTAATTATATGTAATATATGTTTTACAAATGTTTTATAAATATAAAATTATTATAAAGTTTTTATAGCAAGGTGCAACAGAAATAAATTATTTATAATTTGTTATAATTCTTATATTGAATTTTGCATATATTTGATATAGCCTATTTTCAATATTTATACTAACTTCAAATCTTTTTTTTTATAACATGAACCTTTTTAACTTTACATAATTTTTCAACTGTAAATTCCATGGCATAATTGAATATTTTTATTAAATTCAATAAATTTTTGAGATATGGCTTATTTATGGCATTAAACTTATTATTTTAGAGTTATTTTCATGTTTTACCTTTTTACTGGTCAAACTTTGTAGACCTATAAATAGACAAATGAAAAACTGTTAAAAAAATAATATTTAAATATCAAAAAATATTGAATTTTTGTTTATTAAAGGATGTGTTCAGAGTTTATTTATTTTTTTGAAAATAATTTGAAAGTTTTTAACTTGTAAATTGGATTATTATACTAAAAAATATTAACCTTTTTACCTTATTTTATTAATCCTGGTGCAAATGCCCTGATAATTTTATAAATTTTATATAATATTACCTAAATTCATACAAACTTTGATAATCATATGACTCATTTTATAATTGTCATAAAAAAATTTCTGTATATGCCCTAAAAAGGTTTTGCTTATGTATTAAACATAAAATATTATTTTTAATTCAAAGTAAGAAATTATGTCCTATATAAGTTGGGGAAAAATATTATGTATAACCTAAATGTAGATGTTGAAGCTTATAATACTTAAAAATTAATATCTCATTAATTTAAATGAAGAGTTGAATTTACATTTGATTTCACAAATACTTTTTCCTTTAAAATTGTAAAGGTTGCAAACTCATTTGAATTTGTCATTTTTTAATGGTCATGAATTTGTTATGCCTGGTTTCCTGATGATTAGAAAGCGTAATAAACATTAGAGATAAGGCCATTATGTAGATTATGTGCTGCAGTTTCAACTGTGCCAAACATTTAATAAACCTGTGTTATATAGATGTTGTTAGCTAACACACTCTGGCCTGGTGCCAGGGCGTGCCATAGGCTAGGCTATAATCTTTAAAAATTTTGAAGACGTACCGATTTTAGCTGTTTGTGTTTCTATATATTAATTTTTAACTATATTGTTTAGCAAATATTTAAATATATAAACTAATCAGATCAAGAAGACAACTTTCTTTTAATTTTAAAAACCTTTTCTGATATTGAAATTCATTTTTTAGCCATTTATAAACGATAAAAATAAATACAAATAAGACTTATAAACTAACAAAGAGAAAAAATACATATATTTAAAAATTTAACTTTTAAGTATAAATACCTGGAAATTTTGCAAATAAATGGGAAATATTTATAACCCTAAAGTGGATGTTAAAGCTTGATTAAAATTATAGATAAAGATAAAAGTTTAAATAATTTTAAAATAATCTGTTTTTTATTTTTGGAATCTTCTGGTCACATTGTCATTTTTACATGTTTTATCTTTTTTGTACTTTCCAAATTGCAAGGTTAAGGCCAGACGTAAAATTTAAATATAAAAACGCTATATGGCCGTATTATATTTTTACTAACAGTTTATGAATATTTGACGGGCCTTAGGGCACGTGCAAAGTGAGATTTTATTTTCGTAAAATTTTAAGAATTTTGAAAAAATAATTTTTATAATAAAACGCAAATTTTTAACAAGTTGCCAAATTTTGTTTATGCACATTAAATGCTATTTCTGAAATAAAAAATTTTGAAAAAAAACTTTCAGAATTTTCAAAATTTTGCGAAAACACTTTGCACGTGCCCATAGTTATAAAAAAAATCTATTCTAATCAATTTATTAATAATTTGGCCGTGACATTATAGAAAATAAGTTTGGACAACTAAATAAGTATGAAATGTAATTAAACCAAAAATGCTTTTAGCAATTTTGAAATTTGAATGTTTTTAAAATTTTTGCATGATAAAATATACAAGAGAACACGAAAAGTAACCGGTAAAATAACAAAATAAATTTAGTTGTAATGTCTTATTGTTACCAAACCATAAGTTGAAATTTGTCAACTCGTGAACTTCCTCAACTCTATAATTAGTTTTTTTATATATTGAAAAAGGTCATTGTCGTTCATGTATGACTATGCGAAACAAAAATGAAAATTCATTATTTAAAAATGATGCAATATCTTTATCATTGTTTTGAAAGAAGCTGATAAATCCTGTTTGCAGTTTCTTGGAATGAGCATTTAAATCTTTCATCAAAATATGCGTAAGGTCGCGAAACATAATTTTAATAAAGTAAGTTGTTATGGTCGCAAAAAAGGGGTTTTTATGGTTACAAAGTGCAGTTCATTTAATTTTAAAGAAATTCTGTCACGAATTTGATATAGAACATAGTTTAAGTCGTTATTTATAACAAAAGGCCTATCAATGGAAAATGCTTTAGTATACTAAAAAAGTATGATTAAGGGGAAAAGTTGTTTTAACAACCATCAACTTTGTAAATTTGGCGCAGCAAGAAGTAGTAGTTAGGCACAGGAATGTTAAAACTACTTAGCGGTCAAGTCGGGCTGCCCGATTCGCTACGTAGGTTTTTTGGCTCATAAATTTTCATATAGTTTAAAACGGAAAAAAATAGTTGGGAATTCGGGGTTATAAGTATTTTTGTCTAATTGCCGACATTTCAGAATTTCTATATTTGAGCATGGTTAATGAAATTTATAGATAGTATAACTATGTGATTAGAACATGCATTTGCATTAAAAAATGATTTTTTATAGTTTATATCTTATTTTAGTTAATAAATAGGTTTTTTATATAAAAAAACTATTAAAAAGTCTTATGTGGTCAAGAAAAAAATAGTATTTATATTAAAAAAAAAAGACTTAAATTGTGTAGAGTCTGTCACAGATACACAAATATAGGGACCCAGACTGTAAAATGCATAGGTCAACCAGAGCTTAAGTATTTTAAATTTTTATTGCAAATTTTTTAATTATAAATCGTGGCTAATAATAATTGATAGATAACATATTAGACAAAAATAGATTTCACAATACAGCAAAATTTGCATCATTTTTTAGAGCATTTATGGCAACTATAGTTTTTAATCAATTTTTTAAAAATTAAAATTTTTGTTTATGCTTCTATTTAACTGTTCGTTGTCAAAAAAAATTTCTAACATTATTGGAGTTTTTTGGGTTTTAATGATTTATTAATAACACAAGGCCTTATCAATGTCATGGAATATTGATATCTTTTATTTTTTCGTTTTTCTAAATCGTAGGTAAATCGTAAAGTACTTAAACATGCATACATATTTTTTTAAAAATAACTTTGAACCTAAACATAAAATTTGATTGAAAGAATGAAAATTAAATCTGTGTAGGTGATCGTAATATTTACAAACCCCTTATGAATTTTGTTTCCTTTATTTAATATTCGGCATAAAAAAATTTAAATCATTAATTAAGATAATTTTAAATATCTGAAATAGCGGAGAGAATGTAAATAAAACCAATATTATAAATTTTTGCAATGTGAGATCTACCAGCCTCCAACCACTGAATTTTATTATATTCCAATTATAAGTTGGTGCCATTTTTGCTTTTAACTTATACAAGTCAAATATTTTGAATTTTTAATCAAAATAAGAAGTGTGATTTATAAAAATTGTATTAATGTATTAAATAAGTTGGCTATGGCTAGTGAAAAAAATTTTATATAAATAAATTTAAACGATTATGAGGGCTAGTGTAAAAAAATTTAAGAAATTAAAAAAAAATTTAAGGCAAACGGCCAAATTAAATTAATTTTCATTCTACAATATTAACCGTTTAAATTTTTTTTTATTTAATAAAATTAATCAAAACAAATGTTTTTAAATTATCTGTTAAAGCTTATATATATAATTTGATATTTTATTTATAAAATGAAACAGCCATCGCTGAGCCATAAAACTTTGGCTTATTTTTTCCACCAAAACTTGAAGAAAATAAAGAGCTAAAAATAAAGGGCTAAAACAAGATATTAAAAAAAGCCCACACAAAGAAAAGGGGCAAAAAAAACTTGGAAAAAGTGGCGAAAAAAAAATGCCCAAAGCCCATTTTTTATATATTTTTCAAAAATTTTAAATGAAAGTTTATTTAGGGAATTTTTTTCGACCGCACTAAAAGATATGTTAAATCCTTATGTAAGCATAGCATTCAAATAGTATTTTGAAAATCTTTAAACTTTAGAATCTTTAGTTTCTAAAATATACCTGAAGGCAGCCCATTTCTAAAATAAATTGGTCGGTAATTAGCTCGCAGGTCTGACCAGACAAGGCCTTAAAAGATTATATTGACAGAGCTCGACCTTTGGCCCAGGTCTCTAATAATTGCTGCCTTTTAAGTTTTATGTCAGGGCCCTTCTAGAATATACGCCGACTCATGATATTACGGCCTGGACCAGGCGACATATTTATCAACCTAAGCTGGTTTTTCATTGTAGGCCCGGTCCCGAATTAAACAGGAAAATTTAATACAATCTATTACATCTGCATAGTTTTTGTAAATAATATGACTGTGACCAACGTTGGCGGCGTCATATCGTTAATTCATTTATTTTAATAATAAGCATATATAGTGTAAATATAAAAAAGGAATTGACCTTTAATGATATCATAATATATATTAGGTCAAATACAAACAAAAAAATAATGTAATAAAAACAAAAAAAATGAACCAAAAACAAAAAAACAGGGTTGTCCAGCAAATACAACAGGGACAACAAACCAAAAAACGAAAAAATTTCCCGCCCCTAGCTGTTATTCTTTAATATTGTTATATTTTTTAATAATTAATTAAGGTTGATAAATTTTTGGTGGAGAAGAGTATTGTTTAATGGAGAAAATTTTTGAGTTTCTAATAATTTTTTTATTTATATTGTGGTTAAGATTCTATATTCATCATAATATTCAATAATTTTATAAGACCACATCTTAAATTATTATCTCATCTTTAAAATTTTTTTTTGCAAACTTTTCTATTATTTTTCAAAATATTTGACCATACTTTCTTTTATACAAGTTGACCTTAAACTTATTATATACAGATTTATAATTTCTTAATTGCTTATAATTATATTTTTTTTAATAAAAATTGTGATTAATTTAATTGCTTTGACAAGCTTCTATTGGATAAATCTGGAACTCCATCTTATTTGAATATAGAACCAATGTACCATAACTTTTTAATGTGTCTTTCTTCCAATTGTTGTCGTTGCAGTTTGTTTGCAAACTCATCAATGGGAAGAAGGTATTTATAACAAGTGGATAATTTTTTAAATAGAGGGGGAGAGAGGGGGGTGAAATTTTTTTTTAGTTTGACGTGATCATCAAGAAAAAAATGAATTATATTTTATTATATTAATAAAAAATGCTTTCATATATTAAAATATGTTAGTTTATTTAAATTTTAAGCTGTTTATTAACTAATATAACACATAATTATTTATTTTGTAATTTTTACAATAAACATATCAAAGTAACTTTTGAAATGTCGCAATAATTTAGTTTGCAATCTGTTATGTGTTGAACCCCACCCGGCGGGGGGAAACCCCCCCGGGTTTTTGCCCCCCAAAGGAAGCACGGGCCTGGTGTTGAAGGACGCAAAAATGTAAAATATTGTTAAACACTTTATTTCGTTTTTTGGTCATTGATTTAATCTATAAGATTCTTGCAATCATTTGGCAGTTTGATAATGTTTTTTATAAGTTTTCCCCGGAGTTTCTTCATGACTATAAATTTCAAAAATTTTCCACTAAAAATATTATTAACTTAAATATCTAAAAATTGATATCTTTTATACACGTATTTAATTAATAGTTTTCCCCATTTTAAACTAATTTTAACATAAATATTTTTAATTAATTTGGCACTTTTAAAATTTTTCCTTCACTTTTCTATTACTTAATTTTAAGCTTAAACCTACGGTGGATAAATGAAAAAAAGTTACATGAAGTGCATGGCAGAGAAAGAGAGGATCCAAATTTTACCCTTCTATATTTTAAAAAGTATATTAGGTTAAATATATTTATTAAATGTGACCTTTAATCTAAATGTAAATATTTCGATTTAAAATACAGAAATGAATTGAAAAATATGTTTTAACATCAACTTAACAAGTTGCAACTAGCGCATATATTTTATCTCTAGTGAACATTTTTGGATTCATAAAAAATTATTCTAAATGCCAAAATATCATTTTGAAAACATGAGTTTTGAAATCGAACATATAAAAAATTTATGTCAAAAATTTTATAAAATAATTTAGACATTTAATTTACCTAAAATAACAAAAAAAATTTGAAAAATTGCTTAAAAAAGGATATTAAATATCTATTTTCAAGCTTTCATGGAATTAATATTGAACTATTTATTTTCAATAATTTAATTATGTAATTGATTATTCCATACCAAAATAATGTATCAATGTATTAAAAAAATATAAATTTCATGAGATTACAATTTGGAAGCATATTTTATCATGCAGCTTGTTAAAAAAGGCATAAAACATTTCAAAAATTCGTAATGAAATACATGAGTCCATCCATCACTTTAAAAATTATTATGTTTAAACTACATTAATTGAATAAGTTTTTTTTCATTATTAACCCGCTATTACCAACGTGAGTAACACCATTACCAATGTGGGGTCATTATGACCCCAAATTAAAACGTTTGTAAAATAAAAACTATAAAAGTTTGAGGCCTAATTTTTTTTCAAACTTTATAATATCTTAATAAATATTTATGATTTTATAAATTTCAAAAATATAATTAAAATTTTAATAGAATCTCATTTAAACCAAAATACTGCCATATTCGGGTAACTTTAGTAAAAACTTCTCAGAGACTTAAGATATACACAAATTATTTCAAAAACTAAATTTATATGTTACAAAAATCACAGGTTTTTATTAAATGCTCTGGACAAATAGTTATTTTGCAAATTCGGCATACATGGGCATATTTTATATCATTTTTTCGAGGACAACGATAGCATCGATTCTTTTTCGGCGGGTCTTGTATTATAATTTCTTCTTTTATGTTTAATATATCTCTTATGGACATACGTATATTCCTAGGGATTGAGGAATTATTTGCTCTTAATAATAGATTTGGCTTTATTAATTATATGCTTAAATTTCTGATAAAATCTTTTCTATCAATTTTTTATCACAGTTAAAATCATATATAACTTAGGCGTCAATTGTTGCGATGTTTAATAAGTGAAAAAATACAGTCAACGGCCAACGACGGCTTATTCGAGAAATAGAATAGTTTGCAACCATTCTATCTATCACATCAACACCTCCTTTTGTTAGATTATAAAATTTTATAATTTCAGGCTTGTAGGGAAATTCTTTATTACAATTATCATCATAATGTAAAGATGATAATAAAAGAACTACTTTGTTCTTTTTAGGAACATGAGATACCATTGTGAGATTTTTTCTAAACCCAAATATGCTACTATTAACATTTCTCCCACTGGTACAGAATTCCGGCAGTATCTGTCTTTTATTCTTTTTCAGGGTCCCAACCATAGTAAGCTTGTGTTTTGTTTTTAAATGCTAGGCAATTTCAGTACAACTATACCAATTATCCATTGTAATATTTCTGTTGCTTTGTGAATATGGAGCTACTAACCGATCAACAATGTCAAAAGATTTGTTGCTAATGTTAAATTCCTTCAGGTTGTGTGCCTGCATAGAGTTCAAGTTTGAGAGTGTAAAATGTTCTAGAGTCCACAATGGCATTAAATTTCATGCCATATTTAGCTGGTTTGTTTGGCATATATTGCCTGAAAGGGCATTTGCCCCTTACTGGGAGCATTTCATCGATTGTCAAATAAGCTCCAGGAATATAAGCATCGTAGAAATTTTTATTGAAAGTGTCCAATAAAGATCTGATATGTGTAGCTTTGTCTAATCTTTTTCTTGATTCTCTTGTACTTTTATTATCAAATCTCACTGATTGCAGAATATGTATAAATCAATATATGGCCATTCCAAGCCTAAATATGCTAATTCCTAAAAAAATAAAAAGAATTATTAATACCTAACAAAGGGTTGAACAGATTTCTAATATTCTGATGTTTTGACTAATCCAGATAAAAGAAGAATCCTAATAAAAGATTGAAACTCTTCAAAAGTTATTGGATTTTCAGATGTGTATTTGTATAACTTAGAATCGCCTAAATTATGTCTTTTCTCATAAAAAGGCGAAAACACCCAGTTATTGAACTAACTGGTGATTTTGGTGCTAAAATTTCTTTTAATATATTGATTGGTTTAGTTTTCTTTATTGCATAATACTATTTTCTCCATCTAGTTTTATCTAATGCTATAAAAAGATTTATTATAAAAATTAGATATACAAATTTTGAGGTAGATTTTGTTGTGACACACAATTCTTCATCTCAGTTTCAATCTTCATAAGATTCTTCTTCTTCTTCAATATTATCATCTAAATCTTATATCTATAGAAACTACTTAATTCAAGATCTACTTCTCCGTCATCTTCAAAAAAATCATATGGCTCCATTTTTAAAATACTAATGTGGGGTTTTATATAACCCCACGCGGAATAGTTAAGTTAATAAATATTTAGATAATTTATTAAAATAAAAAACAATATAATAAAATTTTTAGTTTTATTGTTTCCAAGGAACTTGTGAAATTTCAAAATGTATAATTAATTCTACATATATGAATTATTGTTTTAAAATTTGTTGGGGTTTTTATAAACCCCTCATCGGAAATGACGGGTTAAAATTTAAATATCTTGCTTATTTAAAAGACATCGTCATTAAAAAAGGTGTTGGGATATCCAGATCCTCCACTCAATTGCAAGGTAAATAACGAATACTTGAGAAAAGCTTTATACTTTGAATCAGTAAAGTTACCAGCAAATGCTTAAAACGTAATATTTTCAAAAGAACACTTAGTGCCCGAATAAAGAAGCTCATTTGCAGGGCGTCTTAATTGGCTGAATGTGTTTGACCTTAGATTATAACAATGTAGCTATATTACTTGCTTGTGACTTTATTATGATGAGATTGTAAACACAAGAATTATCAATTCCCATAGTTAGGTATTTTGTGTTTAATTGGTGGGTGTCCTAATGTATATGGTTGCATATATTTTTTATTTATTCAAAATTACAAGTAAAAAGATTTAATTTGTTTAAATAAAATTGCTTAATCAACATTACATTAAAAAAAATTGAATCAATCATGTAATAATATATCACAACTAAAACAAATTAATTGGTGAGATGAAGGGGTGAAAGGGGTGGACATGTTACTATATGGGCGGAGTTTTTGCATTTTAGGTTTTACAGGAATGGACAAATTTAGCAACCTCCCCCCCCCCCCCCCCCGCCCCCCTTAATAAGCCAATGCCTGAGCCATGCAACTTTAATACATATACTATATCACTTATGATGTGTGCTGCTATCTAAATAGACATTGCTCCCAAAAAAAAGATTTAATACATGCAAACTTAGATCAGTAAAGAGATCTTATTTTTTCACTTTTTTAAAGTATTAGAGACCTCATTACTCGTATGAGGCAGGGCTGGGAAAAAAATAAATGGGCTTTTTATAACAAGTTTTTGAGTTTTTTTCCCCAAATGCCCACAAACTCGTGGGCATGGCAAAAGCATAATTATATTCAAAAAAAACTCCTAGGAGTTTTAAGAAAAAATAACCCACCCATCATTATTATGAAGAAAAAATCAAAATTTTTCGAAATTATTATAAAGAAAACAAAATATGGGCTTTTTGGGGCTCATTTTGAGAGCCACTATTTTTGGTTTTTTTGCCCCTCTTCTTACTAAGGGTTTTTTTGAATTCTTGTTTTGGCCCTTTATTTGTAGTTCCCTTTTTTTCTTTAGGTTTTGGGGGAAAAAATGAGCCAAAGTTTTTTGGATCATTGTTTTCCCAGCAATGGTATGAGGAAGATATTTTAGTGATAGCACTAAATTGCATTTTTCTATTAAAATTATGTGCTGTTATTGATAAAAAAAAGATGTTTTATTTCTTGATTCCCGTCTATAGTTAGTTTGTGATATATGGTAAATGGTTAAAATTAGGTTTTCTTTTCTTAATTTGAGACACGTTTTGCCTGTAGGATCACTTGCATATTCTCATATTTTTAAGGTTTTCAAGAAAAATAAATAATTATTAACAGCTAACTGTATTTTTAAACTTAAATTTTCAAAATCATAAAATCGCTCCATATAAGTCTAAATTTTTTAAAACTTTTTACTTAAATAATTTTAACATGATTATAACCCCTATTGATTTTTCTTACCCATTAGTAGATCAAAATTCATATAGAAAACCCGAGTACCGGGTCGTATAGTGCCGGGCTTTTGCCTGGTGAGTGGTCGCTTTACCACCCCTGCTTCGGACCCCATTAGAGTTTCCTCGAATTGTTTTTAAATCCCCATAAAAAAATCATTCTTTTTGTTAATCCTCAGAATCTTAACTGGCCCCCAAACCCCCTGATCGGCTTGTAGGATGCGTTTACACTTTGATTTCATGGATGGTCATCGCCAAATCCCTGAACATGTCCTCCCCTGACCGATTGGTAGGCCTAAAGGCGTCAAACCTACTTGATGTTGATATAAAGCAACAAATCATCTCCATTTCGATTAAGTTTAAAAAATCCTTGGGTGTTACAATTTTAATCAAGTACTTACGTGCCCAGGTCTTATTTTATGTGAAAACAGACCTCGGACGTTAGAAGTCCAACTGAGAGGAGACAACAAAACCAAAAAAGGTTATATGAATAGAGGATTGATAAGAGCAATCGAATATGCATTACAAAGATAGGCAACTGTCGAGGGTGGATAACAAACCAAAAAAAAAGGCAGATTACACCTCCCCATATTTCCCCCTACCCTCATTCCTCCCTTTACTCTATTTCTTTTCTTTTCTTTCTTTTTTATTTTTTTAAATCTTTCCATATCTATCTCTTTTTATATTAGCTTATTTGAATCTCTTTATCCCCCCCCTCTATCTTTCAATTATTTCTTCTTATACCACCCCCTACTTCTTGTAGATCTTTATATTTCTATTTTTATTTTCTATTTAAAAAAATTCTATAAACTTTCAATATTTTTCTATTATTTATTTTTATTTAAAACCCCCCCCCCTTACTTTTCCATTTTATAAATTTTGATGATTAGACGAAGATATATAAAAAATATCATTAATTGTATTTCATTCACGCAGCTGATAGATCATAAAAAAAATTCTAATGTACGAAACTTTAAAAAGATTAGTTATCTGAAAGTGCCCGGCACTGCCTGACCCAAAATTTGATAGGGCAAACTGACCACGTGGCATTCTCCGGATTAGATTGGGCATGTCGAGTCTTTTTAATATCGCATGCGCATTAATTATTTAAAATAGGTGCGCAAATTATTACGTTTTAAAAATGTCGGATATTTAAGAACCTTTTTTTAACTCAAAAAATGAGCGTATTTAATAATTGTTTTGCATATTTTCCTTCTACCAAATACAGGCCGGACCGTGAGATATCCGTGTCATAAAGCAAATTTAAGGCTCCCCTTGATTTTTGGCACATTCTGCGATATTTTTTTAGGGTATTCTTGTGGTCGCAAATCTCTCAATTTGGTCAAAAAAGGTATTATTTCGCTATGGACAGATCTAAGCAGCCGAAGGCGGAAGTAACTTCGAAAAATGGAAAATATATAAAAGATATAATCATCATGGGAATGTATGCTTTTATGTTTTCATAGTTTTTTCTGGATATTTTGACCTGTGTTATGTGATGTCCCACCAGAGTTCTGAAATTTTGACATTTTTATTTAAGAACTCATTGACGCGCTTTTGGGAGTTTTTTTGCGCCTCCTCGACACGCTTTCGAGCCAAACGCTATTTATCCCCCTCGTTAAGGTACCATAGCAAGCCAAAAAGATTTGTGTTTTTTCTTTTTATATTCAATGGCAATGTCACCTATAATAATTAAAACCCTACTCTTAAAATAGATAATCAGGCAATATGAGATTTACCCTGCCCGTTCTATTTCGGGCAGGCCTGTTTTTTGCGGGCGGGAATTCGGGTCCTAACTTTGATCTTTACTCTTGACCAGGTGGTCAAAATCCAATTTAGGAAATATTGGTAATGTTTGAGGCCTTTTTCTATTAATGGTATTACAGTGATAGAAGGTTTATAATATTAATAAATAATTGAGAGTTTGGCAGTTTGAGTATTATTTTTATATATCGTGTCGGGCTTGATTCGAAAACTAAATGACCCATCATTTTCTATTGTCTCACAAAACGGGAATTATCATGTAGATAGATAGAGATAACAATTTAAATTTATATTTCAGGTTTTTCATTTATCTCTAATTCTTTTAAAAGTCTAAACTTTTCGGGTTTTATGTTAATCCCCACCCAAACAATTCAATCTTGTATTAAACAATGTTATTGCCTCTTCGACAGGCACGCTCTCCTAATTAATTGGGTAGCAAGTATAACGTGCATCGCGTATAGAGAAGATTATATCCAGTGCTGGTGGTAGATATTGGAAGTCAATGTGAGAGAGCGTACAGTCGTGCTGCTACTGTATCTCACTTAAATCATGTGGCGCGGGGTTGTCCCACATAAATAAGTAGGGTGCGATTGAGTGTTTGTCTCACAGTGGGTTTGTCGATGTAGAGCGTGCGAAGCCCAACATTAAAACGAAATGGAATATATTGCCTGCACATGTTTGGCAAAGGGCACCAACAAGTATTCTCCTCATCGCTGCGGTTTTTTTATACCCCGTTTTTGTTTCAATCTTTATCTAATAAGCTAAACGTCGTATAGTTATTTCGGAGGCTAAAAATCCAATTCTTTTAAACTTTATGATATTGTTATACAAAAATTCATAATATTTTCTATGCTAATTAAACTTTGTCAACCATAGTTTATACATAAATATCCCATTACCAAAACTATACTTCTATCATCATTAAATTTCATCCCGTAAAAATTAGGCATTCAATAAGCTAATCCACTTAAATAAGTTAAAAAGCAACCACACTTATAATTCCCTATAATTAAATTAAGAACGTAGTATGACGGATGTGAGTAGCCCACCGCCCGAGAAAAGCCTCCACGATTTAACCGATGATCAAACGGGGGCTGATGTGCCACGTGAAGTTAGTATACAGACCGCTTCTTCCGCGGCCGAAGTGCACGTACCTAGTTCACCAGATTCGCGACCATTATCTGGGCTTTCGACTAGCAGTGCGAGTATAAGTGGCGTTTCTTCACCTTCCACCAGCGATAGCGAAGGTGAAGAAAGTACCACAGCCGCCACATCCAAATTGCTAGCGTCTGAAGAAAATTCGACAACACCCAAAACGGAGCAGTCTCATGGCCGTGCCGATTCAATACCTGAGAGCACAAATGGGGAAGGCGTGCCCTTCGAAGATTTCAGGATATCACCCCAGCTCAGCAATCTCCTTAAATCGACGGATGACAAGGACCTTGAGGAAAGAATCCTCGCTGAGTTACGGGAGCTTGAAAGGCTCGAAGGGTTAGAAAAAACGGGTGTTGACACCGGTGAAGGTACCACCAATGTGGGGCAAATACCCGATCTAGCTACGAATACCATTCAACCGAAAGTTAGTTTGACCCCGTCGCAAGAATTAGGAGATTTAGACGAAATCAGGAGTATCCTCGGCCGGGAATCCATGGTACTCGATAACGGGACCAAATTCGCACCTGACCTTAACGTAATTCCTTGCACACCGTCCGACCTGCTTTCACCCATCCTATCCAAACACGATGAGGATGAGAATGAGGCAGAGCAGAGACAACACCCCTATGAGGCGCGTGAACAACGTTTTTTTCAGCACCATCACGGCGGAGACACTACTTTTGTTTCGAGTATGGATATACCACCGACACAAGAAGGGGAAGAAGAAGAAGAAGGAGAAACGCCTACGGACCATTCAATCACCACTGAACCAACGACCATAAGTTCTCTCGAACTCGAAGATGATCTCAACAAACGAGAAGAAGCTGAACCAATGCCTGCATCTCACGAAGATCTCAAAACCTGCCCTACTCCTCCCTCTACTCCGCACACACACCGGGAGGAGCCATTCACATCGAAACTTGAAGAGGAAAAGCAACAACCTAACGCCGAACTCATACGGAAAGAGTCGGCTGCATCAACGGCATCCCAGGAATCGGCACTCACGTATACCACTATGGATCAACAAGATACAAGCATCACTGAAATTAGCGGTGACACGACCAGTAGCAATACCCCAGACACGGTCGTAAATGAGTTTACATCTCCACTGGTAATCTCCTTTTATTAGCAATATTTTTAAAATTTGTATTGCTTTAGGTCACGAAATAGGTTTTTTATCATCAAATCAAGCTACCTTTAGTCTACATATGCCGCATATTAACAAGTCCGGCGATTTTTAAATAATGCGGTTTAGCTACCTGCCCAGCAAGAATAAAATTATATAAAACTTTTATTAGACCATCCAGGCCAGGCAGCAAATGTATAAGTAATAAGTTCACACTTTAAATATAATTTTTTTAGCCTTGCCCAAGTTCATTTTTTCGATAATAGCCGAGGCTGTCTCGGCCCGTTTTTAAGTTCTCTTTTAAAAGAATAATAAGTTTCAATTAGTACTCGGTAATGAGTATTGGTATTTTTCAGATTTTTTTTGGACAGCGTGGGTGCTCCTAACATTAACACCAATGTCATTCGATATGCCTCGCTATACTGTGATCGCTATTGTAGTTTTGTCGTAAACTTGGGGGAGAATTTAAAACTCCGTCTAACTGTCACATAAATTATTAATAATTTTTTTTATGTAAAAAACACATAATTTACAGGATTACCACAGAGGATACGATACATAAGCCAAAACTAATAGCGAGAAATATCAAATTTAAAAAAATATTTAGGTTTAAAAATTGATTTTTTATAAAATGAGTTATGACAAAGCAAATTAGTTTTATTAATAAATAAATAAGTTGACAATATAATTTAAACCATATGAGCCTGAAATTTTAGTTAATTTAAAGAGGGGGTCACTCTGGACCGTTACTTGGGAGATGGGATCAAAGGATTAAGGAGGAAGTCAATTGTTAAAAACGCACATAAATTTTAATTTTTATATGTGGTAGAGGGTCATAAATTTATTATTTTTTTTATAATACAATTTGTATTTTAATTTTGGATATCCGAATAATTTTTTTTTTTAAAATTTTTGTCTTATAGGGCTAATTTTACGAAATTTTATCAATTTAATTTTTTATTTGACCCACAAATTTGATCAATGTCCTCTGAAATTGACGTATCTAAGGAAGAGGGAGTAGAACTAAAGGTATCTGACGAAAAATTTGCTGAAGAATTAAACGGTGGCACGGAAGAAGTCGATCAAATTAGTACGGAGACTATAGAAGCTGAAATAGTGGAGTCATCAAATAAAGAGGAATTGGAGACGTCAATTACTCAAGAAGTAGAAGTAGGAGGCTTAGAAAAAGAGCAAACTGAAAAAACCGAATCCAGGAGGAGCTCTCAGCATAGGCAAGAGACGGAAAATGAGGAAACTTCGAAACCAGCTTCGGCAGAAAGACGCAAATCCTCCCACATTTCTACGCCGACTGAACTCACGGAGAAAAGATCAAGCCTGGTAGCTCGTACATCGGTGACACAAGAAACAACTGAAACTCCTAGAAAAAAATCTCGAGAGGTTTTGAATTTTTTTAAATTTAAAATTTATAATTTTTGCGCACTACTTTATGAGACTATTGCACATACCATTCAGCTTAAACTTTATTATATCATTTGTAAAACGTTAATAATATCATTTGTAAAACGTTAATAATTGAGAGGAACTATTAATACAAATAATAATGTTGTTGAAGATGATATTGATTTTTTTTTTGTTTTTGAATATTGATTGACCTCTTCGGATAGCCGATTTTCCTTTTTCATGACAATTGATCGCGGGTTTCAAATTTTAAATTAAAATTTTCGGTGGTAACTACAAATTTTAAGAGAAATGAAATTTGACAAGATATATTTAGCTGGTTTTCTTTTTAAATGAAAAACTTAAGCAAACGTCGGTTTTTCGACTATGGAATATTCGGCATTTAACTACTATTTCGTCATAATTTAAATAATTTCAATGTTAATAAAAAAAATTTTGTAATTACCTTAAAATTTCATTAAGATAGTCGAACTTTATGAAACACTGAGGACCGGTTATTAAATTTGTTCTTTAAAATTTTAAATATCGTGGGTCGGCTCGTAGCTTGGGGATAATATTAAAATTTCCCGGGTAAGTGTTTGGTATCTTATAGCTTATGATTTTAAAAAACTGATATATACATTGTGTAGAGCCTAAGTGATATATCATGGTTCAAGATTAGGTCGCTGACCGGCCAATAAAATATATTAATTAAACCGAAGGCTCAATGAATTGATCTGTTCGGTTCAAAATAATTAATAATGGTATTATGCCTCCTAAGGAAAGGTACCTAATATGTATATATGCCCCAAATATGTTTCAAACAATACATGGACGTAATAGGAATTTTATTTATATTAATTAATTACTCATTTGATATTAATCACCCAAAAATAATGGATACAAATATTCCAAGTTGCGACTATTTAATTAGCTAAAATATGTTAGTTGGACAACCAAAAGTTTTTTACGAAACAATATTAACATTGTTTAATATTTATCCCAAATAAATTTTTATTGATTGAGCGCGGCTCTTAACAATTTTTTTATTTAATTTAAAAACAAATGTTTATTGGAAAAAGTGTTTTTTAACTCAAATTTTATTTGACGTGGGGACAATAGAAGAGCCAATACCGTTATAAACAAGAGTCCCTCTGACACTTTGTGCTATTCGTTTTTTACGCCTAATCATTTTTGGCCTCTAAATTGGTTTACAAAAAAAAAGTTGGCCTACATAATGTTATAGGCTTCATTTAACAATACTTATCATTAACAAATATTATTTCCCCTACTTTTATTTAATAGAATTAACATTAAATTTTTTACGAAATCAGTTACACCTTTCACGTTATACCCTTTTTGCTTAAATAATTAATCTTCATACGACTTTTTGAAGGACATTCAATTTGAATCCATTCGAGACGACAAAATGTCTGAGGAAAATGCCGAAGTTCCACCCGCCCCTGAGACTCCGCCCGTTAATGAAGCTAACGTAGCTGACGATGAAAAGATTATCGAGGCCCAGGAGATATTAGCCGAGGAGGGAGTACCTCCCGCTACGCCCGACGCCGTTTTGGATGAAGTTAAGGACGTGTTGGAAGAAAGGTTGCCGGAAACACCGGCCGAACCCGAAAAAGTGTACCCAACTGTGCTAGAGGATGATGCCGTGGCTGAGCAAAAGCTCGAAGAGAGGCGATCGTCGAAGCAACACGATGAAAATATCGTTGACCAGGCGGAAGAGGTCGCTGAACGTCGCCCGTCCCTCAAAGAACGTCGCGAATCTAAAAACCGCGAAAAACAAATTCGGTTCGAGGAAATTGACATTGCCACGAAAGAAATTTTGGATGAACCGGAAGCTGTTGAAGAATCGGCTACCCCAGAGGAAGAGACGCCCAGGCGCAGGCGCAAGAAGGAACGAGAAGAAGAGGATGCGGGAGAATCTCCTTCCCGGGCTTACACCGAACGGCGTATGAGTGGGACCGACTTTTCGTTACACGATGATCAGCCTACCCTGAGGGAGCGAAAAGCGAGCAAAGACATGGAAAAGAAAATACGGATCCGGAAAATCGAGCGAACGTTTACGGATGAGCTTGAGTCTCCGCCTCGGCGAACCTCGACTTCCGAACGAAAGTCGAGGATCACCGAAACAACGACAACTGAATCGTCACCCACGCGTGTCCGGAGGAGTGAAACGACAACTGAGAGTTCTTACCGGGCACCTCGCTCAATCGAACCCTCATCAGGTGGTGGGAGTCGAAACTTAAGGCGCGCTCGTTCATTCAAATCACCCGTTAAGGTACCGTACTACAGCGTCCGTGATAAACACCCCGACAACTATTTCAGCATGAAGAATTACTATCCCGGCAAATTTAGTTCGGCACCTCCACTGGAAACTAAAACGCTCAATAGCAGTCAAAAGAGCGTAGACGACTTCAACCTTAATTACGGGGCCGGGGGAGCTAGCGCAGCGTCTAGGAAGTACGACGAACTTTCGGCCTCCTCTTACACCCCAACAACGGATTTGATCAAAACTCTCACGACTCCGGCTACGCCAATTAGCCCGGCTCGGCTCTACCAAACCGATTACAGCAAATACGATTCCAATTACGGGACCGTTAATTACAAACCCATGAACTCTTACAACTATTACCCGACTACCATCCCGTCAACCGCTAGCTCGGCGACTACTTATACTCCTCGGAGCTTTTACGATGACTTGTACTCGTACAACGATTACCGTTATTACCCGTACCATAGGCGTTTTTACGATTACAGCATCCCCTATTACACCGCTTCGTACTACACACCGACCCAAAGTTACGTGAGACCGCTTGAAAGTTTCGACACGGACCTGTATACGACATCGAGGAGTCCCACGACACGATTTTACGACGAGGTCAATACGGTAAAAGATACTTACAAATTGGCTGATCGAATTAGCTCAGCAGCTGAGAGTGGACTCTACAGTCCAACCTTTTACAGTAGCCGATCGTCTAGCCCTAGCTCCTTTTTCAACCGGTTCTTAGATTCAAATTACACCTTTTACCCGTACGCCGGCTCTCCCATATTTTCACCATCGTTCAACTATGCCTATTAATTTGGATCAGGCTATATCACTACACATATCACAGATATGTCGAATTAGATTTATGAAGCCCAAGTATTCTTTCACTTAATGCAGCAGCTCGTATTGACCCGTCCTATTAGTTTTAACTCGTGATAAAAAATCATTTTAAAGTGCTACATTACCTCATACGGTGTTTAAAATTTGCAATCCAATTTTTATAATTTATAAATAATTCTTTTTCATTTAACAAATAGTAGTTTATCTCTCTATCTAAATCAATAACATAACTATTATATATTCACTTGAAATATTAACCTTAACCTTTTTTTAAACGCCCACCTATGTTCTTCTTATATTTTTTATGATATCACTCCATTTTTAATTAGTTTTTATTCGAAATTTCATCTTTTCGGAGTGTTATATTACGATGTTTTTACCTAAAATTAAAAACTTTATATGATTATATCTATTGGTAACCTTTAATAGCTAATCGACCAAATTCAACTGTTGATTAAACTATCATTTTATTTATCTTATTAATACGTATTAATAAATTCGAACACTCATACATTATTTTGAATTTATGCACATACATATAAGTGATCAAAGTCGGGATCCGAAAGCCCGGTCAACCTGGTGCCGGTCTGCCCATAAACCGAGCCCCGAAATCTAAACCGGTCTAGATCTGATTAAAAAAAAAGAAAATACGGGCCAGGCCGACATTAAATTCAATTTTGCCTTATTTTCATGAAGGGTATTACTTATACATGTATTTTAAAGCAAACATTTTTGACTTGTAATCTAAAATCATCTGGCGTATTTATTTCGGGCCGGGCACCTGGCTTTAATTGAAAAATTGTCGGGTGGGCCGGGGTGGAGGCCCGATTTAAACCTTAATACCTTGTATTAAAGTTTTCCATTAATTCCGTAGGGGCGTTTGACGCAAAAACAGATGACCTTGACCGATATGTTTGAAAAATCGGGTGGAGAATTAAGCATTTATTAACGTTTTTATGGGTAGAAATCTTCACATCCAACCTTTTTAATATAAATCAATCTTTATACTCTTAAAGTGCCTAGCAATCGAGTCTATAACGCTCTACGCGCTTCGATTTAGGCGTGGAGTGCCTCTTTGCGGCGGTCTAGATGACATTCGGGCGTCAAGCAATTTTTGACGCATGCTTTAGACGTTGGGATATTTAAAATATTTAGGTAAAGGGTCTTAATTAAAATTGTGAGGTACAGTTACATTTATACTTTTTTGGCTTGGTGTGGTGAGCTCACTC
>CM060242.1:37285404-37318575 GCA_030555515.1 Acutogordius australiensis | reverse complement strand
AATGTGTCTATTATATAAATTGCCATATTAAAATGTGTATAAGCTAGGTAGCTAAAAATAAATTTGATATTTTGCATTGTATATTGGTAATATTTTTAATCCGCCTATAAAAAAAACAAATGTTAATTTTAAATGTGTCCTATAAAACTTATTATTAGAAAAGAAGACTAAGATATGACAATTAGATAAACGGTTGCATTTTGTTATTAAGCACAGCTGTCACACATAAAATTTCATTTTTTTCATTATTTCTCATAATTCGTTAATCACACGGAGTGAAAATTTAAACGAAACCATTTTTTTTGTTTTAAAAAATAACGCATGAAATTTTTTCATGTCATAATATACTCAAGACCTTTCTAATATTTGGTGCCAAGTTATAAAAATTTTCGGACAAATCCATAACACCCAAAAAAATAAACTTTTAACTAAATCTTAAAAGGTCTCTGGCCCTTATAAATATTTAAAATTGTTATATATCATACGAAATACAAATCCAAATACTTTTAAGGCGTATGCCATAGCCAGATAACCGCCAAAACTATGTCCACATAGGATCATACTATCGATATTAAGTTTTTGACGCCATTTCTCTATGCTAGTTACAAATTGGTTTTCAGCTTTGATAGGGCAGGTGGAGAATTGAATTCTCGAGCTGCGCCCGAACCCAAGGAGATCAAACGCATAGACTTTTCGATAGGGGGCTAGGGCATCTAGATTTTTAACCCAAAAAGCAATGCCGGCACAGAACCCGTGGACAAGGACTAAAGGATAATTGTTTATATCACTTTGAGGTGTGGGGGATATAAAATTGATTTGATGATCAATATTGTGATGTTCTTGAACTTGACCATTGGTTGTTATCGAGTCCCCTGTGTTCTAACAAAATATATAAGCAAATTTATTATAATAAATTTATAAACATTAATAAAAAACAGCTATATAATTGCACTTTAATGTTAAATTGAATAAATTGAATTTAATATAATTTTTTTAGAAAGTAATTTTTAAATAAGAGAAATATATCAAAATTTTCTTGTCAAAACGTGTTATTGGTAAAGGGTGTGACACAAAAAAAGCACCTAACAAAAGAAAAATCAAATAAAGGTTTTTAAGGTTTGATTGGGGGTTATAGCTTAAGTTGGTGCATATTTTATTTTATAAAAATTAAATTATAATTTTACAAAATAATTGGTAAAAAAGGTAAATTTAATAAAAAATAATATTTAATGTTGGATTATTCATTTTCAAAAGGCTATGCCACAAATACTTTCAATCTTTTATGCATGTTTTAATAAAATCTTAAACATTTGTTCATAATTATGATAATGTTGAAAATAATTATTTTCTTAGATTCATAGTCAGAAAGTGGCTATTATAATAAGAATAGTAAATTCCTAGTTCAGGCATTAATATAAGTGTTTTTTAAATTTAATTGTGCATTTATAAACCATAAACAGTATTTTTCTGCCATTCTTATTTACAATAATATTAATAACAATATAGCAATTAAAAAGAAATATTTTTATGAAGCATATATATATAGCTTCATAATATTGTATGATAGTGATAAAATAATAATTAAAATAATTTTAATGGTCATATACAAAAAACAAATTGTTAAAAACTAAAAGAATTAATATTACAATTACAGCTAAAATAAAAAAGCAAAAAACTTGTAATCAAATTATTATATCAAATATTTAAACATGTCAAAAACAAATTGTTTTTATGTATTAAGTTATTTAAATCTAAAATATTAATTTTTTACATTAATAGTCTAAATAATGAAAATATACATTACCTGAGTGTGAAGAGAATCAGATGCTGTTATTGAAGTCTCATTATCTTGAAATGAATTTGAATTATGTGTATTAGGCCTTTGAATATATTTCCTAACAACGTTTTCATTGTCAGGATAACATGCTATAGTCCATAAGTTGATGTTTGCACCAATATTAACAAAAAACTTGTTAAATTTGCATTTGATATCTGAGGAATAAATAAATATTAATGCCAAATAAACAAACAAAACATTGAAATAAATATTTGTTGTTATATTTAGTCAAATACATATCATTAAAATAACAATTTTTTCTACACCTATTAATCTTAAATATAATATAATTAAAAAAAATACATTTCAATATTGAATCTTCTGATTTTTCTATGTCCACTATAGAGGTAGGGCACCATTTGTAACCAGATATAGTGTATCTAAAAATATATATGTGTGATAAAATCAATTAAAAGCGGGTCTTTACAATGCAACTTATAGTACCTAGATGTAGCCTCAAACTTAAAAGAGCTATTCATCGAGGTTCCAGGTGAAAGTGCCGAACGTAGAAAAATAACAAAAAAGCGCGTAAAAAGTCATTTTTTAGAATAATTAAGCATTATTATATTGTTTTTAATTATTTAAAATAGTTTTAGGACGCAAATAATTGATTATGAGAATTTTTAATTTAGCGATTTTTGGCACTAGTCTAATACAAATAATTTGGGCAAATTTGGTCAAGAACTAGTAGGATTTTCCTTAAAAACCACATATAAAACCCTAAAAAACTTTATTTTATCAAAAAAGCTTAAAAAATAAGAATTTGGCAAAAATTTTGAAATTTTAATGTAAAATTATGTCATCTATAGTCCAAAATTTTATTAAATTTTTATATAAATGACTTCTAAATGGTTTTAGGTGTTTTCTAGATCAGTTTTTTACGCTGATTAAGAATCTGGTATTTATTTTATGAAATATAAATTTAATAAAATAAAAGGCGGTGCAGTATGTGCCCACTGTCCTTATCAATGCATAATGAAAAAAAAACATTTAATAAACTTCCACCACTCCTGTTACCCACAAGGCCGGCCTGAGCATGAAAATAATAATTCAACCCTAGTCATTAACTCTTTAAGTCCAACCGAGCATAGTGCAACTTTTGCTACAATTTCGGAAACAGAAGACAACGAAAATAGCAATTCAACCTTTGTCATCAACCCTCTAAATCCCAGTGATGCCCTTTTTTTCCAGGACTTTTTTCCACCCGGTGCCATTATTATACAACAACCAATTTTGAGGGTCAATTTTAGTTCCAATCAAAATACATCTGTGTTCTGTAAGTTTATTAAATGTTTTTTTTTCGTTATGCATTGATAAGGACAGTGGGCACATACTGCACCGCCTTTTATTTTATTAAATTTATAAGCTCCTGCAGTTAACAAACAGGCGGTTTAAAACTTTCGTAATTATTCAATGACAAAATAGAAATTCCTTAAAATTATTATTAAATTCATAATCAGCGTGTAAAACTGGCTCAGATAACATAAAGAATTTATATAATTAAAAATTTTTTTATAACCCTAGTTTGACCTTAACAAATATGTGTTTAAGAACTTTTGATTTTGTTTAATCAAAAAATTAAAATAGATACCAGATTCTTAATCAGCGTGAAAAACTGATCTAGAAAACACCTAAAACCATTTAGAAGTCATTTATATAAAAATTTAATAAAATTTTAGACTATAGATAGCGTAATTTTACATTAAAATTTCAAAATTTTTGCCAAATTCTTATTTTTTAAGCTTTTTTGATAAAATAAAGTTTTTTAGGGTTTTATATGTGGTTTTTAAGGAAAATCCTACTAGTTCTTGACCAAATTTGCCCAAATTATAGTTGGTTAAATCGGAGTACCCAAAAAAAATTGAGTTTTTTGGGTAGTAATGTATTTTGTCGAAATTTTTTTTCGGTAAAATCACCAGACCCCATTCATCGAAGCGATATATAAAGAAACAGGTGACTTAAATAATTCGACAGAATAGAACAACGAAAAACACCTCTCCGAATTTAACTTATAACGTGCTTCACATGGCTACTGGAGATTTTAACTTATTTTTAGATAAATTTTCCTCAAATGATTTTATCATGGAACCCTCAATATTTACCACTCTCAAAAAGTTATTTTTAAATTTTTATTTGTTGTATTTGCATCAATCGTCATGTTTATAGTATATCTTGCATATTAGTTTCTCTTATAAATTTATTTGAAAAAAATAAATGCTTATATATAATATAAGTAATATTACTTAAAAAACATTCATATGTAATTTTAATCTTTTTGGAATTATTTTTTTCAAAAGCCACTACATGCAGGGCTGGGGAAAAAAATACATGGGCTTTTTTTTAACAAGTTTTTGAGTTTTTTCAAATGCCCATAAACTGGGCATGGCAAAAGAAAAGTTCTTTTTCTTGCTTAAAGAAAAGGGGCATATTTTAAAAAAAGCCTCTTTTTTTAAAAAAAAATTCTAGGAGCTTTAAGAAAAAATAACCCACCCATTATTATTATGAAGAAAAAATTTAAATTTTTTTAAAATTATTATAGAGAAAATAAAATATGGGTGTTGGGGCTCTTTTAAAGAGCCATTTTTTGGGTTTTTTTGCCCCTCTTCTTACTAAGGGCTTTTTTTGATATTTTTAATGCTGGGAAAACAATGAACAAAAAACTTTGGCTCATTTTTTCCCCCAAAAAAGAAAGAAAGGGAGCTACAAACAAAGGGCCAAAATAAGATTTCAACAAAAGTTCTTTTTAAGAAAAAAGGCAAAAAAACTCAAAACACCCATATTTTTTATAATAATTTTAAAAAATTTAAATCTTTTTTTTATAATAATGATGTGTGGTTTATTTTTTCTTAAAGCCCCCAGGAGTTTTTTAAGAAAATGGGCTTTTTTTAAATATACCCTGGCTAAGGGCGTTTCTTTTGCCATGCCCATAAGTTTGTGGGCATTTGGGGAAAAAACTCAAAAACTTGTTAAAAAAATAGCCCATTAATTTCTTTCCCAGCCCTGCTTATATTGAACCTTTATTTGTAGCTCCTTTTTTTCTTTAAGTTTGGGGGGGGGGGGGGGGGGGAATGAGCCAATGTTTTTTGGCTCATTGTTTTTTCAGCACTGACTACATGCATGTGATATGTACATACTTTGTTTTATATAATTACAATACCATTTTTAATGATTTTTATATCAATAATTTTTTTATACTATTGAAATTTATTCAACTTAAAATAAATATATGGAAATACATGAATTATAGTTACCTAGAATAGCAAAAAATATTTTGTCTACCTTGTAAAATTATTAACATAACCATTTAAAAAATAATTTGAAATTATACAAAATTTCAGCAAATTTTAAATATGTTTAACAAGACATATATGAATTTACTTTATGTATGTTGTATAGGTTAAAATGTTGGTCTTAAATTGTATTGGTTTAAGTTTTATTATAAAATTTCTACAATTTTCTTCAATTTTTGTGCATTTATATGCCTAACCTTGTCAGTTTTTAAACTCAAAAAATTGTACATCACCTTTTCTCTCCACATTTAAATTTCCTTTTTTACAATTGATTTATTTATTTTAAATGTAACTTTATATATTACACATAGCTAGTTTCATGATTAATTCTATTAAGCATACACAAAAAAATTAAAATCTCTATCTTAAGTTGCTACCTTTATTTAAAAAAACTTGATTTTTTATACATCTTTGATATTTACCATATTATATTTTATATTCATCACAACCATAAAAGAATTATTCATCTATAAAATGACAACCCTCCAGAATTGGCCATATTTGTATTATGATGATTATAAACAATATTACATGAATGTTTGTAGGTATTTTGAAATTGGTGGAGAACCAGAAAAGGTCATTCAGCTGCTTTCTGAAAATTATTCTGGTACTGCCCAAAAAGCAAATATATTAGCTAATTGGCTTTTGTGTTCAGGTAATAATATATAGAGGCTCATTATTATTTTTTTTTGCAATTGTAAATTTTTAATTATTAGGTATTGATTATTCAACTTTACAAATATTTATTGAGGATATTCTTAAAAATATGATTATCAAGCAATTTGACCCCCAAATTGCTGACAAAGCATTTTTGCGTGATATTAACATATTATCATGGCTTCCAGAAATGATTACACATGCCACTTGGAGATCTCTTATATATAAACTATCATATTCTGATTGTGTCTTTCTAAATTTTGCCATAAAGGTAATACCATTGATATAAAATGTATATAAAATTTTTTTAATTTTTATTTAATTAAACAAGTCTAGAAAAATTATGTGGGTTGTGTGACATTAATGTAGTGAAGTAAGGATATAGGCCTTATTGCTTCTCTTTACATTTAACTTAAGTCTTAATTGACTATACAAACAAAAGAAGTTGCAAAATATAAAATTAAAATGAATTTTTTACAATCTTGAGATGCAAAATAATATTTAACACTAACTGTAACTTCATATCTTTTGAACTATTAAAGGCTTAAAGTTAGGGTAATTAAGAATATCCACGTGTCTAAACTTATAAATGGCTCCAATTTTACCAATAAAATAATAGCAAAATTATATAAAGTAGAGTTTTAGTTTTTTTTATAAATAAATGCTTTTTAACATTTCATATTATTTAAATCTTATTTGTTTGTGCTATTATTTTCAATACATTTTTATAATAAGTTTCCAAAATTTGACCATAAAAAGATATCTAATAAACCTCCATTAATTGTAGCCTAATTGATTAATAAGTTTGTACGTCTAAAAAAAATTGCTGAATAGTTTTATACAAAATGTTTTTTTTTGTTTAAAATTGTATTTCCCACTTTAATTTAAATATGCCATTTTCGATGTATTTACAGTTAATATCTGATGCTGGGTTTCAAAACGAAATTACAAGCATATCCACTGCCTCTCAACAAATTGAAATTTTTTCTAAAGTTCTCACAATATATATCACCGATATGTTATCAATTTCAAATGAAAGCCAGCTCATAGCAAAACTTAAAGAATTAATTGTAAAAATCATTATTAAATAAATTTTATATATAATAAAAATATACAATTTATATTTATAGAAATTGGTTTGTCATGGTGAACATACATACCTTTATAGTATTTGTCTATTCAAAGAATTATCACATAAATACTCGTCAAACCTTATTTTTAGACGGATTATCCAGGTGTTTTGTTAAATTCAATAAAACTTGAATAAATTACTAATTTTTGACACAAGATTTTTAACCATATTGAGGATTAAATTTTCCGCATATAAAGAAAAAGGTGGCTGCAGCAATATTACATAAATATATTTAATTATTTAAATTGTCTAAATTAAAATTTATATATAATAATAAAAACAATATTAGTTGCTTATATAAATCTCAAAAATTTTTATCAAATTTTGTAATTTTTAAGATGTAATTTCTTTTTACAAAACAGTTAACTTAATGTTTAATTTTTATATAGTAATTTAGATATATTTGATAGGAAATGCAATTATACTCTCACGAACATAGTTTAGGATCTTACGCAATCGATATGGCAATTGATCATACATCATCATTTTCTAAACTCTATACAGCTATAACCTCCATGCTAACCAAAAAATCTCTCAATCCAGCCGATATAACCTTAGTTTGATTTAAATTATATCACTTTAAGTTTGCTTTAAATCGGCCACGACTTAGATATATAAGGTTGTTCAGATTGGTCCTTTAAAAAATTTCCTTTTTTACATTTTGTTGTTTGTTTAATTTTTTAAAAATTTGCTGGCTTGGCTATATTATAGTTCTAATTCTCTTTTTTAATTTTATATGTTTATATTACTAAGATTTTGTTGAGGACAGGCCTAGTTGGAAATTTTGGCCTACTAATTATTTTTTTTTAATATCAATATTAAATTTGTCTTGAGATAAAAATTTTTGATTACAACTTTTACTCATTTTTCCCCTTTTTTGGAAACTACTGATTGAGAGCTGTCAACGACAAATTTAAAAGTAACAAAAATGCCAAAAGTGACATTTTTTGGCTTAAAAAAATTTTGTTAAAATAATATTTTGCTTAAATGAAACGCAGTTAATATTTTTTTCTTCCAGTTTTTTTTCAAAATAAAAAAAGTTGTGGGAAATTTTATTAAAAGATTTTTATTTTGAACCGAATGTTATAGTAATATTAGATTTTATAAATACATTTAGAGAACCATATTCTTTATATGTAACTTAGCTTTTGTTTCTCGCGCTGGTTTCTTTAGTTTGGAAACCAGGGTATTTATTATATTTTTTTTATAGATTAACTCTCATTTTTAATTTTTTTACATGGTTTTGATTTTATATATTCTAATTGAAATTTTATTTTTTTTTAATTAATTTAAAAATATAAATATTATCTATATATTATATATCATAAATTATTAATCTTTTGTTTATTTTTCATTATACGTGAATATAATAGATCTATAATATGTACACATCGCCAGAACCACCGCCTGCCGAATTACTTAGAAATTCACTCTTGATTGGTAGGTCTAACCCATTTAACATATCTTATAAATACCAAAAAAAGAATCCGTGATTGTATTAATTTTGGCAACACGTATGTAAATAGTTAATTTTCTTTACGGGTCCCCGTCTGCCCGACACATATTAACCCAGCTGGGCCAGGACTTGGTTTTCGTGTTATGCCCGACCAGGCCCTAATTTACAAAATGGACCCTTAAATTTTAAAATTATGGTTTTTTTTAATTTATCAATAAAATACAGCGTGAAGTATTAATAACCTTTATCGCATCATTTTTTGCTCTTGGTAACAGTAGTTAAAAATATATTGCAAAATAAGGACCCGGCACTTTTTTCGGGCGGCCTTGCCCCGACTCCATTCCAAATTAATTATTATAATTTTGTTTTATAACCCATAATTGATAAACGAAATTTTTGGTTTCTCCTATTTAAATAACACGGGAAATCAAAATTTTAGTTTTTTTTGCAATTAAACAAAAGTTTTCACCTGAACATGCGCTAACTACTTATTTTTATGTTTTTTTTAGAATTATTAATCGATGCCTTATTCAAACCTATGTCTATCGTTAATCCCGACCACAAATACAAATACGTTTTTATTTTAGCTCACGCTGCAAGCGTTTACGAAGTATTAAATCTAATTTATATATTTAATTTGCTTGTGTTTTATTGATTTTTATATAACTGAAAAGTTATTTTGCATTTTATTTAATGTTTTCAATTGTTTTTATTATTTATTACATACTTTATAGATATTGATTGATGGCAAGTTGGTAGTGAAAAAAGACGACCTTAAACCGTTAATACAGGTCATTGAAAAGGCTAATGCCATATGTATATCAAACAGCAGCTCAACCGATATTTTTTGCGATCTCCCTACCTTATTTACGCTTATAAGGTGTGTGTGTTCTAGCACTTAATTTATAATCTATTTTTATTAATTAAGTCATATTTAGACTCGTATTAGTTTGGGTTATAATAGTGAGATATAAAATTTTTTAAGTATTTCAATTTCCAACATACACTTTTTGGAGACGCACCCCAACCTTTAAATGGCATTATTTTTTATTACCCTATTAAGTTAATTAAAATATAAATTGTTTAAGTAGTTTATGTGTGTTTTGTTAAACATCGAATATTAGATGCATTAAATAAAAGATCATAAATATTATGGCCAATTTAAAAATCTATCCTAATAACTCAAAATCAAGATATAAAATTAGATAATAATTGAATTTTATATAAACACCTAACAAACCGCAGAATTTTTGTAAAAATTATACAAAATTTAACAAAACTAATAAAAAAAGTTAATTTTATGTAGTTTTTTTCAGTTTGCAAAAGGTCAGTTAGCCACGAAACTATTTATAAGGTCATTACTTTAATTACAGAATAAAATCTACAAAATTCATAATTTTTATTTAGTAATATTAAACAGGTCAACAAATATTTATGTCACAAAAAATAAGTTTATGAAACAATAAAGCATACATTCCCATGATGGCCTTATCTCATATATATGGCTCTATTACTACCGCGTTTACGTCGTGGAGCTATTGTTCTCTATAGAGAACACAAATGGTATCAATTATATCTCCCCTTATTTTTGGGGCAATAAACAACAACGCATATATATTTTTCGTAGTTTCGCCTTCGACTCCTTACATCTGTTTATATCGAGCTTTTTTTGACCAAAATGACATATTTTGCGACTAATAGAATAAAAAAGAGAATTTGAGAAATAAATTTTTTTAGTATATCAAGCTCTTACATCTGCATTTAGATAATAGAAAATATTCTGCGTCCAAACTTATCACACGATGTATTATCGGTTTTTAATAAATACATAATTTGAAGTTTAAATTTAACAGTTTGGCTGTTGTAAATATGCAAAAAAAAATTCAATTTATTTTTGTTTATAAATCTTTTTTTTTTTGACTTTTTTTTTTAAAATTTTCGATGTTAACTGACTTACAAAGTTTGATTAGGAGAAACGGTAAGCAAATTTGAATATTCCCAAGATGGCAAGTTTAATCTTTTTAATTAGTTTATAACTCTCAAAAATTTGTTGACCTATATTATAAATTGGTTATTTTACAAGTGTGGAAAAAAATTATTAAACACCGCTACCCACTTTTTTTTTATTTTAATCTCTGGTGATTGCTAGCTGGAATAAATTAATTATTCCTTTTTTTATTGAAATAATCTATTTATTTGTTCCTCAAATTACTGAGTGTTATATCAATTACACTGGACAACAAAATTTGGACGACCCTAAGCATCATTTATGGCAACTATGGTTTTTGGTCAAGTTTTTGGCGCTGATCACGAATATGAAATCAGAATTTTAGCCAATGCCTGAATTTTTAGTTATTCGGTGTCAAAGTTGAGATTTTTTAATTTTTGGGGTATTTTGGGCTTCTATATCACAAAACCTATGGGTAGTAACAAAAGTTTAAAATTATATTTATAACAAAAACATTCATTATTAACGTAAAGGGTTTAAATTTTTTTTAAATATTTAATTTTTTTTATTTTTTCATTTTTTCAAAATTAGTGGTTTTCGTCATAAACTCCGTTTTTTGATCCTAAATAACTTGAAAGTAAATTGTTAAAAATCTTATGTAATAACCTAATTCAGATAAGTTTTTTATAAGGAATCTGAATATGCCAATAGATTTTTTGTAGAATTAATAGTAAAAGAAATTTTGTAAATTTTTTCTGAACTTTGGACGCGGTTTTAAAAAAATTGGAGGCATTGGAAAAAAACCAAACCCGGGATCGTTATCGCAAGAAAATTCTCTACAAAACCCTCAAAAAATCGTTTATGTTGTTTTTTTTGTTGTCCAGTGTTATCAACTAAATTGTATCATAAAATCCATATTTAATTAATAAAATTAATTGTTTATTTATGATTAATTCGTTTTTTTTTAAATTAGTATATAACTTGAGATTAATATATAACATTAATTTTTTAAAGATGTATATATTCAACAAAATTACTAAAAAAATTTAATAATGTTTGTAATTATTAACACACGTCAAAAATGGTATAATTTTAATTGCAACGCCCCATATATATCTCTAAACACACTTTTACCAATGTAAAGGGGGTAAATAAATTAATTTTATGTTATTTAATATTACTTTAGATATCCCGTCATAGCATTTTGCATTTTCGTTTGGCTATCCCATCTATTACGCGAGCCAAGTTATTTCATTAACCGGCTAGATAGCTCTTGGAATGGATTCCATCTCGCTCTGTTAGATGAAATTGCAACGTGTCATGCTTCTTTGCACGAACGCATTCTTAAACTCCTTGTGGAATTATTTAAATTTTCTTTTCCCGACCTGGAAGTTCTCGTTCAAGTTAAAAATTACCAAAATATATTATGCATTTTATTAGTATGCTGCAGTAATTTAAAAGCATATAAAGTTAATTTTAGCATGATATATTTTGATATTTAGTTTTTTAATTTTAAGTTGTCAAAGTTGTTCCTTTTTGGCATTTTTTATTGTATAGCAGGCTGGGATATAAAATAGCAGGGAAAAAATTGAAAATTAAAACTTATATAAACTTTTGAAAAAATGACAATTTTTACTTGATCGATTACTTTACTATAATTCGGCCTAAGTTATCGAAAGTAAAATAATGTTAAATGTAAATTTTTATAGTTGGAATTGAGAAAAATACTATTAGAACGTATGGTCCACCTCGTTTCTAGAGGATATGTTATGCCAGTCTTGGAATTTATTAGTAATTGCGTTAGCAAACAAGAAACTGACGTTTCATTGATACGCCATTTCGTTCTCGAAGTTTATTTTTTATTATAGATTTATTGATTAATTAATATAGTTACATAATTATTAATATTAAAAAAAATTAAGTGAAATGCCTTTAGCAGCACATAGTTTTTTATACATTTACATTTTTTTGATACTTAAAATGACGATTGCTTTGCGTTTAATAAATTATAATTCTTGTAATTAATATAAACCATATTTGTCATGTTATAAAACCGCGCATTTTTTCTATTGTTATATATTTAATTATAATTTTTTTAAATACAGATTTTAGAGATGATATCACCTCCTTATCAACCAGAATTTATTAGCCATTTTCTTCCCATATTACATAATAAAGATATAACAGGTTCCCTAATTAACGAAGAACGGAATGATCCGGTGTCCACGTTTATAAGTATAGGGGATATTTTATTTTATAACTTTTTTTAATTCTATTTTTATAACATAATAGCTTTTAATTCAAATATTTTATAATTTGTTTTTTGAGTTTTTATTTTATAATTAATAGACCCCACGATATATAAGTTTAATTATTTAATTCATTGCTCACAATGATCTTACCTCAAATATTTACTGGGGCAATAAACAACAACATCGAATATTTAACTTTAATAATGTTTATTTTCTAGATTTTTGTGACGTAAAAAATGAAATAACCATCTAATCCGAAAAATGAATAAATAATGTATAATTAGAACATGTTATTATTTAGATTGCTTGAAAATGCGTTAAAAAGAGAATGACTATGTTATGATATAGTCTAATATTATGCTATAATATATTTAAACAATAAATTAATTTTCTACTTATTTTCAAAATTGAAGATTTGAAAAAATGTCAATAATTTCACAAAGGATTTGAGCTAAAATTATATATTGTGCCAATTTGGTCATGTCCAAAAAAGAAAATTTAATTTATTTATAAATTAAAATTTTTTGTTGTATTTATGATAGAGTTTTTTGTTTAATATTTTGCAATAGAAATTAGTTTTTAAAAATGGCGTTATTTTATTCCGCTTTGTTTGTTTTATTTGGCATCTGGATATTCTAATATTTAGTCATTGTGTTAGAGGTTTGTAAATTTAATAGAACCCAATTTACATAATGAAAAAAAATCAGAATACCGATATTCTTAACGGGATTAATATTTCAAAATTTTTTCCGTTTTTCGATTTATCCATAGTGGCCCACCAGAATAAGTACGATAAAATGGCCAAATTAGGCATAATTATATTATGACATCAAAATTGTTGGAGAGTTTGAAATTTTTCTATATATTGTAATCAACTGTAACTTCTATATCAAGCTCTTTAGCTAATATAGAATATTTTCACCCCAACCAAAATTATGTTCGGTTAGAATTATTTAAATTTGAATTAATTTCCTGTTTTATATATTGGTTTTTTCTAAATTTTTTTTTGTATTTTCAAACATTGTCGAGGTTTATAGCTCGCTTGCAAATTTTGTTTAATAGATGGTTAACCTTAAAATCTTAGATAGGAGGTTTGATCTCATATATTAGCTCATACATCAAAATTTGTTCTCCATGCGCCAAAAGTTAACACTTAGACCAAATTGGGTGTAGAAGTATTTTATTGATGGATAGTTGCAATAGTTCATCTACGAGCGTCTTGATATTTAGTATTGATTTTATTGTAGCATAAATTCTTTTACAACTTAGCTGTTTTATATTTTATCAAATTTTTTCTAAAGATTGGAAAAAGGGATTTCTAAATGTGACTGTAGCTTTTTTTAAAAAAAAATTTGTTCAAAGTCATATTTATAAAACCAATTCTACGATAAACACAGTTCAACAAATTTCAATGTCAGAAAAAAAATTTTTATAAATACATAAAAAAAGCATCTTCATGATGGCGTATTTCATGTATTTTTCGTTTTTCTTAGTTCCTTCCGCCTTTGGCTCCTTGTATCCGTCCATACATTGGCAAAGGAGAGGGGGGGAGGGGGGATCCCCCCCCCCCCCCCCCCCCCCCAAACTAAAATACAAATTAAATATAAAATTAAATTACATTTAAAATATGTAGCATTAATATAAAAGCATATTCCATTTATGTTTGTTGTGTACTTGAATATAACCATTTTTATTATATAAATTCATTACATAACTGTATCATTATAAAAATTTATTGCATATAATATATCAATAATATAATTTTTTTAATACCATATATGTTTGTTTATATAAACATTATTTATAAAAGTCCTTAATGATTACTCAAATTTTAAAAAGCAAAATTAAGTAACAAAGAATCAGTAGATTTCAAACTAAAAAGCCGAAGGCGGCAAAAGTTTTTTTTTGAAACCTCCCCCCCCCCCCCCCCCCCCCCTCAAGCTTTAGAACTTGCTACGCCTTTGCGTCCATATCGAAATGGCCTTATTAACAGATTCTGTGACCTAGAATACCCTAAAAGAAATAATTCAAGAGTCTTTTTTATATATAAATCTCTTGTAACTTATTTTTATCATATCAAATATTAATTAAAATTTTTTAGTATATTAAGCTCTTACATCAGCATTTAGACAATAGAGAATTTTTCGCGTCCAAAATTAATTACGACACGATATATTATCGGTTTGTTATAAAAATTAATAGCTTATGCCAAATATTCTGTATAACCTTTAAGCTTAATGTACTTAAAAATGTTATTTCTCAATAATTGAGATAAATATATTTTAGGCTGCGGCTGATACTAAATTTAAAAGTGTAATAGAAAATTGTAACGGCTAATAGTAAAAAATGAGAATGTGATTTGGCCGTTTATGCTTAACAAAAAATTTTTAATTACAAATTTTTTTACACTAGCCATCTTAATGTTGATCAAATGCGTTCAATTTTTTTCTTTCAAATTTTTTTCAGTGCCGCAACCTTACAATTGATTTTGATTTTAAAAAAAAATGAGAATTTTTTCTTTAGATAAGTTCGAAATCGAACATTCGTCAAATTTATCAAATTTTTCCATTTGGTTGCTATAAATAACTAAAAAAATATCCGAAGGCAGAAGATACTTGGGAAAACATAGAATATATATGAGAAAGCCAACATAGGGAACATTTCACCCCAGTGTTGTAATTTTTTCACGCATTGAATTTTGTCCACCTTTGTAATATAGCATACATCGAAATTGTAGTATTACGCAGGTCAACAAATTTTGAGAGTTATTAGCTAACTAGAAAAATCAAACCTGCCGATTTAGGAATTAAAAACCGTTTCTCGTTTTTTCTAATCAAACTTAGTTAGTTAGCTATTAACATTAAAAAATTTAGAAAAAATGCCAAAAAATCAAAAAAGATTTAAAAAAAAAATAAATTAAAAGTTTTTTTTTACATATTTACGACTGCTAAGCTATTAAATTTAACTTTCAAATAAAACTTTGATTAAAAACCGATAGTAATATTGTATCGTAATTATGTTTCCACGCGAATGTATTATATAAATGCTGATGTAAGAGTTTGATATACTAAAAAATTTTATTTCTCAGAGATGATAAATATTAGTTACAAAGAATTTTTATATAAAAAAAAGATACTTAATTTTTTATATTTTAAAGTATTTTTATCTGTCAATTTGGTTAAAAAAACATTTTTTTCGATTTGGACGGATGTAAGGAGCTGAAGCCGGAAGAAATTAAGATAAAATTTATATATGAAATAAGGTCATCATGGGGATATTATGTTTTCATAAAATCTGATTTTGATATTTGTTGACCTGTGTTATAAATGATATATCTACTAACACTGTATGACATATAAATATTGATATAGAACTTTGTGCAGGTTTGGAAATAAGTAATTTACAAAGAAATTTTATGGAAGCCTGAAAATAGGCATATGACATCAAAATTTTGGTATTTTAAGAGTTTTTTTTATTTTGGGTATATAATGTTTTATAAATTTTGGGACACTTATTTTGTCTTTTTTAAAAGCAAGAATGGAAATTGCTCATTTCTATGAATTTATATTTATGAAAATTTTAACAATGTTTAACCACATATGGATATATAATTAATCTCTTGCAAAAATATTAATTTAATAACTAATAAAAAAATTTAATTTTTTTAAACTTTTGTATGTTAAATAAACTCGCATCTATATTATAAATTAAAAAACTAGTGTTTCTCTTAAAAATTTTATTTCAAAGTTTTAGACTTATATATATTTTAAGAATATTTGGGTATATTTGTTATACATGAATTTTAAACAAATTTTTTTCCCCTACCCAAACGCGCGTAAGCAGTTTATTATTTTCTAAACAAATTCTTGTATAAAATTGCTCAGTGCGTTTATATTGCCATTCTAAAGCCATAAAAATTGTATTTATAAAAAAATTTTTGTTTATTAATTACGTAAAAACAAAAGGTAATAAGGCATTTTCAAAAACAGATGCCTTTCATAATGATTTAATGTATGAATATTAATAACTATATATTTTAAATTTTTAGCATGTCTGTATTATTAGAAACAAGTTTAGGAGATATAGTAGTAGATTTATTTGTGAAGAAAAGAAAAACAGGTATTGTTATTTATGAAATAATATATAGCATGCTTTAATTTTATAAAGTTATGCAAGATAAAGTATTACAATTACTGCCTATTTCATACAATACAGGTATTTTTTGGAAATAATTGTCAATAGTTAATTATGTTTATTTAATGTATCTTTTAGAAAAATAATTTGGCTCAAACAGGTGATCCATCTAATACAAGGAGGGGAGGGGAATCAATATTCAGGTAATTATATTTTTGTTATATTTTTAGCAAAATAATGTACAATGAAACGTTAAAGTCTGTCAAATTTGAAGTTAAGCCTATTATTAAGCATACAAAAGGTGTTATATCAATGGTCAATAATAATAATGATCAATTTGGCTCTCAGGTATATAACAATATCAATTAAACCACTAGTTTTTCTTTACTCTTGGTGATAATTTGTTGCATCTAGATAATAAACATCTTGTTATTGGTATAATTACTGAAGGCTTAGACACTTTATTGAAACTTAATGATGTTTTATGTGACACAAATGATCAACCATTTCAAGATATATGGTATAAAGTTATTACTTGTTGTTAAATATGCAAATTGATTAATTTATTTACACAACATATAAATTTTAATACTTTTATCAGTGGACCCAAATTTGCACAAAACGAAAATCTATAAAATAACAAAAATCCATAAAATATGCTAACATAATTATATAGTTTAAGGTTAGGGCAAAGTTAAATTAGGGTTATTTAAACGTTTGGTTGATGTAAAATTATGGATAAGCTTAGTATGAGGTTTGTTTAGGGTTTTTGAGAGGTTTACTTAGGGTTAGGGTAAGTCTTAAGATTAGAGTGAGGTTAGTAGTGTCAGGGTTGGGATAGCTAGTATAATAATGTAGTTAGCTAAAGGTTAGAGTGAGATTAGCATAACGGTAACGTTGGAATAATTTAGAGTTAGCTTTATGATTATAATATCCAAGCTAATTAACCAATCAATTTTTTTCGTACTTATTTGGTGTCATCCTAAGAGGGAGTTAACCTGTTGTACACCCCCTCTTTGCCAAATGGTTATTCCTGTACAATGTTTAAAAATATAAATAAAAGGCCTATATGGCCACATACTCATCCTAATGTTTTCCAAAAACATTTTTCCCTTGTAAAAATCATGAACATGCCTCTTTTTTTACTATGGACAGGATGTGGACGCACGTTTTCTTTAAATGAGCACTGAATATTTTCCAAATATATTTTAATCAATAATCCAAGAATAAAATAAATTGGTTAATAAATAATATAATCAATATTAATTGTTATTTCTGATTACCTATTTATTACATATTTTTTTAACTTTATTATAGGCTAAACCACACAATCATTCTCAGTGATCCCTTTGAAGATCCAGAAGCTTTAGCTGCCTTTATCCCAGATGCCTCACCATTGCCTTCTTATAAGCATTTGTTTTCTGATAGGATTGCAATTGGGGATGAAATAGAACTTGAACAATTGGAAAGTGTAGATTTAGATGAAAAGATTGATAAGGAGCAAGAAAAAGTGGCTAAGGTCTAAAATACATTTTCTAACATAATAAGAATTTAAAATATTTTATTTTGTAGGATAATATTTTCTCAAGACATTTTTAGGGCTTTTTAAGTTCATTTTATAAATTTACAATATGATAAATAAAAAATAAATTTTGATTTTATTCACATGTATTTACTCCTTTTTTTACCTATTATTTAATTTTGTGGTGGGTATAAAGTTTGAAGATCGCAACCAATAGTAACTGGTTTTTAGATAAGCAGGTTATTTTATTTTGATAAACATATTTAATATGGCTCAAATAGGATAATTAATTAATAAATATTTAATAGGATCCTCATACATTTTTTTACCCATTACATATTCTTATAAATAAGCCCATTTTCCTAATATATTAGAGCGATAAAATTTTGTTAGGTTTTAAACATTTTACATTTGCAAAGAAGTTAAATTATATAAGTATTTGCTTTGGCAGGTTTTAAAAGGACCATTAATAGGAAAATTTTCCAAAAAAACAAAAAAAAGGTTGGGATTCTAAAGGTGTTACAATTTTTTTATATCTTTAACCCGACAGGTACCACTAATGTTTCGGCCGAGCGAAATTTTACAAAAAAAAATTCTGGGCCTTCTTATAGTCCAAAAAAACCTAATCCGTTGAAAAAACTCAAAAAAATTTACAACTTCCGGAAATAATGGGGGGTCACCTAGAGGTTACATTGGGTGAATAGAAATCATATATGCTTTTAAATTTTATTGTATATAAAATTCGTAAAAAATATTAATCATATATTATGAAAATTGGACCAACAATGAATATGTAGGGCCACTTGGCAGTAGGCACACAGTTTTCTAGTCGCTTTGCCGCATACGACACATCTTCTTTGGGTGCATTCTTCACTAGTGTGAACAACCGGGCTATTAAATTTTCGCCCAATTCTGGGGTTTATACTTCTTTTTGGAGGTATTCCGTGTTTTCTAAAATAATTTTGGAATATATTTCTTTTGAAGTTGCAAAAAGTTATTTTTCTTTGTTTTTTGTATATATTTGCCAAGAATTTTGGCATTCTGCATCAATGCCAAAAGCGAATAACGGAAAATACCATTTTCTTGCGCGTAATGATATCCTTGTCGCATTACATTTTGATCAAATCTATCAATGTGCCCATATATTTGTTGTACATTTGAATGAGGTTAGGGGAAGGAACTCAAATTTTTTTCCTTGATTTATCGACCTGGGCAATTCGATATATGTTGGTAATTGGGTTTACACCATGAGAGTTGGACAATATTGTAACGATGCTGTTATCGTTCCAACGGACCGCCATCATATTTGAGGTATTTTTTTTCGAAATGAATCCTCTAGGTTTCTTTTTCATTAGTTTTAAATCTGTTAATAGTTTCAATCGGTTAGTACGTATTGTACCTGTACCTCCAACATTCATATCGGATAAAAATTGCAACAATTTAGGTAAAGTAATTGTCAAAATAGGTATTATATGGTTTATATTCTTCAGGTAATTTTTCAACTAAGTCTATAATAACAGAACCTCCCTCCTTTGGCTGTTCATTTGCTTTGTTGAACCTTGATATGGTTTGAAGGTTATTAGATATCCACTTGCAGTGGCCGCACACCACATTTTATAACCAAATCTAATAAGTTTGCCCTTTATAAATTGTTTGGCTGTGTGATGTCCATAATACGGAACCATTGATTCGTCCATAGAAATGTGGGACGAGTTATTGTATTTAAAATTTTGAATCATTCTATCATTGATCACTTCGAAATAAGGTCTGATATTGGAAAACTTGTCCATATTATTTAAATTATAATTATCGGCTAAATGTAGAAATCGGGTAATTTCTTGAAATCTATTTCGTCGTATGCCATTTGAAACCATTCTGTTAAAAGCATCGGCTTGTAGTTCCCAAAACATTTTTATATTTATTGGGTTTAAATATCCCGTCAAAATAAGGGTCGCAATATATATTTTGCATTCTAAGATTGTTTCAGGTCGTGATTATGTTGCTTGGCGTATAAATTACTCATATTTACAATTAAAGAAAAAACATCGTTTGTGAAAAATTGTTCAAAGTAATCCTCGGGTTGTTCTAGGACAATTGGGTTACCAACAATCCTTTCGTTTAAATCACCACAGATGTGATTTAAATATTTTATTCATCATACCATCTCTGATTATTTATCTCAATATGAAAATCTTCGCATGATCCTGTTTTTTCGATTTCGACTGAAGAATTCAACATAGAACGTGGAAGGTGTTGAAGATCGACGATTGTTTCTTCATCTCCACTTTCCATATCCGTATCGAATTCATTGGATGGTGGAAGAATAATAATTTTATCAATATCTCGAATAGGTTGGGCATCAAGTTCTTCAATAATCTAATTAATAGACCTAAAAATCATAAATTATTAAAGATAACCGGTTAAAAGTTCCGAATCTAGGCAAAAAATTTTAAAATAAGTCAATTTTTTTAAATACAAATTACAATGAATAGGTCCTTCCAGACCAATGTAACCTGTAGGTTGTACTCATATTCAAATGTAAATAAAAAATATTAATAATTATTTTTGAAAAAAAATAATTTAACAAATTTAATCTTTAAAATGTGTAGTTTTTAAATATGCTAATTAATAAAATTAAATATACTTGTAAATATCCATAAATTTTGAATATAAAGAATGATATTTAAGGTGAAATTTTTCGGATTTTTAGAATGTGATAAATAAAGAATGGATAAAGAGGAAAAGGAAAGAGCTGAATCAGATGTTTAGCTGAATGAGGGCTTTAAAATAAAGTTTAAAAATTTAGTTATGGTTCAATACTATTTGAGATATAGGCCTTCAAAGTAGGTTTAACCTGTAGGTTACGTTGGTACCTGTCGGGTTAATCTGTTAAAATTAATATACAATTTTTTAATTAAACATTTTTAATGCACTTTTTATATGTCATCCCTTACTTTTGCTAAATATTGTTAAAAAATAGGTAATTGAAAATGTTGAAAATTAATAATTAAAACGGAAATTATTACCTTTGAAGGGCGTGCTTATATGTGTTTTTGAGTCATTTATACTTATATTACGGTCTGGATCAATATGTATCAGAATACAAATCTAATTTTTCATGGACGGCTGACTGCATAAATTTTTCGTATTTTATGCAATTCGCTTTACACAATGTTATATCATTTTTTATTTAATCCTTTTCACAGACACGTGCAAAGATATTGGAAATTGTGGGAGACTTGCCTAAAGCTAGCATGAAACCCAAGGAAAATATACTTTTTGTTTGTAAACTGAATCCCGTCACTGTTGCCTCGGATCTCGAAATCATTTTTTCCCGCTTTGGGACCATTATAAGGTTTAAATCACCGATTAAAATTTGATTGCCTTTTTAGACCCCCTGAGCAAACTTGCAATTTTGTACCTAAATGTGTATTGGAAATTTTTTTATTGAGACAATAATGACCTGTACATAGAGAATAAAACATTGTGCCTCTTTTTAAATCTGTTTATCGTTTTTCTCAAATCGTCCAGAATTTGTTTAATATTTTGGCCAACACAAAAAAAATGTTTATTGCTAAAAACATATATTGAGTAATATTTTCTTATCTTTAAGTTGTACACACTTATGTTCGAAAAAGTTTAGGTGATCAAACTTATTTTTGTCAAGTTAACGATTATCTTAATTAATTTTTAGCAGATACACTGAGCAAAACAAAATAATCAATATAAATTATAAAATTTAATGTTTTTTGCATCAAAAACTATCATTGTTAATAAAAGATTTATTGACTTATTTGATAACTTATATAGCCAGTAATATAAAACGAATTTGATAATTGTACATAAAATCAGTTGTGTTTTATTAAATTTTTGGTTAATAGGCTGATGTGCTTTTTTTTAAATATAAACATGGAACTTGCAGTACTAACATATAAGGAAATATTTGTTGGATGGTGTTTTTTCTTTATTTATAATATAGCTGTGAAATTATATACGATAAAATCACCAACACCTCGCTTGGATACGGTTTTATAGAATACTCAAAAGTAAATTTTAATTAAGTTGGATTTTTAATACATTAAACACAATCTTGGTCATTTTAATAATATTCCATTTATTGTTATAAAATATATGTACATTAGTATTATTATATGGAATTTTTTCATGTATAGATCGAGGAATGCGAACAAGCTTACCTGCACATGGAGAATGTCCTAATTGATGACCGGCGAATACACGTTGATTTTTGTCAATCCGTCCACAAACAAAGAATGGAAGCCAAAAGAAAACGGGGCCGAATGTGATTAATTTAAGATATTTTTGCAATGCAGATAAAGTTGCGAAATGGTTTATGAAATTTTGGAGTTAATAAGAAGCATTATTATTAAACAACATATGGCCATATATTTTTTCATATTTTGATGTTATCCTAATATATACTTTTTTTATTTATTCTTTACAAATTAAACAATTCACTTAATATTTAGTTGTGTATTTTATTTTTGCTTTATAGGAAGGTTATTTTTTAAGGTTGTGTTTTGTTTTATCCGTTGTGCCTAATTTTATATTCTTCGTTATCACTTGTATCACTATCGTCTGTAGTGGGATGGCTTAACCTTTCCATATCGCTGTAACTGTAATCTGGTTCACTAAATAAGCAAATTAGGAACGTCAAATCAAATATAACATTTTACTTAGTAACAAAATGTCATTTCGATTAAAAGACATTATTTACTACTTAAAAAAACATGTAAAAATTTGCTTAACAATTGAACTAAAACCATCCAATATTTACTTAACGAGAAGGCGATTCCTTTCTGTAGTCTCACGATTCTCAAATGGCGGTAAAAAGCTCAGGTCACCTCTGGTGGTGGTAATGGGTCGTGTAAAGATTTGCTTTGCATTGTTGACATTATCTCTATTCATTCCAAATATTTCATTAGCTCGTGTTGGGGCATGGGCCATCAAAGGTTGATTTTTTCCCGTTATTTGAGGCATAGGTCGTGGTTGCATTAGTTGCTGTAATTCCCGTTTTAAGGGCAACGATTTTTTAGGGTCATTGTTGATATCGGCAGGCTCATTTGAGGTGGCCGACGTATATTCGCTGACAGATTGATCTCCCGCGGCTGACTGTTGTCACAAAAATAAATTTGATTATTGTTTATTAGCCTTTATCAGGGGTCTGATTTCACAGTTCGGATATATAGTTTCGGGGTGGCTCGGCATTGTATGTGATTTTAAAGATTTATCTCATCCCGATATAGGGCCAATTAAGTTTTTAATTTCGACAAATTTTGAAAATTTTAAAAATTTAATTTTTTTAAAAATTGTTTAAAATTTGGCAACTTTTTAAAAATTTGCGATTAATCACAAGATAATTTTGAGAATTTTATGAAAATAAAAACTCACTTGCCCTAATAGAAAAATATGCGAACATCTAACCAGTAATAGAAATTCCTATAAATAATGATGCCCCAAAAATAGTGGTTAGTATAAACGCTTGGCCGTCAATTACAAAAGAATTGATTAAAATTTAAGGTGACAACAATATTTTTCAAATTTTTTAATAAATGTTTGCCCGTTAAATTATCAGATTTAAAAACAAAACACATACCTGTGCATCAAAGTCTGACGTTGTACCTGTCAAATTTATTAATTTAAATTATGGAATAGATTTTTGAGGTGCCTTAGTAATTTTTAAATTTTTACTTTTTGATGTCGACTCCACTGTCGATGTTGTAGGTTTAGATGATGATTCGCTGGAACTTTCTGAGTAATAACTAAATTTTTGTTAACATTAAATTCATATAAACCCATTATGTTTATTTAATAGGAGTTGCTTAAAAATTACAATGTGACATTTTTGTTTTTTCTTTTTATTGTATCAAAATAAACAAGAATAAAAAACTTGGAGTTACAAAAACAAAAAAATTTAAAGTTGGTTTAGGGCACGGCACGTGCAAAGTGAGTTTTTATTTTCGTCAAATTTTCAAAAGTCTGAAAATTTTAAAATTTATTTTTTTTCCAAAATTTTTTATTTTGGAAAAAGCATTTTATGTGCATATATTAAATTTGGCAACTTTTTGAAAATTTGCGTTTTATTACAAAATAAAATTTTTGAAAATTTCACGAAAATAAAAACTCACTTTGCACGTGCCCTTAACAACAATTTCATTAAATTGGGCAATTTTTTTAACAAAAAAAGTTTTAAAATTTATTTACTTTAGAGGTCCGCTCTCCGACTTATCTTCGTATTGCCCATTGTAATAATGATAATTGAATCTGTAAAATCATGATAACGTTATTAAAACAAAATTTATCATTTATTTATTAAGGCCGGATGACCTTGAAGTGTTACAAGCTTTTGCTTTTGCACTCGAATTAGGCAATGCTGAGCCTGATTATTTAAACGACCAAGGAAAGTTCAATAGTCGTCAAAATGAGAGCTTATGCCTAAAAAGCTATGTGCGTTAAATTTTATTGATTAACACAGTTCAACGATTTTTTGACAATTTTGAGTTAACTACAAAGATCAAACCTGCCATCTTAGGGAATATCAAATTCGTTTACCGTTTTTCCTAATCAAACTTAGTTAGTCAGTTATAAAAATAAATTACAGAAAAAAAGGTCAAAAAACCAAAAAAAAACATAAATTAGCCCAAAATTTTATCCATCAGCCCGAATACTTTATAAAACAAAAATATATTGAAATTTTATTTTTACATATTTACAATAGTTAAACTGTTAAATTCAAAGTTCAAATAATAATTTTATTAAAAACCGATAATATATCGTGTCGTATTTAAGTTTGGAGGCGAAATATTTTGTATTATCTAAATGCAGATGTAAGAGCTTGATATATAAATAAAATCTATTTTTCATTATTCGTGATTAAAAATTAAGGTACAAGGGATTTTTATATGCAAAAAAGATTTTTTAATTTTTTTATTTTACGGTATTTAGATCTGTGAATTTGGTCAAAAAAGTCATTTTTCGTTATAGACGGATCTAAGGAGCCAAAGACGGAAGAAACTAATAAAAACGAAAAATATAAATGAGATAAGGTCATGATGGGGATGCATTCTTTAATGTTTTCACAAAATTCACGCTTCTGACATTGATGTTTGTTAACCTGTGTAATACGCAAAAATAAGGAGCTTTTAGAGAACAGCTTAAACGGGTTACCGTTCTTTATGGAAAATGTTGGGCTAAACCCCAATAGCAAATTGTTTTTTTTTTAAATATTTATTGTGTAAATGATAGTCGAAAAAAATATAGACTTACGTGGCATATGAGGCATCGTCATATTTTTCCATATTCAACGTGAGCCCGGGCGAAGTAGGTGGTGTGAAACTGGCAAAAGTCTCCTTAGGTGGTGGAGGAGGAACTTTATTGTGGTCCTAATGGTACATCAAACAATAATCTTATTAAAAATAATAGAAAAACATGCGAGTTGCGTAGAAAATTTTAATGTGGAAAATATAATATGTGATTTCGTGTGTCAGCAAAAACAATTTTAATTGAGGTTAAATAAAATGTGGCAAAAACCTTTTCCCGAGGTGACCTCGATAACGCCCTAACTTCAGGTGCTCGATTAGCGTCATGTGGAAAATTGCCGGGAGAAGCAATATCTTTAGGACGATCCCTAGGCGATTGAATTAAGGGTTGGTTGTCTTCCCCTTCAAATGCTGACCGACGATCAGATTCTAATTTATAAAGTTAAAGCTTTATATGGTTTTAGTAATGATTGAAAAAAGGATTTGTTTTTTTATTTTGCTGTTTCTTAATTCGTAAGTTGGCGAAAATTCGGCAGCCTATTTTTGGCCTACTCTTTATCCAAACATGTTGATACTTTACATTCATTTAAGCCTATTTTAAAGTAAGGATTACAAAGGAAAATTTTTTTTTCTAAAGAAAGATGGCGTTGTTAATAAATGCAATATAACACGTTTCACCCTACCATCCACCAATTAATAAGCTATTTATATAACTGAGCCGGTCTAGAGGTTCATCTTTTGAGCTCAGAGCAGTGAGCTCACTCTTTTCTCACACTTGCACTACCAGTAAAATAAGTGGAGTAAGCTCCGTTTTCCTTTACCCTCAGTACGGCTTGCGGAAAATTAATACAAGCTCGAAAATAAATTTTTCTCACGATTTTAAATTTAAATAAGCACTAAATTGCAAAAAGATTGAGCTCTGGCCGAGCTCCAAACTCATATATAGATTTTTGAAAAACTTTTTTGTGGAATTTGAATGAAAATCCTTTTAAATGTTGAGGACTGTATATATTTTTGTCCCTAATAATACGGAGCTTTATAGGTAAATTTTTGACGTCTAAATCTGAGAGCTAAATTTTAATACATCGTCATTTTTCAGATATTTTGGGGTATTATTTTAGGTTTATTGACAATTTTGACGTTACATGTATTTTCAATGAATTTTCTCAATGCGAATAAAATGTCACCATAATTTTGCAAAATCAATTTTAAATGAAGCAAACAATTTTTATTGATATTTTTGAATCGGTCGGGGTCATTACGATTTTACTGTTGTATTCAACATTTTTTCTTAATGCGAAAGAAATGTCGCAAAATCAACGAATTTATTAATATTTCTGGGTCAGTTGGGGTCATTTGACAATTTTACTGGTGGATTCAAAAATTATTTCAATGCGAAAGAAATGTTACTAAAATGTCGCAAAATCAATTTTTAAACAAACTAACCAATTTTTATCGGGTCAGTCATAAAAATTGAATACACCTGTATCTTTATAGCCAGACTGACCAAAAAAATATCGATAACATTTGTTTGCTTGATTTAAATTGGTGTCACGACATTTTGGTGACATTTCTTTTGCACAAAGAAATATTAAGAAAACTTCACACACCTGTAAAATCGTCAAATGACCCTAACTGACCCAAAAATTTCAATAAAAATTCGTTTGCTTAATTTAAAATTGATTTTGCGACATTTTGGTGAAAATTCTATCGCATCAAAAAAAATTTAATATTTAAAATCGTCGAATGACCCCGACTGACCCAAAATATCAATAAAATCGCTTAAATAAGACTGCAACATTTTGGTGACATTTTCAAACCAAATTTTATTGAATACACCTGTAAAATCGTCAAATAAGCAATACTGAGCAAAATTTTTTTTTAAAACGTTAACTTTTGCAAGAATTTATTTTATTGTCTAATAATTTTTTTAAACTTCGGATAATTTACTAATTGATAAGACTTCTCGAAATAATTACGACAATAATCAAGAAAAGTCAAACAATGTTTTTATAATTTAACTTATACAAATTAACTACATGAATGCATATAAAATGTTATTAATTTTTTCCCTTTAAGCATTTCGGTCAAATGGCCAATGAGCCTAGAGCTCAGGACCAAAAAAGGTCCCCATAACGAGAATTTAGCCTCTGCGAGTGCAATTGAGTTAATAAATAACAACCACTCGTCTCACTCACTTTCATATCTTAGAGTTTACAGTTGAACAATGACTCTTTTTGTTTTTTTTGTTAAGATGAGCAAGCTCACTCCTTATCTTTTTGTTTTGTCTTGTGAATTTGAGCTCCTCGAGTTTTGTAACCTCTGGGTTGGTCTTTTGATATCATGTATGTAAGGTACTTGGGATGTGATTTTGGGGCCCCGTCTTTTATATTTTAGGATGTTTCAGCTCTAATATGGAGAATTACTTAATAGTTTTGGGGAAGCAGAGATCGAAATCATAAAATATTTAATATGTACGTAAAATTACCTGTCAATTTTTCCAATTTATTCGCTCTGCGAGCTTTTTGACCATTCTTTGCTATGACGAAGTTCCCAACTATAAATAGGATTACAATTAAGAATAGAAGCACCATGCAAGCGAACGCGGCAATCATAATGGCATCATTGGGTCGCTGATTTCTACCTAAAATTTAGAATGCAGCATACAGTATTTAGACTAAAAACAAGCAGTGTGCAAAGGACCCATTAGAAAAAAACTTGTATTTTTTAATAATAGAACTCTTTAAATGGCTTTGACCCATTTACTTTTATATTTTTTTGCACCTTACAGTTTATACAAACAATTCATGGTTAATCTAGTGCAAGGGCGTCACGACGGGTATACCGTCTCTTTCAAGAGATATAAGGCAAAAAAAGTATTATTTCGCAGGTGAATGACTCTAGCCGTTGATATTTAACAGGGTTGTAAAACCTATGCTTTAATATTCCAGAGAATGCGGGGTCATTTCAATATATGGTAATGGCGGAGAGATGCACTTAATTGAGCCTAAGGGATATAGATGTCGCCGCACAGCAATTCCACTGCTCCCCCTAACAAATAAATATTCTAATGCATTAGCCTCTAGGCGTCATATAAAAAACGATTTGTTGGTGTATGCTAATAGGCCGTAGCCTAAACCGAATTTTTTTTTTTTGAGATGTTTTAAGTAAACAAGATTAAAGAATCAGTTAAGTAGTTTTCTAATTTTATTAAAAAAATACATTTTTTGACTAACTTTTAAAATAAAAGAAAAAAAGAATAGTTTTTAATTTTAGAATATTGAACAGTCTATATAGCTGATCTTGTTATGGAATATTTTAAATTCAAAAGATTAACTTTATTAATATTTTGTTTACATCAGAGTTTTTAATTATTTATTTTATGTAAAAGCATATTTTTTGCTTCATTTTTTTTTATTTTTAAAATTTTCTGTTTCTAGCCACTTACAAACAAATTTTTAATTATAAAAAACAGTTTTTTATGAGGTAGCCCAACAAAAATCATATTCGTATTTTAATCTCATAATAGCTATTATTTTTAATTTTAAATTTTTTTTTTGAAAAATATAGATAGGTCCTTTTTATAATAATAAAATTTCTTGATTTGTCATTTATGACTATTAAATCTGTCATTAGAATAAAGTGGATAATTTTATCGAAAAATAAATACTTAATTTTTTTTTTTATGAAAATAACCTGTGGAATCCAGGTAAATATCTTCACTGATTAGAAGTCGCGCCGTTGCATTGTCTTTTACGATGCATTTGTAGTTTCCAAACTTGAAGTCACTAAAATTTACAACCTTGAATGTCTGCTAATGGAGCCAAATATAAGAGAATTAATTTTTAAAAAAATATAGCAATTTACGATATGTTTTATAAATCACTTAATCAAATTATTGTAAATTTATATAATGATTTTTAATTAATCAGCATTCGAAGGGAGAGTATTTGGCTGAATCACCTATTTTAGGTTGTGGCCAATCCACTTAATGGAAAAAAAATATTACTTTTGCCCTATCCTGTGCGCCAGTTTTTATGCATTTCATTAAACGGAGCGCAAAATATTATAGAACATATAAATTAATAGGCCACTTCGTGAAATTAGATTTTTTTAGCATTTGTATTGAACTTCACATATTAAATCGAAAAAAATTTGTGAGATCATTTAAATACACTGTCGTATATATAGGGTTACATTCTAAACATTTTCTATTAACCAAGATGATTGCAAATGTATCCCAAAATATGAATATCAGAGAAATGTTAAAAATGCCATATTAGTTTTGATTAGTATCAAAAATAGAAAATACTGAATCTGAGATAATCTCATCATCTTTGATCCATTCGTACTGATATGCCGCCGAACTGTTTGAGTTGGTCAACAGCCGGTTTCCGGTCCCATTTTCAATGAGATGAGCGTGCTCATGGGCCGGATTGCATCGTAAAATGACATTCTCTTTGGGCGGTATGTAGTAAAATTGCTTGCCGTACTTTATTTCCGTCGTGGGAATAAACCCATCTTTAAGAATAACCGACACCCGGGGTTGACCTGCATTTTTATGGTAAAATATAAATTTATGACTTCGTGACCTTAATTGGGCCCTGTTCTTATTTTATTTTATTTTTCAAAAAAAATTTTTAAAACAAATGATCATATTAAATATATTATCTTGTGTATTACTGATTAACGTGAAAATGCCCATTTATTGTGTTTTAAAATTTTTGGCTAAAACGTTGCCTAATTATTGTAGAATACTTGAATTCAAAACTAATTGACCGTTTGAACAGGACTTTAAACAAAACGTTTAACTTTAAAAATCAGACTTAATTAAAAAACCTCTGAGAATGTCAAATCTAATATTTAATCAATATAAAATTATTTTTACAAAAAAAAACAAAACAGCAAGATTCAAAACGTGTTGTCTGATTTTTAAAAAAGTATTTGTAATTTTATTTCCTAGGTAGCTAGTGATTAATTCGTATATTCCATATTTGTACATTACTTTTAAAAATGATAACGTTGGCTTAACCTTTTAGCAAGAAACGGTGAAACTGTCGAAAAATATGACATAAAATGCTAATTATATAATATATAAATAATAATGATTAAGGTTATAAAAATTAAACAATTTTGGTTGACCAATCAAATTTTTTTGTACTCGTGTATTGACAAAAGTGAATGCCTTATTTAAACGGCCCCCAAAATTTTTGGAACGCAATGAAAATCTTAATATACCAATCATGTTCATGACATGTTTAGCTAATGTGGAGAAAATTATCAGTAATTATGTTATATGTCAAAATATTATCGTCATGCCTTCCTATTTTTCCCGACTTTACAACAAAAATACATCTCTTACTTTTCAAAATATATTATACTCATTAAATATATTTTTACCTTTAAAATGTTCAACCAATGCATGCTGAAGAATGCCTAGCCGTACACATGGAATACTAATATGGTACAATGTAAATAGAACTAAAAACATTATAATTTATATGTATAGAACCAACCATTCATTTAATACGAGAAAATACACGCTTAGCTAAAAAGTAAAAGTTTGTAAAAATTAATTAAAAAAAAGGTGTAAGTTAAATTAAAAAGAAAAGAAAATCAAAATGTGTCATTTATGAAATCTCACGTTAATCCAGTATATTTTCTTCATATAATCGCAGGTTACAATAGTTTATATTGGGATCTGAATAGAAAAAGTGATTTAACAAGGGTCCCCTTGGTCTGTATTCTAATTCCAAGCATAACTTTCTTCAGCAAACTCATTAGACTGTGTTTTGTTTCAGTTAGCCAAATGCTAGCTGAAAAAAAATATGTTTTCAAAATTAAAATTTATTGCTCTATGTAAAGTTTTTGCATATCAAATAAGCATTTTGTAATGTTTAAATTTAAATTTTTTTTAAATATGAAATTTTATTAATACATATTGACAAGGACTTTTTAAATATTTAATATCTGATATAATATTATTTGTCCCCTTATTTAGGTCCTACTTAATATAGTCAAACTAGCATAATATTTTGAGTCAATAATATAGTTTTAATTTCGAATCTAATTTTTATTTAGAATGCGCAATCATTATTCTAATAAGCACAATTGTTATTTGGTATAAACAGTTTTACGGTTAGAAAGCGGAAACTGAAATTGCAAAGTTACCAATTTAACTTTTATAACTCATACAAAATTTTTAATAATTTGGCCATTAGAGAAATTTGTAAAAATTTGAAAAGAGGGTAATAACTTTTTTCTAAAGCGTCCATAAAACAGCAGCGAAATAATCTACATGATGGCCGGATTCAAAGGAAAGGAGGAAAGTTGGGGGGGGGGGGGGGGGGGGATATGTTGTCATGGCCTGATTATTATTGCATTTTTAAACGTTTTACAAGAATGATTATTTAGCAAAAGGGGGTGCGCACCACGCCAATGATGATGGCCTTATCTCTTTCTCTATTATTAATTTCATAATGAGCAATAGAACTAAAAAATAAGCCATGGCAAAACCTGAGACGGAAAAGACCCGTAAATCCACCTTCCCCGGGTTGCTTAGATATTCCGAGGCGGTGTATATGGACCATTTTTTTGGTTCGAACCACATCGAGATCAGTTTTTTTTAATTTTTAAAATATGTGATTTATAATGCTCTAGAAATATACATTTTTAAATATTTTAAATATTGTTATAAAAATTTGATATAAGTATAAATGAGACCTGAGAGCCCGAATAGGGGCGGGTATATATTAAAAAGAAATTATCGACCGGGCTAGGCTGATTTTTTATATCTCATTTTGCTTTTAACATAGGTCAACAAATATCAATGGCACAGACGTTAATTTTATAAAAACATAAAAGAATATATCCCCATGATGGCATTATCTTAGGGCACGTGTAAAGTGAGTTTTTATTTTTGTGAAAATTTCAAAATTTTGAGAAATTTTAATTTGAAATAAAACGCAAATTTTTTAAAAGTTGCCAAATTTAGTTTATGCACATAAATTGCTTTTTCTTAAATAAAAAATTTTTAAAAAAAATTTTTTAAAAAATAAAATTTTTGAAAATTTCAAAATTTTCTAAAATTTTACGAAAACAAAAACTCACTTTGCACGTGCCCTTATACATTTATTTCATTTTTTTTAGTTTCTTCCGGCTTCGGCTCCTTACATCCGTCTATATCGAAAAAATGGCCTTTTTTGACCAATTTGACAGATTGAGAATACCCTAAATAGAAAAAATTTAAAAATCCTTTTATCATATAAAAATCTCTTGTAACTTAAATTTATCATCTCAAATAATGAGAAATAAATTTTTTTAATATATGAAGCTCTTGCATCTGCATTTAGATTATAGAAAATATTTCGCGTCCAAACTTAAATGCAACACGACATATTAACGGTTTTTAATGAAAATTTTAATTAAAGTAGCTGTTCTAAATATGCAAAAAAAAAAAATTCAATATTTTTGTTTTTGAATCTTTGGCATTTTTTCTGATATTTTCAATGTTTATAGCTGGCTAATTAAGTTTGATTAAAAAAAACGGTAAACGAATTTAAATATCCATAAGATGGCAGGTTTGATCTCCCTAATTAGCTCATAACTCTCAAAATTTGTTGACCTGTGTAACCTGTGTTATCATGAGCTAATAAAATTGCTAATT
>CM060242.1:37210293-37285204 GCA_030555515.1 Acutogordius australiensis | reverse complement strand
CCTTTTGTGAAGGCAATATTCACAGGTTAACAAATATTAATGTCAGAAACGTGAAATTTATGAAAACATAAAAGAATGCATCCCCATGATGGCTTAATCTCACATATTTTCGTTTTTCTTAATTTCTTCCGTTGGCTCCTTAGATCCATCTATAACAAAAAATGGCCTTTTACCAAATTGACAGATCTAAATATATAACAAAAAAAAATTTAAAAATCTTTTTTTTTGCATATAAATTCCCTTGTAACTTATATTTTTTTTTAACAATTAATGGAAAATTAATTTTTTACATATCAAGCTCTTACATCGGCATTTAGATAATACAAAATATTTCGCGTCCAAACATAAATACGACACGATATATTATCGGTTTTTAATGAAAATGTTAAATTGAAGTTTGACCTTAAATTTTAACTATTGTGAATATGCAAATAGAAAATTCAATTTTTTGTTTTTGATTCTTTTTTGGTTTTTTAACCTTTTTTCTAAAATCAATGTTTATAACTGATTAACTAAGTTTGATTAGGAAAAACGTTAAACGGATTTGATATTCCCTAAGATGGCAGGTTTGATGTAGTTATATCTCTCAAAAAATTGTTGACCTGCGTTATTTAAGTAGAAACATTTTAAATTTTAGCGTTCTCAAATAAGCCTGAAAAAATATTTACAACTGCTTAAAAAATTAGTAAATAGACTCGGCTAAATATTGAATTTTTCTTAACTCGTGTATTTTTTTTGTTTTTTTTTTCAGAATATGGCAAACAATGGGCTTTCACAACTGTCGATATAACGCATTGTATCAATGGCGCCCCATAACCCAGTTGTTTCCAACGTCATTTTTTGAAAGAATAAAATAAGTCATGGCCTTACTGAGGAGGTGAGCCCACCTCAAATAAACGCCAAATATACAATCACTGATAGAGGTGCTCGAGTTTTGTAGCTTTTGTTTTTTTGGGTGAGGAGCATTTTAAATCTTTGATGGGCACGAAGGGCTAGATATGAGTAACACATAATATTTTAAGGTACCCGGGTAAACCTTTAAACACTCAAAAGGTGATAAAACTAACTCGTAAAATAAAATAATTTCTCTATTAATAAAAAAAACTGTGCAAGTCTCCAGACCTTTTTCCCCATCAGGAGACGGCTTACCCGTTAGAACTTTGTCACTTTTAACTCTGCCGCAGAGTTAAATGAGATTACACGCGCCGGTGACCTAGGTTTTTAGGCCTACGCTCTCAGAAAAAATAAACTTGGGATTCGTTGGCGGTCACCCATCCAACTACTTACCAGGACGTTGCCTTAATTGAAATACAACACATAAATGCGCTCAAGGTTGAAAACGTATATGTCGCTCAAATCATATACAACAACTGCAGTAATGGATATAAAAACCCTATTTCGTACTTTGTACTAAATCATTCATTTTTGGTCTAATTACAAAAACTTAGAAGACTAAAGATCAGCTGAAACATAAAGAAATTTTCAATTCTTGATAATTGTTTAAACATTTATAGAAAACAATTTAAAACTTTTGCGTGGATAAAGAAAAGTGGCGTTAATACTCTACCAAAAATTGGATTCGTAGAACCTAACCTTTTCCATATTTGTTTTTTAACTAATCAAAGTAACACGATTTGACATTAAGTCACAACCACATCTTATTTATATAAGAATTATAGGAAAAATATAACCTAAAGTTCATCACATTTTCTAAAACGGAATTTTAAACTAAAAATATTAGTTACGCTCGCAATGAACAATAAATTTTATATATTTGTTTTTTTAAACATGTATAAAACATGTCTTAGATTTGTTAAATTAGACTTTCCACTGACGAACGGAGGCTTATATCACACAATTATATATTTTCAGCAACATTCAGGGTAAAAGCTGTGTTATTGGAGTTTTTCAACCTTGCTTCGGTTGGTCTACCGGCTTTGCCTCTTTTTTCAGAGGGACTTTAAATTGGCCGCGCAATTGAGATACGCACCATAGACCTAGTTTTTTAGGCCTAGTCAGAAATAAACGACTTTACAATTCATAAATGGACACCCATTCAACAACTAATCAGCAATTCTTAATTTGAGTTTAACACAAGAGAATGTGTCAGGGGGAGGGTAGCTACTTTTGTTTCGGAAATTATTTAATATATGGGATCTAAATGGCGCATTACCTCGTGATATTGTAAATTCGGTGATAAGGTAAGGGGAGGGGGAAGTGTTTGTTGGCTTAATTCTTTCGCCTACACCGCAAGGGCGTTTTTTTATTTAATCTAAAAATCACATTTAAAAGATATATCATTCATTGGTTCAATTATTTGCAATATCAAAAAAAATATCTAAATTTTGTATTATCTAATATCATTGATAAGAAGTATAAATTGCTTTGACGATCAAATATAAATTGCATTAATCTCTTTTTTAATCTTCAAAAAAATTGAAAATCTTGGAAATTACTTTAAGTTGATTGAAATAATTAATGGCATTTTAAGAGGTTTCGAACAAAAATTAAAAGCGTTTAAAAATGGCGGATTTTTTAAGAATTGTTTGATTGATTCATTATAAATAATTGTGTGGTAAATTGCTCTTAAGTAATTTTCTCAGCTAGGAATGTTATAACAATTTTATTTAAAATGTACAGATAGTTAAGTGCCACATTTAAGCTAGATTGAGATTAATCAACTTTAATTTATATAGGTCCTTGGGAAAGAGAGCAAGGCTTTTCAGGGTCGCAACGTGCAATATTTAAGCATCATTGCTATTAATTGCTAACCTCTATAATATATAAAGCCAATTTATATTTGTCCTTATACATGGTTCTAACCTGACCGAAATGTTGCCTGGCCCGTCCGACATTTATCACCCTAGACCCGGTCCGCCTCATAACATTGTTTTTTTCGCCCTCTCAAACTAAACCCGACCCAAATAAGGCCCAAATCCATATTGCAGGCTGTCAAGTAATATACATTATCGCGTGATAATGGATGTCAAATAGTCCGCAATTAAAAAGAAAAAGGTAATTTTGAAAACAAACCGCTCCAGCTCGAAAACGTTTATAATCGGGACCGGCCCGTTTAAAATATAGCTGGGTCTTCCTCAAACAAAGGGCGGGTCGTCCTCGGGCGGAGTTTTAAGTTCCGACGTTATTGATGATACCGATGAGTATTGATAAATCTTTTAGTAATGAATAAACTTTGTGGCAATTTTAATTTATTATATTAAAAATATGACAGGCCTGGGGAAAAAAAGAGCGAGCCGTTAAAGGGGATTTTTTATTAAAAAAGTTTTTTTGAAAAGGGTCTTCACAAGAAGCCCCATTGGTAATAGGAGACTTTTTATCTAAAGGGCCTTTTAATAATAGTCATGAAGTTGAGAATAAAGTAGAAAAATTAAAAAGGGCTATTGGAAAAGGCATTTCCCAATTTTTTCAGGGCTTTTCTGGAAAAATTTTAAATTATTATAAGCTTTTTTTCCCTTTTTTTTCTTACAAGACTTTTTTTCCCTTGGCCCACACTTTTTTCAGCATTGATTGAGCTTTTTACCCTTTCTAATGGCACAAGTCTTTTTTTCCCTTGGAGTTGTGATTTTCGAATTTTTATCATCTATATCCACATAATTTTATTTAATAACCAAATTTCAAGGAAAGAGAATTTGTTAACTATGCCAGGAGTTTTATTTTTTAAGCCATTTATATGATGCCAGGCATAAGTAAACCAAAAACACTAACTATGCTGATTTATGGTTAATAAAACTATTTTTTAAACCCTTAGTTAATGATTAAGTTAATTATTCTAACTGTAATTATACATATTTTAGTGTAAATGGGAGAACTTCATTTCTATACTCACCTAATTAAATGATATATATTTTTATACTTGGATATAAATTTTAATTGACTTTAAAAATTTTTATTGTTAAAATTAGGGCCCAAATGAATGTAAAAACCACTAACTTTAACAAGTTATTGTTAAAATATGATTCAAAAAAAAAATAAACTACTTTTATAGTTTAAAAAAATATTTATTCAACACATAGTTCCTTCAAAAATTTAACAAATAGTTGATAAATAAAGAGATTTTTATTACTAAAGCTAGGAAAAAAACAATTTCTTTAATAAACCTTATTTTTTTAAATTTTAAATTGGTAGGCAAATTGTAAGGAAATACAAAACTCACACAAATTATTTGATATTTAGGGTATTTTAAGCAATAGCAAAGAATTACTTAGTACTTATATAACCTCTTATATATTGAAATATTTTTCTTTATCAAGTAGATAAGCTATGATTATCCTCTAAGCTAAAAAAAATAAATTTTATAACATGAACCTAAAATCAAGCTTAGCTATGATTTAATATATATCAAATAAGCTAAAAAATTTGATCCTCTAAATATATTTGTTCTGATCTACCTGGTGTATGTTACCAAACACTAGTTGACGTAAGCTTAAGCTATATATTTATATATTTAGCTAAGCTTTAGCATATTAGCTATCTATAATTATTTAGGGCTTTGTCTACCCTACCTTTTTAATTGCAATGTACCAAGGTTATATTGATTAACCAAAAACTAACTGCTCTAAACTCATACAAGTTAACATTCATTTGTATCTGGCTATATGTAAGTTAAGCTAAAAAACTAGTGCACCTTTCTATAACTCAAGCTAAAAATAGTGAATATAAATAATAAATTTGTAACGGTAAAATATCGTTAACGACCATATCACGTTGAATACACCGGTTCCCTTCCGAACACCGAAGTTAAGCAACGTTGAGCCTGGTTAGTACTTGGATGGGTGACCGCCTGGGAATACCAGGTGTCGTAAACTTTTTTTTACATTTTTTATTATCTTTTGGTGATTTCTTTTAGATGATTTTTATTTTGTAAAATTATAAAATATCATTAAATGAATATATGTAAATGAAGATATTAATGAAAGTTGGAACAATGTATTATTTATAAATAAGAGCAATTCATAAATTTTAATAAAGAGTTTGGCAAGGTGTTCCAAAAGTATTTGTGCTAGAGATTGCAATAGACCTGCATATAGAATGGTAAAATATTTTTAAGTAGTTCTCTATGTAAGGGGTCTGGTCAGAGGCGTACCCATGATTTTTCGTGGGAGGAATAAAGTAGAAGTGAGATATTTTGGAGAAACAACGGGGTCGGGTTTTATGGTTTTACGTTGGCGTTTTATAGATGCAATTAAATGTGCCGGCCTTGGAAACGTATAAAGCTGAAAAGATGCCTACCGTGAGTATCAACAACGGTGTTGATTTTTTATTTTTGATGAAATAAATAAAATACTATCGTACATTTTCAAGGTAGGGTGGCTTGAAGCCAGGGAGAGCAAACGTATTTTATTACAATTTTCTAGGCTTTAATGATAACGCGTTTACGTCGTGGAGCTATTATTGGCTATAGAATACAAATGGTATCACTTATATCTCCCCTTATTTCGTTGGAGACAAATTTCTTGTAACCATTATTAGCAAAAAATTTCACAAAGTAGTTAGGTTTTATTTGATTATGATAGTTCTTTAAGTTATACTTACAAACCCGTTTGCCGTTTTTTAATATCTCGGTCAACTTCCGTTATATTTCGTGTTTTAGTTTCAGAGCTAATAAATGCCTTATTCGAGTCTTTAAAAACTCGTCAATTCTAACATCGAATAATAATTTTTTTCTTTAAAAATGTGCTAAATGTTTCATATTTTGTGTTGCAATTCTTTACCCATCTCGTTTTTACAAAAATAAATTTTCTGATATTAAGAAACAAAAAATTTTAAAAAGTTTGGCTAAATTTTAATTTTAATTCGGATATTTTAAGACAACACAAGAATTATACACATTGTTAGCTTATTTAAAAAAAAATTTATAAGTTGGGCCAATTATTTGGAAAAGCCCGAAAAGCCCGTTGATTTATAATAAAATCTAGACGTGTTTGAAAAAAAGTGCAAACAAATTTTGAGAGAGGACGAAATTCTGTATTAAAATTGTGTAGATAGACATTCTCCCGACCAAAAGTTTGAAATTGTCGATGTGTGGATATGGTTAAGATCTTTTATTCGTATTCGTTTAAGGCTGTAACGAATGTTATTTTCAACGGCTTTAAGTCTTGAGAGAAAAGCATCATCTAGCTTGTTCAAAGGAGTGTGTAAAAACATATCGACAAAATTATAAAAGAAGCGGTTTTATAAAAATAGTGGCAAGTTTAATTCGTAAAAATGGAGAGTTTTAATGAATAGCGCATTGTTTCTGTATTGCGTTGAGTAAAGGGGTTAGATTATAACAATATATAAGTACTTGAATGTGACTTTTTTAATCAAATTGTAAGTAAAAGATTTAACAATTTCCACCGAGAATCCTCAAAAAATTTAAGTAAAAATGACATATTACAATACCAATGGTATAATAATATAAATTAAATCTCTTAGTCACCAAGATTAAGTTTGAAGTAATATAACAATGAATTAAATGTAAACAAGGGGAAGGGAGGGATGGAGCATGTTCCTAAATGGGCCAAACTTTTATTGCATTTTTAAACGTTTCACCAGGAATGGCCAAATTAAGCAATAGGGTGGCCACCAGCATCAGCCCTCCCCTTTTTCCAATTTATTGGTATTTTGTAATTAGTAGCTTTAATTGCCCCCCCCCCCCGTTCATTTTAAGTGACCTGGGAAATAAAAAACTGCAAATGGTCTCAAAGGCAGCAATTTTTTCTTATAATATTTTTTCCGCTCCACCCGCCCCCTCCCCCTATTACCAAATTAATGTGATGGTACTCTAAATATTACATTAAACTGCGATTGGGTATAAATAGTGGAAAATAGTATTAGGTTATTTACATACTTTCCTGTGGTTTAATATGCAGATTGCAGAAGTGACCTAGACTCATTAAACACAATAAGGTCATATGTAGTAGCACCGTGTAAAAAAAGGTGCAAAAGCACGACAGCCTATTAATGAAAACTTCTGAGATATTAATATTCTTTTAATACGCACCGATGTATGTTGTAAAGTCATTTTGAAGGCGTACACGTCCAGGGGGTTAAAGCTACCTTAGCTTGTTTAATACGCAAGAGATGTATTCTTCGATTCGAGCGCAGAACGCTTTTCTCCTCAAAATTTAGAACACATGTAAAACCATTTTGAAGCTGCTGAGTGGCCTTTTAGCGCAGTGCCGAAAGTGATAGCATAGGCTAAATACTTAGGTCGTCGACTTGAGAGCAGTTCTCACAATTTGAATCGACAAACATATCAGTTGTGTTGGGAAAAACCCTTGACGGTTATGGAATCTCTATTAGGGAAACCTCAGAAGTAATTATTTTTATTTACATCGCAACCACATCTCAACGTTAGGATTAGGTTTCTCGAAGTACTTTATAATTTGCCGCCTAATCAATCAGCTAATAACTCCTGTATTTTTTATTACAGGCTCCAAGAATTTGCTTATTAGCAAGGTCAAACAAAAACGTCTTAAATGAATTTAAAAATTGGCTTAAACTCGTAAAATTTGATTGTCCGAGCTCAAAAAAATATTTATGGCATGAAATGACCTTGAAATAAAGATAAATTTGATTCGAGCGAATACAAAAGCGGGCAATTTGACGAAATTCACTAATTAGCCGAAAAATATTATCGACTATAAACAACAATAACAAAAATCAATTGAATTGCTATTATTGGCAAAAAGGATGACGCAAAATTTGATTGGGATTTATAAAGTGGAATATCAATTTTACAAAAAATAAAAACTGGACCTTGCAAAGCTTTTAATTTTTTATGTGTTATCGAGAGATTTTATCAAAACATTGTATAGAAAAGTGAAAGTAGGCTAACTAGCCAATTGCCACATTTTATAAGTTTGAAAATTATATAATATTTATGTTTAAAAAGAATGTGTGAGCATTTGCTATTGAACCTTCGTAAACACAAATACTACGGGATGGACTAGTTGATCACAATTATCTTTTGAAAAGTTATTTGCTGCTTAACTCAAAATTTTATATTTAATTTTTTTTCGTAATTTCTAAAGGTGCCGTCTTTAATTTGGACGGACAGAACACAAATATTCAAGAATTCGTAAAAAAAAGGATTTCGTCAGATTTTGTTGATTTGACAATGTTTGATTAGACGAAAAGTAAATCTTTTCCCGGAATATTTTGCGTAGGATCGACCAGAACACTTGCCTTATCGAGCTCATATAAGGCAACTGTCCGTGAGAGCCTTCTCGAAATACAAAAAGAAACAGAAAAACAAAATTGTGGAAATTTACTAAAGTCCTCCTCCAATTGGCCTTGCACTTTTTCATTTTTTTTAGTTTAAAATACATTTTTCAAGTGTTTAAATGCTCTAAAAAGCAACAGTTGATATATTAACCTTCGATAGACATAAACCATTGTGATTCAATTAAACGCATTCTAAACCCGGGTCCAAAAAAAATTAATGACAAATAAAAAAACATATTTTTTATGTCATGTAATTTAATAACAATGTACAGGATGAATGGGCATAGAGAGATATTAAGCAACCAATATTTTTATTTTGTATAAAAAATTTTTTTTATGTTTACCCTTGTCGACCTAATTAAAAGCGACCATGATCGAACGTTCATAAAAAACAATAGGGGAAAAATTTTTTTTAGGCCCGGTCCCAACTAAGCGGTATATAACAAAGCCTACCGGCTAGGTCAACTTCATTTTCCGTTTTTTTTCTCGGTTTTTTTGAATATTTATTTTTTCCCCCTTAATTTTTTTTTGTGCTTGTAACTCGTTTAATTCCCCTAAAATTTTATAAAACACCTAGTTACCTAAATTTTTTTAATATCGGAAATACTTTTTGTGCATTCTTGCTTATTCCCTAAGTGTCAAAAGCGCGCGTCGCCTAACCATACTCTACCATGCCAGCCTCATTCGTGTACTACAAACCAACTTCGACTTCCACGTCGGTCTATGTAATACGTTTAATAACTTTGTTTCATTTATTATTTTTATAATAATTTTTTAATGTGTCTTCTAACTGTCCAAACCAGTGATCAAAGTGCGGACCCGTAAGTCCGCCCCGCCCGATGCCCGTCCGCCTGAACGGGCCAGGCCGGGCGAGTCGGGCCTGAATTTTAAATATTGGCGGGCCCGGAAGTTTTTAATTTCATATTGCCCTTTAACATTTAACAAGAACCAAAAATGGTAAATTTGTTATGATAAATACTTCTACATTCTTTATTTTATTAATATTTGTATTTAAAAAAAATTTGCTAGTTCACTATGGTTGCAAATTGATTGCCATGTTAAGCTCTCGGCAACTAGAAAAAACATACTTATTAAAATCGTTTAATTGTCCCCTAACCGCGCCCCTTAAATTTCTAAAAAATTTCAAGGTAAGGCCACAAAATTTGCTACGCCTTGTTATTATAAGTGTTTTCGATTATTGGAAAAGCACTTTTGTATGGGGAATTAGGTTCGTAAAATAAATGTTTGCATTAATTAACCGTTAGGATAAGATTTTGGTACTTGTTGCATAACAACTCTTAGTTTTATATTTTTGAATATCTGAATGGTGACAGAAAAGTTCACTCAATTTTACGAAAAACAAAATATGTTTGAAGAAATTTAAATTGTTCCTCATTTTGGTTTCCATTGTAAAAAATTTGGGTTAAAAAACTGAAAAGATAGTTACCAGATACCAATCAACACATTCCGTGAAACTTTGGCGTCGTAGATACACTGCTTTCGGGTGCTTTAAACGAATATTTTAAATATTTTTAAAATTTTGTTTTTTTCTAAAAATTGCTAGGCGCCCTCAAGCATTGCTTGTGTTACCCTGATGAACGAAAAGGTCCTGGTATCAGATATTCAATTAGATCACCAGCACATGAGCTCTTAATATTATTGCCGATTTTAATATGAGCCTAGCAAAACATTGACCGCCCTTAGTTAGAGCTAAAGAATTAAAACTTTATTAAATTATTTTTTAAAGTAGCCACCCCTGCTTGTATTTAGGCGGATTCGAAAAAATACATGTTAAAAAATTGTTATGACTAACATTAGATTACTGATGTCTCTGTATGGGTAATAAAAATATTTTTAAAATTTAAGATGATATAATATTCTAGAGGTTTAACAACTAGCAAAATTTTATAGCAAAATGTATTTTTTATATTTTAACATATACGATAAAATAATGTCTCACTTTGATAACCGCATTTAACAAATATTTGCCAAATTATTACCATTAAAAATACTTTTTTCAAAATAAAAGCTAAAAAGTTTTCATTTTTTTTAGAATTTTTAAATCGAAATAAAATGAATGGACTCTAAATACACCGTAATTTAAATTTAATAAAAACAAATTCTTTTCGAGCAAATACACAAAATATATTTTTATTTTTGCCTCAAAAACTGCTTAAATATTTATTTAAACAAAAACTATAAACTAAGCTTACCATAATCAGTGCTAAAAAAGGGTGGGCCTAGGAAGATAAAACAGGGCTTTTTTTCTGGGGCAAATAGGGGTGGGGGGGGGGTGAGGGGTAGCTCATACTAATTATAAATTTTAACATAGCCCCGAAAGAGAAAAAAGCCCTTTCCAAAAGGAGAAAAAGCCTTATTATTAGCTAAACTCATATTAATTTTTTTAATAATTTAATAAAAGATGAAAAAAATTAATTAAAATACAATACTTAAGCAGAATATCTTACTTAAAAAACATTTGTTTGATTAAGGCTAAAACCCATTTTTTTCTTAAACACGAAAAAATGAATCTGGCCCATTATATAAAGCCTACAAAGCCTTTTTGATAATAGCCCCTTATTTGCTGGAAAAAATTGTGGTTTTTAAAAAGGTTTTTTTAATGCAAAAAATTGTTATTTTTAAGTGTGGGCTTTTATAAAAACCCCTCAAAAATTTCTTTCAAGCACTGGCTCTTTTTTTTGCTTGACCATAATAACCAATCATATATTTAAAAGCACACTTGGTGGTGCATTAATATATTTAGTAGTTTTTCTACAACTCATATTTAAATTTAATCAAATCATTATTTCTATAACACAGGTCAATATTTTTGAGAGTTATGAGTTACCTAGAGAGATCAAACCTGCCATCTTAGGGAATATCAAATCCGTTTACCGTTTTTCAAATCAAACTTAGCTAGTCAGTTATAAACATTGAAAATTTTAGAAAAAAAGGTTAAAAAACTAAAAAAGATTTAAAAACAAAAATAAATTAAAATTTTATTTTTGCATATTTACAATAGTTAACCTGTTAAATTTAAACTTCAAATAATATTTTTATTAAAAACCGATAATATATCGTGTCGTATTTAAGTTTAGACGCGAAATATTTTGAATTGTCAAGCTTGATATATTAGTAAATTTTTTTCCCATTATTTGTGGTGATTAAATATTAGTTACAAGGGATTTTAATATGCAAAAAAGATTTTTAAATTTTTTCTTTTTAGGGTATTTTTAGATCTATCAATTTGATCAAAAAAGGCCATTTTTCGTTATAGACCGATCTAAGGAGCTAAAGACGGAAGAAACTAAGAAAAACAAAACATATATGAGATTAGGCCATCATGTGGATGCATTCTTGTGTTTTCATAATAATCAAGTTTCTGACATAAATATTTGTTGACCTATGTAATTAACATTTGTTTTAAAAAATAAAAAGTTCGAGGGTCATTTTAGGAAGGGGTTTTTATGTGCTGGTGCTGGGGTTAGGATCTATATCCTACCCGGGGGTTAAGTAACTCATTACAACTAAGTCCTAAATATCCAGCGATATAATAGCCTTCCAAAATAATATCAATAAACCTTTTTCGCCGTAAAAAATATCACCACAAAATTCAGAAGTTGGTGTAATAACCCACAGTATTTTCCGAAAATATTTTAGTCAGATATGGTAAGTTACTGTTTTGGACGTTACACTTTGTCCAAAAAATATTTCGCCGATGGAAGTTTTGTTCGCTGACACATTTTAATAAACATATACAATTTGCATAACATTTTTGTTCAAAAAAACACCCTTATGACAACGACGATAGGAAAGTGTGTCATCAAGCTCGTCAAAGTATGTGTACCCAAGCACATCGTTCCACTACATCCCGAAAGTGCACATCTCCTACAGGCCCTACACCTACGTGCCCCTGTACGTGCCATCGTATTACGAATACCGGGTACGGAGCTACCCTACCATCGATTACGTGTCAAGTTCGTACACCTCGACCCAAAAGTCAAGTTCCGAACTGAGTTCCAAGATTAGCAGCTATCTCACCTCCTACCCCCGGTCCGTGATTTACAATTACACGTACCCGACGCCGACTTACAGTAGCTACATTAGCAGCTATTACTACCCTTACAGCCGTTGGTTGGGCAGTTATAACGTGTACCCCAGGACATCGTACTCGAGTAGCTATAACCCCTACTATTTGTGGAGTTCTTACAGCTACCCGGCCCGTACATCGATCCCCTACACCTCATACAGCTCGAGCTACGTTCATTCCTACCCGTTGCACAGACCCTACGTGGCCCGGTCCTACAGCCCGTCTCTGATCTCTCTCACGAGCCATTATTACCCGTCCGTGAGTCTACATAGCTCCTACAGTCCCTACTCCTCATCCTACTATTCGAGCCTCTATTCCCCGTACAGATCTTACAGCTCATACTACTATCCCTACAGTTCGTCCTACTATTCGTCCTACAGCCCATACTATTCTTCCTACTCCAGTAGCTACGATTACGGGTACAATTACTCGCATTACAGTTCGTTGATCGATCAATGCTCCTCGCGTTGGTACAATTACAGCTCGCCCTACAGCAGCTACTATTACTCGCATTACCCGTCGAGGTATTACAGCCCCTACTTACACAGTTCCTCACTGTACAGTTCCTCCTATTCCAGCTATTACGATTACCCATCGAGCTATTACTATGGAAGTTACTCTTACTTGTAAACTTAAGTAAGATACTCGTTCTACCCTAACCTAATTAAATTTGATCTTTAAAACTTTACAACATGATAAATATAACATTCTCCCCACCCCCAATATAAAAACTGTCCAAAATTTTTGACACACCAAAAAATGTTTTGTAAAACTTTTGTTATTTTGATTCTTTTTTTTGTCGCCATATATGCTTTGCCATCACTCACAGCCAATATAAATTAGCGCCCAACATTAGAAAATCATTGCATCGCTTCGAATCCAATCGCGCGCGACACGGGATCCATTTTTCTTTTTAGATCTTTTTTTTATTTAGTTATTTGCATAGATATTATTTTTTTGTGTATTTTGTGTAGATATTGCTTTTAAATGTACATAGTTGTTGAATATTTTATACATATGAGATGAACCAAGGAATAGCATGTTGATAATTATTTACATGATTATAGCATAATAAATTATGTGTAATTTACACCTGTATATTTTAATCACCATTTTAAGGCTTTTACAGAAAGAAAAGAGGGGGCTTTTTAGGAGGAAAGGTCGGTCGATGAACGGAGCACAAGAGCGAAAAGGATGCGCATTTAGTACTTGGCCATACATATTTTGGGACAAATTTTTTTTAGTAAAAACAATAATTTAGAGGCTCTTCTTCCATAAAAATACATTAAGGTAGAGGTCCCTTTCCTCATTTTCAAAAAAAAAAACTCCTTTGGGTCTTTCTGTCAAAGCCTTAACAAACTAACAACTATTTTCTAATCCTCTTTTTTTCCCACTTAACTTTAGGGTAGCAGTTACGTTTTCACACCCGTCCCGAGAAATGTATGGCCGAGTACGCCCATCCTTTACGCTCCGAAGCTTCATATGACGGAAAAGCCGAACATTTACGAGTTACGGTACAAACCGATTTATACGCCCGCTTACCTGCTCAAGGACAGGGCACCCCCAGTGTACGAACCCCCTAAGCTAAGTTACCGGGCCCTCAGTAACTTCCACCAGGAAAAACCTAGGCCCGGTAGCACTACCCCTTATAGCCCTCCGAGTGCCGGCAACGGTATTGAGAACAAGATTAACGATTATTTAGGCTCGAGTCGCCCTAAGCAGGAACAACAGCCATATAGCAGCTATATTAGTCAATATTATGCCCCGTACAGCAAATACTTGGGCAGTAATTACACGTACCCGAAATCTAATTACGGGAGTAGCTATTACTACCCGTACTATTATCAATCGCCCCGCAGCTATCCCTATTACGGGTATTACCCTTACAGTTCCAGCTATTACGCCTACCCGCGAACTACGGCCCAGACCTATAGCCCCGACCTGACTGCCGCCAACCCCGGTCACTCTTACACTTCGTATTACCCCTCGGGCCATGGCACGGGTGACTTAAGTAAATATTATTCGAAATACTACGTGGTAAGCCCTTACAATGCCACGCCCTATAAAATTGATAGGTATCAGCCGTCCCCGCCCAGTGCCCATTACAACCGGGCGCATAACGCCGCCAGTAGCGGTGCCACGTCGGTCAAGCATAAACGGTCGGTCTACGATGATTACCATTACTACAAAGCCCTCAGTAATAGGACCTACCCGCCCGTTAACTTGACTTACGGGTCGTACCCAAGCAAATACAGCTCTTACCACAATAGCTTTCCCGAATCGAGTTATTATTACACCTCAACGGCATACGATTACACATTCCCGTATTCAGGGATCCGCAAAGCAGCAGCCTACTTTGTTTTGTAAAAGTTAAAGAAAGCATTACTAAAAAATTTGTTTGAGGAAACCACATTTTTTTTTATCTTTGTTAATTCTTTGAACTAATATTGGAGTTATATCAAGTTGTTTAAAGGTTTTAAATCATAACATATATGAATTGTCATCTTTACCAATTCGTAGGCTTTCTTTCAAATTGTAATAATGTTTAAAATAATTTAAAATGCTATTATATTTGTAAGCCGTTTATTTTAGTATAAATACCACCTTCGAATAGGCCAACATAATATTTTAACTTATGCAATACAGGAAGAATTTTAGAAATCAGACGTTATGAATATAAAATAACTATATAATTTATTAACAAATTGCTTCATTTTAACTGTTTTACGCTCAAAAATTTAGTTGCTTCAATTAACCTGTTTTTGCTCATAATTTTATTTTTTTCAGTATTTTCGGCCACACTTTATAATCAATTATTTACAAGATCAAAATTTAAATTTGTAAGGTACGACCAAGAAATCGTATTATTTATATTATTATACAAATTTGAGTCGATAGCTCATAAGTCGAAAGACGGGGGCCCATTTACACGTTCATTTTATACTTTTAACAAAACAATTATGCATTATATGGAAATTTATTTATATATTTTTACATTTATATTTCCTATATTTTGTAATGTGATATTTGGTAATGCATGTGAGAGCTTTATAAATAAATAGAATGAAATCTATGCAAGATACTTTAACTCTACATTGGTGTAAAGCAAATGGACAAAACAATTACAACAATTCTAAATATGAGAAATATGCTGAAAAAATATTGAAGTACTACCTGTGTACCTTTTACAAACGTTAGTCCAAGGCCAGGGCCGTAATTTATAAAAAATCATTGGGGGCATATCAAAAAACACGAGCTCTAGCAGCAAGTTATTGCCATGCCAAAATAAAAAGAAAAGGGTAAGGGGAAGGTATAAAAATGGGGAGACGCCTCAATTTGCAACCCTGCCATGGCTTCTGTTAGTAATCAAGCAATCAGATCAAACCAGGCTCGCTCATTGATTTGAAATTAATCGTGAAAAAAAAAAAGAAAATATTTAATCCTCAAACCTGGCTGATCAAAGGTTAAGTTTAACATGACCTGATTTATTGGGACAAGTATGGGCTTTCTATGTGGTACATGATTTTAGATTTATATGCAGTTTAGGGCACGTGCAAAGTGAGTTTTTATTTTCGTGAAATTTTTAAAATTTTTTATTGTAATAAAACGGAAATTTTTTAAAAGTTGCCAAAATTTAGTTTATGCACTTACTTAACATGCTTTTTCTGAAATAAAAAATTTTTCATGAAATTTTGAAAAAAAAAAAAAATTTTTATTTTCAAAATTTTACGAAAATAACTCACTTTGGACGTGGCCTAATATAAATTTAATTGAAAAATAGGCGAAGTATTCATAATTTAAAACTTAACAAATATTTAAGTGATAAAAGTCCGCATAATATTGCCACATGACAAGCGATTTATCAATTAAAATAAATATCATAATAAAAAATTAAATGCCAATTTTATTTTATTTATTAAATAATTAATTCAATATTTTGTTAAAATCCTGATTTTGCTTTTACACAATATCTAACATAACTGTATGTTTAAATAGTGTAAAAAAATGAATGAAAAAGAATTTTAGCAATAATATTTTTACGAAAAATATGAAAAATAATTACATGCGATATTAAAATTGATCTAAAAACTATTCTATTTCTTAATTAAAAAAAAATAAAGTAAAGTTTATTTAGATTTGAATTTGTTTCACATCAAATTAACTCATCTATAAAAATTATAATTTTGGACAAATATTTAAAAATCAAGTTAGATTTGTGGCCTTATAATCCCGCGTTTTAATGGCATACATGGCGTAATTGACTGAAACATTGGGAAACCAGTACCATGTGTTGGTGATAGGGTTATAAGTCATGCCCTGAATTTGCCTTACTTCACAGCCATCTAAAAAATATTAATTAAATATTTCTTGCACAGGACAATAAAATTTAGACGGCCTTTTATCATTATGGCAACAATCTATATTGGACTTTTGGTGCTGATTACATATATTAAATCAGAATTTTAGCGAATGCCTCAGAGTTATTTCCAGGGTCAAATATGATATTTTCTTATTTTAAGGGTATTTTGGGCTCTTTAATTATAAAACCTAAGGGTGGAATTAAAAGTAAATAATCATTTTTGGATAAAAAAACATTCATCAATAACGTAAGGCGTTCGATTTTTTTTTATAGTTTTTAATTTTCTTTTACTCTTTTCGTTTTTATTATAATTTTCTTTTAATTTTATATAACTTGAAGAATAATTAATAAATTAGCTTTTTTATACCAGTTTTTACAAAGAATCTAATTTTGCAAAGGATTTTTAGGATTCGAACTTTCGACCCAAATATAAAAATAAAAAAACCCTTGGACTCAATATATAAAAAATAAGAGGCATTCGATAGAAAACTGGACCCTAGATGGTAATGGTAAAAATTTCTCTACAAAACCTTGTAAAAAATCGCTAATGTTGCTTTTTTGTTGTCCAATGTTATTTATTAAAATATGTTTAAATACAATTATCATAATGAAAATAATTAATTATATAATTTATATCAAAAAACATTACTTATATTAAAGAAAAATAATGTTGTAATTTTCGCATAAACTTTAGATAAGTCTTGCAAAAAAACATAGTTCTGATTTATATAATTGAGTATTGATTGATTAAGTTAACAATTAATCTCGGCTAATATTAAGATAACAAATCAAATTTAATGCATCCTAACAGAGCCTAAAAATATTTTAGAAATTCTTTTAAATTCTTCAAAAAAATTCCCAAAATTTACGCAAAATCTCGAAAATAGAATACGAACAAAGTTTTTAAAGTAATCACTAGCTAATAAATAAAATTCCACTACTAAATTTAATTAACTCCGTAATAAACATATGTACATTTATATAGTAATTCGGTCAATTCCTCAGGTTTTACAAACCGATCCCAGGAGTGAATGCCTTTAGGAACGAGTTTTAATATATACTCAGCTACGTATATGGCTAGAATTCTTGATAGAAGGGTTCTATTTATCGTTGTCAAAAATAAAAATCCATTTACCTAAAAAAATAATATTACAATAAAACATAGGTATATTTTATATATTTTTATAAATATTTGAAAAAAAACTATACCAATATTCTATAACCATATTTGTGAACTAAAGACTAAAATTCACTGCCAATTTTAATTAATATAAAATTTTTAAAAACAAAATTGCTGAATAAATCTCATATTCAAATTAGGCCACAAAGCACGCATTACAATGATTTGTATGAATAACCCAAAGTAAAAATTATCATTTTAAAACAATTTTTTTATTTTGCATCATTAGCTTAAAACTAATATTTCAGGTAGTAAAATAAATTGGCCCCTGTGAGCTGTATAAAATTTTTTTTAATGATTATTTAATTTAATAACAATATTAACAATGATGTAAATACATACTGGATTAATTGTTATAATAACCTGCTTTTAAATATATCAAATTTAGATAAAAAAATTAATTTATATATAGAATGCAGAAAAAAAGTGAATAATTTAGTAAATTGATTATATAATTCAATTACACAGCATTAGAATATGTAAAACATCTTTAGTTTGATTTTAATAGGCATATTCAAACTTAATAAAACATCTTATATGCATCAAAAAATATATACTTTTGTCATATCTACACAGCTTTTTATGAAATCCTCAACGTTAGGAACATGTTCAACTACTTCCGAAAAAACACAGGCATCATATTTTGGTTCATCTTCTCTATAAGTTTCAGAAGTTGCAATAACTTTGTAAGAAATTCTATTTTGCAATTCAGATTTCAACTGGGTCAAATGACATTTAGCGATTTCTATGTTTTCAACAGAATCTATACCAGTAACGTTTGCACCTAAATTTGCAAGAGGCTATTAGTGATTTAAAATATAATGAAAAAAAAAATTAAAATCAAATAAATACAAATACACAGCTCGACAAATATTAAGCGAACTAACATAGACCAGACCTTGAGATTTTTAAATCCGTGTTTTCTGTAAGCCAATTATAAACTTTCAAAGAAAATGTTAAAAAAAGGAAAACAGCTAAACTTCAAACTAATAATTTTTAAACCGACAAAATATAGTGTCAAATTAAGGATGGGCTGTAAATTATTATAACACAGGTCAACAAATATCAATGTCAGAAAAGTGAATTTTATGAAAACAAAAAAGATGCATTCCCACGATAGCCTAATCTCATATATTTTTTTCGTTTTTCTTGGTTTCTTCCGCCTTTGGCTCCTTAGATCGGTACATATCGAAAAAATGGCCTTTTTTGACCAAATTGACAGATCGAGAATACCCTAAAAAGAAAAAATTTAAGAATCTTTTTTTTCACATAAAAATCCCTTGTAACTTATATTTATCATATCAAATAAATGAGAAATAAAAATTTTTAGTATATCAAGCTCTTACATCAACATTTAGATAATACAAAATATTTCGCGTCCATTAAATACGACACGATATATTATTTTCAATAAAAATATTATTTGAAGTTTAAATTTAATAGTTTAACTGTAGTGAATAAGCAAAAAAAAATTTAATATATTTTTGTTTTTAAATTTATGTTTTTTTGACATTTTTTATTGGCTGACTTATTAAGTTTGATTAGAAAATACGGTAAACGGATTTGAAAATTCGTAAGCGGGCAGGTTTAATTTCTGTAGTTAGCTCATAACTATCAAAAATTTGTTGACTTGTCTAGTTAATGAAACTTAATATAAATTATTTTATTTCTCATAAGGAGAAACAACAGATTTAAATATATATTTGAATTTATTTTCTTTTTTTCTCATTGAAAATTCTCGAGGTCACACAATTAGTCAATTTAATTTTGGTTAGTTTTCGATCATTGATCTTTTAGGCTAGGTTTAAATGATGATAAAACGGAAAATATATTAGCAATAAGGCCATCATGTACTTACTTTTCAAATTTCTAAGCCTCTAACAACATTGAATGAATTTTGTTGATCTGATTAGAGTACAAAAATTTTAGATTTAAAAATAAAATTAACAAAATTTATTCAGAGCATAGTCAAACAAATACTAAAAAAGCACTTTCACACAATAATTTGAAAGAGAGTTTTTGAGGATAACACTTTAGCCTTAATAACAATTTTAAATAAAATTCTATTTTGCACACATTATAATTTAAAGCAACATTGTTTTATTCATCAATATTACATATTTAAAAAAAACCAGACACATGGTTGAATTAATAGATTTAGCTATAAAAAGAATTTTTAAATTTATATAAAAAATCCAAATTTTCAAAATTAATTTACAAAACATGTTTTCTTTATTAATTTATAACATCATTCAATCTGTTTTTTTAACAAGTTGGTAGATAAATTAAATAAAATAAGAAATATTTAAAATTATACATAATTATTAAAGTAGTTTGCTAAAAATTTATTTAAAAAAAATATTATTATTATTTATCAATTAGCTTAGCATTAACTTTTTAATTCGAAATCTAATATTTTTTTTAATGATTAGCTGCTTTGATAATTCTCACTTTTAAAGATAAGACTAATAAGGTTAAATAAGACAATACAGGAGTATCATATTATATTTAGAAAAAAGGCAATTAAATAAAAATCATATATACAGTTAGTAAAACAAAGCTACTAAATTAGTAAGTATCACATCAATACATTAGAATGCAAATAAATTACAACTAAATTGCTAACATATGATAGACCATGTTAGCCATGAACAAATTCAAAAAACTTCTTTAATTATGAGAATATAATATATAAAAAATCTGAGTAAGATAAATTTTTAAAAATTTTTAATCACAAGGTCAGTAATTTCTATATTTTGATAAAAAACATGGAGTAAAAATATCAAATAAAAAATACCAGAACACAATATACTAGAACAAAAAGCCAGCCAAAAAATATAAAATATAACATTGCCAAAATTTGTGTCAATCTCATAAAAAGAAAAAATGGAAAAAATATAGGCTAAATTATTGACTAGACTAAGGTTTAAAAATTCATGGCAAAAAATAATAAATTATAAAATGAAAAGTCTATATGCAAAATCATGTAAACCTACTTTATTATTTAATTTATAATTCACCATAGCCTTAACATACAGTATCATAAATAAAAAATTCAATAAATTAAAGGTACCTCTGTTAATATTCCACCACCACAACCAATATCAATAATATTCATCCCAAGCAAAGGCTCAGGACATTGTTTATCCAGTTTGCGATGCAAAGAAATGTTATTTACTATAAAAGGCACTCTCAAAAAATTCATGCTATGGAGACCTCTAAAAATACCGTCTTGGTCCCACCAATCACCCGTAACATTTTGAATTTCGGAATAATTATAACTTTGGTTTTTAAAAAGGTTAAGCACGCGTAAAAATTTATTTTTTAACATTTATTAATGAAAAATACATATGGGCGCCTTTTAATTTGTTTTGAATATTTGCGGCAGGACAAAAACACGAAACATTTATAAATGTTTCGTGTTTTTGTCCTGGGGAAAACACGAAACATAAATGTTTCGTGTTTTTGTTTTTTTAAAACACGAAATAATTAATTTAGATTTTCGCAAAATGTTTCGTGTTTTAAATATTACTAAAACACGAAACATTTTTTTGGTTTTTAAAATTTATGTTAATTGAGTGTTCATGCAGCAAATTTGGTCATATAATATATCGTTCGACTCCAAATTTTATGGGGATTTTAACTATCATATTGTGTGTGCCCAAAAAATTGACAGGTGGTCTTTGATGTTTAAAAACTTTATTTTTGTTTTTTTAATTTTTGCTTGAGTTTATTATTGATTAAATCTACTTAATTTAAATCATATATAACCTAAAACACCATGTTAAGTTTATGACCATATATGGTAATATTTTTAAAATTTAACACTGCTTTAATATTTATCGACCAAATTAAACTTGTAATACATAGTTCGACGCCAAATTTCATGGAGAGTTTAACTTGTCTGCGAAAGGTTGACAGGTAGTCCTTGTTGTTTAAAAACTTTATTTATTGTTTTTAGATTTTTTTGGGGTATTTTATTGATTCAATCTACTATGTATAGATCATATGTAACCTAAAACACCATTTTAAATCTATGACCATATATGGTAATATATTAAAACTTAACACTGCTTTATTATTTATCAACCAAGTTATACCTGTAATACATAGTTCGACGCCAAATTTTAAGGGGAGTTTAGCTATCTTCGGTTGACAGGTGGTCTTTGTTGTTTAAAAATTTTATTTCTTGTTTTTTTGGGGGGTTTTATTAATACAATCTACTTTATATAAATTATATGTAACCTAACAACATGTTAAATTTATGACCATATATGGTAATATTAACTATAACTTAACACTGCTTTATTATTTATCGGCTAAGTTAAACTTGTAATACATAGTTCGACGCCAAATCTTAAGGAGAGTTTAGCTATCTTGTCTGCGAGGTTGACAGGTGGTCTTTGTTGTTTAAAAACTTTTTGTTTTAGATTTTTTTCGGTGGTTAATTATTGTATTATCTACTATATATAAATAAAAAATGTAAAACACCATAATAAGTTTAAGACCATAAATGGTAATATGTCTTATAACTTAACACTGCCTTAATATTTATTGATCAAATTATTTTATACGGAGAATCTATCATATTATCAGTGCCCAAAAATTAAGAAGTAGCTGCGGCTTAAGATATTTATATTTTGTTCTTAGATCTTTTTTTTGGATCATTAAATGTTGCTATTATAAATGAAATGCAACGCAAAATATCTTTTTAATTCCTTGACCAATGATAGTTTTTTAAACTTAACATTGCTATAATATTTATTGACCAAATTAAACTTATAATAAATACATCGTTCAACGCCAAATCATTATGGAGAAGTTAACTATCATATTGCTAGTGCCCAACAAGTTTACATGTAGTATATATTGCTTAAAATTTTTTATATTTGGTTTTTTAGTTTTTTTTGTTTTATTAAATTATACAATAGTTTTTTTTAAATAAAAAAATTGAAATGTTTGATATGTTACATAAAACCTTCAAGGTGTTACTTTTAAAATTTGTCACAAATTTTACATTTATTGACCGAATTAGTATTAAATCCTTCAATTTTATTTAAAATTTAATTATAGTGCTTAAAAATTAACAAGTAGTCTATTTTGCTTGGAATCATTTTATTTAACTTACTTTAAAGTTATTATTTTACTCAATGGTTTTAATATAATATGATATGTTACTTAATATGCCATATTTATTTTATGTTTATATGAACTAATATAATAATTACAAATTGTATCAAAATTGGGCCATTTGTCTACCTTAACGTGGATTTGAAATTTTATATAACGGCAAATTTGATTGCCCGCCTCTTCCCATCATTGTAAAGCAGAATTCACCAAGCGTTGGATTGTTCAATTAATATGGAACGTGAGCTGGGTTTAGACATTCGTGAGACAGGTTAGTATAACCCTGTTGATGACCCGTTGTTGCTACAGTAATCCTGTTCAGTACGAGAGGAAGCGCAGGTTCAGACATTTGGTTCAGGCGTTCGACTGAAAATCGACGGCGAGAAGCCACCATTTAGAAAATTATGACCGCATCGAAGTCAGAATCCCACCTAGAAAAGTAACGATATTTTGGAGCGCCTCATAGTCAAATAACTCGATATACGGTACCGTTTACGCGGTTACCGAACGAGTTGAAGGCCAAACGCGTTGATTAGAATCACAATTAACAACCAACAACCGGCTCAAAGTTTTTATGGTTTTTAAATATGAACAAAATCAGTATATGATAAGGTTCTTTATTGCTCTTTTTTTTGTGAAACGATTTATGATGATTTATATGTCAATCAAGGTTGCTTTAATACCATTGTTTTATTACCAGTCATTCTGCTTTCAGAATGCTTGGTGCTATGCCATTTACATTTTTTCATTCACCCCTGGTAAAATTCATTGCACATTAAATTTTTTGGCACCAATTCTGACGTTTGACAGCTTTTATTACTCGTACCCTATTTAGCAAAGTATTATATATCGGTTTTCCTTTGAAAATTTCCCCTTGCTCTATTACCCTTAACTCACTTTATTAACTATCGCTTTTGACGCCCGTCCCATCGTTGTCTATCATTCCACTTCTCTGAATTCCTTTACCGAGTAACATTGCGTTTTATTACGTTTAATTACCATTTTGCACCTACCTTAGTTCTTTCCTTTTACAAACTTAGGTCACTTTGATATCCCAGATGTCAGTCCCGCCTACTCCCCCTGACCAGCTCGTCATCTCATGTGCTTTTAATTCACTACCTCAAAATTCTTTGATGGAAGCTGACCTCCTTTTTGAGCAAAGGTTTTGGTCAAAATTTTTAGGCCACGACTGCAACGTTTGTAGTTGCCTATTTTTTTCTAACGGGTAAAAATATACACGGTTCGGAATCCTTATGCTTTCCATTACAATTATCCGTATGCCAATGCGCCGCTACGTTGCACAAGCAAGAGCCTAAATTTGTGCGTGTCAATGGTTTTTCTTTCTCGCCTTACCCTTCCTACTTGCCAGTTTTAGATCCGATCGTGGAACGCCTCATCTCCCCCCGCCTTCCATTTATATATATAGCACGGTTGCGTTATTCTCACGGTCAATATGGCGTTCGAGGCCAAATTATAAATATTCCAATTGACGTTGACGAGATAGTCACCATTTTGCCCCTGACCCCAGACGAGGATATGAGCATACGTTCTAATCAAAAAATGCCACTCTCATAAGTCGGTGCTATAGGGGCGTTTTGTCACTTGCGCACTAAAGACTTGGCTGTCGTATAAGTTAACCACTCCACTCTACAAGCAATTTAATATTCGCCTACATCCACCATTTTTACATCCCCCCAGGCCACGTCGGTGTTGAGTGTCGCAACCGATTAGAATCCGTTTTTATTAATCTACGGGGCAGTTGGAACCTGAGACTTGTATACGCTTAGACAATTTTTATTTAACTTTGTATATATATCTATTTTTTTGACCAGTGTTAATTGAAAATTTGTTACGATGTGTAAGCAGACAAAAGTTTAGAGAAAAAGTCATAAAATTAAAGGCAAAGTTTTAAAACATTAACCTTTCTTATTTTTTTTGGACCGACTTCCATCCCTACTTGTCCGACTCAGTCATATCGATAGTGATTATATCAAAATTTTGAAAATCAGATTAAAATAACTAATTATTGCCCTGATAACTATATATATCTCTTATTGCACGCGTGTCGGGACAATGAACCGGGCCGTTTTATATTTTATTGTAAGTACATTTGACAGGATATGACATCACATCAATGTGGACCAAAACTGAACTCAGCCCGACTATTAACCATTGTTCTACATAAAAAAATTGATGCTAACAAATATATGTATCCTTGATAAGTTGCCATCTACCCAAATTGATAATTAGATTGACCTTTAGAACAAAAAGAAGACAACTCGAATGAAGATGATAACTTTGGTTATCGTTTAATATTCACAACCGTCAAATTTTATATACCTCTCTTTTCTAGTTCGACGTGACAGATGATATATTTGTGATTGACAAATTTAACCATTATGCCTTTTTATTGTGCAAATGTTTCAATTCAAAACTATTATATTTTATAATTTAGCATGGATCAAATCAAAGTATATAATTAATCTAGTTGTTGCTGTACCTGACTGAATTGACGTTATTCCAATCCCCAGCTAAAAACTGCTACTTCCACTACATTTCATTAGAGTGTTTGTTTGCATTTTTACAGAAATTTAGGGGTTAAGCTAAAGCAATTAGACCAAAATTCGCATTTCACATAATTTGCTTTACTTTGTACATTGGGTGATAATTTACATATCAAATAAGCGCATAAATAAAAATATTCTTTGGCCCCATTATATACAATTTGCTTTAACCCAGTTTTATTTTTATATCTCAGATTTTAATCTATTAACCCATAACAGAATCTCATCCGAAGATGTAAACATCTTTTTATGTTATAATTGATTTATAAATGTTTTTCCTTTAACGCATCTATAATTTTAACCGAATTTTATAGTTTTTCACATTTTAGATACCAACTTAATTACGCATTCATAAAACCTAAATTCTCATTTTTTAATATTAGCCACTAAAATTTTTTTATTTTAGAATATATTTTTAATACATTTTGAAAGAAGTATTAGCCAGAGCCTAAGCCAACAGGATTAAAGCCGAATTTAAGAAAGCGGCCTTTGAATGAAAAGACAGCCTTTTTTTAAAAAATAGAATAACTGCATCATGATATTTTTTATTATACTCTATAATTGATTACTTCTTGATTAGTCACTTATATTAGGGCACGGGCAAAGTCAGTTTATATTTTCGTGAAAATTTTAATATTTTGAAAAAAATAATTTATGTAATAAAACGCAAATTTCTAAAAACTTGCCAAATTTAGTTTATGCACATATAATGCCATTTCTGAAATAAAAAAAAAAAATTCAGAATTTTCAAAATTTTACGAAAATAAAAACTCACTTTGCACGTGCCTTATAAGCAACTATATTTCAAACAATTTTGAATGTTTTACTTGGTGTTAAACATGTGTTTGTGTATTATGGAAAAACAAATATGAAAAATGATTTTGAATTTATATTATTATAAGACTTAATATTATTTTATGTAATTTATAAATGTAAATCATTAGCACTTATTTGTATTCATTATATATATACAAATTTTATGTACAAATGTAACTCAAATATTTATAAATAGGATTCGTTACCTTTTTGTATTATATTTTTCTGGCTATTATTAAATTTAAAGCTAAGTTTTTACGCGAAATATTCTTCATTATTTGAATGCTGCAAAAGCTTGATAAACCAAAAAAGTTTCTCATTTTTTGAGATGATATATTTACCAGAAAATTTTAAATTTTTTCTTTAGAATATTCTCGAGGTCATAAAAATTGGCCAATTTGGTCAAAAAGGTCGTTTTTGGCATGGACGAATCTAAAGAGCGGAAGGCAAATGAATTTAAGAATATCGGATAACATATATAAAAAATAAGGGCCTCATGGGGATGTCTGCTTTTATGTTTTTATAAACTTCTTTTTTTCTGACATCAATATTAGTTGATTTGTGTAACAAGACTATTTCATAAATTTCACGTTTCTGACGTTGATACTGTTGACCTGTGTCTTATAAGATTTATATAAAGACTGTTAAATCATACATAACTAAAAAAATTTGTTTAAAAACATAATGTAAAAATTTTGTTAAATAAGGCACAAGCAATATGACTATAAAATTCCCCATAAAATTTGGCGTCGAACGATATATTACACGTTTAGTTTGGTCAATAAATGTTAAAGCAGTGCCACGTTTTTAGAAATACTACCATATATGGTCATAAAGTGTAAATAGTTTCTCACATTGCAAAGCATATTGGATTTACATATAATACACCTACTAAATCAATATTTAATCAAAATTAGTTTAAATACCAAATATAAATATTTTAAACAAAAAAAAACACCTGTAATTTTTTTAGGCATTAAAAATATGACATTAAGATTCTCCATAAAATTTGCCGTCGAACGATGTATTAAAAGTTGGTTTGGTCAATAAATGTAAAAGCAGTGCCAAGATTTAGGAAATAATACCATATATGGTCATAAAGTATAAATAGTCTTGAACGTTACACATATGTTGTTTTACATATGATAAGACTACTAACTATAAATAACAAAAAAAATAGTTTTCAAAAACAAAAAATAAAGATTTTAAGCAATTAACCACCTGTTATATTTTTTTACCTTGAAAATATGACCATTAGATTTTCCGTAAAATTTGGCGTCGAACGATATATTACATGACCATATTTCTTTAAAAATTCAAAAATTGAAAGAAAAATAAAAATTTGACTAAAAAATGTTTCGTGTTTTTGTAATCTTTAAAACACGAAACATTTTGGCAAAAATATTTTTAATCTTTAAAACACGAAAAAAATATTTCGTGTTTTAAAAAAACAAAAACACGAGACATTAAAAAATGTTTCGTGTTTTCTCCAGGACAAAAACACGAAACATTTATAAATGTTTCGTGTTTTTGTCCTACCCGAATATTTGTAAATTTTTAAATTGTTTTATTCCTTGAAATATTACAATTCCATTTCAAAAATTGCGTAATTTGATTATGTAAAAGCAATAGATAATTTACTAATTGTAACATAATTTTGGTATTTACAAATATTAAATTTAAAACTCCTTATTTGTTCTTATATCTAAAAGTGCTTTTTTTGCAGTTATAATTGGAAGCAGACTAATTTAAAAACAAAACAAATCTAAAAAAATTTTTATTTAAAAAAAACGAAAAAAATACAAAATAGAACCCCGCCTATAGGAAAAAAATTTTGGGGAAGGTTGTGGGTAATACTAATTTAAAAATTGTAAAAATAAAAAAAAATTGTTTTTTAAATTTAACGTGTTATATTAAAAAATGAGAATATATGAAGCCGATTTAGGATATGCCTAACAAATTTTTGCTTTTTTATTTTTTTTACACAGCAATATCAATTGCCTTTGATTTTTTTCATCAAATATTTTTTTCACTAGCTAGAGCTATAAGTAGGGTTACCAACATGTTTGGGTTATAAAGGAGGACGGCTGTGTCAAAAATGAGGACAAATTAAAAAACAACGCGCAAGCTTAAAAATGACTTTAAGATCAATATTACATCATTTTATTTATTATTTATGAATTAACATGATCAATTAAAATTATTATAAGAAGTTTTCGCATCTTTTAACAATTTTTTATCATTAAAAGCATAATTATAAAAATCTCCGCATTGTAAATCTGTATTAATATATATGATTATTTCGTTTTTTATAAGTTCTCTTTTTGCTCGATTTCTCTCAGCGAGCCACTTTGTATTCATTACTGAGAAAACGCGCTTTATAAACGCAGTTGTTGCCGGTAGACTGAATAAAAAACGTATTATTTTTTCAATGTTAGGAAGACTTTGTTTGCTTAATAAATTTCCCCAAGTTTTGCATAGGGTTTCCTCCAAAAAATATGCATCATCGTGCTGATTTGAGGAAATCTAATGAGAATGATTTCTGTGTAGAGAGCATCAATATTTAGCTCTAATATAGATATCGAAGATAGGTTATTTACTATCATCATAATTTCATCAAACGAGGGGAATTTATTCTTTAAATTTATTTTAGAGATGAGGGCTATCCAATTATCCTCATAAAAATCAAACCTTTTTTCTATACATCAACGCCTTATTATAGAAAGCTGTGAAATTTTTTTGAGTTTTGTTTGAGTTATAACGTCAAGATCTGCCAGTTTTTTATTGACGCTGTTTCCAAAAAATTGATCGTTTATTCTATTTTTAAAATTACTATGGAGCTGAATCATAATATCCCATAGATGGACATAGGTTGTAGAATTGCTCAACATGTTTAAGAATATTCTTAAATTGTATTTGGACTTCGTCGCAAAAATTTTTGAGAGACTCTCTTCTTTTTGCCGAAATTGAAAAATGGCCATATATTTTTAGAATAATATTTTCAATATCAATATTTAGTTCTTCCAGGGATGCTTTAGCACAATTATGCACCATATGTGCATGGCAGCTTGACTTAAGTAAATCACAATTCCTTTCTTTCAAATTTGTATATAATGAGTTTTTAATTTCAAAATTATTATATGCATTATCAGCACTTAACCCAGTTACATGCTTTAAGGATAAATTAAAACTATTTAGAATTTTTAGAAGCATTTTAGACATACTTTCTGATGTCTCTGATGGATTTTCTTCTAAGGCTATCATTTTATTTTGCATACTTTTAAGTGTAAAATATTGGATGCGTATTGGAAATATTTTAACATTATTATGATTTGATGCATCTATTTGAATTGAATAATATGTGTTGTTCGTGCGTATTTCATCTAATACTTTATATAACTCATGCTTTCCCAAACAATGTACGAGATATTCTGCCTTTGTCCTTCCCATTTGAATACTTTTTATAAGAGTTGAATCTTTGTGAAGATTTTTAATTAACTTTATGGTGCAATCAAGGGAGTTGTATGAATGATGGTGCTTAATAGTGTGGTAAACATAGGTCAACTCAGTGGCGAGAGTTTTATTATCGTAATTTAAATAGTGAAGTTCCATTATTTGATTTTCATTTCTACATTTAATATTTTTCTTGTGTAATTCAGTTTTTTCATGTTGTCTTATAGCAGCTAAACCTTTATAAACTATTGATATTTCAGATTGGCATAATTTGCAAAATGCAATATTACTGCTCTTCCCTTTTAAAAAATCGTATTCTGTCTCCCATTTGGCTTGATATGCACATAATCTTTCTATAAAATTATTTAAGGTAATGTAAAATATTTTAATTAAAAAAATATCAAATTAATTGGCATACTAATCACTGTGATAATTAATTAAAATCAATTTCTTTCACTTAAATTTAGATAGGTTGTTCTGTGGGTATGGCAAAATTAATTTGAAATTTTTTGGCAGAAAATCCAAAAAACCCAAATGTTTTAATGAATGTGAAAAAAATTGATTAAATCATATTTTATTCTAAATATTTAATTGATTATATTGCCAATTTTATCTACAAAATATAATAATAGCAGCTAAATATTTTTCTGAAGATAAATGGGAAAATTTAATGATTTTGAAAATTTGATAAGTTATGTATAATAAACGCCATCTATTATTTAAATTTTGGTGTTATTTTTTTTAAGCGATTTAAAAGTGAAATTTGATTTTATTTTGAGTTGTTTATGGGTAAATAAGGTATGGGAAATGATTTTTAGTAATTTAAATAAAAAAATTTTTTTTTTTCATTTTTATTCAAAAAGGAGGACATTTTCAGCTCAAAGGAGGATGAGAATACGGACAACTAAATAGGTTGCCGTCCTCCCGAAAGGAGGACGTTTGGCAACCCTAGCTATAAGTGATTTGTGTTTGTTTAAAAAAATAGTTTAAACGTATTTAAAGCATTTTTTAATGAGCTAAGTTAGTAATGCATTATTATGGACAACTATGAATAATTAGAAAATTATAAACAAGTAAGGTGAACATTTTGGCTGCAGCCTATTATTAGATAAAAATTTTATAAAATCAATACAATCGTTAGAGTATAGGTCAAAAGTTGTTAAAAATTTTTTTTAATTTAGGGGGTGGTGTGAACAATTAAATTAAATTAATTTAGCTATAAAAAAACCGTCAAACTTTTTTTTTATTATTTAATTGAACATTAAAATCTGAATATTCTACTTAATGAATTATTTGTCAAATGATAAAATGATAAATTAAGGTTAAGCGAAATTTGGAAACAAAATGTTGTATAATTTTTTTATATTTTAATTGGGGAAAATATAACTTTACCAAAATTTACATTATGAATCTAAAGCAAGGTAAACGCATATGTGGGGCTGCCTTGTTAGTATCAAATATAACATTTTTTTTTGGATTATTAAACATCCAGTGTCATGTAAAACACAGGTCAACAATTTTTTGAGAGTTATAATTTAACTACAGAGATCAAACCTACCATCTTAGGAAATATCAAATCCGTTTACCGTTTTTTCTAATCAAACTTAGTTATTCAGTTATAAACATTAAAAATTTTAGAAAAAAAGGTTAAAAAACCAAAAGATTCAAAAACAAAAGTAAATTGTTTGATTTTTGCATATTCACAATAGTTAAACTATTAAATTTAAACTTCAAACAATAAATACCGATAATATATCGTGTCGTATTTAAGTTTGGACGCAAAATATTTTGTATTATCTAAATGCCGATGTAAGAGCTTGAAATATTAATAAACTTTTTTTTCCATTATTTGTGATAAAAAATATAAGTTAAAAGGGATTTTAGTATGAAAAAAAGATTTTTAAATTTTTTCTTTTTAGGGTATATTTAGATCTGTCAATTTGGTCAAAAAAGGTAATTTTAGGTATAGACGGATCTAAGGAGCCAAAGATGGAAGAAACTAAGAAAACCGAAAAATACATATGAGATAAGGCCATCATGGGGATGCATTATTTTATGTTTTTATAATAAACTTCTGACATAAATATTTGTTGACCTGTGAAATAATTCATTTAGATGTTGGGATTGAACACTTGTATTTTTAGTATCGGTTAGAAATATAATCTAAGCAAAAAACACACGTTTGACCCGCGATTGGTAGGGTGAGAAATTTGTATCGCAAATGCTATAGTGCTTCAAGAATTTATTAGCTGTGAACTTTATTTTTTTTATTATTTTGAAGAAAAATAGGTTCTCTCTATGGGGTCCATATTGACCCCAGCACTTTTTATATTTTGAATTCAAATATAATATATACTATTGGCCAAATTTGTGACTTTTTTCTTAAATATATAAACGAAACTTGTAATTAAATTTTGGTCTAGTCTAATAACAAAATTTGTCTAGAATTTCCACATGTTCAATGTTGAAAATCATTAACTCAATGTCAATTCAAATTTAAATATTTACAACCTTAATTTTTAGTTATTTTTTCTAAATTTTACATATTAAGTATGTAAAATGCTTGTATTGTATAATAATGATAGATAAAATTATTTTTTTTGTGAAATGTCTAGTTTTTAAGGTGAATAATAGATAAAAATAATTTTTTCTTAATATATTTTTTCCTTGAATTTTTCATAAAATGTTCTACCCGACCTAAAAACACGATTTAATCAATAATATTGATATATTTAATTTATTGATATGATAAATTTAGGAAAAATGAAATATTTTAATTTTAGATATTTTTATACTTTGTGTCAGATTAAATTTGCACTTCATTAATGATAACTTATATTAGTCTATAATTAAAGAGCACGTTTTTTTCATTAAATTAATAATAAAAAAATAAAGATTCTAGAAGTTATAGAGGTTTAAAATTGGGGTCCGTATGGACCCCACTGTAGTACCATTCGCCTTACAAAAATCTCACCCTACCATCCGCGGGTTTATCTATAATATTGAAATATTTAATTTATCGATATGATTTATTTAATGTAATGTGGAAAAATAAAAAAATTTCAGTTTCCTACATTTTTTTTCTACGTGTCAGATAAAATTTGCAATATTCATTAATGATAACTTATTTATAATTAAAGAGCACGTTTTTCTTTTTAAAATAATAAAAAAATAAAGATTATGGCTCTAAAACTCTTAAAGTTAGTGAGGTTTACAAGTGGGGTCCGTATGGACCCCACTGTACAATTTGCGTACAAAAATCTCACCTTACCATTCGCGGGTTAATAAATATTAAAGTTATGAAATATAAATGAAAAATAAACTTTTTCGTCAAGCCTACGCCTTGGGTCTACAGCACCCTGCGACTATAATGTGCCCGCCCTACATTACTGTGTTAAATATGTGCGGAATTAACCCATTTCAAAATTTTGTCAAGCCTAGAGGGCGCTGCCCGCCCTAGGCGCATTTACGGTGAATAAGCAACCTGTCTGGGCGCTCCTCGCCAATCGCGTGGACTAGCAGACCCCGCCACTCCGCTGAGGCACCTGGCACCTAAGCGGGCTTATTAATTCGAGTTTGTAATATTTGATGCAAAAATGTTATTAGTATAGCGAGAAAACAAACTATATTTTCAATAAAATTTTTTTAAGTTAGCAACAAAGTTTCCAATCTTTAGGAGCAAAAATTAAAAATTTCGCACCAGCACGGAATCATGTAAATTTCAACTTAAAAGTTAATAACAAATTAGTTTGACGTTTTTTCACAACTAAAAGATGAGATTTTTAGTTAGAGAATCCAGAGCTATACCGAGTCGAATCATCATTTGTGTGCAAAGTGAAAAATTGAAATTTTTATAAAGTTCTGTAAATTTTATCGATCGAATTTTTTTTTGATTTTAATTTTCCTACGCCATTTGCTTTGAGCTCAATCAAAGAATATACGCATGATATCTTAGCTAAGCTCACTCAGTTAACCGATATCTATGCATTCCTTTTTTTCCCACTGCCTTTCAATTTTTTAAAAACAAAACAAAAATTTTAGGCTCAACCCTATCGATAAACACGCTTTTTTGCACCGAATATTATATCCATTCATTTTAATTTTTTTTAGTCGTCAATTTGATATCATATACCGGTCGATATATAATATCCGTTTTGGAATACATTTTGCAAAAATATGAATAAAGGACCTTCTTACGGATTGAGCGCAGCCGTAGCCGCTAAGGTAATAAAATTCATACGAACATTTTTATCTTTTGTATAAAAATTTTTGGGTTTTTATCATGGATGGACACAAATTATTATCGATGAATTTATTTGTTAAATTAAAAAATTTTAATTATTAAATTATAGCATAGTTGAAAATATTTTTGATGTCAATATATCAAGGGCCAACTATTATTAACTATTTTATTCATTTAATTAGTCATAGTAAACTTTCCAAATGTCCTGCTTATCTGTTTTTGGGCTACAAATCTCTTGAGCATCGAGTTGATCAGAAAATTCTTACAATTAAATTTATATTTAAAAAAAAATATTAAAAATTTTTTAACTTAAATATGGCTTAGTTATATTTTGGGGGGGGGGGGGGGGGAGTATGTTGGTAACGGATATCTATTTTACCCTCACTTAAAATTGAATTCTACATACCTAAACGAGTGTTCAGTTCTACAGTAATTTCGTTTACAAATCACCTGTTCATATGATTTGATTAAATGCTTTTCTACTTAATAGCACAAACATATTTTACGGGTTTTGTAATTAATTACCCTATAAATCATATTTTTTTTTAAAGGGCTCTAAATATAAATTAAAAAAATTGTAGTTTAAATAATAAAATTATTTACCTTAAAACGACCGTTATATTGATATATGTAAAATTTTAATGTTAAAACCACATTTTAAATGTTAATAAAATTGTTCAGGAAGAAATTGTTAGCTTCTGGCTATTCATTTTGAAAATTCTTCATTAAAATTGTATAATTTCAATTTTAAAACTCTCAAAAAAGCTCGTTTTACGCTGGCTATTATATTTTATATAAATATCAATTGTCCCAATATTCTTGCAGTTTTATAACTATTTATTTTAAATTGAATAGATTTTAGAACTAAAATGCTTGTCCAAAGTTGATTCATTTTATGTTTATTTAAATACTTCTAATTTAAAAAAAAATTAAAATTAATTTTTTCAAAATTTAGATTAGCAACTGTAAATATACTTTTTAGTGATATTTACAAAAAATGAATTAATTTGCGCTCCTATTTATAAATTAAAATTCAAACCAGGCCGTGGATTCCGGCCCGCCTATGCATTTTTCAACTTAGGCCCGGCCCGGAGTTTGATGTTTCATATTCGGCCCCGGCCTAGGCTAAGAATTGCCATGGCCCGGAAATTATATATTGTAAGATATAATTTTTTTGCTGTGAAATTATCAGTCTAATACAACGTGTTGAAGTTTTACTACACTTTGTAATGTGTTAAAATATTTATAGTTTAAATAGCAAAAAGCAATGAGGCAATTACTGTAATATTTTTATAGGAAGGCCTGGCTTGCCCGGCCCTGCTTTGGGCCAAGCGGGCGGGTTTGGGTCCCAACTTTGATCCTAGATGATTAGTCAGAAGATGAGTGAATAAAGCATATTTTTTTGGCTTGCAATGTGGCCTGGCCATTTACAATTGTAGAGCTTTTTATAACTTTTAAAATTATAAGCTCACACTGCTAGGCCCTTTTTAAAAAAAAGTATGGCATGGTTTTTTTTATGATTTTGAAGAAGCTTCATTTAATCAAAAGTGGAAATTAAAGAAAAGAGAAATATAATGGTCATCTTAATTTTTTGGTGCTCTACCAATCGCACTGTTGGTAACATTATTATTTTTATAATTGTTGCACCAAAAAATTTTACTATTTTAATTAGGCTGATTTTTTATATATGGCCTTTTTGCTGACGATGGACGTATCCATATTAATAAGTGTATTCCATCAGGTCTGGCCCGTTCAGCCTGCTTTCGCCTCGGTTCATTATAAAATAACGTGCTAAGCCGGTTTGGCCCAATTTAATTAATATATTCCTTTTTATAGTATACGTTTTGGCTCAGGGCCGTAACGAAGAATGTATTTTCAGGGTGGCTTGATAATCTTTAAGCACCTTCTAAACAATTATTTTTTTATCCCACAACTTAAAATAAAATCATGGGTCGGGCAGCCCAAAGTTTTCAAAATCAGTTATCAAACGGGGCTTAAGTTAAAGATTTGGGATCTGTTGGCGGAACGTAGTGAGTGATAAATTTTTGACTATCAATTAATGCTTTAAGTTGGTATACTTAATATAAATTACCGTGACCTTTATCTCTTTAATTTGAATTTGGCATATATTTGATTTAAATCTTTTCTCATTTTGACCAGGTAAAAAAGACTTGAATAAAATATTAGTATATTACGAAATTTTGAATTTTTTAGGTCGTACTACAGGTGAGTGCAATCATTTGAGTTTCGCAATCAAGTTAGGGAGCGCTGATTCTGGTTCACCCTTCGGTCCCGCCAAGATTTCTAAAAGTCTTCAAGTTTATAAACTCAGAACCGATAGCTGTTTTAAATTTTAAGGTGATATTAAAAGTCTCGTGTAAAAAATTATTCCCTCTATTATTAAACGTCATTTGACTTTCTCTGTTATTAATATCATTATAAATGTTGTTAAAGACGATAACCGAAAAATGACAAAAAAATCGAAAAAAAAATAAGTTTTTCATGCCTGTAAAGTACAACTTAGTCTGTCTACAGACTTGACCCAATTTTGAGGCTAGCTTTTTGTGCTTTTTAAGAGTCCCATTTTTAGATTTGAATTATGTAACAAGTGTCTTAAATCGAAGCCTAAAAAAAGTTACTCTATTTTTGGCGTTTTTTTTTATAAAAATGTAACTTGCTCGTGCGATTGGAACATCTAAAGTAAATTTATTTTGAAATAATTTTATTATATATCCCCTATATGGGCACGTGCAAAGTGTTTTTATTTTCGTAAAATTTTGAAAATTTGTAAAATTTTAAAAATTTTATTTTTTTCAAAATTTTTTATAAAATTTTTTATTTCAAAAAAAGCTTTTTATGTGCACAAACAAATTTTGGCAACTTTTTTTGCGTTTTTTTTTCAAAATAAAATTTTGCAAAATTTTGAAAATTTTACAAAAATAAAAACTCACTTTGCACGTGCCCTAAGGAAAATTTTGCTTTAAGGTCAAATTTAACTTTCGTTTTAGTTACCCCTTATAAACTACCAAATATTTACCTGCCTAGAACCCAACATTAGAGGGTTCTATTTATATTTTAAAATAAATTTTTCATCAGGTTTCATAGACCCCTCCCTGATTTAGCGTTGCCCTTAATTTTTATATTTAAGTTTGATTTTTAATATTTTGTTGATTTGATATATATATATATCACTGGCTGGGGCGATACGGATTAGAATTTTAAAAATAGATGGGCCGAACCGGACGGAAGGTTTTAAATTAAGGGGTTAGGCTGCGTTGAAAAAGAACACGGGCGAGCCTCGGGCTCTAAATCTAATAAAAGTTGAATCTTAAAATATTAATTTTATCTATATAGGCGCCACCAATGACCTGATTTTAATTCTTAAATTTTTTAGTTTAGCCCAACTCGTATTTGCGGTTTGCTTACAAAAGTTCATTTTAATTTTCGGATTTTTTAATAAACAATTTGAAATATTTATTGTGTCCTATAATCGCCTTGCCACTTAGCTAATTAATTTATTACAAAAAAATATGGAGCCTAAATGTTGTTTATAGAAGTAAGCTGGTTAAGTAATAAAAAGTTAGCCTTGATTTTTTAAAAACAAAATGTTAAAGTTTAAGAGCAATTTTATTTTAATATTTTAGAGGTCATTTTTCGCATGTTAATTATTTTTAATTTTGTAGTAAGAATTTATAATTATTAAAATTAATTTTTTAAAACTCACAAAATTTAAAATCTCATTCCTTAAAAATCTGCCAGTTACATTGAAATGAATCACGGACCTGCCTATGGTTTAAGTGCTGCCATTGCTCAAAAAGTAACGTTTTTTTTAAAACAGTTTCTGATTAATTTTTTCGGTATCAACTTTAACTATTTCGTGTTCTTTAAAGGTTTGGACAACTAATTTCTTTGTTTTATTCTAATTATTTTCCTAACAGTGGTTTTGCAGATAATACTATACGTTAACAATGGTTGTTTCAATACTAATTTTGAGACATTGGCTTAAGAATTATGTGAAAAGTTAGCTTACATTTGATTGAATCCCCGTTATAACATGTTTTTTATACATTGTTCTACTGACTTATTAAAATTTTGATCGAATGAATTTTTGAATTCTGTTATAACAAGTTAGCTAAAAATTTTAACTTGTTTGTAATTGCTTATATGAAATTACAACTGGATCTTTTTTGAAAATCTAGCGCTTTTTCATGAGAAGTTGACCACTATTGTTAAATTCGAGTTCAAATCGGCCTAATAATCCTGCCCGTGTAGCTTGTACTAACATACATTAGATAGGGCGATAACGATAAAATAAATTGCCCCACCCGGCGTAAGATGTGTTTTTTTAATTTAAAGCCCGTCGCATTTTTTATTTTGGTTTGGCCTCATGGGCAGCTTGCCAGAATTATGGTTTCAATATTAACGCTGGTTTTAACCTTAGATGTAGCCTTAATCTAGAGCAATGAACATTTGTCTTACAGAAAAATAAAAACGCAAAATATCAGAAATTAAGGAAGAGAAAAATGGCGTTTTGTTATAATAGTTGCGGTCACGCTGTAAATAAAAAACTTGAGATTATTTTGCCCGATTTAGTTAGGCCTCTTTTTTTTGGTGCCCGTTCAATTTAGAATTGGCTGGCCCAAGACTTTTGCCAATTTAATTGGATATTATGATTTTATATACCTGTTAAATCTAGTCATTCGCCGTGATTGGTTCATTAAATTCTATTAATAACTTATATACATGTTAATCTTTAAGTTCGGACTCGACCTAAAATCACGCGTCATATACAAGATTTAGAAAATTTTAATATTTGCTAATATTGTGCGCCTCAGTGTAATTGTTGAGTCTAATGTTGTTGTTTATTGCCCCATTCGTTGGAAGTTGGTTGTGAGATCCATAATATAATTATTGTATCCAACGAAATTAGGGGATAGAGAAAAAATACCATTTGTATTCCACATGGAATATTGACTCCACGACGTAAAAGCGATATCATTAGAGTTGTTTAGTAATGTGGCCATCGTTACCCCAGCGCAATAATATTAGCCGTCTAATTTCTGTTAAGTCCTTCCTACTCCAAGCAACGTATGTGTCTGTTTCAAAAAATTGGTTTTTCTAAGCTCATATAGCCAATACTCTTTATTACCTGGACCAGCCACCTTTGCCAGGGCTAAAATATATAAACTAAACTAGGCCGTTGAATTGGGCTAATCGGGAATTGATTCATTTATATTTTTATGATATTTGAATTTTTTTAATTTAAAGTCAGTTTAGATATACACTTTTTTTAATTTCACTTTATATTTTCCTACATCAAAAGCTGGATAAGCTGTGAGCTAGGTTTAAATTTAAGGAATGGGCCTGTATGTATTGGATTTAAAATTATATAGGGTTAGGTTAGTCAGGTTGGCCTTGTAAAGGTAAATGTTGAACAAACCAGGGCTGGGAAAAAAAATATGTGGGCATTTTTTTAACAAGTTTCTGAGTTTTTTTCCCCAAATGCCCACAAACTCGTGGGCATGGCAAAAGAAAAGCCCCTTTTCTTGCTTAAAGAAAAGGGGCATGTTTAAAAAAAGCCCCTTTTCTTCAAAAAAAAATCCTAGGAGCTTTAAGAAAAAATAACCCACCCACCATTATTATAAAGAAAAAATCAAAATTTTTCTAAATTATTATAAAGAAAATATAAAATGGGCTTTTTGGGGCTCTTTTTAAGAGCCACTTTTTGTGGGTGTTTTTTTGCCCCTTTTCTTAGTAAGGGCTTTTTTTAATTCTTATTTTGGCCCTTTATTTGTAGCCCCCTTTTAACATTGAAAATGTTATCTTTTTTATGTTTTAGGGGAAAAAATGAGCCAAAGTTTTTTGGCTCATTGTTTTCCCAGCACTGGAACAAACCCAGGAGGACACATTTTTTGCTTTTAAAATTTAAAGATTAACCTCGATTTATAAAATATGTATTCGCATTTGAATACAAACAAATAATTTTTTCTATATATTATTTCTAGATTACCTGTAATATATAATTAGGTACCAAAGTTATTTTTGTAATTCATTTTGAGTATAGCTTCTACCAAAAAAATTTGTAAAAATAGCTTGCCACCTACCAAAATATTATGACAACGCAATCTGTTATTTTAAAGAAATTTAATCCTGTTGTTTTTCTACTTAAATTTTTTTCTAAAATTATTAATATTATTAAAATCATGCCCGGATTGTATAACCTGGTTAAAAAACTATCTATTAAAATTTTTATTGATAAATACTATTTACATTGTTGTTAATTTGATAATATAGCCACAGGTCTAGTATTGGTTAAATTATAATTCAAAAATATTACTACAAAAAAAAACAACAAAATTAAAATAATAACAATGTTAATAAAAGAAAAAGAAAAATTAAAATTATATAAGCTTATTAAACATTGCACATGCAAATATTGAGAAAACCGATCGGAAGAAGGGGTTGGGGGGGGGGGGGGTGGGTATGCAAGATTTCAAGGTCAAATTCCTTATTTAGAGGCTGCTAGGCAAATGCGCCATGCATTAATTCACTTTTTTTCCGCTAAAATATAATTTTGCTCGTTAATCCTATTAATAGGAGGAGCCTAAAAAAAATCAAAACTCTCTCGTTAATGTATTTGATAATCCTCCCACCTAGAAAATTTTGTCTGGCTATTAATTTTATTTTGTAAGATAAACTGATTAAGCGAGCCTAAGTTTTAGGCTTGATCCCCCCTCACCCGTCCAGGGTTAATTCCGTAGAATATATTTTATCGATTTTAGCTAAGCTCGTTCATTATCTGGTTAATGTAAACAATTTTTCAAAATTTGAACGTTTAGTTTTAGTCACGATGAATAACGCTTCCGCGAATTCGTTTTTAAAAATATTTGATTTTAGATATATGAAGGAGCCTACATACATACCGGGCCTGACTCATCTTCCTAATATATTTTAAAACCTTCTTAACATTGAAATTTTTTTTTAAATTATTTGACATTTACTGCTTAATCATCAACTTTAATTTATTCGTAATAAAGAGGATCTTCCGGCCATTAGTCAATTTAAATCTTAAAATGTGGGGGGGGGGGGGGGGGGGGGCGTATTGAGGCACAAGTCTTTCTTTTTTTAATTAATATTTTTTAGAATTTTTTTATTTGGGCTGTATTTTTATGCATTTGCATTTTGCCACCAAAGCGCCCGGCTTTTAAAATTTAAAAAAAAACGTTTATTCCATAAAATTATATTATTGCTAATAGCATCGGCAACTTTTTGTAAAAATGCGTTTTGTTTCAAGAGAAAAGAATTTTAAAAATTTTAAATATGAATGAACTCTAAACGAACTAAACACTGGGAAAAGGGAATTATTTTTCCTAGAATTTGTTTGCCCCTCAAATCTTAAGTCAGTCTGGCAGTAGTTATTTGCATGAAAAATATATTAAGCCCCACCCTCCGTGGTTAAATATGTACCGACACACTCTGATTTATGTTAACTAATATTTAGCCGGCCTAGCCATAACAGACCCGTTTATTCCTTTTGTTGAACATTAAAGAAATTGAAATTATAAATTGATTTTCCGGATGGTGTCTTATGCCATTATACCTAGGCCGCTACCGCAAAAATGCACATACCTTACATTTTTACTGATATTGCTTCTATCCATACGGTTTGGATAAGTCATGGGTTTATGAGATGTTTTGAGTTGAAATGTTTAAGGTCATTCTAAAATTAGGGTTAGACTTTAATTAGTTTGGGTTAAGAATAAGGTAAGTGTCAGATCAAATAATATACTAGTTTTTACATGTGAGATGAATTGACCATATATGCATGTAAAAAAAGAAAAGGCGATTGTAGAATTGCGCGGCTACTCCTAAACAATATGCCTAAAAATTTAAGTTTGGTATTAAAGTCTAGATTTACGGCGTACGAGCAAGTTGTACAATAAACCCAACGGCAATATGTTGTTGTTTATTGCCCCAACGAAATAAGGGGAGATATAAGTGATATCATTTGTATTCTATAGAGAATAATAGATCCACGACGTAAACGCGGTATCATTAGAGCCCTCAACGGCAATATTGCACTTTGCTCAGTCTAAACGAATCATTACTTAAATGCATATTTAACTAATGATATGCTTAATTCCATTTTTAAAAAATTTGTACAGAATCACACATTTTTTAGCATACTAAATCCAAGTTTTATATAAAAAATTATCCTACGTCCCCTTGTTGCAATTTGGTTAAGCAAGGTTTTTTGCAAATTTTCATTTCCCTTTAAAAGTTATCAAAATCTCGTTTTAATTTTGTGCCAAGTTGGAAAAGAGGTCTATAGTTTAGAGCTTATCTCAACTCTTTAAATTTTAAGTGGATTGAGAAATTAGACTGTGATGACATAAAAAACCTTTTTAAATAGGGAAGTGTTTGTGTCAAATGATTCAACTCATAACGTTATTTTTCAGCTCGCCTCCAAACGCGATCCCGAGCAAGAAGAGCAAGCCAAGCAATGGATTTCCACCATTCTTAAGGACGAAGGTTTCTCATTCAACGGCTCTTTCGAGGACGTTCTCAGAGACGGACAAGTATTATGTAGGTAACAAACAGTAATTTTAACAATTGATAACGTAATTTTTAACAAGTATTTTCAATTAATTTATTCTAGGATATGCATTTGTAGACTTAACACTTTTCAAATTAGGAGCGTGAACACCTTTATTTTCATTTAAATTTACAACAAAAATTATGAATTGGTTTAAGCTCATTTGTTAGGGTTTTGTCTATTTTCATTTTCCTAATTCCCATCTGGTTATAAAAATACATAAATAAAGGTTATATATAGGCATTTTGCATTATTGCCTCGGCGCCGTTGTTAAAAAGCGTTAAGAACGCGTTTTAATTGTTGTAAAATCTCCTTGTTTTTAATTTACAAATAAAAACCAAATAATTACAAGACACGACCTAACTTAAAATTTTTAACCATTTTTATATAATATTTATAAATAATTAATATTGAGCTATCTTTCTTATTTAAATATAATACAGGTATTAAAATTAATAGAAGCATTACATGATTAAGGTATTGTCAAATTTACCTTAGAGACTCATTCGCGTGTCAATAAATTTTTTTTATACGGGCACGTTTAAATTTATATTTTGTCAAATTTATCAATATCTTCTATTGTATAAAAAGTATTCTTAATGCTTAAAATGATGACCAAATAGCATTTCTTAAAAAGGTGTTTGAATTTATCCACTTTTAACCTCAAATCAATATCTAATAAAACTTATTCACGGAAACTATAACATTTTTATAACACATTAATAAAAAAGATAGTTGTCGGCATTTAGTAAAAAGATTCCTATTTTGGGTATGTCTATGTTACATATGATTGTTTTCTGTTTAGGGTTATGAACAAACTTCAACCTGGTATTATCAAAAAGATAAATACGAGCGGAGGTGACTTCAAAATGATGGAAAATATAACTAAATTCCAAAACGCAGCCAAGCAATACGGTGTTCCGGATTTAGATGTCTTCCAAACGGTCGATTTGTGGGACAGGAGAAATATTTCACAAGTTACCCAGTGTCTCTACGCCCTCGGACGTGTGGTATAAATTTTATATGTGCTTAAGGGCGCGTTCGGACTTCATTAATTTTTACAAAAAATTTTAGAGATAAATTTTTAAAATTTAGTTTTTTTTTTCAAAAATTTATATTTCAGAAAAATTAATTTAATAGCTGATATAAAAGATTGACGACTTGGTGAAATGCGTTACGGGTCAAAAAGAAAAAATTTTAAAAATTTTTTGAAAAACTGAATGAAGTCTAAACGCTCCTAAATAAATTTTAAAAATTGCTTATCTAAATTTACTAATACCCTGCTGCTTTATCAGAGCCTCCCTCTTCCCTTTTTAAGCGCATGGGTTAAAAACAACACCAACATTTACCGTTAAATAGTTTATAGTTGGTTTTCACATTGGAATGTACCTGGCTCGCTCCATCGTATAAATATCTTCCGGTACTTTTTGACGCCAGCGACATAAGCCCAGTCACCCGCAAACTCGTTCGTGTTAAAAAAATTTTAATCCAAAATATAAAGCGGGCATACGAGACAAACTTTTTTCTCTTTAGAAGACCGTTGTTATATTAATTTTATATTGATGATAATAGTTTTTTTTACATATCTGTAAATATTTTTAAAATGTTTTCCTTTACATGTTGTAAGGCATTAAATTCAGGGCAGTATTGCCCTAAAGTGCCAAACTTGGCCAAATTTAAAAATTAAGTGCTTTATCTAGTTTGTATGTGCAAAATAAATTTTTTAATACCACTGCTAATTTTATGAAATACGTGGTAAAAATTATTTTTATTTTTTTTCCTAAAAATCTACCGCTGTTTTGAAAGTCATTATTATTAAACATAATTTATTAAAATATATTTATTCTAACTTAATGCGACCGATTGAATGCCCTTAGGCAATTGCCCTGAATCGCTTAGAGGTAGCTCTTAATAAACTATTACCTGGTGAAACATAACAAATGATGAATTATTTAAAATTTTTATAAAAATGTAGTCGATAAAGGGTTATTTTTACCAATAGTTTTCTAAGGCCCTACAACAATCATGATCTTTTAAGTCTATTCACTTGTTCTATATCTCTATATTTTGTTAAATGTATTACCAGGCTCAAACCAAACCAGGTTACAATTATCCAATCCTAGGCCCTAAACTTTCGGACGAGAATAAAAGGAACTTTTCCGACGAACAACTCCGTGCCGGTAAATTACTACTTTATTTCCTAATTTATTGTTTTTATTATGTATATGGCCAGTCAAATCTAATTTTTGCATGATTTTATTGAAATTACAATTTATTTACCAAAATTTCCCTATTTTTCATTTTTTTTCGCAAAATATATACCGCAATCACCTATATTTTGATAACACAGACCAGCAGACTTTTAAGAGATTTGAGCTAATTTTAGAGACCAGACCTTGATTTTTAAATCTGTTTACCGTTTATTCTTATTAAATTTTGTGAGCCAGCTTTAACATTGAAAATCCTTGAATAAATGTTAAAAAATTTAAAATAAAAAATTATTTTATATATTAAAACAACTAAACTGTTAAATTTAAACTAAAATTATAGTTTTATCCCTAACGATATATATCTTGTCCTATTTTCCTTTTTTTTAAATTTAAATCTAGTTTTCTAAAGTTTGACTTACCTCTTTGCGCAAAACCCGAAGATAACATATTTAGGTTTTTGGCTAAATATCAGATAGAATAACAAGAAATTAGTAATAGAGGAAAAAGTTAGGAGTCAAAAGCCGACCTGAATGGTGGCCCGTTCGAAACTTGGGTTGGCCAATTTAAAATAATTGAACCAGCCTGTGCTGAGTCGATATTTTATTGCCTCACTATGTGCAATTCCACAAAATTTATACTATACCCTAGGCGCATGTTTATCCCGTTTTTTCACTTTTTTTCGCCAAGATAGCTCGTATACATTTTTGTCTTAGGGCACGTGCAAAATGAGTTCTTATTTTCGTAAAATATTGAAAATTCTAAATTTTAAAAATTTATTTTTTTTTAAAATGATTTCTGAAAAAGCATTATATGTGCATACATTAAATTTGGCAACTTTTTAAAAATTTGCCTTTTATTACAAAATATTTTTTTTTTCAAAATTTTGAAAATTTTACGAAAATAAAAACTCACTTTGCACGTGCCCTTAGGAAGTTAGAGTTCAAATTCGTGCATAAGAAGTTTTTTTCTACGGAAAAATAGTATATGTAACCACTTTAAAGCTGCTGATGGCCTGCTTAGGCAGTAGGCTCTAAACGATATGCCAAGTACGGGCCTAGGCTAAAAACCTAGGTCACCGGCGTGCGATTAAACCTTACTATCCGTCGTCAATGATTGCTTTGCTCGGGTTAAAAGAGTCAAAGCAATCGAGTATGGGAGCTTATAAATGGGAAAAAAAGCTCAAATTCATTTACTTATTTGAATTTGAGTCACAAATACTAAATTATATTTAAAATAAAATTTACTCATAACTAAATTAAAAATATTAAATATTTTTATCACAAATATCTAGGTGAGGGTATTATAAACCTCCAAATGGGTTCGAACAAGGGTGCTACTCAAAAGGGCATGAATTTCGGTAACACGCGACACATCTAAGCATGTATGGAGACAGACAAATGACAATCATTTTGTGAATTTTGCCAAATACAAACACTCACTAATTTAATTTTTTCTTTCTTTCTTTTTTGCTTTTTATTTAATTTTAATCTTTAATTCACATTATTTCTTTATTTTATTTAAGTTTGTTTTTTTCATAGTTAACTAAATTGTAAATTAAAACATTTCTAACGCTCTTTTACCTAGTGCGCATCTCTTTATGTGTAATGACTTAAGTTTTTTTTTCTTTTAACATTTTTATATTTTTATTTCTATAAATTTTTATATATTGGACACATGCAAATTAAACAATTTTGTGCTTTGGTGTTCCTTTTTATTTTGCAAAAGAGCAGTTATTTGATTTTCACAAGACAGATGTGTTTCAACTTGATTACACCAACCGCAAAAAAGCAATTTTTGAAGATATTTTACACCTATTTGTACATTTTTAATAATTATATTTTGTTATAACGTTATAGGACTCTCTAAAAGTTTCCAACAGGTTATTTTAAACAATTTTTATTATTTATCATTCTAAACATATACTTAAACAATTAAAATCGATAAGCCTTTTTTTAGCTTTCAATTTGCATCCTTTTTTAATATTTCATGTGTAATTATTTCCCCATTTACTTTAAAATATACCATATTATTAAATGAAATAAAAACAAATGTGAATTGTATTTTTGCTGATTTAAGTAATTACACATATTGAATGAAGTATTTAAAAATTAAAATTTTATATGCGTTTAACATTGTAAGTAAGAAAGGGAGGCTTTTTCTTTATTGTTGTCTTATCTTGCAAAATTTCAAATTTAAAACTAATTCATTGGCTCAAAAATGGGCAGGTCTATATGGTGTAAAATGAATCGGTCTAAAAGATCATATTACACGAGTTAATATTACACCATAACTTGAAGCTCGAAACAGTTAATAGGCATATGCCTAAAAACTGGATTTGGGTGAAAATCAGAAAAAATAAATTTTTAAGACAAATAACCTCAATGTTTTTATAAAAACATTTATATAAATATAATCTTGTTAAAATTTTCATAAATTGCCCGAAAAAATGGCGCAAAAATTTTAACTCTACCCCTACTTTTACTTAATTCTAACCAACCGTAGCTAAGCGTTACCCCAACTTATAACAACGTAATCCAAATCTAACCCTAGACTTTATATCCTAACCATAACCTAATTCAAACCCTAACTAAACCTTGGGAACCCTCAATTTTATCAACACCTCAAGCCGTGTTCAAAAAAGTTTTTATATTTAAATAAATCTATAATTCCAAAATAACGTGTATAATTAAATTTTGCAACTCTAAAAAAGCATTTCTAATTTTTGAAAATTTTGAATAAAATTTTGAATGTGGCCTTAACCCGCGATTGGTAGGAATGAGAAATTTGTAACGCGAATGCTATGGTGGGGTCCATACGGACTCCAATTTTAAAATAACTTTATAAATTAATTTTTATATTATTTGAAAAGAAATACGTGCTCTTTAATTACATACTAATATAAGTTATCATTAATAAATATTGCAAATTTTATTTGATACAAAGTAGAAAAAAATCTGAAAAATTGAATTTTTTTATTTTTCCATATTACATTAAATAAATCATGCCAGTAAATAAAATGTATCAATATTATTGATCATATCGTGAGGTCTATACATATTTTATTTTCAAATAAAAAATTACTGTTGGCTATTATTTACCATTAAACTAGATATTTTAAAAAGAAAAAAAAATAATCCATATAATTATTATACAATACAAACATTTTATATACTTGATATGTTAAAATATTTAAAAAAATAACTAGAATATAAGGTTGAATTATTTAAGTTTAAATTTACATAGAGGCAATAACATGGTTTTCAACATTAAAATTGAGAGGGTGGGGTCCATATGGACCCCAATAGAATTTCTAATTTCTAAACAAATTTTGTTTATAGACTTAGACCAAATTTTATTTACTATTTTCGTTTATTATATATTTAAAAAATAAGTCACAAAAATTTGGACCATAATATATAAAATTTTTAAAGATATTCAGATTCAAGATGTGCTGGGGTCCGTATGGACCCCACAGTGCTAATCGCGGGTTAAACAAAATTTTCCTGTTAAGACTTAAGCCTCAATAACAATTTGGTACGAGACCCAATGCACAAGTTCAGTAAGATCAAAATGGCGTCAGTTTTATGACTGACTGATGAGTTCCATAAAACTGGAGGAGAATATATTAAATAATTATTTATGAAGTTTTTATTAGACCCGTTACAAAACACCAGGCTCAGTCGGTTAGTTGTAGGCGCCCCTACAAAATCTTACCAAGCGCCTAATACAAACATTTTCACAAATTTTTTGTAATATCCCGTTATATACTATATATCGCAAATCGCCCCAAAGCATTGCTTAGATTGCCCTTGTGCGGCTCTGGGAAATATTAAATTCAGCCTAAAAGTGTAGATCGCCTTAAAGAGTCTCCTCTTTTGAGGTTAGAATTAAATATTATATATTAAAATTTATTGAAAAAAATAACGATATAACAAAATATTGCAATAATATTAATTACTCAATTTAATATGTAACTTTTGTCAACAATTTGTACCAGAAAAGGAAGCTTATAGTCGCAGACGCAAAAGGCTTATAGAAAAATTCGTTTATACTTTTTCTATAGCTCGGTCTTATAAAACTTTATAAAAAATATATTAAATTCTTTAGCCGTGGTTTTAGATTAGGGGATTGTCTAGTACTCGGCAGGGCTAAAAGGGGCTGTGCCCGGACGGGTATGCCGTCTTTTTCAAGTTTATGGCAAGAGGGCATTGTTTTACTGGTTTTTGACTTTTGCCAGGGTTGTAAAGCCTGCATGCTGTAATATTCCGAAAAATGCGGCGTCATTTCGATGGATATTATGGTATTGGTGGAGAGACGCACTTAATCCTATTGACTCCAAGGGTTATAAATATCGGCGTACAGCAATTTCAAGGCCCCTCGCCATAAATACATTGAGTTTTGGCACATATAAAATTGATTATGTATATTTTTAATTGAAGAGTGAGCACTCTGATACAAATTCCCCGTCATCCATACGGCTCTATTATTGGCCTTGTAAAGAATTTATTGTAAATGTGCCATAATCTCAATAATAATTTATTAAAACTTAATAGACACGTTCAATAAGCTCTGACCAATTAATAGCAAATTCAATGAGAAACAAATGGGTTTGGGGTTATTTCCGAAAAAAAGAACCCAAACGTCTTGCATGTAAAAAACAATTAATAAATATCACAAAAAATAAGTTCATGGAAACATAAAAGCATACATTTCCATAATGGCCCTATCTCATATATATTTTTCGTTTTTCGTAATATCTTCCGCCTTCGGCTCCTCAGATCCTTCTATATCGGAAAAATGGCATTTTTAACCAAATTGACTGATTTTGCGACCTCGAGAATACCCTAATAATAATTTAAGAATCTTTTTTTTATAAAAAATCCCTTGTAACTTAGATTTTTTATGTCAAATAATTAGAAATAAAATTATTTAATATATCAAGTTCTTACATCAGCATTTAAATATGAATATTCCGCGTCTAAACTTAAATACGAAACGATATATTATCGGTTTGACAAAAGTAATATTTAAAGTTTGATATTAACAGTTTAGTTATTGTAATTATGCAGAAAATAATTTCAAATTATTTTATCTTTATTTTGATATGTTTTTTTTAATTTTCAATGTTTATGGCTGACTTTACTAGGTTTGATTAAAAAAAAGTAAACTGATCTAGAATTCCTAAGATGGCAGGTTTGATCTCTGTAGTAAGCTCATAACTCAAAAATTTGTCCTGTGTAATAGTAGGGATGTTTGCTAGAGCTATCTGGGCTGATGCAACTAAATAGTAGGAAAAACAAATTTCACAATTAACATTGTCGTTAGATAAAAAAAATTTATGGCAACTATACATTTAAATCAGCTTAGTAGCAAACATTTTTGTTTTACACACAGGAGATGTGTTTGTTTTGAGGATGTTATAAGCAGCAGTGGGTAAAACATTTAACCTAAGGCCAAATATTAAAAAAAAAAATACTGCCAAAAACAAAAAATTATAATTTAGATATTTAACAATATTTTTGTTGTAAAAAACCTAGACACTACTAACAAAAAACCAACATTTATAGGGGACAGATATGGGAAAAACCTAAACCCATTTTTAAACAACAAAAAACATTCAGACTTGTTTTTTAGTAGAGGCTCTAAATTGTTTACAATTATTTTGCTACTCTAATTAAAAATAATTGTTTGCATAAAATTGCTTATTTTACTTTTTACATAAATATTTGTAGAATTTTTAAGCTGGACAAGACATAAATAATTTATTTTAGGCAGCACATATATGCTACAAACCTACCACAGGTTCAGCAATATTTTACCACCAACCTCACGCTATAAATAATATAATTTTCACCCAAATCTTTATTTATGGAAGTGAAATATTATCTAAATAAAAAGTTTCTTTTTTGTAAAGTAAACTATATAATCTTTTCAAAATGATGTAAAAGAGCAAACCATTAGCTAATCAGACAATAAGAATAGAGAAGTGAAAATAATTTATTGTGTGTAATCAATTTAAAAATGAAATGCATAAATATCAATAAGTTGATGCATGAAGATAGAATTTCATCTGAACCTATAAAAAATAAATGTTAGCAAGGCATGAAACAGCAATTATATAAATTATTCTGTGATAAACAAGCATATAGAATATACCCTTTTATTAATTAGAGGAAAAAACAAGTTTAACCTCTTGCCCAATAAAAGGAAATTATATGTAAATAAAAATAATACATTAATTCTTAGAGTCCAACAAAACATAAAGACGAGACGGATATGTATAAAAACATTTTTCACTCATAAAGGCACACGTGAACTATTTTCAAGAACCCTGTCTTAAATTAATCTTTAATCTATAGGATAATTAGAGTAAAAATTAATTGCCTTTATTTAATTAATTATAAACAATGTAAAAAGTATTTTAATTCATTACTGAATAATTAAAGAATTTATATAAACTATATAGATTGTTTAGCAAATGTTTTGCATTTTCTAATATATTTTCTGAACTAAAATTACAAAATACTATAAAATTTTTATTTATAAATCAAATTCCTAACCTAAAATTGCTAGGTCTTGAGCCTACTTAACCAACCTCATATAAAAAATAGTTAAGGACACATTGGGCAAATTTTTATTATAAAATTAAACTTTAGGTTTATTTGCCTATTAAAATATTTTGATTGGTATATTATTTAAAAATGACAATTTAATAAATTATTTGCACTTTTAGGTTTATCATAATAACTGCTTAAAATAATCGAATAAACTTAAAAATCTACAAGTAGTTAATGCACAGGTTAATGTAAGTTTTTTAATTAAATAAATGGGTTTAAGATTGATCTATTATCCCAAAATTTGATAATACAACTTTGTTTTGCCCTTTTTTTTATTGAAAAAAATAATAGGTGTACTTTTTTTATACACTGATATAAGTTTTAATTATATTACTCATTTTATTTTGCATAAATATTATTACACAGGTCAACAAATATCAATGTCAAAAACGTGAATTTTATTAAAACATAAAAGAATGCATTCCCATGATGGCCTAATCTCTTATATATTTTTCGTTGGCTCCTTAGATCCGTCTATAACAAAAAATGACCTTTTTTGACCATGACAGATCTAAATATACCCTATGAAAGTCCCTTGTTACTTATATTTTTAATCACAAATAATGGAAAATAATTTTTATTAATATATCAAGCTCTTATATCGGCAAACAAAATATTTCTCGTCCAAACTTAAATACGACATGATATATTATCGGGTTTTAATGAAAACATTATTTGAAGTTTGAATTTAACATTTTAACTATTGTGAATATACAAAAATAAAATTTCAATTTATTTATGTTTTTGAATCTTATTTGGTTTTTTGACCTTTTTTCTAATTTTTAATATTTATAACTGACTGACTAAGTTTGATTAGGAAAAACGGTAAACGGATTTGATATTCTTTAAGATGGCAGGTTTGATCTCTGAAGTTAACTCATAACCCTCAAAAAATTGTTGACCTGTGTTGTTAAATTGGTTGGTGAAAAAAAATTAAAAAAATTTGTTGAAATTTGTTAGGCATTTCCTAAACAAAAAAAAACATTAATTCTCATTTTTTGATTTAATTTTTTTTTTAAAAAAGATTATAGTTTTGAAATTAGTATTCGCCGCAGCCATTAGATCTTACAAATTCATGAAAAAAAAATATTGTGATATAAAAAATTATTTTCGCTACTAATAGATAATTAATTCTTATTTTATATAAATTAAAAAGATTTTAAACCAAATAATTTTGACAATGTAAAATATAATCTACTATACAATTTTCAAACTCGATTTTTCTTTGCTACGCTAGATCTCGGAGATGGTTTGTAGTTGACCGACGTGTGAGGTGTGGTTTTGTAGGGTAGGTTGAGAAGGTGTGCGGAAAGATAGTTAGGAAGCGATCGAGACTTCCGGTGAGTGTAAAAAACCGAACTTTAAAAAGTTTTTTCGAGCAGTAGCGATAAAAAAAAATTGTTTGTCGAAAAGGTGCCTAGGAATGTCGAGTTTGTATTTTTATCCACTAGGAAGTTTTATTTTTTGTTTAAACGACGAAATTCTCTCAGGGCTTTAAATGGTAAGGTTTTATTTTGAAATTTTTTTAGGTTAATTATTATAATATTGCCCACGTTTTTGGAAAGTTTCGAGATTTTATCAGCTTCCGTTACCGTTTAAGGTTAAACAGGGGATTAAAATTTGAACTTTACACTCGGGATCGGTGTGACAAAAATTCTGACTACAGATTTTTCTTAAATTTTTATCGAATCATAATAGTATAGTCCTTTACCTTTTCTTAAAATTTCAGACTCTTTTAGCCCATAGGAGCCGAGTTAGCGGCCCGGTACCGAAAGGTACATAAATGTACCTTTTGGGATTTCGGTCTTAAAGAGTAGTTAAAAAATATTTTTTAAACGTCCTTATCCATAATATATGTAAGCAAGTTAGGTCCTTAAAATTTATGCAAATTGAAGCTCTTCAGCTATAGCGGTGTGAAAGACCTAGGGCGCCAAACCCTGGAAATCATGTTGCTCTGTACGAATTAAATTAACACACAAAAGGTCGCCAAAACGATCAAAATTTGTCTTATCCTATTCCTTAATGATAGTTTTATCGTGGAATAAAGTGACATAGCTACTTTATTTGTTTTGCTAAGATTGGGCCATATATTTTCAGGTACAAAAATACACCTATAAGCAGGCAATACGTAAAAGTTAAATTTTATTTATAATACATATATATTCTATTTGAAATGTTTATATTAATTTATTATATTAAAGTGGTCCGGGCCCGGACCCCCTTTGTTTAGTAAAATAATGTTATACTGAATAATTGTACCTTAAGACAACTGTCTTTTTTTTGAATTTAATATTAAACATATGTTAATACAAAACCACCCAACACACCACTCAACTATATACCGTCTCCGAATTCTAACGTAGCAAAGGAAAATCGAGTTTGAAAGTTAAATAGTAGATGATATAGGAATTTCAAGTAAATTTAATGATATTTTTTAGGAATTTAAAGACATTAAAAATGCATTTGATAATGTCTATAACATAAACTAAGATATTATTTTTTGTTTTTTAACAATTAACTTAAATCATTTAGTATAAATTTTAGGATCTTTGAGTCTTGATTTGTCGGAAAGTCATTCAGAGTTAGTTTTTGGATTTTATACTGATTTTTTTGGGCTGTATTTGCTTTAATTTTCATAGAAAAGTATATAGGAATAATTCTTTTCTTTTAACTTCAGATCTTGGATATGATGATATTTGCTACCAAATGGGTTTCTATTTAGGGATTTATATGTTAGTATTTTAATTTATTGAATTAAATAGATTTAGTCTGAATTAGTACTTGAATTTGTAATTAGAATAATTAGTTATTACAGCTTTTGGTATATTTGGATTATGTCAGATTTAATTTTATTTGGAATTTAATTTTTTATACAAAATTTTTTTAATTTTTATGTATATTTAAAAAAAAACTTTTTAAATATTTGATATTTCAATTTTATTAGATTAATTTCAATTTTATTTAAAATTTAATTCTTTTTAAAAAATTTTTTTATTTTTCATGAATTTTTTTTTTAATAAATTTTTTTATTATTTCATAATTTTTATGAATTACTTTGAAAAAATTTTCAATTTTATTTGGAATTTAATTCTTTAGACAAATTTTTTTTAATTTGTATATTTTAAAAAAAGCTTTTTAAATATTTGATATTTTTTCATGAATTTTTATTTAAATTTTTTCATTTTATTTGATTAATTTTTTTAAAAATTTTTTTTTTAATTTTTATGTATATTTTTAAAAAACTTTTTAAATTTTAATAAGTTTTTTTAAATTATTTATTTTTTTTATAATCAAATTAAATATTTAAATATATCGACTGATCGTGTACACAGCCAATCAGTTTACTTAAAATGTCGTGTACACAGCCAATCAGTTTAATTAAAATGTCATGTTGCCCGGGCGGAGCTGGGCCACATGGGCTAGTTTACAAATTATAAAAAGATAGGATATTAATTATAAATATGAAAGAAAGAAAAAAAAATAAAATAAAATATTCTGAATATCCATTCTAGAATCCTCTCCATGTATAATTAAAAAAAATAATTATTTTTCAAAATTTCTATTGATATTTTTGCCTGATGCTAACTAAAATTCGGTGAAATAAAATAATTTTTATTTAGTTTATCAATGTGTTTAAAGATTTTTAAGACTTCAAGATCATAAAAGATCCAGAAGTTGTGGCAATAATCGGGATAATTTTAACGGAATTAAAAAAATAATTTCTTGTCTTTAATATTTCGGCATATTAAATAAGATCTTAAAATTTGAAGGGGCCAGAGGAACAACACACGTATTCCAAAATTAGGGTTTCTCTTCAGAGTAGGGAACAAGGGTTTTGCCATCCGGTAAGTATTATAAGATAAGCCAGGTTCTTAAACATTAGGTAAATTAGCCTTTTTAATAAAATTGGCGAATTCAATTAACCTTATTGTGTCTCATTTTTATTCGAACAATGTAAGGGATGCTACCACGATCGGTCAGAGTCTTGCATCTGCAAATGTAGGGAGGTAAAACGAATTTCTAGACGCCAAAGCGTGGACTTCGTTATAATTAATCTTCATACTGTAAAAGGCCTCTTACCATTCATAGCCTGAATTATATAAGAAGAGAGTGATCTAAAGGGATTTGTGCGTCATGTCTTCACTCTGTAATAGGTCTACAAGGAAGTTTAACGCTAAGCATATATCCCATTCTTATTGATCACCAGTTTCAGTGGTAAAGCCGTCTTCGAAATGGCTGCGGCTAAAACTAATTTCAAAATTGGAAAAAAAAAATTTTTATTTAATTTTACCGATGATATCAAAAAATGAGAATTTTGTAATTTGGTTATTTTAGGATATGTCAAACAAATTTTTCGATTTTTTGAATTTTTTTAACACTAGCCACCTTAATGTTCATCCAACGCGCTCGATTTTTTTTGTACGATTTTATTAACTAGCCGCAGCCTATACTATAAAAACTTTTATATATTAAATAAAACTAACACGATAAAAAATGAAATCGCAATTTTTCGAGTAATTTACATAAAGGTTATATCCTGATTATCAACATTAAAATTGACCATGTGAGGTTAATACGGACCAGGCACGATTCTAGACCCCTTTGGGGGGGGGGGGGGCAGTGCCCCCCAAAAGTTTTTGATTGCCCCCTGTTAGTATTCAAATCATTTGGTACTTGTATTCTAATTTATATACTTGGATATACTTCTATTATTCCTATGTAAATTTCTACTCTATATATATATGGGACATTCAATAATAAACCAGCATATATTTTTATATCCTCTCTTATTACATTGGCGACGATGAATTCTACAACTTCCCCGTTGAAACTGGAAAACCTGGCCGATTCTCTCGCGAAAATTACAATTGAACCATATGCAATGGACCTGGACTTTACCAAGTACATAAAATACATAGAGAGAATCCTCACAGCAAAAGGAGCCCAGGTTAACGACGCAAACATAAAAAGCTTATTCCTAGCTTATGGGGGAATACGCAATATAACCAAGACTAAAAATATTTTATACCCAAACGATATCGACCAGACCCCCTGGCCAAATATTATGCAAGCTGGACTTCAGGTCTTCGCTCCAACGAAAAATATTTTTACATCTCGGTTTGAATTTGTCAAACTTCAACGAAAAGACACGGAATCCATAACACAATTTCTAGAACGTGTCAAAATTATGGCCGAAAAAGCAAGTTTTACCGGGGATGTTACGGAGAGAATTCGGGATCAATTCATAGCGGGTCTAAACCAACCACGATTAGAGATGGACCTACATACCCGTTTCCCAGAAGCAATGGACAACGGTAAACCTGTAGCTTTAAATACAATAGTAGAGTTGGCACTAGCCTATGAAGCGGCCCAACAGTCTACATCATCTTCGGGTGTTAATAGTCTCAAAAAACAGGAGACATATAGGAACGACAAAGGGCAGGGGCAACACCAACAGAAAAGGGGTTACAAACAAAATAATCCCACCTGGAAAAATTATCATCCAGTATGCCCAAAATGTGCGCGTGACCATGGTAACAACACATGCCCAGCCAAAGGTAAGAAATGTTTTAAATGCAACGGATTTAATCATTTCAGCAAAACCTGTCGTTCTGCCACTACAATTAGAACCGTAGACACGATCAATTTGAACCTAGGTGCCAATACTAGGCTACCGTCTATCAAGGTGAATATCGACGGCAACATGACGCGAATGCTCTATGCCACCGGAGCCGATGCTTCGCTCATCAACGAAGAGCTGTGGAAGAAACTAGGCTCACCCGCAATAAAGCCGTCGAACCCTATAACATCGTACGGACACAATAGAATCGAAACACTGGGTAAAACCCGTGTTAAGGTGGACCTGAAAGATGGATCGAGTCCAAGATCATTGGAATGCTATGTTACGTCGCGTAATGACCTCCCACACATCTTTGGGATCCCCTGGATCATAGAATTTGGTTTCCCGTGGCCCAAACTTGTTTGCATAAACAATATAGCATCGCCCAACGCAGCACAAATACTGGAAAAATTTGCTGATCTTTTTACAGATGGTTTAGGATGTTACACAGGTAAACCGATAAAAATCTTTTTAAAACCAAACGCCGTGCCAAAAAGATTCCCTTGTCGCCGAGTTCCCATGCCACTTAAACATAAAGTGGAGGAAGAGATTCAACGGTTACTACAGGCAAACATCCTAAAACCAATCGACCAATCACAGACCCAAGTTGAGTGGACAACCCCTACAGTCAACGTCCCCAAGATTGATGGGCAACTGCGGATGTGTGCCGACTACAGAATCACAATCAATCCTTACCTGCTGGAGGACTCGCACGTCATCCCAACATTCGATGAGCTCGTCTCAAAGATTGCTGGGGGACAAACCTTCTCGACGTTAGACTTAAAAGACGCGTACCTCCAAATCCCCATCCACGAAGAATCTCAGACACTACTGAGTATTGCAACCCACACTGGCGTTTTTACTTACCAGCGCCTTCCGTTCGGACTGAGCTCGGCGCCCACAATTTTTCAACGAATAATGGACAATCTACTAAGGGACAGTCCTGGTACAGCTGTCTACCTGGACGATGTTTTAGTCACCGAAAGCACTCATGAGGATCATATAAAAAACCTAGAACAGGTAATAGGAAAGATAAAGAAGGCGGGACTTAAACTAAAAAAAATAAAGTCAGACTTTTTGAGCCGGAAGTTACGTACCTCGGTTATGTTATTTCCGCTGAGTGGCATACGTCCTTCTAAAGACAAGGTCGAGGCTATAGCAGAATGCCCAATACCGAATAATAAAACACAACTCAAATCGTTTTTAGGACTTTTAAATTTCCACGAAAGGTTTATTCCTCACCTTCACCCACTTATAAGTCAATTACATACCCTCACTGGTTCCAAACAACCGTGGAATTGGACCGAAAAACACACCGCAACCTTCCGAAAAGCTAAAACCCTAATAGCGGAGGACGTCGTACTATCGGCTTATGACCCAAAACTACCCGTAGTCCTAGAAACCGATGCCTCCCTCGATGGTTTTGGCGCCGTCCTTTCACATATGACACAAACTGGTAAACGTCCTATTGCGTATGCATCCAGAAAATGCAACGCCGCAGAGAAAAACTATTCTACCATTGAACGCGAAGGAAAAGCCATACTCTATGGGCTTGAAAAATTCAGAAATTTTATTTATGGGAGACACGTAAAAATTATAACCGACCATCAACCGTTAGTAAAATTGTTCGGCCCCACAAGAGACTTAGACCAAGTAACTAGTACGCGTTTACTTAGATGGATCTACAAAGCCTCAGCTTATGACTATGATGTCGCGTACGAACCGGGGAAAACAAACCTCGCTGATTGCCTTTCCCGTCTCCCGGTAGAAAACCCCAAATTTAACTTCGATGATGATGATGAAGCATGCAACCAAGTACGTTTATTAACGCTAAACGAGTTTGAGCTGAACCGAAATAGTCTACGCCTCGAAACAAAAAAAGACGTAGTCCTAAACAAGGTTCTTTCCGCGTTGCGTAACAACAATTGGGAACCCGCAGAACTTAAACCATACGCGGTACGAAAGAACGAAATTGAGGAAACTTATGGAATTTTGTATCTTAAGGACAGGATAATAGTTCCCAAACGACTTCAACCACATGTACTAAAGTTTTTACATATAGGACACCCGGGGCTCGTGCCCATGAAAACTCTGGCTAGGACTTCAGTGTTTTGGCCCGAAATGGATGCAGATTTTGAAAAAATAACCAAGACTTGTCAACAATGTCAAACTACCCGCGTTAATTGCCCCGAACAACCAACCTACAAATGGAATTTCAACACGGCCCCCTGGGAAAGGATCCATATAGACATCGCTGGGCCAGTAGACGAATTTTATTGGCTAGTAATAGTTGATAGCTATTCCCTGTGGGTTGAGGTTGAAATCCTAAAATCCATTACCTCCCAAACGATCCTTGCTCGCCTGGCACAAATTTTTGCGCGGTGGGGGTTTCCAAGGATACTAGTTAGCGATAACGCACCTAATTTCACCTCTGAACTTTTTACCTCCAAACTACGGAGTATGAACATAAAAACGGTTACCTCTTCGCCATACCACCCCCGAACAAATGGTTTGGTTGAACGTGTAATTGGAACACTAAAAAGGCACTACACAGCCACCCGAAAAGCAGGTATATCTCCACGTGAAGCACTAAACGATGTCCTGTGGGCTTACCGCACATCGAAGCATTCGGCCGTGCAAGAAACCCCTGCGAAGCTTTTCCTAAAAAAAGACCTTCCTAACCCACTCAGTTGGATGAAAGTGAAACCAGCCGACTTTATAGACAATTCAACACCGTCTGGTAAAGAACTAGCCCAAGATTCGGTTTGGGTAAAAAATGAAACGACAAAAGGCTGGCGGGGGAAATCGAGGAGAGAACAGGTCTCTATTCTTATAAAGTGAGGGACCATGAAAGAACAATGCGTAAACACGCCGACCAGTTGAGACCAGCTGTCGAACTTGAAAGCCCATCCCCACCGAACTCAAACGAAGTTGTCCCTGAGGAGCGGCGCTATCCATCCCGGATACGTCACCCCCCGGACCGTCTTCAGGTTGGACACTAAAAAAAAGGGGGACAGTAATGTTAGTATTTAAATCATTTTGAGATACTTGTATTCTAATTTATATACTTGGATATACTTCTATTATTCCTATGTAAATTCCTACTCTATATATATATGGGACATTCAATAATAAACGAGCATATATTTTTATATCCTCACTTATTACACCCCCAAAATGTTTCCGAAGGGTACTTTATTCCTCACCCCTACCCCACTTTAAAAAATTTATGGGTACGCTTCTGGCTACAAAGCAGCGTTGAGCTTGGTTAGTAGTTGTATGGATGACCGTTAACTGATCCTATAGAGGTTCATTTTTTTGAGAGCCTAAGCATATACCGGCGCATTTTAAACCAATTTATCTCAACGGGGTCTGCTGTAGAGTTAAAAGAGGCAAAATCCTAACGAGTATGGCGTCTCCTAATAGGGACATCTAGAGGATAATTCACAGGTGTTAATTAAAAAATCTTTAATTCATTTCTAGTAAACCGTGAAAATAATTTTTTTATAATTATCTTTTTTGATAATTGTTATAACAGCCCTAAATATGTTAACCACTAGGTAAGTGCATAAACCCCAGCACATCTACAAATTTAAATATTTTCAAATATATAGTATATTTTGTTTTGTGACTTTTTTTTATATATGGGCACGTGCAAAGTGAGCGTTTATTTTTTTGGAAATTTCAAAATTTTAAGAAATTTGATTTTGAAATAAAACGCAAATTTTTCAAAGGTTGTCAAATTTAGTTTATGCACATAAAATGCTTTTTCTGAAATAAAAAATTTTTAAAAAAATGAAAAAAATAAAATTTTTAAAAATTTCAGAATTTTCAAAATTTTACGAAAATAAAAACTCACTTGGCACGTGCCCTATAAAACAAATAAAAATAGAAAATATAGTAACAACAATATATGTTTAGAAATTACATGTTCTATTAGGGTCCGTATCAGGCCCGATTCTAGCTTTTCCATTTTAGGGGGGGGGGGCAAAAAAAACTCGTAGGGGGCAGAAAAAAATTTTTTGCCGCCTTCGGCGGCAAAATTGGCCGTGACCTTCGGTCACGGCAAAAAATATACATGTACAACAAATAGAATCCATGTTCAAAATTTTTTAACAAATTAATAGTAATTTATTATATTCTTAAATTAAAAAAAAATGAATTTATAAATTGAATATGTGAATTAAAATTTATTGTTTTCACTAAAATTTGCTTAAATAGATATGAGATTTGAATTAATTGTAAGTATAGTTTTATCATTTGGTAACATTGCGCATGAAAATTAAAAATATGATATATATGAATGATAAAAATGAATTATATAAAACTTTGGATTTTAGAAAATGAATAGTAAAAGAAGATTGATTATCATGAAAACAAATTGTATAAGTATGCTAATTTGGAAGAATATATATGAAAAAACACTGGTTATATATAACTAGTAATTAATATTAGGGTAAAAAATTTAATAAAACATGAACATAAACGTTAAATGCGCATAAAAAAAAACTGCAACCATGTTAAAATAGTAAGCAATAATTAGCTGATTATGAGCAGTGTTTTGTATTGATCAAACTATTTTATCTTAGAGGATTTTAATTAAATTACAATATTCATCAAAATTCAACGCCCCTAGTTAATGATTTTTCAGAGCCAAATCACCTTTAAGCAGGTCACTACTTGTCAGCCGTTATTATCCTTCTTAAAGAAGAAAATGTGGCCTCACAACTCGACGTTGAAGAACCAATTAACAAACTTATAGAAAATATGTTAAATAGATTAGGAAACGCATCTTTGTAATCATATAAAAATTTAACAAAATCAATAGTAACACATTCTTTGTAATTATTAAGTTTCTTATTAAAAAATTTTTGGCTACGTCAATTTCTTTAGATAATGAATATCAATATTACTTATTTTTAAAAGAGGCTTTAATTTATTTATATCTAAAATAAAGGTTAATCAAATTTATAAAGGGAATCTAAAGATTTTAAACAACTATTTTCGGTAAAAAATCTATTATCAAAATATAAATAAATCAATAATATTAAAATAAATACTTTTTACTTCATCATTTATATTTAAAATATTTTCGAACTTATGAGTAGAAAATAAATAAAAATCAGAAAAATCTTTAGGTTTAGTTTTTCTTTTATCCATAGTAAATTATTGTCATTTAAAAAATATTAATATCAAAACAATTTTTGAATAAACCTTCTAATGTATTTTTATTTCTTATTTTTTTAATTTCTAATAAACAATGGTGTATTAAATCAGAAGTTTTAGAAATATAAATCGTTCTGCATTGAAATTGATCTATAATTATTTTTAATAAATAAAATAATTTTTCAATTAAATACAAAAAAATAAATAGATGATTATAAATATGGTCAAAAAACCCCGATTCGGCCCTGTGACTTGAAGATATAAAAGTTTTTTTATTTTTAATTTTTAAAAGAATATTAAATATTTCTGTGTAATTAAAAAAAAACAATGGGCAGGTAGTGACCACACCACCAATGGGGAAACAGCCGGGGTATGGTCCCGCATTCACTAAATACCTTGATTGCATCATGTTGAAAAAATTTATGAAGGGAAGAAAAATTATCATAAAAATCTTTCCCTTCACTTAAAATAAGACAATCTTTACAACAAGATGCAATCGGTAAAGCAGTGAATATACGGGACCTGGTGTCCAGCTATTTTCTTAGAAATACTTGAACACCATTTTTTTCCCGGGCATTACGTTCGCCCCATCGTAGCATTGTGCGATCAGGTTCTTTGGTTCTAGATTATATTCTAACAAAAGATTGTTGTTAACTGAGACAATTTCTTAGGCATCAGATTTATGAATTGGTTTCACAAATATAAAGCTTTCTGTAAAATCAAATTTTTCTATATATTTCTGTTAGTTTGATCTCTCTTGCGGATAAGAAGTATTAATGAATAAAAACACTTTAAAAAAAAGTAAATATTTTTAGGATAATTTTTTTTAAATATTTTTGACGGAGCAAATTTAATTATATTATGCGGAAGAAATAAAATTGCTATGTATTTTTGGGGGGGGGGGGGGCAAATTCAATTTTTTTTTGGAGGGGGCGGGGGTGGGGCAAACATAAAATTACTATGTATTTTGGGGGGGGGGGGGCAAATTCAATTATTTGGGGGGGGGGGGGTGTATATAAAAATATATGCTGGTTTATTATTGAATGTCCCATATATATATAGAGTAGAAATTTACATAGGAATAATAGAAGTATATCCAAGTATATAAATTAGAATACAAGTACCAAAGGATTTGAATACTAACATTACTGTCCCCCTTTTTTTTAGTGTCCAACCTGAAGACGGTCCGGGGGGTGACGTATCCGGGATGGATAGCGCCGCTCCTCAGGGACAACTTCGTTTGAGTTCGGTGGGGATGGGCTTTCAAGTTCGACAGCTGGTCTCAACTGGTCGGCGTGTTTACGCATTGTTCTTTCATGGTCCCTCACTCTATAAGAATAGAGACCTGTTCTCTCCTCGATTTCACCTTCTCGCCAGCCTTTTGTCGTTTCATTTTTTACCCAAACCGAATCTTGGGCTAGTTCTTTACCAGACGGTGTTGAATTGTCTATAAAGTCGGCTGGTTTCACTTTCATCCAACTGAGTGGGTTAGGAAGGTCTCTTTTTAGGAAAAGCTTCGCAGGGGTTTCTTGCACGGCCGAATGCTTCGATGTGCGGTAAGCCCACAGGACATCGTTTAGTGCTTCACGTGGAGATATACCTGCTTTTCGGGTGGCTGTGTAGTGCCTTTTCAGTCCAATTACACGTTCAACCAAACCATTTGTTCGGGGGTGGTATGGCGAAGAGGTAACCGTTTTTATGTTCATACTCCGTAGTTTGGAGGTAAAAAGTTCAGAGGTGAAATTAGGTGCGTTATCGCTAACTAGTATCCTTGGAAACCCCCACCGCGCAAAAATTTGGGCCAGGCGAGCGAGGATCGTTTGGGAGGTAATGGATTTTAGGATTTCAACCTCAACCCACCGGGAATAGCTATCAACTATTACTAGCCAATAAAATTCGTCTACTGGCCCAGCGATGTCTATATGGATCCTTTTCAGGGGGCCGTGTTGAAATTCCATTTGTAGGTTGGTTGTTCGGGGCAATTAACGCGGGTAGTTTGACATGGTTGACAAGTCTTGGTTATTTTTTCAAAATCTGCATCCATTTCGGGCCAAAACACTGAAGTCCTAGCCAGAGTTTTCATGGGCACGAGCCCTGGGTGTCCTATATGTAAAAACTTTAGTACATGTGGTTGAAGTCGTTTGGGAACTATTATCCTGTCCTTAAGGTACAAAATTCCATAAGTTTCCTCAATTTCGTTCTTTCGCACCGCGTATGGTTTAAGTTCTGCGGGTTCCCAATTGTTGTTACGCAACGCGGAAAGAACCTTGTTAAGGACTACGTCTTTTTTTGTTTCGAGGCGTAGACTATTTCGGTTCAGCTCAAACTCGTTTAGCGTTAATAAACGTACTTGGTTGCATGCTTCATCATCATCATCGAAATTAAATTTGGGGTTTTCTACCGGGAGACGGGAAAGGCAATCAGCGAGGTTTGTTTTGCCCGGTTCGTACGCGACATCATAGTCATAAGCTGAGGCTTTGTAGATCCATCTAAGTAAACGCGTACTAGTTACTTGGTCTAAGTCTCTTGTGGGGCCGAACAATTTTACTAACGGTTGATGGTCGGTTATAATTTTTACGTGTCTCCCATAAATAAAATTTCTGAATTTTTCAAGCCCATAGAGTATGGCTTTTCCTTCGCGTTCAATGGTAGAATAGTTTTTCTCTGCGGCGTTGCATTTTCTGGATGCATACGCAATAGGACGTTTACCAGTTTGTGTCATATGTGAAAGGACGGCGCCACAACCATCGAGGGAGGCATCGGTTTCTAGGACTACGGGTAGTTTTGGGTCATAAGCCGATAGTACGACGTCCTCCGCTATTAGGGTTTTAGCTTTTCGGAAGGTTGCGGTGTGTTTTTCGGTCCAATTGGTTGTTTGGAACCAGTGAGGGTATGTAATTGACTTATAAGTGGGTGAAGGTGAGGAATAAACCTTTCGTGGAAATTTAAAAGTCCTAAAAACGATTTGAGTTGTGTTTTATTATTCGGTATTGGGCATTCTGCTATAGCCTTGACCTTGTCTTTAGAAGGACGTATGCCATCAGCGGAAATAACATAACCGAGGTACGTAACTTCCGGCTCAAAAAGTCTGACTTTATTTTTTTTTAGTTTAAGTCCCGCCTTCTGTATCTTTCCTAGTACCTGTTCTAGGTTTTTTATATGATCCTCATGAGTGCTTCCGGTAACTAAAACATCGTCCAGGTAGACAGCTGTACCAGGACTGTCCCTTAGTAGATTGTCCATTATTCGTTGAAAAATTGTGGGCGCCGAGCTCAGTCCGAACGGAAGGCGCTGGTAAGTAAAAACGCCAGTGTGGGTTGCAATACTCAGTAGTGTCTGAGATTCTTCGTGGATGGGGATTTGGAGGTACGCGTCTTTTAAGTCTAACGTCGAGAAGGTTTGTCCCCCAGCAATCTTTGAGACGAGCTCATCGAATGTTGGGATGACGTGCGAGTCCTCCAGCAGGTAAGGATTGATTGTGATTCTGTAGTCGGCACACATCCGCAGTTGCCCATCAATCTTGGGGACGTTGACTGTAGGGGTTGTCCACTCAACTTGGGTCTGTGATTGGTCGATTGGTTTTAGGATGTTTGCCTGTAGTAACCGTTGAATCTCTTCCTCCACTTTATGTTTAAGTGGCATGGGAACTCGGCGACAAGGGAATCTTTTTGGCACGGCGTTTGGTTTTAAAAAGATTTTTATCGGTTTACCTGTGTAACATCCTAAACCATCTGTAAAAAGATCAGCAAATTTTTCCAGTATTTGCGCTGCGTTGGGCGATGCTATATTGTTTATGCAAACAAGTTTGGGCCACGGGAAACCAAATTCTATGATCCAGGGGATCCCAAAGATGTGTGGGAGGTCATTACGCGACGTAACATAGCATTCCAATGATCTTGGACTCGATCCATCTTTCAGGTCCACCTTAACACGGGTTTTACCCAGTGTTTCGATTCTATTGTGTCCGTACGATGTTATAGGGTTCGACGGCTTTATTGCGGGTGAGCCTAGTTTCTTCCACAGCTCTTCGTTGATGAGCGAAGCATCGGCTCCGGTGGCATAGAGCATTCGCGTCATGTTGCCGTCGATATTCACCTTGATAGACGGTAGCCTAGTATTGGCACCTAGGTTCAAATTGATCGTGTCTACGGTTCTAATTGTAGTGGCAGAACGACAGGTTTTGCTGAAATGATTAAATCCGTTGCATTTAAAACATTTCTTACCTTTGGCTGGGCATGTGTTGTTACCATGGTCACGCGCACATTTTGGGCATACTGGATGATAATTTTTCCAGGTGGGATTATTTTGTTTGTAACCCCTTTTCTGTTGGTGTTGCCCCTGCCCTTTGTCGTTCCTATATGTCTCCTGTTTTTTGAGACTATTAACACCCGAAGATGATGTAGACTGTTGGGCCGCTTCATAGGCTAGTGCCAACTCTACTATTGTATTTAAAGCTACAGGTTTACCGTTGTCCATTGCTTCTGGGAAACGGGTATGTAGGTCCATCTCTAATCGTGGTTGGTTTAGACCCGCTATGAATTGATCCCGAATTCTCTCCGTAACATCCCCGGTAAAACTTGCTTTTTCGGCCATAATTTTGACACGTTCTAGAAATTGTGTTATGGATTCCGTGTCTTTTCGTTGAAGTTTGACAAATTCAAACCGAGATGTAAAAATATTTTTCGTTGGAGCGAAGACCTGAAGTCCAGCTTGCATAATATTTGGCCAGGGGGTCTGGTCGATATCGTTTGGGTATAAAATATTTTTAATCTTGGTTATATTGCGTATTCCCCCATAAGCTAGGAATAAGCTTTTTATGTTTGCGTCGTTAACCTGGGCTCCTTTTGCTGTGAGGATTCTCTCTATGTATTTTATGTACTTGGTAAAGTCCAGGTCCATTGCATATGGTTCAATTGTAATTTTCGCGAGAGATCCGGCCAGGTTTTCCAGTTTCAACGGGGAAGTTGTAGAATTCATCGTCGCCAATGTAATAAGTGAGGATATAAAAATATATGCTCGTTTATTATTGAATGTCCCATATATATATAGAGTAGGAATTTACATAGGAATAATAGAAGTATATCCAAGTATATAAATTAGAATACAAGTATCTCAAAATGATTTGAATACTAACAGGGGGTGTGGTATGTTTTCGTACAGGCCTAATTTTTATCGACTTTTCAAACCATTTACAATATGATCATTTAGAAGAGTAGCGGGTGCGCACCAGGTTCATAAGCCCTTGATATGTTGCCACCCTAATTGGTTAGTGTGGGGAAGACATCAAATCCAATCGTATATCTAAATATTGGACAGATTAATCCGCGAATGCTACAGTGGGGTGCATAAAGACCCCAATATTAATTCTCTTAAACTTCATTTTACACAAAGTTGAAACAAATTTGAAATTTAAATTATTTTTCTTACAATAAATAAATATCAATAAACTAATTGTCTCAATAATATTGATCAAATCGTGTTTTTAGGTCTAGTAGAACATTTTTAGAAAGATTGATGATAAAAATTTATTGACTATTGCTCACCTTAAAAACTAGATTTATAAAAATAAAAAAATTCTTATCATAATTATACAATATAAATATTTTATATACCTATGTAAAACTATTATGAAAGATTACAAAGAAGATAAGGTTGCAATTTTTTCAGTTTTATGTTAGATTGAGGCATCATATACAGTTTATTAGATTGAGGCATCATAGACAATTAAAGGTTCAAAAGGACCACCTATTTAAATTTCTAAACAAATTTTGTTATTAGACATAGGTCAAATTTTAATAACTAATATAAGAAAAATCACAAAAATTTGACTAATATATAATATTTTTAGAGATATTTAAAATTAAAGATGTGCTGGCGTCCACATGGACCCCACAGTGCTAATCGGTGTTTAAATAAGTGTTTTACGTATTTACTTCGCCAAAAGCAGGAACGTGGAAAACTTGCAAATTTTTTAAGAATATGGCATTCTCAAAAGTGAATACAAACCGTCATTGATAATTTATTGATATCATGTATTACATCGTATTAATAATTGTATGGATAAAAGATATCACACCGGTTCAATGTTTTATGCGCAAAAACAAAGCTTTAAAAACTTGTAAGTTAAGAATTAAATATAGCTACGAACAAACATGCAAAATCGAAAAATAACTTACAGATTAGAATTAATATATTTATGTCCGATCTTACAACAAATAACTTTTGAATTAACAAATTTACATGTAAGTTCCAAAAAAAATATACAATTTATTTATTATCAAAAAATTAGTATTTTATGTTGTTCAACAATTTTTAAAATAAAATTTTAAAAATGAGGTAATGAAGTTTAAAATACATAATTAAATAATGAAAAATATTTGAGCATTAAAAAGTTCACATATTATAACGACATTACAATTCACACTTTAAAAGTGTTAAATATGATAAAATAATTAAATAAAAATGTTTTATATTTTTAGTGTGATAAATATTTAAATAAATAGTTATGCATATGATATATTAATTAAGCCAAAAGAAAATATTTTAAAAACTAAAAAAAACATTGATATTGTCAAAAAATATTTTGTTAATAACTTTAGGTTAATTCATGTGCTGAATTTATTTTTTAATTTTCATGATCGATGAAGTAACACGCCATTGATTTAGGGGCAAGTTCTGGAGGTATCTGAACTTTTTGTGGTACGATTTAAGCCAAATGTATCCGATCGCGAGACAAAGGAAGGAAAGAACATAATATCCATCGAGAACGGGGCGACAATCCCGGCAAAGCTGCAATAAAAATATTTAACAACAATTAATGAAGGTGCCTAATTTGCAATATAAATGTAGTTAAAACGGTATCAAACATAAAGGTTTTGATCCAAAGTGGGGTTTAAAAAATTTAATTTGCAAATTAGAAATATATAACTTAACTAACATTTTCTTGTACTACAAAAAAAATTAGTATTGGATCTGATATAAAGTTACTAATGCAATTATATAAAAGTTAAAAAAATTATTCTTTTAATTTCCTTAAACACTAATTAAATAGGTCACCGAAGGTATTGCATCTCCAAGTGATTTTGTCCCATTAACTAGTTGCTTTGTATCATTTATCAGTGTACTGGTTTGATTGCTCGTGGAATGTAATGGGTTTGATTTCGGGGGAAGAGAAGAAGGCGCAAAAAGCGAATTGGACAGGAAAGCACAGGTAAACCAAAATGCAGGTGTGAAATACGAGAGGCTAGGGCAGTGTTTTAAATCGAGGTTATCGACGATGCCCAAGGCAAGGGTGGATGGCCAGTTGCTGCCCAAGTTGCTGAGCGTATTCAACAAGGTCATATAGGTTCCACCGACACCGGGATCACTTATTTTGGCGTGAAAGGCCATTAGTGCTACGTACATGCTGTATGATGTTACCTGGATTAAAAAAATATTTCAGTGCTTAAATAAACCAATGATATTCAAACGATTAAACTCTCAAAGATTTATATAACAAAATAGACTATAGATAATAATTTAATTTTGAAATAATTTTAAATTCAAAAATATTTTATATGATTTAAATAAACAGGAAAGCAAGTTGAGCAATTCTATTTTTTTTATAAATTTTTTTTTTCAATTTATAACTTTTTAGCACCCAGAACAAGTTTAAAACTTACCTCGTGTAAAGCATATATCAAAATCATGATGCAAAAATAATAGGTTGGGAAAGTGGGAGGTTGTCCCTTTTGCGATTGAGCTATTGAATTGGTCCACCAAACGAGAAACGACATCAAACACCCGATCCATAATCTGTAAAGAATTCAAATTGAAAACTCAAGATCTTTCATTTGCTCTTATAAAACAAGTATTTTCATTGTAATAAATCCTGTGGGAAAATATTATTAATGTTGGTAAATTAGTTGGCTATTTTTAGTGAAATCCACATTTTATCTTATAAAATTAACCATTCTAAAATTAAAAAATTACTCAAAATTTGTTTTGATTGGGCTTATATGTTCTTTTTAAAACTGCAAGCTTGGGCTAAAAAATTTAGAAAAACTAAATTAAGAAATCACAAGGTTATAGTTTTTTTTAAATCTATATTTCATAATATTTTATCCACTGCATCTTATATTTCAAGTTAATGTTTATATATTTTTAAATTGAAAATAAATATAACTTTTCCACAAACGTAAACTTGTAGATATTGAGAAAAACAGCAAACTCATGGGGAAGATATAAAATCCTAGAGGTAATATTTTATCTATTAATATAAAACAAACCTTAAAGGGTAGGCCTTAATTACAACGTCAATAGGTTTTTGAGTATCTGTGTATTTGTTGATAATGAGTGGAAACAGTATCTGCAGTGGTATAAATGGTACGGCTAAAAATGCAAGTGTTTCTTTGGACACACCTCCATCGATAATCTTAAGACCAGTGACACTGTCCACAGCAAAAGCAATCTTTATAAGTAATTTAAAAAACTATAGTATATTAATAGACATTAAATTGTCTAATAATTGAATGAAATTAATATTTCGATTTTTAATGAACCAAGGCTGACAAAATAACAAATAAAATACAGCAAATAGGCAAGAGTGATAAAATATAACCATTTAAATTTAATACAAATTTGTATTAGCCTGAATTAATATTTAAAATTCAAACAAATCTACAAATGAGAATTAAAAACCAAAAAATATTAATATATTTTCTTATAACAAATATAATTGTAATTTAATATTATTTTTGATATATATTGTAATAATTGAAAAAATTAACCACTTAAAAACTTGCAAATTTTAATTTATATAACAATAAACTTTAAAGCTTAATAAATTTAACAATGTTAATCAGCCATTCAGGTATTTAAATAAATAATTATAATTATACAACAAAAATTTTCAGTTCTCAAGGTTGCAAAAAACCTAACTGTCATATTTGAGACTTTTTTGTAACAGGCTAAAAATACTTTTTTTTCAAAATTATGATGCCTGTGCAATTTATGGTAAAAATTATCAAGGTTATTCAACAAAATTCAATAACCTATGTGACAAATAATATAATGAAAATTAATTTTTCCCGTTATTGGTTAAAGTTTATCGAATTTGCAAATTTTGTAAATTTAATATTGACCTTCATAGTCAAGCATATCACAATGTATGAACGAATGTGAGGTAATTTCAAAATTTCCCATAACACGAAATAAACATCCCTTATGTTTTTGTATGCGTTTGAACCATTATTGTTGTTGGGGTAATGCGGTTTTTCGCGTTTAAATATCCACACCAATGTGGTTGACACAATGAAAAATATACCCCAAAATTGTAAAAAGTCTGTAAACATGAAAATAAAAAATATTATCGAAAAAACATATTGAAATTGCAATTTTGAAGGAAACATTATCATATATATATTTGAACATGTTAAAAGTTGTTTATTGCTTGAAGGCAACTTAGCCTCAAAAATTTTCCCACCATTTTTCAAATTAAATTCCAATTATCTAATGTATCTTCATTTAAATAGCTTTTTGTTTTAATATTGTTAGTCATAGTCAATCATGTTAAAATAAATGACAAAATTATTTTGCTTTTAAGCCTAAATGGAATTTATTAGGAATCTATAGGATGGTATAAAAATTATAATTTATTATAAATCTTTAAATTTTTAGAATTTTTTAATTTTATTCATCCATACTTTAAAATATGGCAAACTCACATAAATAAAATAAAAAGGATATTAAAATCAAAAAATAGTATCAATTTTGAAAATATATTTTTGCCGTGTCTTGCAGTTAATTTTTCAAATTAAAAACAATGGGAGTTTTTAACAAAAACACTACACTTTTTATCAAAGGCACTGAATACTATGCCATGCATTATTTTTAATCATTATTTAGAAAAATAAAAACAAAACTAGACATGCCTTTCTCAAAAATTAGTTGGCATCTACAAAACGACACAATTGCTTTCAATAAAATTTATGGAGCATTCGTTTTTAGTCAACATTTTGGTGCCAAGTGAAAAAATAAAATAAATTCACCAATGTGCCTAAAATTTATAGCTAAAAAACGAGATATCAGATTTTGTATTATTGCCGTTTTTTAAAAGAGGTAAGAAAAGTTTATAAATAATTTTGGAAAGAAACATTTATTAATAATGTGAGAAATCTACAATTTTCTATAATTTTTTTTAATAGTAGTTTTTGAGCCAAATTGCTCTTAAGCTTAAACAAAGAATCTTGATTTGAAAATTTAAATTTAGAGATATTTTGTTTTTTCTTAACTCTGGATTTGATGTAAAAAACATTTGGAGTCATTTTGAAAATCCAAAACTAGTATCATAATCAAAAAATTCTTTACAAAATTTTGTTAAATACTTGTTTGTTCTAAAATTATGTAGTCCAGTGTTATCCAAAATAAAATATTACTTGCCACCAAAGTGGTGTGTGGCCTATATCAATTTCATTTACAACAAATAGTTTTAAGACTAAACTTATATTTATCATTCCAAATTAATGCCCCCTTAAAAATATTCTTTTTATTTGAAAATAAAATAGTAAAAAAAAAACTTTTAGGTTGTATGCAATATCTCTTAAGAGGAATCCAAATAAAATACATTTATATACATATCTTGTAAGTTCCAATGCTCACAAAAAGAAGAAAAAAATTAATACCTGAAAAGGTCATAATTCCAGTTGGTTGTGGACTGCTTCTCAAATATTTGTTACAAAAGTCTGCTGACTCCAATGCTAGAAAAACAATGTTTCCTAAAAAATATCCTGCAGTTTGACCTATTGAATTACATGTTGAAGCCAATCCAACATTTTTTCTAAATAAAATAAATAATTAACAAAAATATCAGAAACTATATATAAGAGCAGTAAGCTGACTCATTTACAATTATTCAACTTGTAATTAATAAGGATTTTTAGCCTACTGCCCCCAAAAGGTTATTATTTTATTTCTTAAATTTCAATGTAAGCTGTATAAAATGTGATACATAAAAAATGATAAAAACAAAATTAAAAAATTTTAATTTATTTAATTGAAATTAGACAATCTGCCACCTATTAAAACTCTACATTTAAATAAATTCAATTTTCTATCATTAAAAAATAAGTATAAATCAATAATAAAAATATTATACTTAATATAAATTTTACAATACCTTGATAACATTGTAAGTGCCCAGCCATCTACAGTTATATCTTGAGTTGCTGCTAAAACATTGAGGGAAAAAAATGCAGAAGTAAGGAGCATAAGGCTGCTCCAATTTAAGGCAGAATTAGTTATTAATTTTTGAATGTTAAAGGATAGACCTATCATAAGGGCACCAATACAATATTGTGTAGGTATAAGCCATGATTTTCTCCATCCCATTCCTTTCCAATAAGTTGCATCCACCAATGGAGCCCATAATAACTTTAGGCTAAATGGCCAAAATACAAAGCTAAAAAATGCTTGCTCTTTATAACTAACATGGCTATATTGCTGAAGAATTAAAGGAACAGCTCCAGCTAATCCAAGAGGAATTCCTTGAAGTATGTACAAAAAAAGCAAAAGAGCTACATTCCCAGAATCCGGATTATTATAATATTCAAAATATTTATTGGGTAGTTTTAGAAATGTAAAATGTCTTAAACAATTTGGATATGCCCTTTTAACTTTGTGTTTATTTCCATCGTCAAAATGATTTAATTGTTGATAACTCATAAATTTTTCTATGTAATTATCAATTTTCCAATTTTTTAAGCTCTATTCTGTCTTAGGATTATGTAAAGAATATTTTGAAATTTAACCATGATTCATAACATATGTTCAAAATTTATTAAATATTAATTTTTAAATCAGCAAATTAAAATATTATAATTCGATATAAAGCGTTATTTTACACGAGTTCCTTTTGCCACAGCGACGATGTCTCAAATTGATTTATCAAACCAACAAACTTTGTCTGCCTTAAATTCTTACCTTGAAGACAAGTCTTACATTGAAGGGTTTATTTTCTATTTGTAAAAGTTAAATTAGGTTTCGTTTATCACCTGTCGATATTAAAATATTTCAAGGCTTAAAGAATGAACCTTCTAAAACTGCCCTTCCCCATTTATTTCGCTGGTATAAACACATAAAATCATACCAAGACGAATTTTCTAAGTAAAATTAAAAGCATAAATAATTTTTTAGTTACCCCGTTAAAGAAATAGATTTGTCAAAATACCAAGACATTTTTCAAACTGCTTCACTCAAAAATGGAGCACCATCTGCAGGTGGCGATGATGATGATGTTGATCTTTTTGGCAGTGATGAAGTATTTCTTTTAATTTTTAGGCATACATAATTTTATACATATATATATATATTATATATATATATATATAATTTATATTTAATTTTTGTAAGTTTTATAAAAGTTACAATTTTATTTTTAGGAGGATGAAGAAGCTGAGAAGATTAAACAAGAAAGATTGGCAATGTATGCTCAAAAGAAATCCCAAAGTTTTTTTTAGTATTATAATAGTTTTAGAAACTCAAATTGTTGCCAAATCTAGTATTGTTTTGGATGTCAAACCATGGGACTTGGAAACTGATATGAGAGATATTGAGCAAAAAGTTAGATCCATACAAAAAGATGGCCTTTTATGGGGCAAATGTA
>CM060242.1:37170646-37210093 GCA_030555515.1 Acutogordius australiensis | reverse complement strand
ATGTTTTCGTACAGGCCTACGTATTACTACTTTTTAAACCATTTACAAAATGATCATTTAGAAGAGTAGCAGGTTGCGCATCAGGTTCATAAGCCCTTGATATGTTGCCACCTAATTGAGAAGTGTGGGGAAGACATGCAAATCCAATCGTACATCTAAATATTGGCTGGACAGATTAATCCGCGAAATGCTACAGTGGGGTGCATAAAAGACCCATAATGTTGATTCCCATAAACTTCATTCCTACAAAGTTGAAACAAATTTGAAATTTAAATTATTTTTCTTACAATAAATAAATATCAATAAACTAATTGTATCAATAATATTGATCAAACCGTGTTTTTAAGTCTAGTAGAACATTTTTAGAAAGATTAATGATAAAAATTTATTGACTATTGCTCACCTTAAAAACTAGATTTATAAAAATAAAATAATTATCATAATTATACAATATAAATATTTTATATACCTATGTAAAACAATTATGAAAGATTACAAAGAAGATAAGGTTGCAATTTTTTCAGTTTTATGTTAGATTGAGGCATCATATACAGTTAAAGGTTCAAAAGGACCACCTATTTAAATTTCTAAACGAATTTTGTTATTAGACATAGGCCAAATTTTAATAACTAATATAAGAAAAATCACAAAAATTTGACTAATATATAATATTTTTAAAGATATTTAAAATTAAAGATGTGCTGGCGTCCACATGGACCCCACAGTTTTACTTTGCCAAAAGCAGGAACGTGGAAAACTTGCAAATTTTTTAAGAATATGGCATTCTCAAAAGTGAATACAAACCGTTATTGATAATTTATTGATATCATGTATTACATCGTATTGATTAACAATTATATGGATAAAAGATATCTCACCGGTTCAATGTTTTATGCGCAAAAAACAAAGCTTTAAAAACTTGTAAGTTAAAATTAAATAAAGCTACGAACAAACATGCAAAATCGAAAGCTTCAACTACAGACCAGAATCAATATATGCTTAATATCGATCTTACAACAAATAACTTTTAAATTAACAAATTTACATATAAGTTCCAAAAAAAATATTCAATTTATTTATTATCAAAAAATAAGTATTTTATGTTCAACAATTTTTAAAATAAAATTTCAAAAATGAGGTAATGAAGTTTAAAATACATAATTAAATAATGAAAAATATTTGAGCATTAAAAAGTTCACATATTATAACGACATTACAATTCACACTTTAAAAGTGTTAAATATGATAAAATAATTAAATAAAGATGTTTTAATTTATTTAGTGTGATAAATACTTAAATAAATAGTTATGCAGGTGATATATTAATCAAGCCAAAAAAAATATTTTAAAAACTAAAAAAAACATTGATATTGTAAAAAAATATTTGTAAATAACTTTAGGTTAATTAATGTGCTGAATTTATTTTTTAATTTTCATGATCGATGAAGTAACACGCCATTGATTTAGGGGCAAGTTCTGGAGGTATCTGAACTTTTTGTGGTACGATTTAAGCCAAATGTATCCGATCGCGAGACAAAGGAAGGAAAGAACATAATATCCATCGAGAACGGGGCGACAATTCCGGCAAAGCTGCAATAAAAATATTTTAACAACAATTAATGAAGGTGCCTAATTTGCAATATAAATGTAGTGAAAACGGTATCAAACATAAAGGTTTTGATCCAAAGTGGGGTTTAAAAAATTTAATTTGCAAATTAGAAATATATTACTTAACTAACATTTTCTTGTACTACAAAAAAAATTAGTATTGGACCTGATATAAAGTTACTAATGCAATTATATAAAAATTAAAAAAATTATTCTTTTAATTTTAAACACTAATTAAATAGGTCACCGAAGGTATTGCATCTCCAAGTGATTTTGTACCATTAACTAGTTGCTTTGTATCATTTATCAGTGTACTGGTTTGATTGCTCGTGGAATGTAATGGGTTTGATTTGGGCGGGGGAGGAGAAGAAGGCGCGAAAAGCGAATTGGATAAGAAAGCACAGGTAAACCAAAATGCAGGTGTGAAATACGAAAGGCTAGGGCAGTGTTTCAAATCGAGGTTATCGACAATGCCCAAGGCAAGGGTGGAGGGCCAATTGCTACCCAGGTTGCTAAGCGTATTTAACAAGGTCATGTAGGTTCCACCGACACCGGGATCACTTATTTTGGCGTGAAAGGCCATTAGTGCTACGTACATGCTGTATGATGTTACCTAGATTTAAAAAATATATCAGTGCTTACATAAACCAATAAACAACATTTAAACGATTAAACTCTTAAAGATTTATATAACAAAATAGATTAAAATATATTGGTAAAAATCGATTTTGAAATACGTTTAAATTCAAAATTTTTTTATATGATTTAGATATACGGCAGGAAAGCAAGGTGAGTAATTTTTTTTTTATAAAAATATTAAATTTTTACTTTTTGGCACGCTATGCAAATTTAAAACTTACCTCGTGTAAGGCATAAATCAAAATCATGATGCAAAAATAATAGGTTGGGAAGGTGGGAGGTTGTGACTTTTGCGATTGAGCTATTGAATTGGTCCACCAAACGAGAAACGACATCAAACACCCGATCCATAATCTGTAAAGAATAGAAATTTATAAATTCAATCTTTCATCTGCCACTATAAAACGAGTTATTTTCATTGTAATAACTTAGGTGAGAAAATTTTCGAGTAATATTGGTAAATCTGTTGGCTATTTTTTGTAAAATCCAAATTTTATCATAGAAAATTAACCATTGTAAAATTAAAAAATTACTTAAAAATTATTTTGATTGGGTTGGGATATATATTCTTTTACACTGATCGAGCTTAGGAAAAAATTTAGATTTTTAAACAAAATTAAGAAAACGTAAAATTTTATCTTTAAACTGCATAATATTATATTTCAAGTTGATATTTTTAAATTGAAAATAAATGTAACTTTTCAACAAACGTTAACTTGTAGAAATTGAGAAAAACAGCAAACTTATGAGGAAGATATAAAATTTTATAGGTAATATTTTATCTAGACGTTTAGTAAAAAAACAAACCTTAAAGGATAGGCTTTAATCACAACGTCGATTGGTTTTTGAGTATCTGTATATTTGTTGATAATGAGTGGAAACAGTATCTGCAGTGGTATAAATGGTACGGCTAAAAATGCAAGCGTTTCTTTGGACACACCTCCATCGATAATCTTAAGACCGGTGACACTGTCAACAGCGAAGGCAATCTTTCATAAATAATATATTAATAGACAACATATTATCTCATAAATAAATGTAATTAATATGGCAGTTTTTAAATAAAACAAAATAACAAATAAAATCCAGCAAACAAGCAAAAGTGATAAAATAGGTCCAATTCATAAATAAATATAATAATACAAATTTATATTAGATTGAATTAAAATTCAAAAAAATCTAAAAATAAGAATTAAAAACCAAAAAATATTAAAAATTTATTCTTATTACAAATATAATTATAACTGATTATTAAAATTTTATTGTTTTTATTATATATTGAATTAATTGAAAAAATTATCATTTAAAAGCTTTTTTACAAATTTATGTACCGATGAAGTTAAGAGTTTAATAAATTAAACAATTTTAATAAATAAAGCCATGTATTTAAATAAATAAAGGTTTAATTATAATTACACAACTAAAATTTCTCAATTCTCAAAGTCGCAAAAAACCTAAATGTCATATTTAAGACATTTTTGTAACAAGCTCAAAATACTTTTTTCAAAATTATGCTGCCTGTGCAATTTATGGTAAAAATAATCAAGGTCATTTAACAAAATTCAATAACCTATGTGACATAATATAATAAAAAGTAATTTTTTCCGTTATTGGATAAAGTATATTAAAATTGCAATTTAATAAATTTAATATTGACCTTCATAGTCAAGCATATCACAATGTATGAACGAATGTGAGGTAATTTTAAAATTTCCCATAACACGAAATAAACATCCCTTATGTTTTTGTATGCGTTTGAACCATTATTGTTGTTGGGGTAATGCGGTTTTTCGCGTTTAAATATCCACACCAATGTGGTTGACACAATGAAAAATATGCCCCAAAATTGTAAAAAGTCTGTAAACATGAAATTAAAAAATATTTTTGAAAAAATATATAAAATTTGCAAGTTTGAAGGAAACATCATCATAATTTTATATATTTTTGAACATGTTAAAAGTTGTTTATTGCTTGAAGGCAACTAAGCCTAATTCAAAAATTTTCCCACCATTTTTTAAATTAAATTCCAATTATCTAAATTATCTTCATTTAAATAGCTTGTTTGATATTGTTAGTCATGGTCAATCATGTTAAAATAAATGACAAAATTATTTTGCTTTTAAGCCTAAATGAAATTTATTAGGAATCTATGGGATGGTATAAAAATTATAATTTATTGTATATCATATAATTTTTAGAATTTTTTTAATTTTATTCATCCATACTATAAAATATGGCAAACTCACATAAATTAAAATAAAAAGGATATTAAAATTTAAAAAATAGTATCAATTTTGAAAATATATTTTTGCCGTGTCTTGCTGTTAATCTTTTAAATTAAAAACAATGGGAGTTTTTAACAAAAACACTACTATTTAAGGCTCTGAATACTATGCCATGCATTATTTTAATCATTATTTAGAAAAATAAAAACAAAACTAGACATGTCTTTCTCAAAAATTAGTTGGCATCAACAAAACGACACAATTGCTATTTATTCAATAAAATTTATGGAACATTCGTTTTTAGTCAACATTTTGGTGCCAAGTGAAAAAATAAAATAAATTCACCATTGTGCCATAAATTTATAGCTAAAAAACGAGATATCAGATTTTATAAGTTTATTGCCGTTTTTTAAAAGAGGTAAAAGTTTATAAATAATTTTGGAAAGAAACATTTATTAATAATGTGAGAAATCCAATTTTCTATAATTTTTTTTAATAGTAGTTTTTGAGCCAAATTGCTCTTAAACTTAAACAATGAATCTTGATACAATTGATTTTTGAAAATTTAATTTTAGAAATATTTTGTTTTTTCTTAACTCTGGGTTTGATGTAAAAAACATTTGGAGTCATTTTGAAAATCCAAAACTAGTATCATAATCAAAAAATTTTTTACAAAATTTTGTTAAATACTTGCTTGTTCTAAAATTATGTAGTCCAGTGTTATCCAAAATAAAATATTACTTGCCACCAAAGTGGTGTGTGGCCTATTTCAATTTCATTTACAACAAATAGTTCTAAGACTAAACTTATATTTATCATTCCAAATTAATGCCCCCATAAAAATATTCTTTTAATTTGAAAATAAAATAGTAAAAAAAACTTTTTAAGTTATATGCAGTATCTCTTAAATATATTTTTTATTATAAGAGGAATTCAAATAAAATACATTTCTATACATATCTTGTAAGTTCCAATGCCCATAAAAAGAAGAAAAAAATTAATACCTGAAAAGGTCATAATTCCAGTTGGTTGTGGACTGCTTCTCAAATATTTGTTACAAAAGTCTGCTGACTCCAATGCTAGAAAAACAATGTTCCCTAAAAAATATCCTGCAGTTTGACCTATTGAATTACATGTTGAAGCCAATCCAACATTTTTTCTAAATAAAATAAATAATTAACAAAAATATCAGAAACTATATATAAGAGCAGTAAGCTGACTCATTTAACAATTATTTAACTTGTAATTAATAAGGATTTTAAGCCTACTGCCCCCATATGGTTATTATTTTATTTCTTAAATATCAATGTAAGCTGTAAAAAATGTGATACATAAAATGATAAAAACAAAATTAAAAAATTTTAATTTATTATTGAAATTAGCCAATCTGCCACCTATTAAAACTCTACATTTAAATAAATTCAATTTTCTATCATTAAAAAATAAGTATAAAACAATTATGTAAATACTATACTTAATATAAATTTTACAATACCTTGATAACATTGTAAGTGCCCAGCCATCTACAGTTATATCTTGAGTTGCTGCTAAAACATTAAGGGAAAAAAATGCAGAAGTAAGGAGCATAAGACTGCTCCAATTTAAGGCAGAATTAGTTATTAATTTTTGAATGTTAAAGGATAGACCTATCATAAGGGCACCAATACAATATTGTGTAGGTATAAGCCATGATTTTCTCCATCCCATTCCTTTCCAATAGGTTGCATCCACCAATGGAGCCCATAATAACTTTAGGCTAAATGGCCAAAATACAAAGCTAAAAAATGCTTGCTCTTTATAACTAACATGGCTATATTGCTGTAGAATTAAAGGAACAGCTCCAGCTAATCCAAGAGGAATTCCTTGAAGTATGTACAAAAAAAGCAAAAGAGCTACATTTCCAGAATCCGGATTATTATAATATTCTAAATATTTATTGGGTAGTTTTAAAAATGTAAAATGTCTTAAACAATTTGGATATGCCCTTTTAACTTTGTGTTTATTTCCATCGTCAAAATGATTTAATTGTTGGTAACTCATAAATTTTTCTATGTATTTATCAATTTTCCAATTTTTCAAGCTCTATTCTGTCTTGGGATTATGTAAAGAATATTTTGAAATTTATTTTAACCATGATTCATAACACATGTTCAAAATTTAATAAATATTAATTTTTAAATCAGCAAATTAAAATATTATAATTCGATATAAAGCGTTATTTTACACGGGTTCCTTTTGCCACGACCACGATGTCTCAAATTGATTTATCAAACCAACAAACTTTGTCTGCCTTAAATTCTTACCTTGAAGACAAGTCTTACATTGAAGGGTTTATTTTATATTTGTATAACTTAAATTAGGTTTCGTTTATCACCTGTCGATATTAAAATATTTCAAGGCTTAAAGAATGAACCTTCTAAAACTGCCCTTCCCCATTTATTTCGCTGGTATAAACACATAAAATCATACCAAGACGAATTTTCTAGGTAAAATTAAAAGCATAAATAATTTTTTAGTTACCCCGTTAAAGAAATAGATTTGTCTAAATACCAAGACATTTTTCAAACTGCTTCACTCAAAAATGGAGCACCATCTGCAGGTGGCGATGATGATGATGTTGATCTTTTTGGCAGTGATGAAGTATTTCTTTTAATTTTTAGGCATACATAATTTTATATATATATATGTGTAAAAATTTATATTTAATTTTTGTAAGTTATATAAAAGCTACAATTTTATTTTTAGGAGGATGAAGAAGCTGAGAAGATTAAACAAGAAAGATTGGCAATGTATGCTCAAAAGAAATCCCAAAGTTTTTTTTAATATTATAATATTTTTAGAAACTCAAATTGTTGCCAAATCAAGTATTGTTTTGGATGTCAAACCATGGGACCTGGAAACTGATATGAGAGATATTGAGCAAAAAGTTAGATCCATACAAAAAGATGGCCTTTTATGGGGCAAATGTAAAAATATTATGTTGTCATAATATTTATTTATATTATATATTAATCAAAATTGATGTCTAAATTTTTTAACGCATTTATAAAAATTATATGTAGCTCAATTGGTTCCCCTTGCCTATGGTATCAAAAAGCTTCAGATTACTTGTGTAGTTGAGGATGATAAGGTTACATATTTTGTAATTTGCAATTATTAACATGATGATAGCATTGGGCAATGAAACATGATTATTTTTTTACAGCTGATTTATATAATTTTTTGTTATACCCAATTTTGCAATAATTTTAATAGACTTGATTTAAAATTGTGATGTTTGACATGTTTAACAAACTAGTCTGCAACATATAAGTTTGACATGTAGAGAATTTATATTAATCATTTATATTTTTAAACCTTAAATACAATTTAAAAGGAACTCTCTTAAAACTTTATAAATTTTTTTATATGGCAAAATAGGTTGGAACTGACATCCTTGAGGATGAAATAATGCAATTTGAAGACCTTGTTCAATCTGTGGATGTGGCGGCTTTCAACAAAATTTAGTGCTTCTTACCCTGATTGATTGTAGAAGATATTGAAAATTCTTAATTTATCGAAACAAAATAAATTTAAATATAATTTGCTAAATAAATATGCTTTACAAATGTGTTCTGCCTTTTTTAAGTTTTTTATTCATTGTAATAAAATATAATCATTATGTGGTCCATAAAATCTCATAAATATGGGATGATTGTATAATAGGTAAGTTAACTAAAAATTCTATGGTATACCACTCTTGAATTAAAATTTTTTAAATTTTTATTTTACTATTATTTCAATAGTTAATTTAGGATGATATATCATAAATTTAGCATTTTTTTTGCTTTTATTAAAATACATGAATCCTAATGGTTGTTTTATAAATTTAACTATGCTAGGTAATAAAGAAATTCCATATAAATATGATGACTACATATCATTTAAACCTAAGTTGATAGTTATAAAAATGGTACCAAAATTGAAATTTAAATAAATTTTTAATAGTTTGGGCTCATATGGAGACAGAGCTAGGAACAACCTTATATTTGGGCTCAAGTATTTGTTTCTCTAATATTCTTATTGTTTTGTTGAATTTTAAAAAACCAAAAACACTCTAACTAAATATTGAGTTCCAGCCCTCTTGAAATGTATATAAAATCAGCTTAGAAAACATGAAATAACATAGGTCAACAAATATCAATGGCACAACCATGATATTATAAAAACATAAATGAATTTATCCCCAAAATGGTTGTATCTCATATATTTCGTTTTTCTTAGTTTTTTCTGGCCTTGGCTCCTTACATCCGCCCATATCAAAAAATGGCCTTTTTGACCAAATTGACGGATCGAGACTTCCTAAAAAAAACTTAAGAATCTTTTTTTCATATAAAAATTCCTTGTAACTTATATTTATCATATCAAATAATGAGAAATAAAGTTTTTTAATATATCAAATCTTACATCAGAATCTAGATAATACAGTATATCATGTCCAAACTTAAATACTACTCGATATATTATCAGATAGTTTTATTTAATGTTTGAATTTGACAGTTTAGCTGTTGTAAATATGCAAAAAAATTCAATTTATTTTTCTATTTGTATATTTTGTTTTTTTTTAGCATTTTTCCTAAAATATTCAATGTTTATAGCTGACTAACTAAATTGGTATATATCTTTGATATCGTATTGAGTTTATTGATTATAAAGAAAAATGTAAAATTTAATAATGAATAATGAATTTATTATTGGGGAATTAGCTGATATAATGTATATGTTTTAGTTCTTGGCAAGGGATATTTTTCTTAATGTAAACCTTTTGTCATAAATTAAACTTATAGTAATGGAAAGTTTTAACGCCAAGTTGTAAATTATAAAGTCGTAGAAGCGAACAAATTTTAACCATTTAACTTAGATAATTAATCATAAACTTTATTAACTATAATTTATTACTGTACGTTTTAGCGCGGGGTAAATTTAGAACAAAATAAACTAAGACACTAACTAAGTTTGATTAGAAAAACTGTTAAACAGATTTGAAAATCCCTATAATGGCAGGTTTGATCTCCGTAGTTAGCTCATAAAAATTTGTTGACCTGTGTAGTGTGATATAAATAACACTGGACAACAAATTTTGGACGACCCTAAGCAACATTTATGGCAACTATGGTTTTTGGTCAAGTTTTTGGCGCTGATCATGAATATGAAATCAGAATTTTAGCCAAGGCCTCATATTTTTAGTTATTCGGTGTCAAAGTTGAGATTTTTCAATTTTGGGGGGATTTTGGGCTTCTATATCATAAAACCTATGGGTAGTAACAAAAGTTTAAAAATATATTTAGATAACGAAAACATTCATTATAAACGTAAGGGGTTTAAATTTTTTTTTAATATTTATTTTTTTTTATTTTTACATTTTTGTAAAATTAGTGGTTTTTGTCATAAACTCCGTTTTTTGATCCTAATTAACTTGAAAGTAAATTGCTAAAAATTTATGTATAAACCTTTTTTAGATATGTTTTTTTATAAGGAATATGAATATGCCAATAGATTTTTGTAGAATTAATAGTAAAAAAAAATTTTTAAATTTTTTTCTGAACATTGGACGCGGTTTAATAAAATTTGGAGGCCTTAGAAAAAAAACTAAACCCGGGATCGTTATCGCAAGAAAATTCTCTACAAAACCCTCAAAAAATCGTGGATGTAGTTTTTTTTGTTGTCCAGTGTAATAAATTAAACTTACGCAAATTTATAATTTATTGGAAATTTTTACAAAAATTAAAAAAATATTAATCAGAATCATTAAATACAATACGTTTTTTATTATCAGTGTTATTAGATTTGTCAATGTGTATCAATTGTTTAAGTGATTTTTTAGCAGCCCAGGAAGGGTGTAGTTTATCATTTGTTATTGTTTCTTTTTGATGACCGTCTAACATCTTTGGTGCTCTAACATTTTCCCTATTATTTTGTAATTTTTGGGCATTAAAAGATTTTGCTTGAGGTTTGGTATAATTTTTGAATCCATTTACATGCATTGTTTTATTTGATTGGTGTAATTTTTGAAATTTTGGATTGGTGCTACTAAATTTTCTAAAGATTTTAGCAGGATTTTTAGTATGAGAATTTGTAGTAGATAAGGAGGTTACAAATGAAGTAGAAAAACTAACACCATTGACCCCTTTTACATTGTGCCCTTTAAAATTTTTTGATTTTTGATTAAAGTTTTCAACATTCTTTTTATTTGGGGAAATGTTTTTATTATTGTTCAAATTTGATGAGCTAATAAAAAATGCATCATCCAAAAGGCATGTATCATCTTGTACTTTAATTGGTGTAATTGGATCATTTTTTAAAGATTCTTCATAACTGATTTCCTTAAAACCACTCTTTTTGAGAAGATCTATATCAATAGCCATTACACTTAAGCCTTTTTTATGCTCCTGTGCATTTATAGTTTTACAATGAATATCGTTATTGATTATAGGTTGAATCCCTACTACATTTGCATTGACATCAGAGGTTTCAATTAATTTTTCGTGTTCTTGGTCAATAGAACCATCCTCTTGTATAAATTGATCAGACTCTGAAAATGAAAGTGAAGGATCTAATTCATTTTTATAAAATATGAATAAATTTTAGCAAACCAAATATAACATCATGATAATAAAGAATCATTTAATTAAAACTAACCTTTAATTATAGGTTTTGCTAATTTTTCTGTTTCCTGTTTCTTTTTGTGTTTTTTCCTTTTTTCAGCTGTTGTTAAAGCTAGTTGAAATATTTCATTCCAATCATCATGATATTGAGATTTTAATTTATATATAGCAGTTTTCAGCAATTTACCAGAGGTTAGTTGATTAAAAAGGCTTGTTTTAACATCCTAAATGTAAATATAACATAATTTGAAAGAATTTTAAACACAAATAAAAATGGGGTACTTTTTCATAATGAATTTCTTGATTTAGCAGCAACTTTTTAAAAGCATTTAATATTATTTCATCAATTTTGAATTCCTGAAAAGTAAGATATATAACTAAACCTTCAAAATTTTTAATTGTTCAACATATTCAGATGGATCCTCCGATTTGCTATAATTATTGAATAAAAACAACTTATATAATAAATTTAAAGTACAGGTAATATTTGTATTAAAAAATATTTACCTCTTAACATTTTTCAATTTTCGTATAATATTTGCAGCAAGTCTGACTTTTTCACCTTTGGCAAACTTTCTCATACATATTTTCTCGGAGATTAAAATAGATAATATGATACTGTTTGATTAAATATGACTTTTCTTTCGACTTCCAACATTAACGTTCATTCGGAAGGTTTTTTTTTATAAATAAGCCCTGCATATGCCCTTTATTATATAAATGCCAAATTATCTTATTTTAAATATAACACTAACCCTCTAATCTAAAATGACCTCAAACCTTAATCTAAACAAACATAAAATCTATTTATTAAATAGTTTAATTTAAAATTAAACATGTTGAGTAATAAAAAAAGTAAGATCTGTTTATAATTACGACAATTTATACAATTTTTTAAATAGTTTTTAATAACAAAAAAACAAGCTACAAGGATAATTTATTTATTTATCGACTTAATTATTGTAAGCCACAATGTAAATTTTTTTTTATTTTTAGGTCAGTGCCAAAACATAAAGTAAGCTAGAATTAGATAAACATCATTTAAATTTGTAATACAAAATAATATTTATTAAATTCAAATATTTAAAATTAAAAGCCTTTTGCCAAACTATTTTTTAACCAAAGACAGCTAATTAAAAAAATTTGATTAGTTATTAAATTTTTCTAAGTTAATAAAATATATCATGCACGATCAAATATGCTTATTTATAATTTCTAATTTTTTAAATTTTACAAATCCCCCCCCCCTTCCCCCCCAAAAAAAATTTAAATTTGCTTTCCCCAAAAATACGTATAAATTTTGTTTTTGCCCTTCGACCCCCATAAAATTTAAATTGTTCCCCCAAAAATATCTAAAAATTATTAATTTAAAAATATATTTTTTTTCAAAATGTTTTCAATCAACACTTCACATCCGCTAAAGATGTCTAACTAACACAGAAATTATTTCTGTTGTTATTAGATATATAGAAAAATATGATGTTACAGAAAGCTGTATATTTGTGAAAGCAATTCATAAACTTGATGCCAAAGAAATTATACTTGTCAACAAATTTTTGTTAGAAGATCCTGATTGCACAATGCTACGATGGGGCGAACGTAATGTCCGGGGAAAAAGGTGGTGTTTAAGTATTTCTAAGCAAAATGGCTGGACACCATGTTTCGTATATTCACTGCTTTAACCACCGATTGCATCTTGTTAAAGATTGTCTTGAAGTTTTAAGTGAAGGGAAAGATTTTTTTGATATTTTTTCTTCCCTACATAAATCTTATCAACATGATGCAATCAAGGAAGTAAGTGAATGCGGGGGACCATACCCCGGCTGTTGCCTCACCGGTGGTGTGGTCAATACGACGTCATTGTTTTTTTTTTAAATTACATAAAAATATTAAATACTCTTAAAAAAATTAAAAATAAAAATGTTCATATCTTCAGGTCACAGGGCCGAAGCGTAGGGGTTTTTTGACCATATTTAAAATCATCAATATATTTTTTTGTATTAAAAAATTATTTTATTTATTAAAAGTAATTAATGATCAATTTAAATGCAAAACGATTTGTGTTTCTAAACCTTTTGATTTAATACACCATTGTGTGTTAGAAAACAATTAAGAAATACAAATACATTTACAGATTTAAAAACTGTTTTGATATATACTCTTTTAAATGACAAGGATTTATTTATAGATAAAAGAAAAACTAAACCTCAAGATTTTTCTGATTTTTAATTCATTTGAGAACTAAATTAATGATAAATTAAAAAGTATTTATTTTAATATTATTGATTTATTTATTAATTCTTTTATAATAGATTTTATACCGATAATATTTATTTAGAATTCTTAGATTCCTTTTATAAATTTGATTATTCTTTTTAAAGATATAACTAAATTAGAGTCTCTTTTAAAAATAAGTAATGTTGATAAATATTCATAATCTAAAGAAATAGCAAATAAATTTAAAAAAAACCTAATAATTACAAAAATGTATTTTAATATGATTACAAAGATGCGTTTCCTAATTCTTTAATATTTTCTCTATAAGTTTGTTATTTGGCTTTTCAACGTCGAGTTGTGAGGCCACAATTTTTTTCTCCCCCACGATTTTTTTGTGCCCCACCCCGCCCCCAAATTGGAAAAGCTAGAATCGGGCCTGCGCGAATGTTAGGGTGAGAATTTTGTAATATTATTGTTTATATCGTGTTTTTAGGTCGGGTAAAACATTTTATGAAGAATTCATGGAAAAAAAAATATTATAAAATAAAAAATTATTTTTGGCTATAATTTAAAAACTAGACATTTAGAAAAAAATAAAAATTTCTATCATTATTCTACAATTCAAACATTTTTTATACTTAATATGTAAAAATATTTGAAAAAAAATAACTAAAAAATAAGGTTGCAAATATAAGTTTGAATTTACATTGAGGCAATATAATGGTTTTCAACATTGAATTTACCATGTTGGGTCCATACGGATCCCAATTCACTATCTGCATTTTAAACAAATTTTGTTATTAAACTTAGACCAAAATTTAATTACTAGTTTTGTTTATTATATATTTAAGAAAAAAGTCACAAAACTTTGGCTAATAATATATATTTGAAGATATTTAAAATATAAAAAGTGCTGGGGTCCGAGTACCAATCTCGGGTATAAAATGGTTTCTTCAATTTTAAAATGAGTTTTTCTGCGTAGCCTTTTAGATGTGAAGGTTTCTGTAGAATTCCTTATAATTTTTATAAATCAATTATCACTTCATTTTTGTAAGCAACTAATATTGGCGTTAGATTAAATTGTAGGATTCGGCAGGGTTTTAGCCTAGGCTTTTTTAGGCATAATTGTACATTGCTATTTTCTAAAGAAAAAAAATCAGCCCACCTTCTGCGTGTAAAAAAGGTAGGTTTTTGTCGAGAATCGATTAAGGTTAACTGAACAAAGCATTGGCGTAGGAGAGGGGGGGTTTGGGGGATGAAACCCCTCCAAGCATGCCATATCCCCACCCAAATTAAAAATTTTTAGTGCATATCCCCCCCCCCCCCCCAAACTAAAATACCAATTAAATATAAAATTAAATTACATTTAAAATTTTTTTAAATATTTAATTTTAAAATCTCCCTTCCCCTCAAATTAAAATACTAGTTAAATATTTTTATTATATAAATTCATTAAAAATTTATTGCATATAATATATCAATAATATAATTTTCTTAATACCATATATGTTTGTTTATATAAACATTATTTATAAAAGTCCTTAATGATTACTCAAATTTTAAAAAGCAAAATTAAGTAACAATCATAAGAATCAGTAGATTCAAACTAAAACACTATGGCACTTGCCCGCAATATGCCGCCGAAGGCGGCAAAATATTTTTTTTGAAACCCCCCCCCCCCCCTCTAGCTTTACAACTTGCTACGCCCTTGGAACAAAGAATGAATTTTAAAATAAAAATTACAACAAAATAAAACGTGCATGTAGTTAATGCAAAATTTTCTTTTTTTAACTAGTTTTAAAATCTATTTTGCATATGAAAATATTTTCTATAGAAAATATATTGCCTCCTCAATCTAATTGAGGTCGAGTTTAATGACAATGGATTGAAAAAAATATTTTTTACCTTCAGAATAAATAATGGACAACGCACCTAAGCATATTGAAGATTTAATTGGGAACACATAGGGCTGAAAAACGGGCCAGGCCGATATTTAAATGGGCCTGCGACCTTAAATTAAAAAAAAGAATTACGACCTAACCCGATATTTTACATTTTGCCTTATTTTTTTTTATCACTATTAACAGGAATTAAAAATGATAAACTTTATTACGCGAATTTTATATTTTATTGATAGTTTTTAAGCAAAAATTTTTTAGCTTGCAATATAAAATTTTGGGCCTTTTTTGAATAATTCAGTCGTGCCTATGAAAAATCAGATTACATTCACGCGTTCTTTATTACTACAAGGTATACGACAGACATTAAATTATGAGGTATATTTTCGTCTAAATGAGCAGAGCCGTAATCAGACTTAATTGTATTTCATATGTTGGCGCAAGGATAGCTTTCGACGTTTTTTTGTAAAATGGTAAGCATAAAAATTTGCCAATACCTGTTTTATAATAGAAACACAATTTTGAGTATACTTCGTGCCCCCCCCTACCCCTTCTCAGTTGTGAAATTGATGGTGGCATTTAAAACGGATTTTTTTTTATATATTTGTTCATTCAATATAATTGTAAGTAAAAAAAAATTTTATTATAAAATATAGTATCGTGCAGTTCGAAAATCTATAGATCGATATAATGAGACTAATAGTCTTAACAAGTGATTTTTAAAGGTAAGTTTGACATGTTTAAAATAAAAAATTCTGTTCTACAATCTTTGAGTGTGCACAGATGTTATATTTCATTATAATCACATATAAATAAATATAAATATGGTACATTGATGTATTTTGCATTGTGCGTTAATTTATTACATTTACTATAAAGTGATAATATACTACAGCTGTTTTTAACGAGTTTCGTATTACTTCAAAGTTATTACAAATTAAATTATTCCAAAAAATTCTTTTTTTTTATTGTAATAAATTTGATTCTTAATTTTAAAAACAATATTTATTCATAAAAACAGCATTAATTAAATAAATTGAAACATGATAATTGTATTTAAACATTTCGTATTATTTAATATATATATTATACCTTAAAAAAAATCTATTACCCTTGACCAATCTTTTAACAATGAAAATGTTTTTGCGGACACATATAATGAAAAAAAAACAATTTTTCGGAATTTTTCTAAATTTATTATTTTTGTTTTGGTTACAATTGCATATACCGAAATGGGCTTTTAAGCTTTTTATTTTTCGCCTGGCTCTAGTGGTCCTAATAGATTTAATGTGTAAATACAAAGGTACGATGATAAATATCAAAAATTTATTTCCAGCAAAAAAAAAAGAAAAAATAAAACCAAATTTTTCTGTTAAAACGATCCAGGCACAGACTATTGCCGTTCAGAACTAACTTTATTATTTAGGGTTAAGCTTTTGAAACCGGCAAGCCTTATATCTAAAAAATTTCAGTCAATCCATATTCCTCTAATTTGTTTTGATAAGAGGATACCTACAAAATTTTACACCGGGCTGTTAAGATAAGCGGCGGCCCTGATGAAGAGAAAATAGAAATCACAAATCTATCGATTGCCATTGGGAACAATTCAACTCATTATTGCAGCAGTTGTTGTGTTGGCAGGCATTGCCCACGCTGGAAATTTGTTAATACCTAAGACCCATATCCCGTACGTGTTTATGAAGAAATAAGTCACAAATAGGCATACAAGGTGAACCATGATTCCAGGTTTTACCTATATTCATTATATTAAAAAAAAACATATATGGATAAAGAGCAAAATATTTAACCAAAAAAGATCCGATCAAATCCGCAGGCCAGAAATTTCATACCTGCCTGCTCCCACCCACTTTTTGTTAAAAAATGTTTTAGTTATTTTACATCTAAATTTTATTAGAGGTAAAAAATTCAATTAAAAAAAATTTTGTAAATTTTATCTATCTCGCAAAATATAATTTGAAATTTTTTCGCGTCTTCGTATATTATTTTTATCACAATTCTGTATAATGTCACGTATATACTTTTTTTTAAATTTTACAATTCAAGTTTAAACGCGCCCTATTATTAACATCTTATCCTTAAATTTGGAGTCCCCTATAATATTTAGCATGTGTTATGCATTTGCGAAAACAATTTTTTATTTTTTTAATTCATTTATTCCAATTAAATGAATTCAAATTTTCTTCTAACTCGGAGCATATTTATAATAATTATAATAATAATAAATCCTAAAATAATTACCATTTCAAAGAATTTTAATTTTCCTGCCGAGTATATGATGGCGTTTGGCGCGGTCCCGATAGGAAGCATAAAGCAATATGACGCAGCGAGTGTAGATGGGAATAGTAGATAGAGCGGGTTAACTTTAACGCTGACGGCCTGGTAAAAAAATTACAAAATCAGTCAGAACTATTAAAGTTCAAACTAAAATGTTAACAAACACAAAAAATTATTACATTGTTAGATTTAAACTTAGTCATGTACTTTGTTATGGACTTAATTTTGCGCACCTTATAATGGACAAACCATTGATTTTATTAAAAAACACAGCGAAAAGCGCACATGAACTTTGTTAAACAAAATTATAAAAAAAAAATAATTTTTTTTTTAAAAAATCGGACATTATATTTAATTAAAATAGATATGTGACCAATATATAATTAAATAAACAAAATTTTTAAAGTAAAACCTTTAAAAAAATATGGTTAATTAAAATTTCACGCTTAAATTTTTTAAATTTTTTTTTGAAAATTTAAACTATACCCAACGCAACTATCATTTTTAAAAGTAAATTTTTTTCGTTTAATTTAAACTCTTTACGAAAAATGCGTTTTTTTACTACAAAATTTAAAAAAAGTTTGAAAAAAAGTTTATTTTGAACGTGGTCTGATTTATGTTAGTGTTTACAATATCGGCAATGATTGGCAACAAGATGCTTGCGGTAGCTATATTGTTGAGGACTTCGGTGAGCAAAGAGGTAATGCCTGAAAATATGAGCACTAATAATCGTGTCGGAATTTGCCGGAATATTCGGAAGGAGTGGATCATAAGGACGGATAATCCGGAAGCCTATCATATATATGAAATTTCAAATTATCTTTTAGACCGACAAAGTTAAAATTCAGAACAATCTGTGTACGGCATGGCATACTTTTAGGAAAGATACCCATAGAGAATTGTGGTCTAATAAAAAATGCGAAATCAATATTTTGATATGTATAAAGGCGTTCAGAATTCATACTTTTTCGAAAAATTAACAAAAATTTCTTCCCGAAAAGGCATTCATAAAGTTACCGGTCCTAAATAAAAGCTTTATAAATGCATTTTTCTAAAAGTTTTAAAAAATTAAGTTTTTTTTTAAATTTTTCAATTTTTAAAAATAATTAATATCTGGTCAACAAATGTTTTCCAAAACTAACCAACCTAAAACGGCCACGATATGAATTAAAACTTAGAGCTAGGACTGAGATGCTATTTTTAGGCTAGACCTTTGTTTAATTTTTAAATTTTAGGAAATTAAGAATTTTAGCTTTTATAAATTATGTTTTACCTTATAATTAAGCCCCCTTAGTTTTTTAAATTTAAAAAAGATACAACCAAAAATGTCACTAGTACTACAATAACGAAAAGCAATATTTGGCCAGACATTTGAAGATTTTGTCGCTAAGGTCCTGTTATATAATATAAGTCTTAAAATTTCAAGTTTTCTGATACCTTAAATCCAGTTGCTAGAGCGAGCCCACCCCCAAACAACAGGTTGATGTCCCATAGCAAATTTCTGTAAACTTTTTCCCATTCCAAGATTGGTTTGTATTCCGGTATCTCACCTGTGGTATTAAAAAAATTATTGTATTAAAGTTTAACCCAGGCCATAATATTCCGGTCCAGCTCGCCTGACCTGTGGTTCGGCCCGGCCTCTAATTTGGTTTTTTATTTTGGCCCGGCCCAGCCTGAATTTACAAAAACGGCCCGAATATTTAATATCACAAGCGCTATAAATTTTTTGCTTTTTATCAGTTTAATACAAAGTGTAGGTATATTACCCTATTGCGATAATATATTTATCATTTTCAATTCGTGTTAGCCAAAATGAGATTGAAAAATTGGCCAAGCTACTATTCTTTTAGTCAAGCCCGTGCCCGGCCAGTTACTTGGGCGGGCCAACCGGGCCGGGCCGGCCAGCATAGACTTTTATCTCTAAATGGAATATAAATGTGCTAAAAATATTTGATATCAGTTATAAAAAATTTAGGGTCTTACCATTCTGATCTTTTATGAGTAATACTGATCGAAAATCTTGTGGGGTCAAAAATAACAAGAGGGCTATGAACAGTGCTGGGGTTGCGTCGGATACATACCTTGTAAAATTTAGATAATGTTTATTGATTAAAACTATCAGGTGCTCAAATTGGTTTTTTAATTTCTTTTTATCATCAATATTTTAAAAATAATTTTACCCCGTTTTAAAGAATATTTGCCATCCTGGAATAAATTGTGGGTTTTTGAAAATCCAAAGTACGATGAGCGTGAGAAAAAGGAATGTCATAGTTATTTCACTTTGCCTAAAAAATGAATTTGGAGTAAAGTATAATTATATAATTATTGTTGAAATCTCTGAAATTTTTTTTTTTTTTCATTGTTAGCTTTTTGCCATTGAGGCAGTGAGCTCTTTCAGTTTAAGTCTCCAATTGTTTCTATCTCTACACTCATTTCTATTTAGGTTGTGACATCTCATGCTAGCGTCTACTCTTTCCAGGTGAGTTTAGGTCTGCCCCTTTTATTCTTGCCTTGCACTTCAATTGCATTTACCAGATTGCTTAGATACCCGTCTTTTTGCCTCATAACGTGTCCAAACCATCGGAGTCTGTTGATTTCGACTTTATTTTGTATGGGTGTTATGTGTAAACTTCCAAGTATATGATCGTTGCGGATCTTGTCTTTGCGAGTCACCCCGAGAAACATCCGTAGCATGCGCATTTCCATCGTTTGTAGTATTCTTTCATCGCTTTTCCTTAACGCTGTTGTTTCTAAGCCGTATGTTATTGCCTGTTGTACTATGCTTGAGTAAGCCTTGCCCTTAACTTTTATTGGTATATTTTTGTCGAACAGGACACCTGTCAACGATCTCCATTTTAGCCACCCACTGATCTTTGTATTTTTTATTACTTAAAGACAAAAATAAATTTGAAATGAATTAGTTGGCGGTCTAAAATAAACAACAGATTGTTAAAAACATTACTTAAATTTTCCAATTTTTCTTAATTGTTCCTTGATGGTTGCCGTTGGGTCATCTACTACACATTTTCCCGTAAATTGAAGCCATGTGTGCCTTTTATTTAAAGCAAAAAGTAATGCACTTGTAATAAGACGTTTTTAAATATGTTTTTCAAAAATAAATAAGCCACGCCTTATAGACTCACGTTCAAAGTTGTATATTTAAACTCAAGAAAAATGTTTTTTCTTACATTTTATATAAATTTGAAATAAAATTTGAAAACATTTTTAGTATATCTGGGCCAACATTTTATTTGTAATATGCCATATCACATGGATATGAATTTAAAATACCTGAGTCCGAGGAAATATATGCAGAGAAGTAGCCAGGTGAGAATTATGATGACCAGGGCCCCTGGAAACGAGTACAGCAGCCAGGTCATAAAGCTAATTTCCGCCTTTGGTCCAAACAGACTGATAAAAAATAAATGGAATATATTAGCTAATGGCAAATCCCATTGGTAAGCCTTATAGTAGGATTAAACTCGTAAAAGGGCGCATCCATGCCTAATAAAAAATAGTGAAAAAAAAAAGAAAATTTAAATGAGAATAAACAAAATGTTCATACATTTTTTTTTATGTTTTGCCATAAAAAATAAAAATAACTATATAAAAGGCATTATGATATATTCTTTGTAAGTTTTACAATTTGTTATTCTACATTAATTTCCAGCCAAGTATATTATTATTTTTTGACAATTTGATGTAGTAAACAAAATTTATTAAAACTCTGAAAAACTTTAGCTCTAACATGGTTGGTTTCAATTAAAATATTAGTCTTTAAGCTAATTACACGTTAAGGAAGCCCGAGAGTATGAGATTTGGCGGTGTTCCGGTTAGTGAAGCAGTGCCTCCTATGTTGCAGGCATATGCAATCCCAATGAATATACATTTTCTCAAATTCTCTAACGAATCATCATTATCATCATCATCTTCAAGTCTAATATGCAAAATTAATCAATATTTTAATTATAAATTGTGATTAAAATTGAAAATTACATGGTTAATTAAAAAGCAATATTTTAACCAGTCACCCCTCAAAAAATCAAACTTTGCAGATTTTGGATAGCCAAACCCCTGTAGTAGTAATAACTATATGCCTATTAATATTTTAAAGCATTCTTCATTAATTGAGGATATAACTTATGTGGGAAAATAAAAATTATACAAAAAAAAATTTAAAGCACAAAAAAAAATTAAAATGATTCAATAAATGTCGTCCAAAAAAATGTATTTGTATTTTCACTCGAGAGATTTATGCGATGAAAATGCTTAACTTGTTAATGAATTGAGTTGATCCATATTTTTCTTTCTCAGTCGGCAAGTCAGTTAAGATGACAACGCTCTGCTCTAAAAAATTAAACAATATATTATGGAATAGAATAACTATACACACACACACACACACACACTTTAGGGCTACGTTCAAAGTCAAATTTTATAAAAGACCACGCACGTGTTATGTTTTTATTTTGGGCACGTGCAAGTGAGTTTTTGTTTTCGTGAAATTTTAAAAATTCTGAAAATTTTATAAATTTATTTTTTTTTTCAAAATTTTTTCAAAAATTTTTTATTTCAGAAAAAGCATTTTATGTGCATATATTAAATTTGGCAATTTGAAAATTTGCGTGTTATTACAAAATAAAATTTTTTAAAATTAAAAATTTCACGAAATAAAAACTCATTTTGCACGTGCCCTTTAATTAAATATTGAAAAATTCTAAAAATATTTAAAAAAAAATTTTGCCAACATATGCACACCATAGGAGCTACGTTCAAAGTTAAATTTTAAAACATGTGCAAAGTGAGATTTTATGTTCGTAAAATATTAAAAATTCTAAAAAATTTCAAAATTTTTCCAAAATTTTTTGTCTCAGAAAAAGTGTTTTATGTTCTTAAAACAAATGAAAATTTTACGAAAATAAAAACTCTCTTTGCAAGAGAAAAATGTTTTTATTTTTGTTTCTTACACGCCGATTGACTGGTTATCTTATCATCAGTTTTTATTTGAAAAAATATAAAAATTTCGACAATTTAAACATTTTTTTGTCGTTACATTTGGCATATATTAAATTAAAATTTGTTGTTTATTTCAAGAATATATATTATTTAAAACTAATAAGTTGCAAAACCATTTTTTTCCTCGTTAAATTCTTTGTGTTTCGATTCAACGATGATGGTTTGGGTAGTACTATTGCTGGCCGTGCTTAGTTTATGCCTGTAATATTCTTCCATAACGCCTGTAGCAACAGGTGTCATGAGAACAGCTGTGGCTGAGTTGTTGATCCATATAGATAGGAAAAAAGTGGAAAACATGAATCCAAACACCATCCTAAAGAGCGTTTTATTTTTACAAATATGCGATAAACAATTATAACTTCAACTGAACTATTCACAAAAAATAAAAATTATAAAAACATATGAATGTGTTTTTATATTATCAGAACCAATGCCGAAAACAAATTCGGAAACTATGCATGATCTGAATTTTGGAACTTTTTTTCTATGCTTATTAGTTCAAAGGTAATGGCTACGTTTAATATGAAGGTTTATTTTTTGCAAAATAAATGAGATTTGTTTATGTTACGGAGGCAAAGGTTATGGAGCGATCAATGATGACGGAGGGCACTTGCTAAGATTCGCCCAAGCTTTCGACATGGCCATTGCCAACACCTTCTTCAGCAAAAGAAGATCTCATCTCATTACCTACCAAAGTGGTTCCAATCAATCTCAAATAGACTTCATGCTAGTTTCGAGACGACAGCTTAAACGAATCAAAGACTGCAAAATCATCCCAGAAACCATATCAGCGCAGCATCAGCTCCTGGTGATGGACTTCACGTTTCAGCGCCAGAAACATAGGCCCAGCAAAACAGAATTTCTTCCCCAAATCAAATGGTCAAAACTCAAGGAGAGAAACGAAGCCTTCGCAATCACCTGCAACCTTGACAGCGAATACAATTGCGAAATCATACCAAGTCCTACGCAGTTCTGGTGCGAGTTATCTTCAAAACTCAAAGTGGCCGGGAAAGAAATACTTGGAACTACAAAAGGTGGGCGTAATAAGAGAAGAATTACATGGTGGTGGAATGAAAGAGTTGAAAGAGAAATATCAGAAAAGAAAAAGCTGCTCAAACGATGGAAAAAGAGTCAACTGACCAACGACAAGCTTGATTACAAAGAACAATGCAAAGTTGTGAGAAATGTCGTACGAGAAGCGAAAAAGAAAGTATATGAACAAGCATACAAGGAGATGGCCACTAAAAGTGGGCAAAATTTGGTATACAAGATGGCAAAGCAACGTGAAAGACAGTCAAGAGATTGTGACGGAAACGTAAAATTCATCAAAAACAAAGAAGGCAAGCTTCTCGTAGACCAAACAAAGGTACTGGAGCGTTGGAAAGAATACTTTAATGAATTACTGAACAGCGACACAAATAGAATTGAGCTCGAAGAGATACTCCCAAACTGTAACCTAATACCACCAATCTCAAAATCAGAAGTCAGCCTTCAGCTCAAAAAGTGTTCAAACGGGAAAGCGACAGGTCCCGACAACATACCCATTGAGTGCTGGAAATCTTTAGGAGATGAGGGAATTTCGGCGTTAACGACTCTATTCAATTCGATATTAACATATCAGAAAATACCTCCGAATTGGCAAGAAAGCTACATTATTCCAATCTTCAAAAATAAAGGCGACGCATTTGACTGTCACAATTACAGAGGCATCAAACTAATGTCTCATACTTTCAAACTTTTCGAAAAAGTCATAGAAGCTAGATTAAGAGACGTAATCGATATAGGTATTGAGCAATGCGGGTTCATGAAAGGAAGGTCGACAATTGACGCGATTCATGCCGTGCGCAACATGGCAGAACGTTTCACGAGAAAGAATAAAAAGCTCTACTGCACATTGGTAGATTTGGAAAAAGCTTTCGACAAAATTCCAAGATCAGTAGTATGGTGGGCTTTGAGGAGAAAGAATGTTCCTGAGATGTATATCAAGTTGATTCAGAGTATGTATGAAAGAAATTTGACGTATGTAAGGAGTTCGTCAGGAACATCGAAAGGATTTACAATTAATGAAGGTGTGCACCAAGGTTCGGCCCTAAGTCCCCTACTATTCATCGCGGTGATGGACGTGATCTCAAAGAGCGTTGCCACAAAGCCACCGTGGCACATACTGTACGCTGACGACATTCTACTAATGGCTGAAAACCCGCAGGAGATGTGTGAAAGACTGAATAATTGGATGAAAGCGATTGAAAAGCTAGGCCTAAAAATTAACAAAGACAAAACTGAATTGATAGTTTTCGGAGGCTCAGAAGGTGAACAACTGGTAATTAACGAAGACTGGTCTCTCAAATCAAAGCCAACAGCAACCTACCTAGGTGCTTACCAACAATCCGATGAAAACGTCGAGCAAGAATTAGGAACAAACTCAAAGTTGGATGGCTAAAATGGAGATCGTTGACAGGTGTCCTGTTCGACAAAAATATACCAATAAAAGTTAAGGGCAAGGCTTACTCAAGCATAGTACAACCGGCAATAACATACGGCTTAGAAACAACAGCGTTAAGGAAAAGCGATGAAAGAATACTACAAACGATGGAAATGCGCATGCTACGGATGTTTCTCGGGGTGACTCGCAAAGACAAGATCCGCAACGATCATATACTTGGAAGTTTACACATAACACCCATACAAAATAAAGTCGAAATCAACAGACTCCGATGGTTTGGACACGTTATGAGGCAAAAAGACGGGTATCTAAGCAATCTGGTAAATGTAATTGAAGTGCAAGGCAAGAATAAAAGGGGCAGACCTAAACTCACCTGGTCTCAAAGAGTAGACGCTAGCATGAGATGTCACAACCTAAATAGAAATGAGTGTAGAGATAGAAACAAATGGAGACTTAAACTGAAAGAGCTCACTGCCTCAATGGCAAAAAGCTAACAATGAAAAAAAAAAAAAAATTAAAATGAGAGGGAAAAAAACGTGTCTTTTTATATTTTCGACAAAAAGCTCTATTAAAGTGATGCATATTCATAATTATTTATTTAAGTCTGTAGAAGAAAAGTATTATTTTAATTTTTGTTAAACTAAATCTTTTTTTTGTAATTTTAAATAAAAAAAAACATATAAAAAAATTAGTTTTTTTAGTGCCCTTTATTGAAACTATAAAACGATAAACGTATATTCTCGAATTTAAATAAAATAAGCAATATAATTTCAATTATTTTGAATGTACAATAAAAGGTTGTTTGTGCAATCATAAGTTAAAAAAACGTCATATGTTTTTTAGCGTAGTTAAGACAAACCCCCATTTAAAAATTTTTGACCCTGCCCATTTCTGTATCCTCGTGGTACGGGTATTTTTATAAAATTCCGTAAAAGATTTATAAAATATTCTTTATAGTTTAGTTCAATTTTTAAATACACAAAGCACAAAAAAATATGTCATTTTAGTTAAGAACCAATTCCTAAATTGTATTGACCTTGAAACAGCCAACTACATATATTTATAGCTAAGCTCTAATTTTAGCAATGTGTTTACATCTATATGTTATAAAGATAAACTCTCTTAAAAATCAGAAAATTATCAAAGAAATAAATTTAAACTTATACAAACAAGGAATAGAGTGCCATTACGCTAAGTCGTTGTGACAAATTAGTTTTTGCCTAACTTTATAAAAAAATTAAAATTGTAATTAAAATTATTTAATAACTTTTTAGCATATATACCAAATTGGCTTGGATCCTGAATGCATGAGGAGCGTTAGTGCGATCCGTTTGTGCAGATTGACTGACTGAATTCCTTTGGCAAGAACCACGGAAGCAAAAAATAACAGCACCGGGTCCTAAAATTTGGAATTATTTTTTTTAGATTTTTTGAGCCTCATCAGTGATCTGGTTTATTAGAGAAAAATTTATTGTAAGTTATTTAATTCATTTTCTAATTTTCTGGTTAGGTCCATGTTTATTTTCGTTTTTCCAAAAATAAAACACATGATTCATGGCTACACAAAGGCATTTTGCATTTTTGCCTTGGCGCTATTAATAAAACGACCTAAAAACCCGTTTTGATTGATGTAAAATCCCATTGTCTACAATAAACAAAATCAAAAATATACAGTGCTAGCTTCAAAGTGGCACATGTTAGAAATTAAATGATTAATAGACACATAAAATGTGGCCATCAACTAACACACGGTATCGCAAAACATTGAAAATATAAAGGCATCCAAACAATCAAAAACGCGTTTTTAACGCGTTTATCAGTGGAACCGATAATGTAATAAAAAATGCCTTTAACTGAATCATCATTATTTAAAGAAATTTAAACATAAGGCCTAAGGCATAATACACCAACTTATTTATACCCCTTGTGGCGACATCCTGCATATCCTAGTCTGGAGATGAAATTTTAAAAACCATTACCCAGTTTTAACGATTGTTAAGATTCATATATATTTATAGAAACATTATAAAATAATAATAAATTGCTCAAAAATACATGGCCAAAAGGTTCCCTTTTTATATCGCAAATATTTTGTTAATTTCATATAATCATTTTCATCACTGGTAAATTTTACATGACAATGTTAATGATTATTTTACAACAATATTTAAGTTTATTCTTAATTGTATATAAAATTATTTCATTTATGTGCTATTTGAAAATAAACAAGATTGTAAGCCTTTAATGAATATATAAATTTTATGAAATAAGCCGGATGTGTTAAAAGATCAAAATTCTACTATCAATACCACTAGCAAATCTTTTATAATTTTCATGGTTTGCAGGTGTAGATACTCAAAAAAGAAAATAACAATTTAATTAATAGGAATGTAAACAACCATTTCTATACCTGAAAATATTTGGACGATACGTCTTTGACGGTTAAAATGCCAAACAGTGGAAATAAGAGGGCAGGTAGGAGTGAAGCTAGAGCTAGCGGGAGAGCTTGGGTGATCAAAAAGCATATGGTAACTAGACAAACGTAGGCACATTTCATTTCCTGTAAGTATATAAATACGTAAATAGAAATCTTAATATTAAATTAAAAATTCTATTTGCACGTATATAAAAAAGCTTCTATAGAAACAAATCGCCCAAAATTTTTTCAAATACGGTATTAAAGCGTTAAGTTAAAAAAAACCTAAGTTATATGATGAGTAGGGGCAATAAACGATCATCTAATTTTTACAAAATTATATAATTTGATTAAATTGACCAGTATGTAAATGAGAAACATAACGTTTTTATGTGACATTACGTTATTTTCTTTATATTTTGACAAAACATACAAAAAATTTTTTGCATTTCAAAATTGAATTCGAACGAATATGGCCATATATAAAATTGTATCCAATATATTTGCATAGTAAATTTTTGATTTAACGCATATGATCGGCAAATAAATTTATCTCAAACTTATTTGACTTCCCAAAAGTTATTTCTTAATATTTCTAAGGGCACGTGCAAAGTGAGTTTTTATTTTCGTAAAATTTTCAAAATTTTGAAAAAAAAATTTTTGTAATAAAACGCAAATTTTAAAAAGTTTCCAAATTTTGTTTATACACATAAAATGCTATTTCTGAAATAAAAAGTTTTCAAAAAAATTTTGAAAAACATAAAATTTTTAAAATTTTCTGAATTTTCAAAAATTTGCGAAAATAAAAACCCACTTTGCACGTGCCCTAATAAGGACTCGTTCTGAATTTATTCAATTTATAAGAAAATTTAAAATTTATTCGAAAAATATTGGTTTTATGTTGAAATATTTTTATTAAAGTTCTCAAATAATCATTCTGAATTATCTATATGGATTTAGTTAAATTTCATAATTTCGATCCATACGTATAGCAACTGGTCCAGGTGTAATAATATATTGCAAATACCACATCGTTAATTGAATTTTTATTGTAAAAACTCATATTTTTACTAGAAAATTTTAAATCTTTTAATAAAAAAGGATTCTCTTAACGCGCCCTGACACGCTATTTTTTAATAAATTAAGTGCACGCACCTGAGTTCCGTGAACTATGATGATGGGCAAAAAGACGAGTGGTATCAGGATGGCAATGTAAAAATCTTTGATTTTCATAAAATTTTTGAGGCCCCGTTTGACTAAACGGATTGGGGATATGGTGCTTCCTTGTCGGGACGTTTGGAATGGTTCGGGAGACGGTGTTGGGGATATATCAAAGGTTTTCATGGTCGGCCGAATATGTTAAATGTGAGATTCAATCAATGGAAGAGTGTAAATTTTTAAATGTGAAACCTTTTAAGGGTTTTTTGGCTTAGAATCTATGTTTTAGAAATTTTTGGAGACGAAAATGCCAAATTATTTAAAATCTCTTTATATCATGGTGCATGCAGGCAAAGTCTTTAGATTGCGTGAATGAAAGAAAAAGGGACATTTATATATGAAAATAAAATTTAATCTTTATGACACTTGTCAAATTTTTTTTGAGACATTATTTTTAAAAGGCCAAAACAAAAATTTCACGAGATGTTGTGTATATGGATAGGGACGCAGTCATAAATATGAAAGTTTGCAAATTTGTATATTTTTTTATTATATTACAACAGCAATTTTTTGGTGTATTAAAACTAAAATTTTTTATAATTCTCAAATTTTGATTTTTAGACTATGGCATAGTGTTTAAAATGATATAACAAATGAAATAAAAATTATTACGTAAATACATATACATAGTGTTATACACGATAAAAGTGAGGAAGTGTATTAAGACAGGTAATAAAGGTAAATTGGGGGGGGGGGGGTGTAGGGCCGTGTTTACCTTAAGGCGAAATATAGCTTAAGGTCAAATTTAGGGGACTAGGGCAGGTACATAGTAAAGGTTTATTTTATTGACATTACATTTTATAGCTTAATGAAATGATATGGATGCGCGCGCAATTAATTTAATAGTTTAATAGGGCCGCGTAACACGAAAAAATTTGCAAAAACACTCTGATAGCTTTAAATTATGTTGATCAACCATTTATCCGCTAATATTGCGTAAGACTTTTAAAAATGTTTTTTTAATATTAACATATAATTTTTTACGAGTCAAAGTTTAGACTTAAACTGTTCAAATTTGAAAATCTATCTTGTCTGGGAACTGACTAAAAACTTACAACAACCTAAGGTTTAATTTTTTACATTAAATATTTTGCTGACACAAAATAAAAATATCTAATTTTTCAGAATTTTCTGAAAAATTAATAATCGAAAAGGGTTGAATGATGAATTATTGAAATTGTCTTCGCAATCCGCATGTTAACATTTCACAAAATGTCGCATGTTTAACAAATGGATTAAGCTGATTATTTTATTTTATGACAAAAAAGTAAAAATATAATAAGATTTATTAGAATTTAAAAAAAATCTAAACGCCGACGAATGCGGTCTCTAGACACCATATATTTTTTAAAAAAATATAAATTTTTTTGGGCGAGATATGGCCGGTAATAGGCCGAACAAGCCTAAGCCGTTCAGAAAATTTTTACGTTTAATACATAAATCGGTGGAAATATTTAATTTAAAAGCTCTATAAACCCTTTTTGGCTTATCAATTGACAGTTAAGGTCAATCCATTGTGTCAATACACCAAAATTTCGAAGTGTGAAATAACAATTTAGGGCAGGATTAAAATAATACATACCCAGATATAGAGGAGACACACCCCCAAAAGTGTATAATTTGCGTAAATATTTGTCGAAAAAAAAATAATGTCCTATTTTTTTAGCGTTTGTTGTACCGGATTTAATTTAAAACAGCCCCAAGCTTTAAAATTTTGTCCCTGATATGACATGACGAAATTGTTGAGGTTTGTTTTATCATAAATGGGAATAAACCAATGCATGGGTAATGATGCAACCGAATAAATAACGAACACATTTAAGTCAAGTTTCAATGCTTTAATATGGAATATTTTGCAAACACTCGATGAACCACCAATTAGGGGGAGCTATTTTAAAGATTGGAAGAGTGCCAAATCTACCGTTAGCGGTAGATAACATTTTTTTACAAGAAATACGACGTCATTGGCGAAAAGGTTATTAATATACCCAACCGGGTTGTGATTTTGATGTTAAAATCACATTTTATTTATGGAAAACGATCAATTTTAGCTTTATTCATACTGGAATAAAATACCTAAAATGGCTCTTTATTAATCCACAAAAAAATTACAAGTGCTTGCTAAAAGATATATATATATATAACACGGGTCAACAAAATTTTAAGAGTTATGAGCTAACTTCAAAAAACCTGCCATTTTTTTTTAAAAAAATTTACCGTTTTTCCAATTAAACTTTGTACAGCTATAAGCAATGAAAAATTTGAATACATTTTTACAAACAGGTTCAAAAAATATTGAAGAAAATTATTTTATATTTAAAAAAGCTATACTGCCGCTATAATCAAACTTCAAATAATATTTTCAAGAACTGATATCGTGTCCTATTTAAGGAAATGCCAAATATTATGTATAACCTAAATGTTGATGTAAGAGCTTGATATATTTAATAATTATATTTAAATTTGAGATAAAAAATATAATCTTATTAAAAAAAATTCTTAGATTTTTTCTCTTGGTGGTTTTCACAAAATCTATCGATTTGGTCAAATCTGGCCACTTAGATATATACCTAAGAAAATAGGGGAAGCCCGAAAAAACTTCGGAAAAAAATATATTTGAGATAAGACCATTAAGAAGATTATTTTCACCCGGTGTCAAAATTTTATTTTTTTTCACTCATTGATTTTTATCGACCTGTGTAATCAACGTTAATAAAAAATTTAACCTAATTTACCGCCTAGGTCGTAACCATTAATAAATGTGATAATATATTAATTGAAATGTTAAAGCTTTATTGGTTTCAAATTTTAAATATAATTGAATATTTGCTGATCGGAACTTTAGCTCCTGATCTAGATTAATTCAGAGTGTTCGAAAGGCAAAAAAAGCTATGCCTTGACGGGTACCGCGCCTTTTGACGTAGGGGAAGGGGGCATTGTTTTGGCAGGTAAATGGCCTTCTACTGTGCCTGCATGCTATAATCTTCTGGAGAAAGCGGTCAATGTATTTTCGTATTGGGGAGGAGACTAGCTTAATCCTATCAACCCTCAATGATTATGGACATCGCCGCACAGCATTTCAATGCACCCTAGAAGGATTTATTTTGTTTATTGGCCCAAAAGAAAATAAACAACATGCCCTACTAAGTGTAATTTAAATTGCATTTTTGATTTATAATTTTTCATATTTTAAATTTGGCAAAATTCAAAATAACTATATTTTTTTAGGATTCACCTATTCCAGTTAAAAGCATAATTTTTTTGCTATCATATATTGACAAAAAATATTTTTTATTTTTCTTTGTTTTCATAAATAAATTAAATAAATTTACAGGGGTCACATTTTAAAGTGGAAGCATTCACTTAATCATGTCGGTCCATAGTTCCATGGCCCCCAAAGCAAGGGTTCGTTTTTTAGCGTTCTTAGAATTGTTCACTACACACCCCTTCTTTTACAGTGGGAAAAAATATTCAACCTACCAATAGTTTGTGATCCAAACGGATAAAATGAGGGAAGAAATCAAACATGCTGCACTATAATATTTACCGTTAGCAACCCTTCAGCATATCACGAAAAACATATCCTCCCGATAACCAAATTAGTAGCCATCAAGAAGCGAAACAAGTCAATGATTACACTGGACAACAAAATTTGGACGACCCTAAGCATCATTTATGGCAACTATGAATTTAGGTCAAGTTTTTGGCGCTGATCACGAATATGAAATCAAAATTTTAGCCAATGCCTCAGATTTTTAGTTATTCGGTGTCAAAGTTGAGATTTTTCAATTTTTGGGGTATTTTGGGCTTCTATATCAAAAAACCTATGGGTAGTAACAAAAGTTTAAAAATATATTTAGATAACGGAAACATTCATTATTAACGTAAGGGGTTTGAATTTTTTTAAAATATTTATTTTTTTTTATTTTTTCATTTATATAAAATTAGTGGTTTTCGTCAAAAAATCCGTATTTTGATCCTAAATATCTTGAGAGTAAATTGCTAATAATTTTAGGTAATAACTTTTTTTAAATATGTTTTTTTATAAGGAATCTGAATATGCCAATTGATTTTTTGTAAAATTAATAGTTAAAGAAATTTTGTGAATTTTGTCTGAACTTGACGCGGTTTAAAAAAAAATGGAGGCATTGGAAAAAAAACTAAACCCGGGATCGTTATCGCAAGAAGTTCTATAAAACCCTCAAAAAATCGCATATGTTGTTTTTTTTTGTTGTCCAATGTTATTGACGAGAAACAAGGGCTATACAAAAAACAGCAACTCAGCTGGATAATACAGATATAATTTATTGAATTCCTGGGAAATTTATTTAATCATTTAAATATTTTATATTAAGGCAGTTTAAAATTTTTAATTACGCAGGTCAACAAATTTTTATGTCAGAAACGTGAATTTTATGAAAACATAAAAGATTGCATCCCCTTGATAGCCTAATCTCATATATGTTTTTTGTTTTTCTTAGTTTCTTTCGTCTTTGGCTCCTTAGATCCGTCTATAACGAAAAATGGCCTAGTTTGACCAATTGACAGATCTAAATATACCATAAAAAGAAAAAATTTAACAATCTTTTTTACATGTTAAAATCCCTTATAACTTATGTTTTTAATCACAAATAATGGAAAAATTTTTTTATTAATATATCAAGCTCCATCGGCATTTAGATAATACAAAATATTTCGCGTCCAAACTTAAATACGACACGATATATTATCAGTTTTTAATCAAAATATTATTTGAAGTTTAAATTTAACAGTTTAACTATTGTAAAAATGCAAAAATAGAATTTCAATTTATTTTGTTTTTGAATTTTTATTGGTTTTTTAACCTTTTTTTTTTAATTTTCAATGTTTATAATTGACTAACTAAGTTTTATTAGGAAAAATGGCAAACGGATTTGATATTCCCTAAGATGGCAGGTTTGATCTCTGTAGTTAACTCATAACTCTCAAAAAATTGTTGAGTGCAACTTTAATGTTTTAAGTTTAAACAAATAATATTCCTTAAACTTTGAGGGTTCAACATACATAGCCTTTAATAGACCAACGATTTGTTTGCTTAATATTCTATAAAAAATATGTTCTTTATAATAATTGAGGCCCAGGCGATGATTTTATGTGAGAACAAAATGGCATAGGACAAGAGAAGGTACAGTTTTTTAAAACGTTAAGTAAGTATTTAGTAAAACAAGACTCATACAATTGGAATTAGTGTGTTGAGCTTGTCGATCTAACTTTTGGACTTAAAGTAATTAATAATTAATTCAATAAATTAGCTTGATTTTTAAAAATTAAGTTCGGGAAGGCAGTTTATAATATATAGGAATAAACAAAATCAAAGATTTAATTAAAGGTCCAAGCACTGATTGGGTTGCCTATATAGGCGAGCCGGCCCTCCATTTTATTCACTATTAATTACATTTTATAATTATTTTATGACAGGCATCTTTGCCTGATTGGTTTTGGCATATATAATCTAATATAAGTTTGTAATAAATATTATATAAAAATATCTATAGTGACAATTAAATGAGTGAAGATTTTATAAGTGATCGCGATTATAATTGCTAATTAGTACCACCCCAAATTATATGTTAAATTTATAGGATAGATGGCGTCTATGATAATTTTGTTATATAAAAAGGAATTAAAAGCCGTAGATGGGCAGGTTAATTAAAGGTCTCACCTAATCAATATTTACAATGCTGCATAATAAATATAGTTTTTCAAATATTTTGGGTTTTTATGCACATGATTTGCTACATATCGACAGCTGAAAAAATCGCCATTGTATTAAAAGTCAACCAGCCTTTATTTACATCGATATTGTAAATGTGCAATAAATTTTTTCCCATTTTAATTACTAAATAAATAAATATCTCTAACCTAATCACTGAAAAATTAATTTGCAGTTCCCTTCCAGCTTATAATATATTAGAGCCTACATAATTAATAATCAAAATACTTGAATCCGTTGTCACTAATTTAACTTTATTTTAGATCTTAAATTTTCTCAAAATATCAATCCAGGCTTTACAAATTTTTTTACTAGTATGTGGATGCGGTAATTTAACCAAATCTAAGAGAAAATTGTTAGTAGTCTATCTTCGTAAATGCCATAAGCCATCAATAATTTAAAAGATAATTTATTTCAAGCAGACCAAATATCACTTGTAACACCATTAACCTAGTTATGACAAGTTTTATAAAAATGAATATAAAAACATCAAATATTTAAAAATTACCTTTATGGTTTCAACCTTGTCTTTAATTTTCAATTTTTGACTTTGAAATTTTTCAGTGATACTTTATTAAGATATGCCGTCCGCAACTTTTTGCTTGTCCATTTAAATAACATATAACTTTTTTAAATAATGTTTGGTGTATAAATCTGAGTGGCAGATTATTATCTGTAAAATTAAATTATAAAAAAAATTATTGATTATTATTTTAATTAATAATTGATTAAATTTTTCATTCCAAGATTTTGTCATAAAAAAGCAAACTGATTCGTCATAATTAACAGATGCTTGCCGTGTTGTTTAAGTGTTTTTTATCGTAGTCTATAAGGTTATAAACAAATGTAAATTAGCCAGGTTAAATATAAGGTTAAATATAAGGGCAAATAAATCAAAATAATGTAAGTGCGAGGACACTAGTTGCCTAGTCGCCTGTCCTAACTACTGTATGGTTCTTCAAACTTTCCTTTACTTTTACCATTGGAGGAAGGGCTGATATAAAAGAATGATAAATTTTTTTTAGCAGAAGTAAAGAAATTTTTGGAATTGAAAGTGAGTGAATGTTTCATACTTGTGTTTCTATTTTATCGTTATTCAATTTTTTTCAGACCGAGCACAAAATTTTGTGTCAGATTTGTAGGTTATAACTGTTTATGTAATGTTAACGGGCTGGGCTGATAACGCGATGCCTGAATATAAAAACTAAAAGTGATAAATTACCACAAAAATAAGGGTATTAGACATTCTGTATTATATCGATTAAAAATTAAAAGAATGTGGCTTGTAATAAAAAATTTTCGGGCGGGCTGGGCGGACCAAAATTTAAAAACGAAATTCTGGGCCGGATAGCAGATTTGGGGGGGGGGGGGGGCGAGTAAATATGTTATTAAGTAATTAGGAAAGCTAGAAACGAAAAAAAAGGTTTATTATTAAATTATTCGCACTTGCGAAAATTTGGTGACATTAACACAGGAAGCTAAAATGGAGAAGTTTTACAAAGAGATAACTAGTATACGCTCGAACAGAAATAATTTAGAAAAATTAGTTTTCACTGCTTAAATCGCATTTGACAATTTGGTTATTTTCAGCAGATCAAACGTACAAAAGATAGTTTATTGTTGAATTTTTGGCAATTGCGACAATTAAGTGATATCACAAGAGAATAAAATGTAAAATTTTTACCAAACTACGAATAAATATTTGCACGAACAAAAATATTGAGACAAATTAGTTTAATATTGCATAAATTGCATTTTCCACAATTTGGTGACATTATCGCAAGATGACAAAATGTAGAAATTTTACCAAAAAACTACTTATATTTTACCAAACGGAAAAAAATTAGCTATATAATGCATTTGCGACAATTTGGTGGCATCATCAACACCTAAATTTGATATAAATTAATATATTATTCAGGCACGATTCTAGATCCCTTTTGGGGGCATTATCCCCCAAAAGTTTTTGACCCCCCCCCAATTGAGTTTGCCCCCCCCAATACATAGTAATTTTATGTTTGCCCCCCCCCCCCCCAAATACATAGTAATTTATTTTTTGCCCCCTTAAAAAAAATTTAAATTTGCTCCACCCCCCCCCCCTCTCCCCCAAATACCTATAATTTTTTTTTCTTCCACATAATATATTTATATTTGCTCCGCCAAAAATGTCTAAAAAATATTATTTTAAAAATATTGACTTTTTATAAAAAGTGTTTTTATTTATCAACACTTCTCATCTGCTAGAGAGATCAAAATAACACAGAAATTATTTCTGTTGTTATTAGATATATAGAAAAACTTGATTTTACAGAAACCTTTATAGATGTGAGAGCAATTCATAAATCTGATGCCTAAGAAATTTTCTAACTTGTCAACAATCTTTTGTTAGGAATATAATCTAGAACAAAGAACCTGATTGCACAATGCGCTATGATGGGGGCGAACGTAATGCCCGGGGATAAAAGTGGTGTTCAAGTGTTTCTAAGCAAAATAGCTGGACACCATGTCCAGTATATTCACTGTAACCACCGATTGCATCTTGTTGTAAAGATTGTCTTGAAACTTTAAGTGAAGGGAAAGATTTTTTTGATAATTTCTTCCCTTCATAAATTTTTTCAACATGATGCAATCAAGGAAGTTAGTGAATGCGGGACCAAACCCCGGCTGTTACCTCATCGGTGGTGTCGTCACTACCTGGCCATTGTTTTTTTAAAACTACATAAAAATATTAAAATATGAAAATTAAAAAAAAGTTTTTATATCTTCAGGTCCGCAAAGGCCGAAGCGTCGGGGGTTTTTGACCATTTACAATCATTAATTTATTTTTTGTATTTATCATTTGTTTTATTTATTAAAAAATAATTACAGATCAATTTCAATGCAAAACGATTTATGTTTTTAAAACTTCTGATTTAATACACCATTGTTTGTTAGAACTTAAACAATTAAGAAATACAAATACATTTAAAGATTTATTCAAAAACTGTTTTGATATATATAATACTTTTTTAAATGACAATAATTTATCTATGGATAACAAAAAAACTACTAAAGAATTTTCTGATTTTTATTTATTTTCTACGCATAAGTTTGAGAATATTTTAAATATAAATGATGAAAAATTATAAAGTATTTATAAGATTGATTTATTGATTCTTTTGATAATAGATTTTTTACCGATAATATTTAATTAGAATCTTTAGATTCCCTTTATAAATTTGATTAACCTTTTTTTAGATGTAAATAAATCAGAGGAAATTGGCGTAGCCAAAAAATTTTTAAGAAAACTTAATAATTACAAAGAATGTGCTACTAAATGATTTTGTTAAATTTTTATATGATTACAAAGATGGGTTTTCTAATCTATTTAACATTTTTTCTATAAGTTTGTTATTTGGCTCTTCAACGTCGAGTTGTGAGGCCTTTAAAAAGGATAATAACTTCTAGTAGGCTGGCAAGTAGTGACCTGCGTAAAGGTGATTCGGTTCTTCTAGGACACGAAAAATCGGGGCGTTGAATTTTGATGAATTTTATTCAAAACAACCTCTAGCATAAAATTGCTAGATAAATACGAAAAACTGCTCATAATCAGCTAATGATTGCTTACTATTTTAAGACATGGTTGCAATTTTTTTATGCGCTTTTAACGTTTATGTTCATGTTTTATTTAAATTTTTACCCTAATATTAATTACTAATTATATATAACCAGTGTTTTTTCATATATATTCTTCCAAATTAGCATACTTATACAATTTGTTTTCATGATAATCAATTTTTTTTACTAATTATTTTATAAAATCCATAGTTTTATATAATTCATTTTTTATCATTCATATATATCATATTTTTTAATTTTCATACGCATTGATACCAAAATGATAAAATTATACTTTCAATTAGTGTTCAAATCTCCTATCATTTTTAAGCAATTGATATTAGTGAAAACAATTCATTTTTAATTCACATATCCAATTTTATAAACGTAATCATTTTTTTATTTTATAGAAATAAAATTTCTATTAATTCATTAAAATAAAAATTTTGAATATGGATTTCTGATGTACATGTAATATATTTTTGCCAAAGTGACCGAAGAACACGACTAATTCCTTCCCCACGAGATTTTGCCCCCCCCCCCCCCCCAAAGTGGAAAAGCTAGAATCGAGCCTGATAGTATTATAAACATTAATTGTACAAATTGTCCTAATAAAATAAATCACCACCAAAATACAAAAAAAAATCGACTAAAAACTCTATGTGGCTTGTATTTAATTAATTAATTTTTATTAATTCTCACAAAAAAAATTTAAAAAAATATTTATACCATTATAAACATGAAATATTTCCACAGTTGTTTTTGCATTTATTTTAAAATTTTTATTTTACAAAAAAATAATATTGGACAAAAAAATACACAATTCTAATAATTCCAGTGGGCTAATTTAATTTTAAAATTCCTGAAAAAAAACTGGAGAATTTAAAAGCGGAAAACTCCAGGTCATTTTTGGGATTGTTTTTGGACCGAGGTTCCCCTTGAACTTCCGTTGGAATGGACTCCTTCCCGAATTCCGGAGTTTTGACATGCCCTAATTATGCATTATACATGCTTTATATTGATTTAATATAAGCGCGAGCAACGCCTTTTTTAAAATATTATTTTTTTGAATTATCTCAAGTCGTAGGTTATTTGTTACATCACTCAATTCACCTTACGTATCTTGTAAATGGTTTTTTTTTGGTACAGGTGTAAAACAATGGAATATTATTAAAACGCGTATATGTGGTGACGAGGGAATAGCTAGAAAATGCCTATATCTCAACCCTTGACTTATGTGTTTATTTTCTCATTTATTGCTCTGCGATTTAAACATAAATTGATAAAAATCCGCGCGAGAAAGATAATTAAGTTACTTGGAGAAATAATCCACATGATTGCCTCGACTTCAAAGAAGCTACAAACAACCTACAGCAGTGGCTATATTGCCCATCACGTGGCGCCTCCATATATCCTTTTAGATTTTTGGACAAACCCCATATTAGCTGCATTTAAAACTTACTCTCATATGTTCCAGCC
>CM060242.1:37082260-37170446 GCA_030555515.1 Acutogordius australiensis | reverse complement strand
TAAAATAAATATATCTTAAATAGATTTTTGTCGGCAGTTTGCCTCACGGTTTTGATAACTTTCCAAATAATATTCGTGCCAATGTTGAAATAGGTGTGAGCCAAAAGGGGAGAAAATGGGCTTATTTTATCTAGCCAAAAAAAGGGGGGAAAAGCACGTAGTAATTTTGAATCTCAACACAAAAGCCCCTGGTAATAAAGTTTTTCCTAAAAATTCTTTTTAGTAGTTCCTTCTTTATTCTGAAGTTGGAATGGGATTCATTGCTCTAATTAGAAATTTCTTTAAAAAAAGCCCCTTATTACTAGGAAAAAAGGTTTCTTAGAAAAGCCCTTCATTTACGAACTTTTTTAATAGAAAAGCCCTAAAAAAATCCCCTTTAAAGGCTGGCTCATTTTTTCCCACAGGCCTGGTTGCTGCTCCCGTTTTAATTCGGACAAAATCAACGCCCTAGATAATAAATGTTTTATTCAAACTTTTCTGATTAAACCTTAGCATAAATGTTTTTTGGTTGTGTTTAAGTTATCCATCGGTGATAGATATGTAAAAAAAATGTTAAAAGTAATTTAAACTTTTTTTTTTCACCATATTTCAAAATATATTAAATATATTTCAAAAAATGTGTTTATGAAAATAAGATTTTTTTAATTTCCCACAATTGTTTTTCCTATACCATATTAATACAAAATTCTTCATAATATAGCTTTCCTTAAAATATAATTGCAGAATATAATTATATATTTAGAACCAAACCTTTTAATTTGCTAAAGCGATTATCGTATTTTCAAATTAATGGGACACTACGGCTCACACGCAATATCGCAGGAATATGAACATTCTTTCTAATATAATACATCTAAATGATGACATGTCAGAGTCTCCAAAAATGATAAGTTAGGCTTGGCTTTACCTGGCAATAAAAAAGGCACCAGTGCTAAGCATAATATATGGTCGCGTGTTGATTTTTATTTTCTCACCTCGAATAATGTTTGATTAAAAATACCTAGTAAAATGGTTTATACGCTTAGGATTTATAACCTGGCTATCTAATATAGACATTTGCCTTTTTCCTCAACTGAAAATATAAATCAGCTCCCCTAAATCAAATCCATTTTACAAAAATAACCATATAAAAAACAAAGAGGACTGTCGTTTAATGTTTAAATTTTGTAGGAAAATATGGCCTAAAATACGACATCTAAAAAGTAATAAAACTTAACGACAGAATACATTTCGTACCACGGTTTCTATTGATTTTTGTAAGCACCTGTAAAACTTTGTTGAATTTTTTTGTCATATTTACAACTTATATACCTAAAAACTAATTTAGTCCTTTTTTCAAACTCATATCACAGAGAATTTTTTCAGAGTCCGGTTGTGAAAATTTGGGATGCTGTATATTCTGGTATAGTCATTTTATAATGAATTATTAATAAGGGCACAAAGTATAAAAAAAAGTTGTTCTTTTTTTTTGGAATAACAATTTTAAAGTTTTTTTTTTGCGTGCGAGGCAATTTAAAACGAGCTACGCCGAAGGACTCTTATAAATAAAATATATAATTTTCTGAGCTCATGCCAAAATAATACAGGAGTTAGTTTTAAAACAAAAAGATTTTTACGAGTGCTAAAAAAGGAAGTTTAAGGAATGTTTGCTTTAACAAAAAAGCTAATTTTGAAAATATCGATTAGTTTATACATTAAGCAAGATTTTAGACTTAAAAATTGGTAAAATGCCCCTAAAGACGAGTGAAATTGATTTATATATAGGTAATAGTTTATTAGCGCAAGAATAAAAATCTGAGACAGGCAGGGTAAGATATATGTGGCCGCAATTTTAAACACCTGCAACTTCATGAATTTTTAAGATAAGGTATTTGTGTATTTGTTGATTTAAAGTAAAATACGTGCTCTTTCTTCAATATTTAATTTTCTTTAATACACTGCACATTTTATTTTATCCAAAGCAGCTGTAAATCAGCAATTAAAAAACTTTGAATAAATCCCCAAAACTAAAAATTCAATTGCATAAATGTTTTTGGGCGTGGTGAATCATTCAATGAAAATTTCATGGAAAAACTATTTATAAAAAATCTATTTTTGGCTATTTATCTAAAAAATTTGAGATTCTTTGCTATGTTAAAAAAAATTAATATTATAATATAGAATGTAAACCTTATACACGTAATGAGTGAAATTGTTAAGAAAGAGCATCTAAAGACTAAGGTATAAATTTTTTAACTTAATTCTACAGAGGCTATAATATTATGTTAACATCGGAATGGCAAAGTGGGGTCCCTACGGATCACAATACAACTTCTAATTTCTTAACAAATTTTGTCATTAATTTTTGAAATAATTTTATTATTTTTTTAATTATATTAATAAGAAAAAAGTCACGAATTTGAAAGATAATAATTCGTGCACAGCCTTTTTGTTCTCCTCTTTTACCAAAAAGGACATGTAAATAAAGAAAAATCGAAAAAGGGCACGTGCAAAGTGAGTTTTTATTTTCGTAAAATATTGAAAATTTTGAAAATTTTTAAAATTTATTTTTGTTTTAAATTTTTTCAAAGAATTTTCATTTCAGAAAAAGCATTTTATGTGCATATATTATATTTGGCAACTTTTTAAAAATTTGCGTTTTATTACAAAATATTTTTTTTTTAAAATTTTAAAATTTTACGAAAATATAAATAAACTCACTTTGCACGTGCCCTTAGGTATATTTCTGTATTTATTTTATTGGAAAATTGATTGTATTTTAAATAGATGATAGCTCGATGTAGTTTGACCATAGTTCCAAATTCTTTAAGATTTATAGGGCTGAGCAGCTTCTCCTATACTTGCGACTGAAAATTTTTTTAATAAGCGGGCTATTAGTTTTCTTTTAGCGGCTTACAAAAAAATTACAAAATAAATATACTATGCAAAATATTTTTACCATAAATTATATTAAGGTCCATATAAACGATCTAAATATGATAATGATAATTCTAAGGCATCACAAAATGAATCTAGTTATAAATGCATTATCCTAATTAAATATCTTTTTTTGAGGTTGGTTTATTTGTGAATGTATGTAAATGGTAAGGATATGTTTGGATAAAATTATCTTACATAAAAAGCATAAGGACTATAGTGTGTATTAAAATTGGATTTAAGGTTCCCCCTCCCGAATATGGATGCCATATTTTAGGACTTTGACTCATTTCAACTAAGCAAAGTTATTAAACATGCCGTCGGGTTAAATAATAAGATTTCCTAGCCCGCCAGAGGTGTAGATTTTTTGGTCCAGGCCCTTTAGCACTATGGTTTACTGTTTACCAGTCACCAGCTTCAACAAACATGTATGCTATTTTTCCGAAATGGACTAGAGTTTAAACCACGCAGTGATATTCGGGTACGGCCCGACAGACATATTTTTTAATTAGCCTGGCCCAAACATTTAAAAATCAACAAAAAGTTGCAATAAGATTAAGTTTTTTTTAAAAAATTGTGCAAAAATAAAATAACTCCTTCAATTTTTTAATTGTTTTTTCATTTTAAGATTGTCTTTATTATATGAAAATTATTAAATTTAATTTATATATATTTTTTGATTTATATTCAAAAATTATGCTGTAAGTTATGAGCTCACTCATTTTAAAAATAAAAACATTTATTGCAGTGATTGGTAATTTTGATTACAACACAGGTCAACAAATATCAATGTCAGAAAAAATAAATTTTTATAAATATAAAATCATATACCCATGATGGTCTTATCTTATGTATATTTTCCGTTTTTTGTAGTTTCTTTCGCCTTCGGCTCCTTAGATTCGTCCATATCGGATAATGGCCTTTTTGACCAAATTGACAGATTTTGCGACTGAGAATATAAAAAAAAAATAGAATCTTTTTTAATATAAAGATCCCATATAACTTAGATTCTCAAATAATGAGAATTAAAATTTTTTTAGTTCAAGCTCTTACATCACATCAGAACATTTCGCGTCCAAATTTTAATACGACTTAATATATTATCGGTTTTTAATAAAAATATTATTTGAAGTTCAAATTTAGCAGTTTAGTTGTTGTGAATATGCAAAATAAAATTTGATTTATTTTTGTTTAATCTTTTTTGTTTTTTTTGACATTTTTTCTAAAATTTTTAATGTTTATAGCTGACTAACTAAGTTTGATTAGAAAAAACGGTAAACGGATAAATCAATGGCAGGATTGATCTCTGTAGTTAACTCATAAAATAAAAATTTGTTGACCTGGTTATTTAAGATGGAACAAATTCTAAATAAAAATTTAAAAAAAATATATTTTTTATTATTTGAACAAAAACTAATGAATATTAAAGTTTATAACACAGGTCAACAAATTTATGAGAGTTATGAGTTAACAACCTGCCATCTTAAGTATTGATCCGTTTACCGGTTTTTCTAATCAAACTTAATTAGTCAGCTATAAACAATGAAAAGGAAAAAATGTCAAAAAAAAAAGCAAGAAGATTCAAAAACAAAAATAAATATAATTTTTTTTGTATATTCACAACAGCTAAACTATAAATTCAAACTTCAAATAATATATTTATTAAAAACTAATAATCTCCTATTAAAGTTTGGACACAAAATATTTAGTATTATCTAAATGCTAATGTAAGAGCTTGATACACAATGAAAAATTTATTTTATATCATATAAGATGATAGATATAGCTATAAGAGATAATATAAAAAATTCTTAAATTTTTTATTTTTAGGGTATAATAAGATCTGTCAATTTGGTCAAAAAGGCCATTTTTCGATGTGAACGGATCTAGCCGAAGGCGGAAGAAACCTGAAAAACAAAATTTATATGAAATAAGGCTATCAAGGGGATGGATGCATGCTTTTATATTTTCATAAACTTATTTTTGGTGACATTGATATTTGCTGGCCTAAGTAATATGTACGTTTTTACTACAAAATTTCGAAGCTAACATAGATTTATTTTGTTAAATAATTTTCATATAATTATGAAATAAATTTATAAATAAAAATAAAAAGCATTGTATTTCGTATAATAATTTACAAAAAAATTGAATAAATATTGAGGACAGCAATAAATAAAATCATTATGCCTTATGTATTATGCATTGAATAATTATGCTCTTAGTATTAAATATACAAAATGAAAACATAACTATTAAAACTTTGCTTTCAAATTAGTTATCATTTAGATTAATTTAAAATATATCATTTATTTAGAAAACCTGGAGTTAAAAATCTTAATAATCTATATTTAGAGATAGTGATTAAATTTGCCTAAATTTACCCTAATCTCAATTATGAATCAAGTTTACATAATTAAAGACAAATAACTTACAAATGCGCATAGGGTTTTGGCGAAAATATAGATATAATATTATATAATCGGCCGAGAGAAAAAGGCAAACTAATTTATTTTTTGTAAAAAAACTTTTGTAATAATTTAAGTACCATAAGATAAAGAATTTCTTAACAAGTCAACTAACCCTCTTGGTGTAATTGATAATTTTGTCACTCTAAAATTACATAATTTAATGTGGGGCTTAAAAAATATATAGGGTTGACACAAAAAAATTAGTATTTTTTTAGAACATAATTCTAAATATATAGAATAACTTACACGTTTATATCAAATATTACGTTTTGAAATCCACGATTGTAATAAAATAAGAATGAAAAAGAGAGCTCGTATATCGCAATTTGAAATAAAAATAATATAAAATGCAATGAATTTCAAAATTGGCTATTAAAGAGTATATAAATGGATATATTATGATTCGATAAATGATTTGCTAAAGAGGCAAAAATTAAGACATAGAAAAGGATGTACAAATAATGGTTAAATAAATTCTAAGCTTTAAAAATTTGGTATATGTATATTGCACAATTATTAATGATGAGTGTGGTACTAAGCAACGTTTAGCTAGATTCTGCACAAAATTCTCCATAACACATTATAATATATATCATAAAACATTTTAGTTTGAGATTGAATACAGCACATGGAGAGATTATTAGGATTTCAGGGACAACGAAAGAAACACGGGCTAAAAGGAATAATATCAATCATCTTTATATATAATTTATACATGGCCCCGCCGCCATTCTAAGGTTACCCAAGAAAAAATTAATCACCACAAAGTGAATGACTAACTTATGAATTAATTCTTTTTGCTATTGACCTATTTTCAACTTTGTTCGCCAGATCATTTCATATTCAACCTAATCTCACAATATTTAGTCTTTGATATGTGGAAACAGTTAAAAATTATGATTCTATCAGGACGGACCAAGCCAAAAATAACGAATGAAGTAACAGACAACAATATTATTTAAAACATTTAGCTCATGCCTTAAAATCAACTAATATCAAAAAATTAACTTATATCAAAATAAGAGTTATAAAGGCATGGCTTTAAGCTACATTTTTTTCTCTTCAAAAATATGCGAAAGATCTTGCATTTTTTAGTAAATATTTAATCGCATACAACTAAAAATTGTTTAATTATTAAAATTAAAAAAGAGGTCAGCCCAAAAATAAGCTTTTCCACAGCTCTGGAAGTTTTAATAAAAAAATGTATTAGAAAAATGATGGCAAAGTGTGAATTAAAAATACTTTATGGTCTCCCATACAAAATTTCTGGCCTATGACATCGTAAACAATTTCTTTATTGTGGTCCTGCAAAATAAAAAAAATTTAACTATTAGAAAAGTTTTAAAAAATTGAAATCAAAGTTTTGCCAAAAAAAATATTTTAAATTAGAAAAAATTGTCATTCATAAGAATGAAATGTAGCAGAAAAACTTAAAAAAAAACTCTTCATAAGGCCAAGTTTAAAATAAATTTTGCTCAAAATTTGTAGATATATTTTGTAAAAAAAACAAGTTTTTTTTAAATTTGCTAAATATTTATTAAAAATATAAGCACAAAAATAATTTTTTAAATAAAAAATATAAAATTATACGAATATTGAAAACTTTCCAAAAATAAAAATTCACCTTGAACGTGACCTAACAACAAATTTGCTGTTTGTAAAATTAGGTAAAATAGAATGTTTTTAGCCTGGTCTGTCTCTATTGCCATTATTCGAAAAATTATCAGGTAGCAAAGACCGATTTTTTCTTACGCAAGCAGGTTTAAAATAAACTTTTTTGTAAAAAATGTTTAAATTTTTAAAAATTTTATTTGGTAAAAAAAAAGGTTAAAGAGTTGCCAAATTTATTTCTAAGAACAGAAAATGTCTATTTTGAGATATTTTTTTGAAAATAAACTCACATACATTGAATATGACCTTATGTAATGAGAAACTCCGTGGGCATAATTAATAAAAATTATAAGTTTTTCAAGAAATTTAAAATGTTCATGTCCACAAAAACATTTTTAATGTAAAAATCATTACTATAAAATTTGCGGCGGTTAAATTGTAGATAATCCGGTCACACCACCCAGGGCAACGTGTTTTCATGAAATGTTCGGGCTTCGACACGTCTTCCTCGTATGGATAGCTTTGATTTAAAATACAATTAATGGGCACGTTCAATGAGATTATAATTTGTAATTTTAAAGATTCTTATAATTTTGTTTTTTTTCCCCTAAAATCGTTATTTTAGCAAATGTACTTCCTTTTCTTGTTATTAAATATAGCAACTTTTTGTTTATGCAATTTTAAAAAAAATTTATATTAAAAACTCATTTTTTTCGGTAAGGGGGTGGAAAAATTTGTTCGTTTGATCCCAAAGCTAGCCTATAAATAAACTAGGATTGGGATCATCAAATATACCAGTTATTTTTAAGAAAGAACAGATGGATTAGTGCGTACATGAGGAAAAGGCATTATGATATGGTAAACTAAATTGTCCGCACTGTTGTCCGTATTTCAGTAAAAATTCACCGGTGCTGGACGTTTGTGCCATAAAATTGTTAACAATTTTAAAACTTAACGGTTATAAATTATTAACATTAAAATAATTAAAATTTAATATACACAAATATAGATATATTAAAATATATTTAAAGGGGTAGAATAAATTATACATATATAGATTTTATTCCCTATTGACACATTAAAAGTTAAACCTAAAAAAAATTTCACAAAAGATTCGATAAAATTTCTGAAGTAAAAAAAAGAACATGAATAAAATACCTGGGCGGAAAGTTGATAGGTTGTTCGGATAATTTGTCTTTAAAAGCATTTAACTCTTTATCTAATTGAAGCACCTAAAATAACATATTTGATGTATCAAATTTTTTTCAATACATAGTTAATTTTGTCTAAAATGTAGAGTTGAACCTAACATGCAAAGAAAATTAAGTAACAAAGAATAAATAAATATAATAAAATTCAATTGTTAAAAATGTAGTAGTCCGTCCAATCAATAGAGTTTTGTTTTTTTTTTGAAAATAAGATAAAAATTGATTTTCTCATGTAATTCAAATGAGAAGAGAAAAATACGGTCAAAGTCGATAAATCTTCTTTATGCCGTTTATGAACTATACAACAAAACTTTCATTATTAAATTATTCTTTTATGTTTATGGAAGTAAAATAATACATTATAATATTTATGCAATTATTTTTTTAATGTAATATGATAAAATATATAAAAAAAAATGTTTTTTTTTAAATATAATTTTGAATGCCCGTAAAGGCCTATTTAATAATTCTAATTAAAAAAACTATGCATATATACCGATTTCATTGAGTCAGGATTGGTAAATACGTTTTCGTGGCCGGGAACAAGTTCAAATAGCTTAGTTTGGATGTAAATGGTGGGCTGATATGAAATATATAATATAAATATCTTTCAAAGTAGTTTAGCGAAAGGGCGAATATTTAAATAAGTTGTCAACACATTTTAAAACATTTTGAGCAAAAATTTACAAAAAAAATTATAAGTGATACATTTAAGCTAAAACAATATGCATTTATAATTTCATCATTTGGTGGCGTTACCGGGCAAGTTTTTACGCCTTAAAGCAGGAATTTATACTAAAACGAAGAGAATTTTTAAAGTTTAACAGGAAAAATATGGCGGCTATATCGTTAGAAAAATTCTCAACAATATTACAAATGAAGGCGAACTTAGCACAATAGACAACATATTAATCCAACTTATCATATCAGTCATTCACCTCATAATGAGTGGCATAATATATAATATTAAAATTTGAATTTTTTCGTCTTATTTTTTAACTTTAATCAAAAAAACGCATATTTTATGTGGCGTCGATATAAAAAATGCTTTAAAATAATTATGAATTTGGTGCATTTAACCTGTTCAAAAAAATAAAATAAATAGTAAATCAAACATTACTTCCTTATGACCTTCACTTATCACAGCACGATTATTTGGTTCAAGATATGCATTCATATTAAGTGGATCAAAGCTCCTTGGTTCAGGATTAAATAAGGTTGTTCCACCACCAGCATTACTGATATTATTATTAATTATATCGGCAATGTTACTATTATTATCATCATCATCTTCATTATTACTATTATTTAGCGATATGTTAAAAGATGTCATATTGGGACTTTGGGAAGACGAGACATTGGTCGCAGTTGCCCGGAGGACGGGAGAGGGTCGGGTAGTAGAGCCGTAATCAGGGAGCAGATGTTTCGATATCACTGTCATCTGAATTTTTTAATATTTAGGCCGTTCAAAGTCATAATACTAAAAAAACTTTTTTTTGTTTTTTTTTCAATGCTATTTTGAAAAAGATGACCACAATGGCGGAAAATACGTTTGGTATTTTACACCGATGTATCTAAATATAGTATCTTTATATTAATTTCCTACTACCCTTCAACTAGCATTTTTTAAAATTAATAAAGCGACTCTGAACGATTTTATTCTAGAATTTGAACAAAACAGAAAAAATGTCAACTTTTTTTTAAAAAAGTACATGAACGTGCCTTAGGTCTTGACAAATTAATGTCTCATGTAGACTAAATAGGTTATAAAATCAACAAAGTTATTTAACAATAGCCAATTATGATATAAAAAATTAAATTAATATCAAATTAATATCTCAAGCGCTAAGATTCATATTTTACAATAAGTGTTTCGCGTCCAAGCTTTAAAAGAGCATATTTTTTACCAAGACAATCAACAATGTAATAAGTCAAATAAAGATATTTTATATAATTTTATTCAATTTATTTTTTTGCTTCTATGTTTTAAGTTAATAAGTTTAAATTTTTTCAAAAAAACGTTAAAAATATTTTTAAATTCTATAGATAGAGATTTTATCTAATTTTAGTTTATGTCAGATTAATTTAAACAGTTAAATTAATAATAAAAATAACAATAATAATAATAATAAATATTAACTATAATAATAATATAAATAATTATAATAATAATAATAATAAAAAAGGAATAAATAATAAAATAAGTAATACTTAGGATAAGATCGTCTAGATTGTAGACGCGAAATCCAGTTGGAGAGTTGTGATTTGGTCTAACCGTCACAGTGTGAGTAGTGGCCACATTTATATGCGGTGTTAGGGTCGAGCAAGTATTATTACTAATGTTGTTATTATTGTTTGCGAGGAAATTTGTGCGTGGATCTATTGGGCTAGTGGTAACAATGTTAGTTATATCCTGGTTGGCAACGTACTTAGGGATAGATGGATCCGTATGTTGAATGAGATTCTTAAATAAAAAATAATATAATAATGCTTTGGCAGTAATTAATTAATATAATTCATATAAAATCAATTTTTTGTAGAGGTCTATTGCAGAGTTAAGGAAAAATCAATTGGCTAATTAAATATTTAATAAATGATTAAAACAATTAGTTGTTAGGAGTAACAAAATTTAAGAAAAAAATCTTTTTATAAATATTTTTCTTTTAAAGCTTAAACCCATTATTTTCTTATTCTAACATAAAAGGAGTTTAGCTCCTAGTTTAATGAAAACAAATAGACTTACTTAAATACTAATAATAATCAAAAAATATATGAGCCAATTCGTCTAATATTATAATTAAATATCTTTTTAGCTCATCAATTTTTTTTTAATTAAAGCTGTGTTTAAATTCAAAATTTCAAAATTGAAAGAAAAATGCTTATTTAGTATTCTTTTTTATGTTTAATTAAACAATAAATAAATTAGTTTTAGACAAAAATAAAATTCTTCATTTGTAAACCGGTATACTGCTAATTTTCTTAAAAGATCCTATTTAACAAGATATATAAGCAAAAAAATAGAAATCGATCTTTTCGTTCTAAATTACACGGGAAACAAATTTTAGTCTACTAAACATTTCACATTTGGAAAAATATTAATTTATAAAAAAATTCAATCTACTTTTATAAGTTGGCGCGTGTCAAGGCGAAAATTGAAGTCGCCAAAAATAAAAAAGGGTAAGGTCTGGAGGTTGTTGGTTATGTCTTTGGCATTACTAGGTTCCCCGTTTGACAATTTTTCAGAATTTTTGGCGTTTATATTTTCGATTCTAGTGTGCAAGCAAAATTGATGTTATATATATCATATATAAGGCATCAGACAATTAATATTACATAAATGTCTAACAAAAAATTCCACAAAACAAAGTAATACCTGCTTCTAAAATTACTTTATGTCCTAATATCACCTTAAGTAGTCGCTGTATGGCCAAACGGCCGTTATAACTTTTTTGTAAGGAAAATGTATTTTTGGCAAGTCAAATTATTTTGTTTAATAATATTGGTTGTAAATGCAAAAAAATATTTTAATTTTTAATATAAATATAAAACTTTGCTAAATGTTTTGCTAAAAATAAAAAAAAACATTAATGGCAAAAAAAATATAAATAAAATTGCTATAAATGAGTTTGGTCTAAAATATATTTAGGTTAAATTTTAACATTTATATCATGGGTTAACACGAGATTGAGATAAATGGATTTAAAAAGGCTTAAATTTCATTTTCTTTTTGTATAGGTCATGATTATCCCAACTGGATAATGGATTCATAATTATAAGAGTATAATAAAAATGCAATTTACTTGCTGAGGGTGTATTCGAGCGCATGACTGCGACATTTGCTATAAAACGACGGTGACTGTCAAAATATATATTTATAAAACATTAATAATTCTAGAATACAAGCTTATAATTGCCCCTTTAAAGAAGTTGTGACTCTCAATGTTCTTAAAGTTCAAAATTGTTTTTGTTGCAGAAAAAAGATGAAATTTTGTTATCTTATTTTATTCGTTCAAAGTATGATTTATGATAAAATGGTGATTTTAAAGATATTTAAAAATTTAAAAAAAATGCAATTTACAAAATGTTGTCCAATTTAATTAAATCACAGAACATACTTTTACTAAATATTTTTTAATTATAAAATATAGCTTCCCTTGAACCTGCCTTCGACTGAGGCGGTGTAAAAGGAAAATATAATTTATGTTTTATTTTCAGGTAGTGCAAAATATAACTTAAGGCTAAGTGTATTATTTTCTATTAGGGCACGTGCAAAGTGAGTTTTTATTTTCGTAAAAATTTTGAAGATTTTAAAAATTTTAAAAATTTATTTTTTTTTCAAAATTTTTTAAATATTATTTTATTTCAGAAAAAGCATTTTATGTGCATATACTAAATTTGGTAACTTTAAAAATTTGCGTTATATTACAAAAATTTTTTCAAAATTTTAAAAATTTCACAAAATTAAAACTCACCTTGCACGTGCCCTAAGGAAAAATAGAAGAAAATAACAAAAAAAACCTTTTTTTTTAAATTCGAACTTTTAACGCGCCCCTTAAATGAAGTTTTTTCAACTAATATTGGAATAAGACAGGGCCATTCAACAATTATATCAAGATAAAAACAAGAACAAGCAAAATTTAACCGTTTTGATAGCGATGAGGTTGGAAGCATCGTGAAACAAATGAACATTTACGAATTCGTAAACTGACTTACCAAATTGCCAGCGTGTCAGGCAAAATCCTTTACGAGACCATTTTTCCTGCAAATATTATTTTTAAGTGAGATCAACAAAGCTGATTATAGCTTGAAAAATGCATATTCTACCTCAAATACTATTAAGTATGTCTTAAATAGGCGTAAGGAGTCTTATTATCAATTTAAGTTAATAAATAAATTGCATATAATAAACGGAAACAGTTTGGGGCTTGGTATATAAATTGAAAGCGTGCATTTATAAATACATTAATAATTATCACTAAAAACAATGGGTTTGAGCTTTTTCCCATACCTTTCACCATTTAGAGGCGCCATACTAGATTATGGCTTTGGTTCTTTTAACCCGATCAAAGCATTCAATATTGCCGTCGGGTTAAAAAATAAGATTTGCTCGCACGCCAGCGACCTAGGTTTTTAGACTAGAATCTCACTTAAATCATATCGCTTAGGGCCTGCTGCCTAAGCAGGCCACTCAGCAGCTTAAAAGTAGTTGCACATGGATACTATTTTTCCGGAAAAAAAAGTTGTGCACGGATTCAAACTCGCAACCTCCTGCCTGTAAGACAGGAATGATTGCTACTCAATTAGCTATATTAAAATGAATTTGTTTGGAAAATTCAAAGAAAAAAAGAATGTCTAGCTTTAAATCGTTATCCCTCTTTATTACGTGCTGAGCTTAACTTCATTTATTTGAAAGTTAACAAAAAAAAATAGTAAAAGCCCTAAAAAAGTATGACCCAAGCTCAATATGGCACTTTGATTCAAATCAATAGTAAGTCATAATGCCACATCAAGTAGGATATTTAAAATAATGGCTCAAAAATATTTTATTAGAGCGCATTAAAATTTAAGTAATTTTTGTGATGCGTTAGAAAAAAACCAGTTAAAAAGTGTATCAACGTTAAAAATGTATATAAAATTTCTCACATTTGTAACAAGCCCCACATTTTTTTTACCGACATGCGGCAACAATCATATAAAACCCGGCCCAATCCTTAAGCTGGAAAAAAATTCTAGTCCCGAAAGAATATGCTAAGAAAATTTTAATTTGTTAAATAAAAGTAGTAAATTTAAGCGGCAATTTTAGCTTAGATTCAATATAAAAGTACAAAAAATGTAATTTGATTGTCCGCGATATAAGATTTTTCGAATTAAATTAATTACGCTTACAATACATTAGGCCCTACGGGCTTTTAAGAGGTGTCAAATGTAAACAATTTATTTTTATAAAAAAATATGGTCTTACAAAATCAGCTTATAAAAATTCGTTCGAAATCTGCGAAAAGGGTTATATTGACCACTGAGCTAAGAAATATAGAGTTATTCCATAATAATGTTTGTGTGATTAATTAGGCCAACCATTTAAAAATTGGGCCAATTTAAACACTAAATTAGATTTTATTACTCCTGGATAAAATTCGGGAGGAAATTTTTGTTTCGTTATATATTCGACTCCTTCCAAGTTTCCACGGTAAATCTATTAGCGCATTTTTCAAAAATTTTAAATTTACAAGATGCAATTCAAGAAGGATCAAATTACAACATTTTAAAATACAAAAAGTTTTTTTACAAGGCAAAATTAAAGTGTTTATAACATACCTTCTGCATTTTGAACGGTTCAAATATTGATTCTATATAAGTGAAAAAAAAACATGATAATTTATGACAGATAATAACAATAATAAATTTTTTTTTCAAGTGATTTTATGAAAATGTTAAAAAACTTTTTCCAAAAAGTCGGAAAAGGCCATATCTACATTATCACATAACACAAATTTAAAAATCTTTATGCCAACTATTGCAAAGCAATGTTGACATATATGGAAAACCGACTATGTTAGATAATAGGCAATTATATCTTTTATCTGTTTACAATTTTTTCACCCACGCTTAGTTGAAAAAAAAAACACGGCATTTAAGCAAGTTAGTCTTATAAATGTTTAACCCGCGATTAGCACTGTGGGGTCCATACGGACCCCAGCACATCTTAAATTTTGAATATCTTCAAAATTATTATATATTATGGGCTAAATTTTTGTGACTTTTTTTTAAATATATAATAAAAAAATTAGTAATTAAAATTTGGTTTAAGTCTAATAACAAAATTTGTTTAGAATTTAGAAAATGAATTGGGGTCCATATGGATCCCACCCTCTTAATTTCAATGTTGAAATCCATGTTATTGCCTTTATATAAATTTAAAATTAAATAATTGCAACCTTATATTATAGTAATTTTTTTAAATAATTTTAAGTAATAAGTATACAAAATGTTTGTATTGTATAAAAATAATATGAATTATTTTTTTCCTCTTTAAAATATCTAGTTTTTATGGTAAATAATAGCCAAAAATAATTTTTTGTATCAAAATATTTTTTTTTCGTGAAACTCTATAAATATGTTCTATTAGACGTAAAAACACGATTTTATCAATATTGATTAATTTATTGACATGATTTATTTGGGGTAATATAAAAAAATGAAATAATTTTTCGGATTTTTTTCAATTTGTGTCAAATGAAATTTGCATTAATCATTAATGGTAACTTATATTAGTCTATAATTACAGAGCACGTATTTTTCTTAAAAATAATAAAAAAATAAAGATAATAGCTTTAAAACTCTTTTAGTTAAAGAGGTTTAAAGTTGGGGTCCGTACCAACACATCTACAAAAAAAATTTAAAAGTGTCTCTAAATTTTCTTTTTATATTTAATTTTAAAATGTTTCAATATAAAAAATTCTTGTATGGATTAGAATTCATCAATAAAGTCCTTAAATTAAAAAATAGCCTCTAAAATAAAAATTAATAATAAAAGGATTCATATTTTTTATTATTCTAAGATTCCATACTTTCTAAAAAGGTTAAAATATACAATAATATTTAACTATAATTGTAAATATAAATTATTAAATAAATTTTTGAAATAAAACATAATATAAAAAATACTTCAACAACCTCAATTTAACTTGGGAAAAGGTTATTGAAAAATATTAAAAAAAAAACATTCATAATACATACTTTCAAAATTCCAGATATTAATTGTAGTAGTAACCAACTCATTCACAAAGTAAAAGCTACCTAGGGCCTTAAAAAATACAAAATAAAATAAATCAAATTAAAAAACAAAATTAATTAAATAGATTTTGTTACTGTGTAAGTATTCAAGGATTCATATTTGTCATCACATATTAGTAGGTATTTATCATATTTTGCTTTAAACAATGTTATAAACTTGCTATTTATAAAAAAAATATATAAATTATATATATCAAATTTTAATAAAAATTACAAACTTAATAAATTGTTCTAAATAACTAATAGAATGTTTAAAATCCTTCCCGCCAAGTTCCTGAAAATGAATGCCTAGGAATGCAGGATTATGTCTAACAACAAGCTAATATTTAAAAATATACAATATATTACCTTATTTATATTTGAAAACCATATGGGCATTAAGACTTCAGGCTATAAAAATAATATAGAAATTAGTTAGTTACACTAGCAAACCAACAATATAATAACTTACAGATTCAAATATAGAACCAATATTAGACGTAATTAATAAGCAATCAATAACCATCTCCAAATTAAGTCCAAAATCATATGTACATTAATTCATTCATTATAATTGCATATGATATGCCATGCCTTAATTATTTAAAATTATAAATTACAAAACCATGAGATAATTGCTAAAACAATTTAATTATTCTTTTAATATCTGACGGGCTAAAAACACGTTTTAATTAATGTATACATTTTTAATTTAAATATAAATAAGACAAGCCCCTCTGTTGCATTATCAAACAACGGTTGTGTTAATCTTAATCCCTGTTTTTGTTACAAGTAGCTGCTTTTTTTGAATTTTAAAACCAAGGTTTTACAAAATCAAAATTTTTGTATCTATATACATTTTTTTTAATATAATCTGTTTTTATTATTCTTATACATTTATTTACAGTTTGTTTGGTCTAATTTAATTACACAAACCTATTAAGTTGTTGAATGCAATCGTGACCAAAAATAGTCTGTTATAAATATATAATATTATTTATTTTTGTATCTAAACACTCTATATACAACAAAAGGCCAGTTGCAGAGCTAATTGTTTTCGTAAAATTCCCAAAAATGGGAAACATGTATATGAAACGACATAAGGGCGCGTCCAGAGCTCATACATTTTTTTTAAAAATTGGTACAAATTAAAAAAAAATTTAAGCGCTAGAATACGTAAAAGATTGATTACAAACTAAGTTGTGATTATGGATTATAATTTGATAATATTGTTATATACTTAGAGCGCTCAGGATATAATTAAACAACAATAGTTATGTAAAAACCCAAATAAAGTTGTAAAAATCTATGAGCTCTGAATTGCTCTCTTACAAACTTTTTGACATAAAAAATTATAAGGGGGGTTTCAGACTTCATTTACATTTTAAAAATTTTAAATTTTTTTAAAATATAAATGGTCTTATGATGAAAATTTTTTAAACCCGCGAATGTTAGAGTGAGAATTGTAACGCGAATGCTATGGTGGGGTCTATACGGACCCCAATTTTAAACCTCTATTAACGAGAGTTTAAAAGCTATGATCTTTATTTTTTTTTAATTATTTTAAAGAGAAATAAGTGCTCTTTAATTATAGACTAGTAGAAGTTATCATTAATGAATAAAAATTTTATTTGGCACAAAGTAGAAAAAAATCTGAAAAATTAAAATTTTTTATATTTCCATATTATATTAAACAAATCTTGTCAATAAATTAAATGTATTATTAATCAAATTGTGTGGTTTACTAGACCATATTTAGAGAGAAGAAAAAAAATTTTTGATATAAAAAATTATTTTTGGCTACTATTTACCATATAAATATTTTAAAGAGAAAAAAAAATAACTTATATCATTATACAATACAAACATTTTGTATACTTAATTTATTGAAAAAAAAATAGCTGGAAAATTTTAAATAGAGGGAACAACATGGTTCTCATCATTGAATTTAGAGGGTAAGGTCTATATGACCCTAATTTAATTTTTAAATTCTAAACAAATTTTATTAGACTTAAACCAAATTTTAATTACTAGTTTTGTTTATTATATATTTAAGGAAAAAGTCACATTAGCCCATAATTTATATTTTTGTGGACACCCAAAATTCAAGATGTGCTGGGGTCCATATGGACCGCACATTGCTAATCACGGATTAAGGGTTAGACTGTTAAAAATCTTAATAAAATGATTATCAGCTAAAATTTTTAAATTTTCAAAAAAATAAGTCTGAACGCACCCTTAGGGCAAAGTAAATTTTTATTTTTGTAAAATTTTAAAAACTTTTTTATTTCTGAATGCAAATTTTTTTTTTAATTTAACCCATGATCAGGTAAGTAGAGGAATGGTAATAGCTGAAGATGCTCTTGCTGTTTTAGCAAGAGTTAACATAATTAAAAGATTTGGCAGTTAGTTGGATAGACTGTATGTTAACATTTGTTGTTTTAACTGTCATAAAATTAATTATAAGGCAATAGCCTAGAAGGGGCAAGGGCAATTTTGACTGATAATTAGGAACAAGATAAAAACTGATTCACCAATTTACATCTGAACAAACACCATCATATACATACAATTTTATTCCTTATTAGGATTGATTGTGTTTGTGATATAAAATGTTCCATAATAAAATATTTGTAGCTCAAAAAAATGTGCCCAGCCTTTTACATCAACATTTATTTCCAAGTTTAAGGAAGATATAAATTAGCTTAAGTCAACACATAGTTTTCTGTAAACTATGCAAAGGAAAATTAATTTTTGGCAATTATTCATCTAAAAAATTCAAGATGTAAATTTTATAAGAATAATTATAGAATTTAAACCTAATATTTATTAATTTAAACTAAAAAAAACACAAACAATGTATTAGAAAAATTATACATTAATTCAGGGTGCATCAAATAAAAGTTACTAGCTCTCTTTTATTTTTGCCCTGTAGTATTCCAGAGAATGCACATCATACTGGTGGGTACGATGGTATTGACCAAGTAATATATTTATTCCCAATGATTAGGGACATGGCCACAAAATTTTAATCACCACCCATCACTCCACCTATCCATTCAAACTAAATTTTTATAAAATTAATATATATTTTTTTTTAAATCTTTATTAGTCTTAATTTAATAATTTTTGTTATATTTATATACATACAATCGTTTTTTGCTTATGCAATATAGTAAATTGGGTGTTCTTTATTGACCCATGTAAATATAATTATTTAAAAAAAATTTGTAGCAACACAACTTTGTGTATACATTATTTTATAAGGTAAAATATTTAACATTTAATTGGAAAGAAAACCATACATGTAGACATCAAGGTGTTCAAGCTGTAACCTATAACAAAAAAATTACAATATTGCCAAGTTAAATATGATTATATTCAAATTTTACAAATGTTCAGTGATAGTCCTATATTCCTGATTTTTCAAAATACCATCCAATTCTTTTTCACCATTTTTAAATTTTATAGAATTGTCCTTGTATTTCTGAACAACTGCTTTTAATAGCTCTACCTTATATATTAGGAAAAATAGAATAAAACTTGTTCAAAATAAATTTGCCCCTGTTCTTTTAGTTGCACAACTTTAAGATCTTCTTTTAAAACCTTAAATTATATTTAATATAAATATGTCATTATTAAAATAATTTACCAGATCTAGCTGTTTCACCAAAGAGTCCTCTATATTAATATCTAACAATAAAATATTCGTAAAAATACCTATTTGATTAAATTTAACATGCTTATTGATATTCAGCTTATTCTTGCATAGTTGAAGTTGTTGAGAAAATGAAGAATTACTTAATAAATGCTGTTTTAAATTAACGTCAATTGCCATATTTGAAAACTTCGCACAAAATTTTACATCTGTCGTCATTTTCCCGCTGGCTGGCGTGCCCTATAGCCGAGGCCTTTTTATTGTCATTTCTCTATAAAAAATGTTTAACACATAAAAAAAATTATAAAAACTTTTTTGGTACCAAAAATAGCACGCGTTAAAGACCATTGATAATTAATGTTTATTAATAGGTTATCTAGTTATGAGACATGGCTTAGAAACCATTTAAAATTCTACAACCGCCTTCTCTTTTTACTCTTACACGCAAAATAGAATGTTATTTAATCTGATTCTAATCTTAATCTAACCCAAACTTTAGAACCTAACCCTACATTTAAAATAGTCTTTGTCTAAAACCCTAACTCTACAACCTCCAGCCACATATCTAATCCATACCAAATAAATTGATGCAACATCAATAAAATGTCAAATATTTATATTTTTGCGTGCCTAACCAGTGCCAATGCATTAAGAAAAATGATAATTTAAGATTAAGTTATTTGGCCATTATAATACTAGCTTAGATAATAGTTTATTAAACTTAAAACAATATTATCATGTATAAAATTAAAATAAATAATACTCATTAAGCCTAAGTTTTGTTAGATAAACGTAACCTTATTTTAAAAACTTTAAAAAAAAATTTTTTAACCCCCGAATGGTAGGGTGAATTTGTAACCCGAATGCTATGGTTGGGTCCATACGACCCCAATTTTAAACCTCTATAACCTTAAGGTTTATAGCAATTATCTTTATTTTTTTATTATTTTAAAGAAAAATACATGCTCTTTAATTATAGACTAATATAAGTTATTAATTATGAATATTGTAAATTTTATTTAACACGATAGAAAAAAATCTGATTTGAAATTATTTATTTTTCTATATTACATCAAATAATTCATGTCTATAAATTAAATGTACCATTATTATTGTTCAAGTCGTATTTTACATCTAGTAGGATATATTTAGTGTGTTCATGAAATAAAAATATTTTGATATAAAAAATTATTTTTGGCTATTAATTACCATAAAAACTAGATATTTTAATAAGAAATAAAAATAATTCATATTATTATTATACAATACAATTTGTGTACTTAATAATTAAAATTATTTATAAAAAACTAGAATTTAAGGTAGTAATTATTTAAGTTTATAATTAAATAGAGGCAATAATATAGTTTTTAACATTGAAATTAAGAATGGGGTCCATATGGACCCCAGTTTAATTTCCAAATTCTAAACAAAATTTGTTATTAAATAAATGTTTATACAACTAAAACCTATATCTTAAATATTTATAAGATGTATTATGATATAAATGCCATAAAACTACCTTAATAAAAATAAATCCTACGATCCCAACAATCTAATACTGGTAACTCTAATTCACTAGACAAGCCTTCTTTTTCTAATAACAACGTTCATAATACATTAAGGCTATATAATCAAAAAATATTTAAAAGATTTAGCATATTCTTAAGGTTAGAAACCAATTATTTACGGATACTGAAATCCCTTAAACTTAATATGCTCGGTTACCATGCGAGCTCTCAAATTTTTTAAACAAATTTTTACCAAAAAAACACCAAGTGCAAATTACTCTTTGGAGAAGTTTATAGGGCCAAAAGAAAAGGTGGATGAAGATATAGCTCTGGAAAAAATTAGTGAACTGGAAGCACAATTTAAAACAAACTATCATGATCCAGTTATAATATTTTGCTTTTTTATATTTAGAATTGGGTGACATTAGGATATCACAATGATGATCAATTTCTAGATACGTGGAGGGGCAGAACTGCAAATTTTTTATTTATTTCTCTTTTTCTTGTGCTTTTTACAGCTGCATTAACAATAACCCCACCTAGAAAGTAAGCCATTAAATAAAATACAAATTAAATATTTAAAAATTACCATTATTTTGTAATTTTGTTAATTAGCTTCATTAATAAGATGTATATAAAAATGATTCAAAAAATTGCTTACACTTTATTCTTTAATAAAATAAGTAATAATGATATATGTGAAATGTAATTTTCCTATATTTTGCAAATATTTAGTATTAAGCTTGTTTACCTTTACTTGTTAAAATCACAAATTATTTAGCAAGGCATGTTTATAGTTTTTTTTATTTTTGAATTTTTAGTGTTATAATTTTTAGAGACATGTTGCAATTATAACAATTTTTATTTGATTAATATATAAATTTAATAAGATTATTGAATATAGAGGAAATTCCTTGGGTGTATTGTTGAACATTGATTAATAATTTTTAGCTACTCAACATTTTGTCACAAAAATGCCATCTTGTACAAAATGTTGATTTTTTTTGTTCAATTATGGGATCAAGTTGTAATTTTTTATAAACTTTTTAAATTGTTTTAATATATACTATTATCCTATATTTAAAATATGTAAACTATTAGTTATGAATAGCTTTAATCAAAAAAATTTGTATAATATTTAAGATTTTTTGCTTAATTTTTGTAGCTATTTATAGCTTAAAATTTTTGAAAAACAAAAATTTGAGCTTAGTTAAAAAATGGGCCTATTCCCAGCTGTTGTTGGTTCATGTTGGTCTGACGACCATGTAAACTTTGTTGTGTTCTACACTTGAAGTTTAACAACGTTGAGCCGGCTAATAGTTGGATGGGTGACTGCCAACGAATTCCAAGGCTGTCCATTTTTCTGAGATCTTAGGCCTGAAAACTTAGGTCATTGGTGTGTGTCAATTATCATTTTATTCTGCGAATTCTGCTGTACAGTTCAAAATGTCTAAGTCCTGGCGAGTAAGCTGTTTTTTATAGAAAAGAGGGTTTGGAGAAAACTCCTATAAGGTTTTTTTTTGTTTATGTTAAAGAAAATGAGATTTAATTTATATATAGCACAGTTTGAATCGCAATCATCCTTTGGTTTTATCGTTATGATTGACCATCTTTTTTCAATATTTTAAATCATTAAAAATTAACCACTTAACTCACTTTTGCTGGTATTATTTAAAAGTAATTGTATATTATTAAACCATATAATATCGTAATTTTTCATCCTACTTTTATTTTATAGGGACATTGATTGGGCCCAGCGAGAAGCAAGGTTGGAGATTTATCGTAGAGAAAAATTTGGACTTCCTCACATAGACCCCAATTTTGCGCCACCTGGTGAAATTCACTATCCTACGGAAGAAGAATTAGGTGATTATCAGCTGATAATCTAAACATTTTCATTGCCCATTATTTAATGTTTGCATTTAACAATTTACGACTAATTATATATTATACAACTAGTTAATCAGATTAATAAAGTATTAAGTTTTTGTTTAATTTTTCCAATACATATAATGTATTTTTCTGTGAATTTGATTACATAAAAAATTAAAAGTACTAATTTTAAAGTGTAAATCTTACCATGTGTTATAAATCTATTTTAGATCAAAAAGTTAATATATATATGTTGTGAATTTCTTTCTTCGAGCTGTTTTAACTAAAAATTCGTAATAATAATCATTACTAGATTAATTAAGTTAAAAGGGTAATAAATCAATTTATGATTCTTTAATAATGTAAAATACTGATGAGAATGAATGCGATCAGTTAATTAATCAATTGGATAAGACAAATAGTTAAAAATTATTGAATCAAATAAGATTGTCGTGCCGTAAGCAACTTAAGTTAAAATGAAATCGACAATTTATTTAAATTCAATAATAAAAATTTCATAAAATTATATTTTTAAAAATTGCAAAAAAGTAAAAGTGAATTCTTTTCGCTTTTTAATTTCTCTTCGTGTGCGGCTTCTCTTCTTTCGCTATCTTCCTTAAAAAAAAAATATAAACGTGCCATCCGGCACGATCAAATTAATAATCCCCATCCACAACGACCAAATCGTAAGGTTTCCCGAATTACTCAATCATACACCAAAATGAACAAATCCACAAAATAAAATATAATCATACCATGATCATCCCGACCGAGGATTATGTCAAAATCTTCTGGGGTGATCTTTAGCAATTCGTCAACCTCTCTCACTTCATAAGCCATCGTGATATCAGTATCCGTTTGTCGCATAGAATGAATTTTTGTCGAAGCAGCCGTTTTCAACTCCTTTTTCGCATTCCCGGGCCCGTCCTCCTTCAATAACCGTTTCAATTTTTCCTTAAACCACTCATCTTCGTCCTTCTCCATCCCAGGCCACTCGAATTCAGTCCATTGACAATCAATATCAATTGTATTTATAAACAGCTTCTGATATCTTCGTAAGATCTGGATGTCGGGCGCTTTACGCACAAGTATAACTGTACCTAGCACCTCATGAAAGGTCTTTTTCACTAGTATCAACTTCATTGTTAGAATTATTAAAATACTGCGAAAAAATAAAAAACAAAGGAAGAAATTAGGTCAAACTTTTATTTGTTAAAAAAAAATATTAAATGATTGTTTACAATTTTTCTTCTCATATACCTACACCCCCTTTCCAAGTCACTATGGACACTGCGGCGGAAATCCTCCACATAAAATTAATGGACCTTTATTAGTTTCTTAAGCCTAATTAAAACAGCTATATTTATCACGTCTGTCTGCTACCATCGGAAACTGATGCTGATTGATTCAAAGATCAAACTTACTGATAAGCTCGAACGGAAAGGATCGCTTAACTCAAAATACGTCTTTGACGCATAATAAAATTTTACAATGTAAACGACACATACACATAGTTAGGGCTTGCTAAAACTCCAGTTGGAGTTTATGGAAGGAGTGGGGCGGGAACCCCTATGCTCCGGAGTTTTCCCGTTTTGAACTCCTGGAGCTTAGCCCGGGCGGGTTTTTTTTCAGTTTTTTTCAAAAGTGAGTTTTATATTTAAATAGGGGGATTTAGCCATCAGATGTTTTTACTACGATGTAAAAAATGAAACGATAGTTTTTTAGGTAAAGAAAATAATCGTGGGAGAAAATTAGTATTTTGTATTTTGTTAAATATCAAATATAACTTTGTCAAAATTAAGCCCTGGAAAATTTTTGTTTGCACTATTTATTAATTAATTTTTCAATGTCAAGTCTGCTGAAATTGTGTCAATAAACTCTCCTAAATGCAAATAATTTAATAAATTTATATTTTATTTTTTTGGTTGGGGCGGTCGTGTGTTAGTAACCTTTATATAAAGATTCTCAATTAGCTTTATTAATAAATTGATTTCGTCATTATTAAGCCTGCTGGATGTCACCTATCTGTCGCAAATGTCTATAATTTGACTTTTTTCGATTTTTTTTAACCTTATTTATTAATAAATTTTGGCAAATTTTGTTAATATGTAGCCTGCTGAATCAATGTCACCTGATTGTCGCAAATGTTTATAATTTAACATTAAATAAATATTTTCGATTTTTTTGTTCGGGCTGCCATATATGAGTAATTTTTGTAAAAATTTAGTTTTAGGCAACTAGTGACATTTCCGAATTGTCGCAAATGCCATTGTTTAAATTGTGAAAAAACTTTTTCGGGTTTTTTTTGTTTTTAACCTTATTTATTAATAAATTTTGGCAAATTTTGTTAATATGAAGCCTGCTGAGTCAATGTCACCTGATTGTCGCAAATGTTTATAATTTAACATTGAATAAATATTTTCAATTTTTTTTGTTCGGGCTGCCATATATGAGTAATTTTTGAAAAATTTGAGTTTTAGGCAACTAGTGACATTTCCGAATTGTCTGAAATGCCATTATTTGAATTTTGAAAAAACTTTTTCGAGTTTTTTTTTTGTTTTTAACCTTATTTATTGATAAATTTTGGCAAACATTGTTAATATGAAGCATGCTGAGTCAATGTCACCTGAATGTCGCAAAGTCTATAATTCAATATTGAATAAATTTTTTATATTTTATTTTGTTCGGGCTAATATGAGTAATTTTTATGAAAAATTTTTAGTGTGACATTTCCGAATTGTCGCAAATGTCATTATCTAAATATTGGAAAAACTTTTACATTCTGTATTATATTGATTAAAATCCAAATTTTTTTTTAGCTTGTAATATAAAATTTTTGGGTGGGCTGGCCAGACCACATATATAAAAAATTCCGGCTGGACCGGATAGCTGATTAGTGGGGGGAGGGGGGGGGGGCGGGGAGGGCGGGCGAGCAAAATTATTAAGTAATCTATCGAGCTAGTAAATCGAAAAAATACCTTTAATATTGAATCATTCGCATTTGCGACAATTTTGCGACATTATCACAAGATTTTAAATTAATAATTTTACCAAAAAAACTTATTATATTTTACCACAAGAAATAAAATCGATATTAAATTAGTTTTATAATTCATAAATGCATCTGCGACAATTTGGTGACATTATCACAAGAATTAAAAATGGAATTATTTTACTAAAAAAAATTACCAATATTTACCGCACGAAAAAAAATCGAAAATACGCTTAATAATGCATAAATCGCATTTGCGACAATTTGGTGACATTATCACAAGTCGAAAAAATGGTTTAATTTTACCAAATAACTATCATATTTTACAGCAAGAAAAAAAAATAGTTTTATAATGCTTAAAATGCATTTGCGACAAATTTATTGACAGCGTTAGCAGACACAAATTTGATAAAAATTACCATAATTTAATAAATACAAGTTGTACAAATCGTCTAATAAAAAAATTACCACCAAATACATAAATAATCGACTAAAATTCTATGTAGACATTAAATTAATTGTTTAATTAGTTTATATCAAGTATCATAAAAAAACTAAAAAAAAAAAACAAATTAACAACATATAAATATGAGATATTTGCATAATGAGCTGCTTTTGCATTTAATTACAACTTTATTTTTATGAAAAATGAGTTTGGACAAAAAAAATACACAATTCCAACATTTCCAATGGGCTAATGTTAATTTTTAAACTCCCGGGAAAAAACCCCGGAGTTTAAAAACGGAAAACTCCGGGCGGTTTTTGGGAGTGTTTTTTAAAACGGAGTTCCTCTGTAACTCCCGGTGAATCGGAGTCCTTCCCGAATTCCGGAGTTTTTACATGCCCTACACATAGTGCAAAAGAGAAGAGACACCGCCAAACAAGCATAGAAATCTTTGCATTTGACATGATAAAGATAAAATCTTTAGAAATAATTATAAAAAAAAACATAAGTATTTAGCATAAAATCTAGGAATTCTTTCTGTATACCATATATTTTAATGCACTAACTCCAAACTATCTATAAAACAACTGGAATAACTATAAAATACCGTATAATTTGCAATAGATTGGTCATCAAACATTAAAAATCTCATAAGAAGCTACTAACTACCATACTAGTTCTTAAATACATCAAACTCATAAGAGTCATTGTACAAAAACCAAAGATCACTTGACTCTACCTTTGACATAAACGTAAGTTAAAAATAAGGTTAATACAATCAAAGGAATTAACTTTTAATATACTCATGATAGGTTTGTGGGTTAATTTATCTCCTTGGGTGCGTAAAAGGTGAACGTCAAGGCAAATTTTTATACCAAAAAATCTTTGCAAGTTTATAGACATTTAGATAAACTTTTCTTTAGACATTTGTACGTTCAGGTGATTTGAATGTGGCCAGTATAACGCCGTTTACTAGCACAGCGTACTTACTTCTATTAACTGCTTCATCACTCTCCTTACAAATTTAACCGGTCCTAAGGGCATATACACCCAAACACTATCTTCCTCAACAAACTTGCCCGAAAAATTCTTTATCAATTTTATCCTTTAATATATCTAAGGGAACTCTTAAATCACGCCCTAAAAATCGTTCAGTTGGCAAAAAACCAAAATAGTTCTGCGTAGTATTAAAATATAATAACATAGATCATAGCAATTCCCGTGTACCATTCATCTTATTACACCAAGATTTCACTAGGCCAACAGCCCTCTCGGCTAAACCATTTGTTTGAGGATAATAGGGCGGTGTCATAAAATGATCTATTTCCCAATCGTTACAAAAATTTACAAAAAATGCATCACTTTTAAAGGCAGGGCCTCCATCAGTTACAAGCATTTTAACTAAACCGTACTTGCTAAACAAGGGTTTTAGAGCTTTAATTACAACCTTTGTCGTAAGCTTATTAGTCCAAATAATTTCTAACCACCGAGAAAATGCGTCAATAATTACTAAAAACTTCTGCTTTTTCCATTCTTGTTGGCCGGTTCGTGCCAATTGGCACGACAAAGATTTAAAAATATTTTTTTTATAAGATTTCTAAGATTACGTTTAATCACGCCATCTATCGAATGTAATAATCTATTCGCCCGCTACAATTATTAAATTGGTTGATATTGTTTTATAATTTTTTTTTTACATTGCTCGGTCTCCCTCTATACTATAACAAGGGATCATTATAACAATCTCTAATGTATTTTTTTGTTAAAATAGGTTCTGATGCTTGTACAAATACACTTCGTTTCATACCAGGCGTAACAACGTACAACAGTATAAAAAAACATCTAAATTAGAGAAAGTTTTTTAAAATATATTTATTAGAACTAAGGATCGACAACTTCTATGGTATCGACATTTATCGAGTAGACCAACTTATATTTGGATGCTTTAAAGAACGGTAATCCCGGGAAGAAGGCTAAGGAAAAGGTGGATCCATCAAATTATCATCACAACAAAATTCAATTTGGATTAAAGAAATGCCACAGACTACAAAACCTTTTTTTTGTGAGGGGTGGAAAATTTTTTTTATTTGATAAAGCTAGTTTATAAATATAGTTGGTTTTTCTTAAATGCACCAGAATTTTAAAAACAGATGGATCAGTATGAGTAAAAAAAATTATAAGGATGAGTAAGAGAATTGCTCGCGTTTATGTCCAATACTAAAAATGAAACGTGGCATGCAGACTTAAGAGTACCTACAAAAAAACCCCTCGCAGCCTCTTCTTCTTTGAGGCCGTCATCCGTCAGAGCTTTGGCTTTTGAGTGTAGAACAGCTCTCGAAGTCGTCCGTCCACTACTTTTTTTCAGATAAAATGTACGATATTCATTAAAATTAACTTAGGCTAAATATAAATTAACACTTCACCCAAATAAAAACTCTTATATTAAGCTCAAAAACCCGCTGATGTTTCTCTGAAATCATTTTTCTATTTAAAAAATGCTCGCTCTTACCTCTAAATAGTCTTCGGACCCTTAACTTGGGCGTATGAGCACAAGCTATGAAAATTGTATGAGTTTGATGTTTCCAAGTCCACCAGTCTCACTCTTATGCTTGCTACGGAGGTAAACAAGAGTTAAAGACACAAGGCAGGCACATTAACCCATAGAACTAAGTTTCATAAATTAATTTTGCGTTTTTCTTATGTATAAGAATACAATTGTGGACATTGGTAAAAATAATTGTGAAGCCTTCATTTTTTTTTATTATCATTTAGTCAATGTTGTGATCGATCGAGCTAAAAGAAAATTATCTAAGAATTAAAATAAAGTTTTTTTGCCTAATTAAAATTTTGTATGAATTAAAAGGCCTCGGCGCTAAAACATAACACATAATTAACATTTTAATTTTGTTTGCTCATTACATCATAAAATATGCAAATAATTGTATGCAAGGGCGTAGCAAGTTGTAAAGCTTAGGGGGGGGGGGGGGGGGGGGGTTCAAACAAAAATTTTGCCGCGGTCGTGCCAGTGTTTTAGTTTGAAATCTACTGATTCTTATTATTGTTACTTAATTTTGCTTTTTAAAATTTGAGTAATCATTAAGGACTTTTATAAATAATGTTTATATAAACAAACATATATATTATATGCAGGGCCGTACCAGCCTATCTCATGGGTCAGACATTTGCTGAGGGCGCTACATTATTTTTATTTTTATTTTACTATTATGCATTGTTTAGAATTCTATTTTATCATATATATTCTAATTAATAAGATTTTTACCATGCATTATATTTCAATAAATTAATATTAAAATAAAATATTTTTATTGTTACCTCTTGTTCTTTCTATATAATAAATAAGCCTTATTTTTTTTTGCCTAAGGGCGCTTGAGAAACCTGGTACGGCCCTGATTATATAATATTAAGAAAATTATATTATTGATATATTATATGCAATAAATTTTTATATTAATGATACAATTATGTAATGAATTTATATAATAAAAATATTTAACTAGTATTTTAATTTGAGGGGAAGGGAGATTTTAAAATTAAATATTTAAAAATATTTTAAATGTAATTTAATTTTATATTTAATTGGTATTTTAGTTTGGGGGGGGGGGGGGGGGGGTTCATCCCCCCCCCCTTCTCCTACGCCAATGGTTAATATCCAAAATTTATTGAAAAATAGTACGAACTCTGAACGCTAACTAATTTAAATTTTAGTAACTTTTAAAATTTTATTTAATTGTTTTAAAATTAGTAACTTAATTAACCCTTCTCAAACCAGTAGTTAAGTTTGAATATTTTATGTTTATAATTTATAAAGGCAAAAATTATATTGTATAAAAATTGCCCTATTAGTCATTTAGGACCAGATTTTATGAAATAATTTTATACTCTCTTTTAAGTCCTGGATATATACCGACATTTCTTACACGATCCTCGTAGGATTAATAATTTTTTAACATAATTTAAATTAAAGTGAAAATGTACAGATTTTTGGGAAAAATCTAAATATTAAAATAAAAATATGTTTAAATTTTTATTAATAAAAATTGTCTAGCAAATAGAATTAACTCGACGTATTTCAAACTCGTTATAACTTTTCGAGTTTGTTTTTTACCGAATAGAGCTGCTTTGATCAAGTAATCCAAAAATATGCATTTTTTTTTGACAGATATTGAGGCTAAATTAGCCTAAGATCATTTTAATGATGTTGTCTAAATGAATATTCATTAATAGCTAACATAAATTTCCAAGCTGGTACATATTTGTGATGATCAATAATTATGACACAAAAAAGGCGGGGAAATTTTGCTAAAAAAAACATCTTTTTTTTTACATCATTTTTTTTAATGAAAAAACAATGATGGACATATAGGATGTCAGAATTGGCAATGATCCATGTTAAAAACTATGCCAATATTTTTTTCCTGTTTTTTTTTCTTCAAAATTCAAAAAGAAATTTTTTAGAATTTCGTGGCGAGATATTGGGGACGTCTCCCACGAAAAAACGTCTAAAAAGAGGTGATTTCTAGGAAAAAAAAATATTTTTTTCTATTATTTCAGTTTAAATTATATATATAAAACTACATTAGCTACCAGATCTAAAATCTGTATTGAAATTAAATATTAATCATAACAAATACGTAGGCGTATTGACATCGTTTTAGGCGTAATAACATATGTCTTTTTTCGCGCGGTAAAATTGCATCTCTATAGGTCAAATTTTTTTTTCCTGTTAATTAATGTGTTTATAAATGAATAATTAAATATTAGCTTTTTATATAAGTTTTAAAAATATGATAAATAGCACCATATATTTTTTCCCCGGAAAATTATTCAATTAAATTTTTTTTTTACATTTCTATTTACCGAAATAATTTTTCTAAATGGCCAAGGATATAACGAAAGAATCCATAAACAACGCCTCAATTGCAGGTGTAAATTCAGGTGCATCTAATGTAAGTTTTTGTATTTTTTGTTGATGTTTAAATATAATTCTCCTATTTTTTTTTTCATTTTGGGTTCCGTTTAGCTCCTGAGCACCAATTTTATATTTATTTAAGAATAATTAAAAATAGTATTTGTAAAATCAAAGCTAAATATATATAGTAGGCGAATGTATAACCTGTGTTGTGTTTGTATAAAAGCGAAAATTATTTTCAATGTTAAAAAATTTATATTTAGTTTTGAACTATTATGAATTGGCCCAGGCGTATTTCATTAAATCAATATAATTATTTTAATAAATTGTAACAAATATAGCTGTTTTAATATATTGCCTTAGTCAGTTTAGGGTAGTTTAAAATAAGGAGAAGAATTAAATTTTGTTATGTGATAAAAACACAAAAATAATAAAGAAGAATTTATTTTTTATAATATGAATGTCAGAGTTATATTTACACAAATTAATATTATAGTTTAGTTTAACTCTTTCGGTGACATAAATGATTGATTTAACCGAAAAAAAAAATCTTGGTTTAATTATTAAACAGCAGGTATTTTTTGGTCGATGTTGCATGTGAGTATTACAATTTTCATTGGTTTCAATTTTTTATTGAGTTCAGAAGGATTCTGTTTAATAATTTTACCGGTAAGAGATAATTTTGAAAAATAATTTTGGCCCAACCGAGCCAAAAATAACATAACCGATTTAATAAATGATTTATTCTTATAAGGTGAGCGTACAATATTACGTTTTAAAATTTTTCTCGGACTTCTGACTTCCAAAAACGTGCTAAGCTGTTTGAATTTAAAATAAGCAGATACCAGGTTCACCGCTTTAATGACTTTTGACTTTTTTATTTAAAGGTTAAACAATTTTTTTTTATTTACATTTTTTTGGTAGGGATGCCGGGTTAAAATGCATTAGTTGATTTACCCAGTCAAATCGTTTTTTGTATTCGAGTCGGGCTGGCAAATACTGGCCCAAACACGAGCTGAAACCTCAGGTAGGGCCCGTAATTTTTTTAGGCCGGCTTTTCAGCTCATTGCAAAGTGACTCTATTCTCTTCCCGCCCTGTTCGGTTTATTTTGGTAATTAAAATACAGTTTGTCAAAATGCCGGGCCCTAAACACGGTGATTAAAGGCTAATGTGATACACCTCAGACCGTGTCTTGTAAGATTTTGGTTTGTTTTATGTAATTGAAAATATATTTCCGCGTTCTATCAATGTCACCAAGGCAATAGTGTAAATTGCCTTTATATAACAATGATTCATGTGTTTTATTTGTAATCATTTTTGGAAAAATGTAAGTGAAAGTTGACTTGGCTTAACTATCGATAGGTGAGTTAAATAAGCTGCTATATGTGTATCTAACATTTTAATCGATCGTTAGATAGGCACCAGATTTGACTGAATAAATTCTTACCTTAAATACTATTTAAAATTGCGTTCATCTTGTATTTTGATTTATTAAGAAATCACACTTGACAAACCCTACCTCGTATCACTTACAAAGACTCGGTGCCAAGGTCATACCACCGATATCAACTATAGCAGTAACCAACGATTCAAACAATTTTTACAATAGCCACGTTTTCAATAACTCCCCGGCAGAGTGGGCAGATTCTCCAGTGCCTTTGATTTACGATAACCGGCAAAATCAAATAAGATTAGAAGACCAAACCATCGCCAATTTAAATAATAATGGCACTACAGATGAGAACAGTTATTACCATAATAATGCAAAAGCCGCTAGCAGTATTAACGATCATAATGAATACATAGAATTATCAAAGGTTTAGCAGTAGTTAGTTATTATAATTTTATTTTTTTTAATCTATTTTTCAGAACAAAATTTACTATTTTTCTTCCATTTATTTTGTTAAAAAAATTTAGTTTTTTTACATTAGCATTTATATATAAATCCATTAAAAAATATTATAAAATGCTATAACCAGTCGTTAAATAAACCTAATCCAAAATTAATTACGATTTTTTTTGGGTGCGTTTAGAATTCGTTTAGAATTTCAAAAAAATTTAAAAATTTCTAAAAAGTTTTCTTGACATGCAACGCAGTCCTCAATCTAAAATATTAGCATCAAAAATACTGTTCAAATAAAATTTTTTTAAAAAAGAAAATAAAAAAAAAACTTAGCATTTTTAAAAATTTGAAACAAAGAATGAACTCTGAAAACACGAAATTATGAATCTCTATTTGTAGCAATCATTTTGTTAAACAGTGAACAAATAATTTCTTATTTAGAATTTAAGTTGTGACGAATTAGACGAAATTTTTAATTTGGAATGCGAATACGGTGGATTCGATGCATACTTACCAGAAGTAAACGCTCCTAACAATAATTTTTATATAAAGTTGTTCATTAATTTTTACTAATTTTTATTAACGGGTAAATTATTTAATTCCTAAAAACATTTTCTCATATCAAACTCTATAAACAGTTGTACACTTACGTTATAATTTACTTATTTTCGTCTTTGATTTCTTAATTTTTTTGCCAATTTTAAGTTATTCTAGTTTGGAAATCAATTTAAATAGCAAAAAAAGGTGAAAATTTTAACAGGTTTAAAAATAATTGCCATAATTTATAAAAGTCAAAGGTTAAACTATGCTGACGGTTATAATCACATTGTGTTTCATTTACAGAATCAAACATCAATGTCATGCCCCAATGATATATATTATCCTAGTCAACAGCAATCTCACAGGTCCCTTACTCGGTACCAAAGCAACGGTTATCAAGACGAAAAAGACAAAATCCGTAAATCTAATCACAATCGAGGTAACTCAGGCCGTGCCATTATTACGTTTTAAATCAAAAAAGTTTCAAAACACTTGATTTCATGGTTATATGCGTAGAATTAACGCCCAGTGCCATTCAAATAAACGCGCGTTGTGGTTAATAAAATAGACAAAATTATTAAAAACATGTTCAATGTTATAATTGTTTTATCGGCTGCCTTAACAACCACAATAAATATATAACAAGAGCCTAAATGAGAAATGGAGATAACCTTTTAAAGTTTATATTAATTTTTTAACATATTTTTAGTCGAACGAGCCAGGCGAGATAACATTAATGATCGGATCAAAGAATTAGCCACCCTTCTGCCAAAAAGCATGTAACTAAAATTTGTAATTAAACATATCACATTGCGGTCAAATTTAAAAAACTTTTATTGCATATGTAAGGGCGCGTTAAAAGTTTATTCATTAAAGACGCATTTTTACAAAAAGTTTCAACTAAATTTTAAAAATTTTTTGTAACGAAAGTGTTTTAAAATAATAAAATTTTCCTTAAAAATGAATGAACTTTGAACGCGCCCTAATTCAAAATAAATTTGTAGACATTTTTTTTTAAAATTTTCCCAAATTCCTTTCTATCATATATTATAATATAATTCTTACTTTAATATATCGTAACTATCATGGTTTTTTACAGGGAACTCAAGCATAATAAGGGGACAATACTCAGGGCTACGGTGACCTACATGCGTGAATGTCAATGTATGAATCAAAAGATTAGAAAATTGGAGGAAAAACAAGCGTGCTTGGAACAACTTTGTCTAAATTTAATCGACAAAGTTCAGGTTTTTTTCTCAAATAACCCATTTAAAATAATCACTTTTGTTTTTTATATCGACCATAGGAACAATTTTGTTTCCGCTAAAGAGCACATTTAAAGTCAAATCTGTTTCGTTCTTTCAAACTCATGTCAATAAATTTTTTAGAGTTAAGAGCTAACTACAGAGATCTGCCATCCTAGGTATTTTATCCGTTCGTCTAAATTTTGTAACTCAGCAATAAACATTGAAAAATTTTGAAAATATGTTAAAAACAAAAAATATAGAAAAATTATTTTTAGAAAACAGCTTAATTGCTAAATTACAAATAATAATTTTATTAAAAAACTAATATTATGACTATTTAGGTTGAGGTGTCATATATATTGTATAATCTACATGACGATGTAGTTTAATATACTTAAAAATTTATATCTCATTATTTGAGATAAAGTTACAAGTGATTTAATACAATAAAAATTTTTGAATTTTTTCTCTTTAGGATATTCTCTAGGTCGCAAATGGCCATTTTTGATATAGACAAAATTGCCGAGGACAAAAAAACTTTTGAAAACGGAGAATATAAATGAGATAAGGCCATCATGAAGATCAATCCAATTCAATGTCATAACTTCCTTTTTTAGATATTTATATTGGTCGACCTGCCAAAATAGTTAGCCGAATGTACTTTCTTTGCAACTATGTATCCAAACAAATAATATATATAAGCAATAATGTCAATATAAGTAGTTTAAGAGCAACATGTTAAAAATGTAAAATGACTTTATATTTTCTCCAAGCTAACATATGAAAATTAATTATTTTTTAATTCAAAAAACAAAAGTCATTTTACGTCCCCAAATGCAATATTTTGAAACATATTTAATTTTACTTTATCATAATCAAAGTCTTTTAAACTTAATCTTAAAGTAGTTTATTCGTTAATATTTAAAAAAAATGCCAATAAATTAAATTAAAATTGTGTCGGTTATTTTAATTTTTTGCAGAAGTAATTTTACATATTGGATCTTATATAGGCTCTGGAAAAAAATCAACAACAACAATTACAACAAAATAAATATTCGGTTTATTAATATGATTCAATTTCAAATATCCAGCGATTATTAGAGAATATACAATATCGTCAAATCCAATCTCAATGTTTTGTTAAGGCCGCGGTTAAAACAGTAAATGTTAAAATACATTTTTTTAACATATTTATGATATATATGACATATTATCATATAATTTAACTACCTCTTTAAAACCTTGATTCTTATATTCAATTTAGTAGGTAATATTTATATGTAAATATTAGTTATATATAAGTTATTGATTAAATAAAAGATAAATGTGAAAATAATATTAAAAATATAATATATGGGTCACAAAAATCTGTGTCTTTGGGTCAGGAATAATTTGGGATAAAAATACTAAAACTAAGCTCAATTATAATTGAAAATGTAAAAATATAATGCTGCAAACGATAGTTGATTTAAAAAATTATTAAAAATCTATACGGTTTTAAAAATTCAAATTTTGATTTTGAGATCAAAGATTAGGTTGTGCCTCAATTTCAAATACCTCAAACTTTTTATTGGGCATATTGATATACGTATCTAATAGGACAAACTTTTCTCCCTTAATGTCTTTGGTGTCATCAGAATCGTTTTCTTTGATATTGTTTAATTCGCTAGGGGTGCTCAGTCTTTCGGGAAGTAATACAACGTTAAATTTTTTTCTATAACAAAATTTTATATAATATATTGCAAAGATATTATAACTTTATACTAAAGTCGGCTCAAAAGCTCAGTGGCAAAGCTTCCTGTCTTACACGCAGGAGTTGCCAGTTCGAATCCGTGCACAGCAAGCTTTTTTCTTCGGAAAAATAGTATGCATTGGTAACCACTTTGTAGCTGCTGAGTGGCCTGCTTAGGCAGTAGGCCTTAAACGATAGAGCCTAGGCTAAAAACCTAGGTCGCCGGCGTGCGAGCAAATCTTACTAATTAACCCGTGGGCAATATTGATTGCTTTCCTCGAGTTCAAAGAGTCAAAGCCATAACGGGTATGGCGCCCCCTAAATGGGGAATATGAGGGAAACCTCAAAACCAATACTTTATATCAAAAAATGATAAAAATTTAGCAATTCAATGCAATTGTTATATCTATTCTACGCGCAAATAATTTCCTAAATTTTGAGCAAGTTAGCCTAAAAAACTACTTGAATGTTATTTTACTCTTAATTACAGCTCTACACAACATAACAAATGAATTAATAACAAAAACTATTATATTGCACTATTTTTATTGATAAAGCGGACAATTAAATTTGGACGACCTTAAGCATCATTTGTCGCAACTATTTTTGCTCAAATTTTTGGTGCTGATTACGAATATGGAATCAGAATTTTAGCCAATGCCTCTTTTTAGTTATTCGGTGTCAAAATTGAAATTTTTCTATATATAAGATATTTGGGCTTCTATATTATAATTTATAGTTAGTAACAAAATTTTAAAAAGACTACGGAAACATTCAGTAATAACGTAAGGCGTATAAATTTTTATATAATATTTAATTTTATTTTATTTTTTCGTTTTCTAAAATTAATGGTTTTTGTCATAAAATCCGTATTTTGATCCTAGATAACTTGAAAGTAAATTGCTAATAATTTTGAGTAATAATCTTTTTTAATTTGTTTATAGGGAATCTATATATGCCAAAAGATTTTTAATTAAATTAATAGTTAAAAAAATTTTGCAAATTATTTCCTAAACTTTGGACGCATAAAAAGTTGGAGGCATTGGGGAAAACCCCAGATAGTTAGTTATCGCGATAAAATTCTCTAAAAAACCCTGTAAAAATCGTTTAAGTTGTTTTTGTGTTGTTAAGTGTAATAAAAAAAAACTCTAACTATGTATTTATCGTGGATATCAAAAACTTAAGCTTACCCATTTGAAGAAATATTATAGGCCGGTGGAAAGGGTTCGTCCGATACCTCGTAGAGAATAGTTGAATGGTTTTTGAGACTATTGGGATGTTCGACTAAAGAGTGAATACCTAAAATAAATTGAATAAAATCAAATAGCTTCAATTCATTTGTTAACAAATATACAAATAGATAAAGGTTCTAATATAAAGTATTATTTTGACTAAGGGCACGTGCCAAGTGAGTTTTTGAAAACGTAAAATTTAAAAAATTTTAAATTTTATTTTGTAATAAAACGCAAATTTTTAAAACGTTGCCAAAGTTAGTTTATGCACATAAAATGCCTTTTCTGAAATAAAATTTTTTAAAAAATTTTTCAAAAAAAAATAAAATTTCAGAAAATTTATAATTTTACAAAAATAAAAACTCACTTAGCATGTGCCCTAACATAGATTTTTTTACACTAATAAAGCTAAAGAAGACATTAACCCATCGATTTCTACATTATTTCAAGAGATTTATATTTTTGAGCTCAGAGTGGTGAGTTCACTCATTCTGAATAGAAAAAAAATAAATACGTGCAAATTTGCGACTCCTTGCACTATTTATTTTTTGTATATCGTAACGTTAAAGTGAGTCTGAAAAATCAAATCATTAATCAAATTATAAGATTAAAAAATAAAATTGGCGAACGCTAGATCTATAAAAATGAGGGGGTTCACCTTTCACAAATAATCACGGTGATTGGGCTCTTCGAGTCTTGTAACTTCGGATTTAAAACAAAATTCGGTGATCAATGGTGTGTAAACAAAATATCAAACCCAAAAAATGTTATGAAATAACTCAGCCAGATTATTAAAAAAACATTTGTAACGTAAAAATATACATTTCAGCGTTTCTTCGTCAAATTTTGGCACATTGTGCGTATAGGCGTCGTACATATTGATGTATTCTAATAATAAAAATAATAATTAAAAAGATAACAAATTTAAATATAACAGCAAAATTTTTTTGAGCAAAAGTAAATAGTGCTCAATAAACTAAGATACAGAAGAGAAAATATTTATATTAAAGACTTGGCCTTTAAAAAGTGCTATGGCAAAAGAAATTAATAATTTTTGACAAAAACCTTAATTGAAAATAAATTTTTTTTTAAATGGATTTTATGCCTACTCTGTAGAAAATCGCGCATTTTATTGGATTTTGCATATTCCAGACACGTTTTACCGATGTAAGTTTTTAGCGTGGGGTCGGACCCAAAGGAAATTAGTGTTTTGACTAGCTCTATATCGTCAATGTCGATGGCATCGTGTATCGGGCTAATGATATAATGATGAAGATTTATTTTAAAATGAATGCAAAATTTAGTCAATAAGAGGTATAACATTATTCTATTAATAAACAAAAACTTTGTTAAATTAACAACCAATTATGAAAAAAAAATTCTTAACAGGATAAAATTGGAGCCTAAACATATAAAAAAACACATACTTTTGGCCGCAACTTTTTGCAGCCTTAATTATTTCATATGAGCAAGATTAAATCTTAAACCCCAAAAATTCGTTCGGCATTCCGACCCGCCTGGAAAACGCGGCCGGGTTTGATTAGAAAAATAGGATTACGGGCGGGGCTGGGCCGATTTTAATATCTTATCTCCCTTATTTTTTTTATTTATTGTTAAAAAGGATTTAAAATAGTAAATTTAAAATTTGGTGATAAAGGGTATTTCTTTAATTTATTTGTAATTTTATAGCAGAAAATTTATATTTTGCAATTTAAATTTTCCGCGTCGTATTTGTAAATTCGGATCGGGCCCAACACAAAAAATCATCAGGGACGGGCCGGGCCTTAATTGGAAAATAGGTCGCGGACTCGCCGGAATTTCGCGGTTCGGTTTAAACTCTAATGGCTCACCGCGCAATTTTACGATTTAACAAATGATGAACCGAATTACCATATGATAAACCTACAATATAATACTATTATAATACATAGGGAAAAATGTCCTTAAACACATTAAAAGACCATATAAATCCAAAAACAATAAATGATAATTGCAAATCGAGGCCAAAATGTATTACTAAAACTTAGCGTAAATTATTTTAAATGATGATAAAGAAATCATAAAAATTCCTAATAATTTCCTTTATGAGATTCATTAAAAATATTCATTTATTTTTAAATTTATTCGGCAAGTTAAAGGTTAACCGAGTGCCATCTGGCAAGGCACAATTCGGGTTAGCTCCGTGTTTGAGCAACAATTTCACGCAATCGTAGCTCAGGGCAAGGCAGGCCTCGTGTAAGGCGGTGTATCCGGCATTTTCCTTGACATTCAAATTGTCTTTATATTCTAAGCTGTGGACCAGGTATAGGCAGATATCCTTGGTGTAAAAATAATAAAAAGTAGATAAAAAAATATAACCGATTTATGAAGAACAAGATAATCGATTTTTTTTATTTTCGTGTGTCAGCAAAAAACATTTTTAATATTAGTAATTTCTGATGAAAGTTTGGGCATAACAGAAATGGGAAAAAACTTAAAGCTCACAGTATTTAACAATTTTGTGGAGAATTTTCTGGTAAGTTTTAGCTTTAAATAAAAATCCTCTTTACCTGCGCAAATTATTGTAACCTCGGATTTAAAACAATTTTCGGTGATCAATGGTGTGTAAACAAAATATCAAACCCAAAAATGTTATGTAATAACTCAGCCAGATTTAATTATATTTGTCATTTTGTTGACCGGAAATTTAGCTCCTGTTATGAGTTAAATAATTACATCATAACCGGCAAGGTTAAATGAGGCTGCCCTCGGGTATGCCAACTCTTTCAAAAAGGCAAGAGGTCAGTTTGGCAGGCGATTTAGGGCTTTAGCTTTTGCCAAGGTTGTAAAGCATGCATGCTGTGATAAATTTGGAGTCAACAAAACACTATTGACCCGAGGGGTTATGGACATCGCCACACAGCATTTCACTGCTCCCGACCCAAAAAACTAAGTTATTAGGATTCCTGCTTTAAGCCCGCCCCCTACCCCGGTGCCTTCATTGTATTCTTTAAATGGATTCAAAGCTAAAATTGTATTATATGATTAAAAAGTAACATTTTTATAATTTTTTGCCATAAACAGATTCCCTGTTTAAATTGGGTTATAAGGGTTAATTACTGAGTAATGTTTGCAATTTCCTAAATAATAATGGGTCAAAAACGAAATTGTCACAAATTACAATATAAAAAGTAATTTTTATAAAATACCGAAAGAACCACAATATTAATGATGTGTTGTTAATCCAAACGTATTTAATATTTCTTTTTCTATCTTTAGTGTAAAAGCCCAAAGGGCACAATGGAAAATTTTTGGCCTAAAAATATAGTGTGAAAATGATTTGGGCCAAAGATCTAAACACATTTGCAAAAATGCTTTTGAGATTTAAACAAATTTAGTTTTCTGAAATAATAATTTGTTTAATACTAATGCCTCACCATCTTTTGATATATACTATTAAAGGCACATTTGCATTTGTTTAAAAGATTTTAAATTAGTTACAAGTGGATTGCTAAATACTAAATTATGGAATTAAAAAAATCTTGGTAAATCTATCAAAAGTTTATACAACAAACTTTATCCAAAATAAGTATTACTCTGAGATTCTTGCGAGAGGCAACATGCAATAAGGTTTCTCCGACTGATTTGTTGGGACCAAGCTTTTTAATTTCGGTTATAATGGTTTCGGGTGAGCTTATTAGAATTTCCTTGCACTCACATGGCTGAATCTATTCAAAAATATTAAAAAAATTGTTATAAGCGACACATTAAATAGGAAAATTGCTTAAAACTTTTACTTGTAAATATGGGGATATGTTTTTGTTTCTTCTATTTTCAATTTCAAACTTCCTTATAAGGTTGAAAGTATTCTCTGCTTCTTCTTCACTATCATCATCTAATTTTTTATAGAAAAAAATAATATTGCTTAAAAATTTCACTATTAAATAGAAAATAAGTAGTGCCAGTTAAAAGAAAATGTGTTAATTTATATATTTTTGCCCATGAATCCAAATTTGAATCTAACAGCATAGATTTTTATGTTACAAATTTTATTTTATTATTGGGGGCAACTAATACAGAATTAGAAAAATATTCAAGCAAGGAAAAATAATTGGATGGAAAATAGATTACATATTTTGAAAGAGCGTATTCAGATTTTATTCAAAGTGTAAAAAACTTTGTAACTAAAAATATTAGTTCAATGTTGAAAATTTTTTAAGGGTTAAAATTTTTTTTATCAGCTATATTTACATAGATTTAGTTATAAATCACAAATTCTAAATATACTTATAGCAACTGTTCAGAGAGTTTGTAAATATTGTAATAACAAGGTTTAATAATATTTGATGTAAAACAAATTTCAAAATTTTTAAAATTTTTTTAAAAACAAATCAAGTCTAAGCACAACATACTAAACATTATTATGCTTTCAGGTCCTTAACCACCATTAAATATACAATTTTTTTATTAAACACCCTTCCAGTAATTTTCCTTAAGTTATTCATCTGAAACCTGCTGAGTAATATAAATTCATGGTGTTGTCTGCCATAGAATGCATGTAATCTTGAGCAGAAAGGTCAATGCCTTCTAATGGAAAAGAAATTTGTATAGTAGGTTTTGCATACTCAGAATATTCCCTTTTTCTAACAAGTTCACCTTCGTTTTCATCTTCTGAGCCTAAAAATCAAATATAACAATAAAAACAAACAGATATTTTAACATCAATTTTTGCAACCTGAATATTCTGTACAAGCAAATATGGTTGTTGGCTCATGACCTACAATTATACAAATATAATACATGCAATTAATTAAAGCTTAAAGTGTCAAATGATTCTATAACTAGCAAATACAAATTAATGTATGGAGATAAAAGTTATAAAATTACTTTCAGTCTCCAGCCCATCTGACTTTTCATTCATCCACTAAATGTATGAGAAAAAATGTATGACATTGGAGAAGTGAAAATGTCAGCTTTTACAATTTGGATATATGCTTATTTAGCTTCGACATGCTCACATTTAGGTATTTATATATTTTTCAAATATTCAGTTACCTCTAATTTATTAGTTAAAAGTTCAAATATTGAAAATTTACCCACTGTGATTGCAGATAGATTAAACTTTATTCTTTTTTTAACTGGTCAAAAGGATGCTTGTTGCAAGGTAGTATTTTATTTTATATACGATGTATTGACAAACTTAAATTTATTTTATATAATAGGATTTTGGGATGATAAAAATTAACAATCCATTTAATTTTCCCAAATCAGTTATAGTTGATTATGTTTCTTCTCTGGGTCCTCCTGCATATAATTACTATCATGTTGAGGAAATCAAGGTACTTTGTGTTATTAATTATTTCAAATTTTATTTCTCTTATATTTTTTATTATTTTTAGCCCCAAAAAAGTCTTGAGGAATTGAAAGAAGAATTGACTAAATATAGTTCAATCTATAATTTTACATTCCATGATTACACCCATCAAGACAATGTATTGTTTATTAACTTTTGATTCATTTGTCAGGACCTTTTTAATTGAATAAACATTAATACAAATATTTATATAATTTATTTTCAAATTTATCAAATTATTTTTTGTTAATTAAATTATTAAAAAATAGTGCTATATGTAGATAACAGTTTGTACTAATTATATCCATTATACCTATTTAGGTTGTTAAACCATTAACCAATGATGATCCATCCACTTTACACATCATAGCAACTCAGGATTACAATGAAGACCGGGTTAAAAGGCAAGCAGAAACTAATGTTCATGGAAATGATGGGAAACCAATTATTGTGACTCAGCCAAGGGGTACCCCATTGTTTGTTCATCAAGCCCCAGGTGCACCCATAATAGTTCAGGCTAGACCTGCTCAATCCCAACCATTAGTGGTAGCTGAAGGACAAACAACTCCTCAGGTTTTATATATATAAAGCACTCATTTATATAGTGGTAATATGCTTTGAAAAATTAAGATGTAATTAAATTTATAGACTTCCTTGAATTTATTGTCATCCAATTAAGTTAAGGCAAGCTTACAATTGACAACAATATTCACAATTTTTGAACTTTTATGACCAATATCTATTTTTTTGAGTTTTTGGTACTGGTTATAGTTTCTCTTTGATGTCAAACTTGATTAAAAAGTTTAAGGCTTTTAATATAAAAAAAAAGAATAAATAATATTACGGAAGCATGTATAGATTAAAAGCGTTTATTAATGTGAGGCATTTCATTTAATTTAGTTCATTGTGTGTCTTTATTCATTTTCTTTAAAAAAAATTTTTTTGATTAAAATTATATATATCTTTCATTCAAATATTACATAATTACTAAAATATTAATTTATATTTTTTTACAATAAAATTTAAAAAAAGATGATGTTTTTAACATAAAATCGTAAAAATTTGCAAAATATCAAATCTTGTTTGCTTTATATTTTTGCATATTCTTATATTATAATTTGCAAATTAGCATGAAATAGATTGGGCTAGATTAACCAGGTCATTGGCTGAACCTACGCCCTTAAGCTATCCCACTACCTTCAATTTACTCTTTTGGATTAGCATTATCCTGGCATTGGCTGTATATGCTGCAGCAGTTGCACTATGGCACACTAGTGTTGGCGACAGTATAATATACAGAGTTACTAATTCGCGCTATAAAAAAGACCTATAATATATATAAATTTAAAAGTTTAAATCTTGTCATCTTTTTGAGGTCTTTTAAGACAACGAAAAATTTTATTTTTTATTTTGTCTAAAAGCTCGCATATGACTTGGGACCGATATCTCTTTATATAATAAAATGCTTCTATTCTTGATATAATTCTATTTATATATATTTATTCATTTCGTTCATGCAATTATTACATAAATTAATTATAGAATACATCTTATTTCTACAGTGATAGTGTAGGCCTGCAATGTTTTTGGGTCAGGCTTTGTTATAACTCTTATCTTGATATATGATATATTAAAAAACAACAACAATTTCACCTTTTTTTAAATTTTACCTAATACAAGCAAAGTTATGAAATGACGCATAATTTTACTTTGTTTATTAATATGTGGCCAGTTAGGCCAAAATAGCTATAAAACAGGCTAATAAACTGGGCCACAAAAATCACTGATATTTAATATGGTTAGAATTTTATTCAAACACATTTTGTTAAACTTTCAAAGTGCTGATAGTTTACTTAACATATTTAATTATTTTTGCCAACACCATATTTAACGTCGGTAGTCCCCAACTTTAACAAGCCTAATAACCTGACCCGTTTCATTATTATGTATAGGACAGCACAAAAGAAAAATGTTAGGGCCAAGGCAATAAGTAGTTTGTCAGTTAGATGGCGCTTGTCGTATTTATTCAGTAACTTCCTCGATTGTATTAAATTGACATCCATGTCCTGTAATTCGTTGTGGGTTGAGCCAATTTTTGAGGAGGATTCAGCTGATTACATATAAAAAATGTTTTGTAAATAGGGTTGGTGCAAATTTTAAAAAAAAATAGAGAAAAGGGTTGCAACGTTTGTAGTTATTAAATGCTATCTTTTTTTAATATATACTAGAGATTTTTAAAATTTGATAAATCGATTGGCACAATGAATTACACATTAAACATGCAATTTTTTGAAATATAAAGATATAAAACCCAAATATTGCATAATATTCTTTGTTTAGAACCAATTACTTAAAAGATTAAGGTTATCTTCACTATGCTTCACAGTTTGTGCAATAAACCTGGTTACATCTTTCATATTTGTGGTTAATTCAATTGATTTTGCTAATGTTTCGTTTCTTTTTGCTTGATTTCTTAACAAATAATTGATGTAGTTTATTAAAATTAATTATAGAAAAAATGACTAAATATTGTATACCTTTTTCTCAAGTATTCTGGCTGATCCTTAATTAAACTGCTATGTGACATAAGATCAAACCTTAATTGAGCTTTTAGGGTAGCTGATCTAAGGTCTTTAATATTTCTACAAAATACATTTATTACTTTATATAATTCACAGTTAGGCAAATTTTTGGGATATAGCTAACTTTAGAAACCTGACCTGCTATCATGGTATTGTTTGATCCAACCGTTTTTTCTAATCAAATTTTTAATGTCAGCTAAAAACAATGAGATTTTTGCAAATTTGAAAAAGCAAAGTAAAAAAAAAATTAAATTTTCATTACCAAGAAAATATTTTTTATTTGGGTTATGGTGCCAAATGTTCTGTATAAAAGTATATGTAGTTTGATATACTTAAAAATTTTAATTCTCATTAAAAAATAATAGTCAGTTTTAGGTTGGCAAAATCAATCAATTTATTCATAATAGCCAATAAGAAATTTGTATTTAAGGTGAGGCCATTTTCCTGAAGTTTAATAATTTAAATACTCATAATTTTGTAAAGCTGCGTAATAATTCACTTGCATAAAAAGTTAGGCCAAGCCTAATTAGGGCTGACCTGGCTAAAAATAATAGTTTTGCTCTATAAGTTATGCTAAGTTATTGTATTATGTATGGCTTAATAGATTTATATATTATTCAAAAATTTAAAATCTATAAATTTATTACTTGCTTAATTGTAAATATCACAAATGTAAAAAAAACTAAAATTCCTCCTCCTTAACATGAACCTGCTAAATCTATTTAATTATATTACATGATACAGCTAAATATTAACAAATAATTTAAAGATCAATGTTAAAATCAGCAGGCTAAATAAAATTACAACCCTTTTGTAATAGCTTAAAATAAATAAAATAGGTGAAGCTAAAATTTTATTGTTATATTTTACTTTTGATATTGCTCCTTTAACAACTTAATTTCCTTCTCCAAATGCTTGTCCTCTAAATCGTCTAGATCCTATAAAATTTGTTAATTTAGGTTTAAGGTCTATAAATGTAATTAATGAATTAAATCCTATACCTCAATCCTTGTTTTAATTTTATAAGAAATATCATAGGCCTTACTATTGACATTTCGTAATGTTTCTTTATCTTCGAGTCCATCGTTAATATTCTTTAAATTAATAAAGTTTGATTTACTTTAATGTAATTTTTAAGTTCCAAATCTAGTTTGGTTATTTCTTGACAAATAATTTTTGCAAATGCCTCATCCATTTCATATGGGAAATTGTGAAGGTGCACCAATTATGGTGTCCTATTTAAAATTTAAAAAATGCACATAACTCTAATTAAATTCATAAAATTTTTAAAAGAAAAACAAATTTATATGCATTAAAGGACATGGTTTATTTTAATATTTTTTATATTAAATATAGAAAAAGATATTTAATTAGGCATTTTCAGGGGCGTATTGAGGGGTTGTCAAAAAAAGACAATTGCCCCCCTTTAAAATTTTTTTTTAATTTTATGATGTTTTTTGCGGTTGAATTTAAATATTAAATTTATAAAGGAAATAAAATTGCTATTTTTTGGAAAATATACAGCCTTATATATTAATTTTGCAAACAAAATATCAACATTAAAATTAAATTTGTAGATCCTTTCCTCCAAAAAAAATGATTGGAGTAACTCTGCTATAAAAAGCAAAATGGCGCATGAAATATATCCTCATAATACAGCAATTATATCCTTAACCAAATCAATTAATTAACATATTTCATATATATAATGATGGTATATGATATTAAAATAATTTTAGAGGGTGATTGATTTTGAATAAAGAAAAAGCACAGATATTGTACATCACAGATATTGTACTAATGACGTCATTTGTATGAGAGAGTTCCGAGTACCAAAAAAATTTCTTGCCCTCCTTATAGAAAAGTTTCTGCACACGCCCCTGGGCATTTTGTATTGCTGGTTTAGCACCATTAATACTCGTTTTAATAAATTAAAAAAAAATATTAATTTAAAATTTAAAAAAATGTAATATATTAAGCACAGCAGTACACCAGCAACGAAAAAATTAATAAGTGTGTTTTTTTATATACAAATAAACATAATTAACATTAATTTATAATACCTGCATAAAAATGCCAACAAGGTAATTATTGCGGGACGGCATAAGCAGACAACAAATTTCAATTAAGCGATTAAGACTTCCACTTCCATTTTTTAATTCTACCTTTCCCCATTAAATTTTTTGCAGGTAATACTAAACACAGCTAGGTCCAAAAATTGCATATTATTAAAAAAAAATTGTCAAATTTGATACTATTATTTTTGGCCCAATCCCAGTATATAATTCTATCTTGGGCTTCCATATTTGACAGCCTAATTTTGCTTTTAAGTGATGAGAAAAAATGCATTAAACACTTAATTTAGAAGGCTATTATTTAATTTGATTTTGTCAAAGTAATAAATTTATCTAAGTTTATAAAAATTATGCTACTCGGTACTCGGTATAACGGGAACCATTTATAAATTCTTGTAATGATCAAGATTGGTAATTTAAATAACAGTTAACCTTTTAAAATATTTAAAAACATATACTATCATTATATATTTGAAATAAATTAAAATTGTCAAGTAAATATTATTAAATTAAATAATTTATGTAATGCGACATTTTCTTTTAGACCAGAGTTTTTTTTTAATCCAAAATCGATATTTGACTTCAATAGAAAATATTTTTAATCATAACGGCGTTGTAAATTTTTTAGTTAAACAACATTTTGCAATATATTCCTCCTCTGATTTGAATAACCTAACAAAACCAACATTACTTTTTGCAAAAGAGATAAAACGTTATTTTGAACGTGCCCATATCAAGCTTAAATCTTGCAAATGAGAGACATAGATCAGACTAAAAATGCATGCAAAATGCAAATAAAATTTATTATCTATCTTTTTGCATTTTGTAATATTATATATTTGTAAATTAAAAATCACCTGTTTTATATATGAATATAAAAATTTGTTAATTTTTTAAATAGAGGAAAAGAATATGATTAATATGTTTGTTGTTAAAATCATCAAAAGCATTGACTGTTGCAGGGAAACCGAAGATGAAAGATGACCTATAGAACTTAAACGTTCTCTATATTTGTCCAATAAGATCAAGGTAACAGCATTTGTCATTGCATGAATATCCTTTATAGTTTAAGTAATAATATAAAACATATTCATTTTTTTAATATTAAATTTCAAATCAAAATTTAGTTTTGAGCTATACTTTTTTGTTTTCGTCTGATTTTCTGACGGCCCGCAGCCAGTTTTGAGCGAGGTGGAATGCAAGCTCTTTAGCTTCCGGTACCTGACTTCCTTCAAAACCTTCTATTATGGTGAGCATGGCGAATGGATTTGTGTGAGGCATATCCCATTCCCAGCCCGATCTTAGCATGGATAGCGGAACGCCTGATATGTAAGAGTCTAGTTTTTCCCTCTAAATAATAATTGAAATGTTTTGTGGCAAAATTTTTTAAATTTAAAAAATCTGTAAATATGACCATTTGCTGTATTAGCTTATAAATCTTTAAATAATGTGACAATATAGCTTGGAAAATCATGAGCTACCTTAAAATATTCGAGAACCCTGGTCTCAATATCAATATTCCCTTCCCCATAACCATCACCGTAACACCGCGTAAAAAGTGGCATAAGGTTAGAGGCGTACCAACGCTTAGTTGAGGCCCGGGTCGTTCGATTCATGTCAAACCAAGAGCCTTGATCATCGTCCCAAAGTGCGGTTATGGCCTTTAACCTTTCCCTGTATTGTCGGGTGTGAGTGGCTTCGGTGCCTAAAATGTTTCACAAAATTATGGGTTTTGAGAGGTACGTACAATACACGATGAGCTCACACTTTTCAGTTTTTGGGATAACCTCACACTCAATTTAAAAATTTTAATTTTAGCCAATTTTATTTATTATTATAGCTGAAAATATATTTTTGAATTTTTATTTAAGAATTTGTTTTTTAACTCAAATTTAAAGTTTTCGAATTTCAATGAGTTGCCTTTACTCTCAATTTTAAGTGAGCTTACCACTTTGAGCTAAAATATGAACCTTTGGTTTGTTATCCATTAATATATAAGTATTTTAAAATTCTTTAGTGTTTAAAAAAAAACAAGAAGTATTGCTATATTTGGATTTTGAATTCTGTATTACCTTAAAAAAATGTTTGTTGTATATATGAAATTTTATTATACAAATGTTAATCGACGCGATATTATTACCTGCCCATTGATAGATTTTGGCAAGTATGAGATCATTCCAGCAAAGGATGGCGTTTAAATCAACCGGGATAATATCGGTCGTTTTAACGTCCCTCAGCCAATCGAGTGAACCTCCGTTTGAGATCCACCTCGAGCTCCGATCCCACATTGATTCGGTCATGGAGCCAAGGTTGACGTATAATTCGGATACATCTTAAAAACAAAAAAATATTAGGCGCGAATACTTTTTTTTATATTATAAATTCCCTATTGAAATTTTGTTTTCATAACGCCTTTTAATTAAATCTGTTTTTATCGAAACTTTTCATTTCGGGAATTTCAGGTAGCTCTTGATTTTAAAGATAGCTATATAAAGAGAAATTTTCAAAAAAAATCCTTTTAAACTATAACGTAGGGCTGGTCTATCCATAAGATAAATTTTTGGTAATTAATAGGTTAGTGTCATTTTGCTTAGGAGCACCTATATGCTACGAACCGGCCTTGCTATAACGATAGTTAAACTAAAAATATAAGATGTTACTTCCATAGGCGTGATTTCGGATGTTCAAGTCTTCGGAATAGGCGAAAGGTCTCTCATATAAAATATAAATTCGAATATTTTTTTTTATATATGTATAATTAAACTAAATATTTATATCAATGCTAAGTGTGGGCCAAAGGGGAAAATGGGCTTTTCATTCTCGGGTCAAAAAAAGGGAAGAAAAAGCTTATTGTAATATTAAATTATAAAAAAAAGCCCCAAAAAAATGGAGAAAAGGCCCTTTCAAAACTTCCTATTTTTTTTTTATTCTGAATTTTGAATGGGATTGAATACTATTATTAAAAAGCCCAATAAGCCCTTTAGATAAAAAGCCCGTTATTACTAAGAAAAATGGGGTTTCTGATAAAGGTCCTTTTCATTACGAGCTTTTATAAAAGGAAAAAGCCCCTAAAATCAAGGGCTGGCTCTTTTTTTTTCCAGGCTTGATTTATATAACGTGCAAAACTTATTTTATGTATAAATCATTCATTCCAATACAGAACTCCGTTTACCTAGGAGTATTGACGAAAACTTTGTAATGGTAAAGCGTACGTATCCGACCGCCCTGATTAAGGTGCAAGCTTTTATCTCGTCGTGTCCAGTAAGCCATGTCGGATTTGAGTTGTTCGAGCGCAGATATGGCAAAGTTGGTGTCATTGGTCGCCTTCCAATATTCGTAAATCATGGGGACGATTAAGGGCATAGCGTTGTATCCCTGGTGGTATATGCGATTACTGTAAGGCACCATACCAAACCTGTAATTTCTAACAACAGAGTGATTGAAAATTTTACATAACCGAGCTCACTATGGCTTGTTAAAGCAATTTTCGAGATTGAAAAAAATATATGAACTTTAGTTATTCCAAAAGGTGTATATATACGAAAGTTATTAAATATAAATAAAAGGTAGTTTCATATAATTTAAACCATAAAACCACTGTTTTTAATTATTTCTACCAAATAATACAATTTAACCCTATATTTGAAAAACCACAAATCGAACAAAATAATACTTGTTCATCAGTTCAAGTAAATTAAGTATAATTCCCCGCGCGGTCTCGTTCATTCCGGCTAGGAGGATGGCACGAATTATGAAATAATTGTCGCTAATACAACAAAATAATTTAATAGGTTTTAAATTTTAGATTTCGTAGGTTTAACGATAATATAACATTACTCTAAGCTCGGGTTAGACTTTTTAAATTTAAAAATGTATTAAAGATTTAGATAATGTTAGATTTTATTGACAATTTTTATTAAAAATAATATTAAATTGCAAAATTTTTAACCAGACATATCAGGCTGGCTAAGTAAAATAAAAAGTATAACTCTGATCTGGTCCACACTGATTTCTAAAACGCAATATTTTCCTGATAAAAAAATATCTTACAAGTATAGCATCTCTGAGGCTCGAGAAGATGGCAGAATAAATCCGTTTTTCATGTACAGCAAGGAATGGCGGTCTTGTTCGTTTTTCACATGAGGAGAAATCTAAATTAAATATTCAGTAATAAAGAATCTACTCCAAGAAATACAAGATATACACAAAAAAATATTTTCATAAGTATTTTTAAATAACACTGGCCGTTTAAAGCCGACCCAGTTTGGGGATGAACTTATAGAGCAGTTTGATATAAATCTTCGACAAGAATTACCTTTCGGGCAAGGAGTGGCCACTCATTGTGTAATTTAGTTGCCCATCCCCTCAGCTCTGGATCTCGGATGTTGAAAATGAAGTTTGGTTCTGGATTCCAATTCTGCGGACTCCACAGGATCATATCGTCGCTAACGGTCACCTTCCGATCCGTATCTTGGCACTGTTGCACCGACTGCGGGATTTTTTCGAAAAACAATTTAATGAATTTCTTGTACCGGGCGTCGAGGGAAGTTGTATTAGTGAGGAAGGTTTGATCGTAATACCGTGAAATGGTACCTTGGAATTAATGTTAATAGTAGTAAAAACTAACATTTTTGGTATTGAGAGTCGAAACAAAACAAAACATCTGACCCCTATGATAAAAATTATAATAAAGATGATTAATATAACGGTTTTATTAAAGCCAGTCATATTTATTGGGCTTACTAAATCTAGAGGTGTATTCAGGATTTGTGAAAAGGAGGGGGGGGGGGACTCAAATTCTAAAAACAAACGTGTGGGGGTGTCAATTTACAAGTAAAATACTATTAAAAATTCTACATTCCCAATAAAGGGGCCCCCTTTTTTACGGTGCATTTATTACTTCAGCACAGTCATATATGCGTCATTTAGACGATCGACATATTTGAGTAAGTGATTTAAAACTCTTATATAAAATTAAGATTAAAGTGGGCTAACAAAGGGGTATTATCTATGTCTGAGACACTTATAGATATAGACGAGCCTAATCAAATTGCGTAATTTAGATGTAAAATGATTCATCATTTTAAAAAATATATTCAAGTTACCTGGATCTTGTTTAAGTCTGAGATGTAGGAATTCTTTATCGGATTTGAAGATTCGTGTTACGTAGTTGCTATCGAGAAACTTTCCGTAACAATATATTTGGCTAAATAATAAAAATATCAATAAAAAAATATCAATATATATAAATAAAAATATTGCATGAATATTGTGTTATTAGGTGTTAATTAAGGGAAGTCTAGACATATTTATTTATCTATAATTTCGTATAGAGCTTATTTAAATAGGGCTTATAATTGATTTAAAAAACTCTCCAAATTTTAAAGTGGAAGACTGGATGTAACACTGTGACTACTTTTAAATTCCTGACTTTACTCAAGGGAGTAATTGATGCGTGAATATGTTTTAAAGGATGACAAATAACGACATTAGACGCTGGAATGTTATACAATCAAGATAAATAAAAATGCCCTCGTTGAAGCATATGACGTCTCTTTTGGGTTATCTCAAATAATTAGGCCAGGGCACATAAAATTAAATAATTGGTATAATGCTTATATCCTAGGACCGTAGGTTAAATGTGGGTGCTTTCGCAGTGTAAAAATTCCCATTATTCTATAAAGCTAAGATATTGCAAAAGTTTTGGCCATACCAAATGTTCTCTTTATTTTAAATTATAAGCTAAAAACACATGTCGCCGGGGTGCTTTAAACCTTATTTACCAGTGGAAAGATGTTAAGATTTTTGCTAGGGTTAAAAGAGGCAGAGACCTGACAGACATATCGCTACAGGATTGAGGAAAGGTTTGAAGGAAATTTTATCACCAGATTGTTTTTTTTAATATCGAGCTAGAGCTGTTACTAAATACTAAAGGAAATATTTAAATTATGATAATTCAATTGCATACACTATGAAAATTTTTTCAAGTCGGTTCTTGAAGCTCACTACTGCCCTGTAGCGTGCCTTTTTTAAATACTAAGTTTTTAGGGTTGTGCTATGTGTTTATTTTGGAACTATAACCCAAAAATATCATTGGCAACAATTGGAAAATCACACTGTTCAGGGATCATAATTTTATCTGCGACTGCAATTTTTATGTCTTTTGACAGTTAAAAAAAATATACGCCAAAAATAGCGTTGATACCTACACGAACGCACAAGACCAAAATGGCCAAGGCTCTCACAAGCGCGCGTAGAATTTTTTTCAGGCGGTCACTAGTTAGAGGTAATTAATACCTTAGCCTAATTTTGCATATTTGTAATCCTTTTTTTTGAGTTAAGTTTACAAACTCCTTTTAATCATAAGTACGAAACTTAAGTGAGATTGACAGTAATTAAATTGAGCGAAACAACATTAGAGGATATCATTTTGAGGCCATTATATTCGATGCAATTGTCAAAAACCGGGGCGTGAGTACACTATCAAATAGAAAATAAGGGTTAAAAGTGTTAATACCTTTCACAGGGTGGTATAATTGTTGAAGGATAGTACACGGAATTTCCAGATGGAGATCCCATGATAATTTGGCCGGCTGTGAATAATTGCATAAGAATGATTAGGCAAATGCAGAGCGAGAACAAAGTTCCAGCTTTGGGTAAATGCCTATTTTCCATAAGGGATTTTATTGCCACGAAAGGATTATAAAATGGTTTCAAGGACGTCATGAGGATATATAGGGCCGTTTATGCCAAGTAAATCACAGGTGTTTGATTGGAATTTAAGATGCGACCCAATCTATAAATTTGAAAAGATAAATTTTGTAAAATATTTTTTTTTCTAAAATCTCTAAACCATGGATTTATTTATGCTGGCAGGTTGATATATCCAAATTTTCATTTTTTATTAAATAATGCGCAATCTTATTGGAAAAAATAATATTTTTGTTTCATGAATGTCGTGTCGAGCGAGACTGGCTATCTCTCTCACGCCTCTTTTTCTTAATTGATTTTCGTTGTCATTGAAACTTAGTTAGTAAGTAAGTAGCCTCTACACGCGAGCTCAACTTCTCGCATTTCTCCTTTAAATGTAAAAATTGAGAAATTTATAGCAAATTCTTGAGGACTTGTTGTAGCCAAGTACGCACTTTTTGTGATAAGAAAGCAGATTTGACAAAATTTTTATGTAATTTCTGGATTAATAAAAAAAGTTGAAATTTTCGGTTATTGCAAGCAAAATTAATCTAATTTAAAAGGTCCACAACTTTTTTTCGGTCAAAAACCGATTTTAAGATAACAATTTGCATAATTTTGAGTTTCAAAATGAAGATGATAGATTATTATTTATAATTTGGTAATTTTGACAAATTTTTATGCTTCATGTGACATTGATATGGTTACGACTTAAATAAAATAATTTTTTTAAGCATGTTTTAGATATGTAATTTCAAGATATTATTATTTCGAGGTATTCTGCAAATAATACAGAGCACATATTATTTTAATATGAGGTTTAATTTATAACTAATATATCTGATGCCACTAGTTGGTCCCCTATTAACTTATATTAATAAGCAGAGCTAAAGAAGGTACAATCCGTATTTCGACAGCATGATGACATTTGTTTCATTGTTATACGAATATATATTATATTATATTTTAATTGTATATTATTTTATCATCATTTTATAGAGGAATCTATGGATCCCCTAGGTCATTGTAATACATTCTAATTGATGGTAAACTGGTCCTAGGTGCTCTAAAAGCGTCCCCCCTTCCATACCTTATAAATTCAGAGGCTGGTCAAAAAAAGTTGTTTTATTGAAAAAAAAAAAAATACAAGCCACGCGTGTATTTTAACAATGTTTAGTGGGGCTAGAAACTTTAAACTTTGTCATAAAACTTTGTCAGAATTCTGAATATACCATTTAAATATTGTGTCATTACGATAGTTATTATTCTTATGGTAATGGCACTAAAAAACGTTTCATGGTCCAGTATACAAATATTACAAATAAAAATGTAGCAATGACTTGTGACATTTTCGCGGGGACACGAAGTAGGGAAATGCACACAATAGACTCCTTTCTCATTCATAAAATTGAACTAGTATCAAACATGGGAGAGGTACTGTAGTCCAATAAGTTTTTTTTATATTTAGGCAATTCCTCTACATAATTTTTAAAAGTTATTTGATGAAATTTTTAGTAATTTGCCCCAAAGATAGTCTATTTTTTGTAACATGAACAGGCAGCCGCTAAGAATTTTAGTTTGAACGTTTAAGGCATAAATTATGGTTATTGAAAATTTAAAGTTCATAAATTGTGCAAAATTTTAGAGAGTCTAGTAAAACTCAAAGGTCAGTGTAATAAGCATTTCTAGCCACTTAGGCCTGGTCGAGTTGTTTTATTCCGCCCCTCAAGCCCCTTATATAATTTCTTTTTATATTTCTGGACTGCAAAGTTGCTTAAAATAAATCTAAAACTTACAAATTAAATAATTTCAGGATAGCACAAACTATTTAATCGACGAATTTAAAGTCTCCAAAAAATTTGAAGTAAAAAATTTTTGACATTTTAAAACATTTAAAAATACGTGAAACAATATACTTGTGACAAATTCAAAATTAAAAAAGAAAATAAAATTTATATGATAATGTTATAATCATTATTTATAAATTTAGAAGGTCAAAAATTTAGTTTTCATTTTATTAGTCATTTTTTTTGAAATAGACTTTATTTCATTTTTATCTAGGATGACTACTATCCCTTTGGTTCACATGTGCCGGCGCAATGTAATGGACCATTACATTGTAAATGAATTAAATTTAGTTATTAAAAAGGCAATTCAGATGGCACCATTTAATTACGGCGTCTTCCATTTTAATTGTTAAATGCAAATATAAAATCAAATTATATTCTTATAACCTAATTTTCAAAGCAAAAAATCAGGAAATCACTTTAAATCACAGTGTAATTTTTAATTAAATCGCGTCGTGTATTTTATTTAAAGATATCATTTACCGAGCATTTTAGATAAATTAAGGATGCTCCAATTGTGTGAAAATTGACTTTTATTTTTTTAACCATTATATACTAAGGATTTTTGAAATGAACAGAAAAGTAAGCCCATATTAGGGCATATTAGCGATCAATGTTGGAACCCATGGTTCCACCTGGGCTAGGCCGAATTATAGAAGGGACCGGGTGGGTTTAATTACCGGTTTATTTTGCTATTTTATAATGGCCAGAGGTCGGGTCGTTACGGAAATAACAAACAATTTTAAGGCCAGCCAAACCAGTAAATCTAGCTCTATATAGGGTGCCGGCCAAAAAAACACGGTGTTTCATACCATAGTCTATATATTACAATAGGATTTTTATTATATATTCAGTTTTAATATATGCTTATATTTAGAAATAACCGACTTACTAAAGGTTATAGTATAATGGCCCTCAAACTTCATATCCACCAGAAAGGTATGCCTTTTTTTTCGTAATTACTTGAGAGTTTGAAATTTTTGGTAAAAATGGTTTTAATAGTAAAATAATCTGTTTTTTTTACAAGGAAACAACTTCCCCAATTCGCAGGTAGATCAAGGCTATTCCACCTTTTCTCATACACCTGAAAATTAGAATTTTGCATATATCGACATATGGCTATGGTTTGTTAGGGAGAACTATAGGTCATAAAAATTGCAAAAACTATTAATTTTTGACTCAGGGTTATTTTACCATTTTAGTAAATATATTTTTAATTAAAACTCACACGGTCGGCTTCCCCAAGGTTTTAAGAAAGAACCATAAAAAAACTGATGTGATTTTTATTGCGCAGGTGAGCCATGTATATCTTTGGCATCAAATTCATTTGTATTATTAAAAAAAAATATTAATAAATTTATAGAAGATCCTGTAGTGATTGAAACCAGCACTTGTTTCAAATACCAAGAATTAAGTTTATAGAGGGTGAGTTTTGTAAAATTATGGTCGTACGACCTTGATCGTAAGTTTTGTGTTGTTCTACACTTTATAGCTCAGTGGCAGACATCCCTGTCTAACATGCAAGAGGTTTGGGTTTGAATCGGTGCAAGGCTTTTAATTCGGAAATTGAATAGTACATTGCAGCCGCTTTGAAGCTGCTGAGTGGCCAGCTTAGGCAGTAGACCCTAAACGATATGCCTACAATGAGAGCCTAGGCTAATAACCTAGGTCGGTGCGTGAGCGAATCTTACTATTTCACCCGACGGCAATATTAATTGCTTTACTCGGGTTAATAGAGTCAAAGCCCTAAACAGGTGTAGCACCCCTATATGGGAAAAGGTATGGGAGAAATCTGTAAACTAATTGTTATAAGAGCAGCTATGATTCAGGTTAGTATTTGGATGGGTGACCCCCGACTAATTCCAAATCCGTCTATTTCTTTAAAGCTTAAACCTATAAACGTAGGTTACCGGTGTGTGTTAAATCTCATATGGAGTTAGAAATTTATATTTTACAACCCCAAAGTATATGTTTAATTTAAACTACCATTTTGATACTTTAATGAGATAAACCCATAGGATATACAAGCTTCAAGGAATCAAGCAAAGCCTTGACGGGTAATCCATCTCCTAATTGGAACAAGGGTTTGGAGGACTCGATCACATGTTTTTATTTGTTAAATTATGAGGAATTAAGTTTTAATAATAATTACACATAATTTGTATTTTTATGTTCAAGAAGCCGGGGGCCTTAAATATTGCATTTGGCTTTATTAATTATAAGAACCGGATTGACGGGATTCAGATATTTAATAAATAAAAGAGAGGCTGAGCGGACCGAAAATTTGAGAATCATATGCAGGGCTAAGTTGTGAATGGCCGTGGTATGCCATCACTTCAATTGCCTTGTCTAGGTAACATATAATATGTTTAAAAATGCAACAAAAATTCTCTAAGCTTCTTATAAGTTTATTTTCACCTATGGGCACGTGCAAAGTGAGTATCTTTGTGAAATTTTCAAAATTTTGCAAAATTTTATCTTGTAATAAAACGCAAATTTTTTAAAAAGTTGCCAAACATAGTTTATGCACATAAAATGCTTTTTCTGAAACAAAAAATTTTTTTGAAAAATTTTGAAAAAAATTAAATTTTTAAAATTTTCAGAATATTTTACGAAAATAAAAACTCACTTTGTACGTGGTAAAAAATATAAATAAGTCCTAACGTTGAACATAATATAAAAAGCTTGCACTGTCAGGTAGGCTACACCCTAATTTTTATCATTCGACATGATTATTATTTAATTATAAAGTGATTACTTTAAAACTAGCGGTGTTCGAATTTTTAAACATATATACTAGGAGGAATATGATTAAATTCCGAAATATCCATAGGAATAGGTTAGAATTTCACTAATTCTTCCCATAACTAAGACAATTAGAAATTGATTTATAAAACTTCAAGAATGAGATATTAATATTTCGATATTAACTGGAATAAATAACGCGAAACTGTAGCTAAATATTTAAGTTTTACGGTGTATAATAAATATCTTCTTATTTTACTATATTTTATTGGTTTACAGGTATAGTAAAGGTGAAATGTTATTACCTGTTCATAAAAGGGCGTGGTGCCTATGGCCAAGCGCAAATTATATAATTTTACAACATATTGGTAGTGTATATATGGAAGTAAATAATAAAAAAATTAAAAAAGTTTAAATAGATATTTGCGGTTTTTTTACATTCTAAAAACTGTTTCTTTTTAAAACTTAATTTACACAAAATTCAACTTTTATTTTAACTATAAAAATACAGAATTAACAAGCATTATTATGATTATGAATCATTAATAATTTTTGCCAAAAAACTGTAAATCTTTTGGTCGGACTAAATGCCATCTGAGCCCATTCCTTTTTGGACACAAAGTGACAAAATGAGAGGGGAAAAGGCATCAAACTATGTACAATATTGATTTTTTTGGAGCCGACTGTGAGTGTTAATAGTTTATTTGTCATTAACCAAAAAAATAAAAAATTCAAAAGCCAGTTGACAAATTCCAAACTATAAGACGATTCCAATTAAATTTGTTTGGTGACATATCAATAAAGTAATTTTTTCAGGATTTTGGAAAAACACAAAATTGTTAAAATGGGTTATTAATTCAACCTTATATGACCTTTAGTTTGTATCTCTAAAAGAAAGAATGTAAAAATTTTGACAAAGAAAACACAATTAGCTATTTTAGTTTATTATGGGCGTTTCTTATGTCACGTTATATTCTCAAAAATTGTCCTCAAAAGTATAATTCTGATGATTGGTAAACTTTTGTTGAATAACTTGTCATAAGATGCGCCCTTAGAAACATCAACCATTTTTTCCTTTTTTTGTATTCTTATATTATATATTTTTCATTGTAAATTAGGAAGAGTCATTATTAAAGCAAAAGATCACATATCAATTTTGTATAAATTATGTTCATCGTTTTATAGGCAAAGGGTGCGTTCAGAGTTGATTCCATTTTTCGAAAAATTTAAAAATATTAATTATTTTATCCTTGACATAAAACGCATTTTTACAAAACGTTGTCAATTTTAATTATTAGCATGAAGACCGTTTCTGAAATAAAAGTTTCAAAAAAAAAATACAATAATTAGAATTATAACATTTTTATAAAAAATGATAGAACTCTGAACGCGCCAAGTAGTTTTAAAATAAAATAGGCTGAAAGAATCACGCTCTTTTGAGTTAAAAAGATTGCAACAATTTTTCAATAATCGTGCCAATCCGGTGCCCACCAGAATTGCCAATTCGCACAGCGTCTTCGTGTACGAGTGATATCACATTAGATTTGGTGATCTAGAAATTAAAAAAACTTTACTTAACAACAGGCAAAAAACCAACGTGAATTTAAACATTAAAATAAATGAATGAAAATTATTTTGTTAAAGGCAGGCAAAAAGCTGTTTTTTCGTTTTTTTAAATCATTTAAATAAAAAGTTCGGCCAATCATTTATCTCAAAATTGACCAGACTTTTAAATAAATTTTTAAAAAAAAAAAAATTAACAACCCCCAAGAGGTAAACCAAGAAAACAAAAAACACTAAATCTAGTTATTTTTTTTTTTTTTTTTATTTTCCCCAATAAAAAAAATATAAAAAAAAAATATTTATTTAATTAAAAAAAAATATCTCGTTGTGACCCGTAAAATTTTATACCAACCCAAAAAACTCTTAAAAAAATTTAAGGCCGAAAGAATTGGGCTTTGGAAAAAAGGCGGTTTTTTTTCTTTTTCTCTTTTACACAAGTTTTATCTCATGATTGACAACGCCATATTTCCCACATTAAATATTTTATTAAGCGCGTGTTCAGACTTCATTTGTAAAACAAATTAAAAATTTTTTCAAAAAGATATTGGTCCAATGTTAAAAAGTTTTTAAGGGTTAGAATTTTTCTGAGATTTTTGTTGAAATTATACACAGGTCAACAAATTTTTGAGAATTATGAGCTAACTACGGAGATCAAACTTGCCATCTTAAAGATTTTCAAATCCGTACCGTTTTTTTTATAATCAAACTTAGTTAGTCAGCTATAAACATTGAAATTTTTAGGAAAAATGCCAAAAAAACAAAAAAGATTCAAAAACAAAAATAAATTGAAATTTATTTGCATATTTACAACAGCTAAACTGTTAATATCCAAACTTCAAATAAACCTTTTGATAAACCCGATAATATATCGTTTATTTAAGTTTAGACGCGAAATATTTTGTATTATCTAAATGCTGATGTAAGAGCTAACTAATAAATTTTATTTTTCATTATTTGATATGAAAAATATTAGTTACAAGAGATTTTTTTTTTTAAAAATTTTTAAGTTTTTAGGTTATTCTCGATCTGTCTTGGTCAAAAAAGGCCATTTTTTCGATATGGATGGATGTAAGGAGCCAAGGTCGGACAACTAAAAAAAACGATTTATATATATATGAGATAAGGCCATCATGGGGATATATTCTTTTATGTTTTCATAAAATTCACGGTTAATCCATTGTGTTGACCTGTGTTATCAGCTATGCTTGTAGTTTAAATTTATCAAGATTTTCAAATATAGTCAGAGCAATTGCTCATAGTGTTAGAAAATATTGTAACAATGGCTAATAATTTTTGATGTAAAAACTCAAATTTTCGAAATTTCAAATAAAATTTTTAATATTTTTATAAAAACAAATGAAGTCTAAACGCGCCCTAAAATAACGGTTCAGGGGTGCGTTCCGATTATGTTTATTTTTACAAAAATTTTGAAAATTTAAAATTTCAAATTTATAAAAAAAAATTTTTAACAATTTTTACTAACACACCTAGCAATTGAATCTTACTAAATTTCTATAATTCATATAAACATGGCTTACAATTATTTCAATACAATTTCCCTAAATAGTCTAGCGCATAAAAAAAAATTTCACATTAAACCAATATTATTTAGAAAAATTTTACAATTTAATGAACTCTGAACTCGGCCTTAGACATGCATAAACCTTGTACTCATATTTAACGCCATCAATCCGATCTTCGCCATTATATCCATTGTTGATGCTACCATTGGCTGCATGACCATTACTCGTTCCATTTGTCGTGGTTGATATTGACATTTCGTCGAAATGTGCTAGTTCGCATTCATCTTCCCCTTCCCCCAAAATTTCGTATTCCATTTGGTCATATTTGATGGCCGAACCAATCAAGCTAAACGCGCAAACCTTCAGACCGCAGTGTATTGCGACAATGACCTCAGGAATGGCGCTCATACCTTACAAACAATAAAATAAATGTAAGTATAAAATGACACAATTTTATATAAAATAAAATTTAATTCTAACCCAGAAAGGCTAATAAAAATCTGAATTTCCCTCTAATGAGAAATAACCCAGTCAAAACCTGAGTATAAAAATTGGATTAAGGAATTCTCTTAAACCCCTTTTCCCAGATTAAAGAGTGCCATTTATTCGTTATAGCTTTGACCTCTTTTGAGCAAAGTAAGTAATCTCAGGGCCGGGTTAAATAGTAAGATTTGCTCGCACACTGACGACCCAAGTTTTTAGCACAGACTCTTCTTTTTAGACATTTAGGTCTTCTGCCTAAATGAACTCAGCCTCCTAGATTGTTGTAAATGTCGATTATTTAAAAAAATATCATATGCGCGTAATCAAAACCAGACCTCTCATGTTGAATGTGAGTTGAAATGTTCTCACAGTGTGACTTAGTCGACATAAGCTTGAGTTTTATTTTCTTATTAGTCTTTTGTGGCTGTAAGCTAGCTTCCCTAGATTTTTAAAACATTTGATAAGCTAGCTCTATCCATTTATTGGCTCTATAGCTTTCTTACCGTTCTGTATGGGATCCAAGCTTATTTGACAGTTTGTGAGACTCGAGTGCCCGCCTTAGAGTTTATCCTAGGCTCACTAGATGGGCACATCGTCTAGGTTCTACAGCTCTAGTGGGTCACTTTGTAGCTTCTAAGTGAGCAAAACTTTTTATTTTTTAAGGTTGGAATGGTAGAAAACCTAGCATGACCGGGACTTGAACATCTCGCTACTAAGATCAGAATTCCACCAATCAACTACTCAGCCGGTACTCTACACATACTTGATTAAAGGAAATACTATTGCCGCAATGAACAAAATTTTGTCAAACGCCGACGAAAATTAAATTCTGTCAGAATTTGATAAAATTTTTAAGTATATTATTATTATTATAATTAACAAACCAACTAAATCTACTCCACATCGTAGTAAAAATCGTCCTTCAGCTTTCGATTGATAAGTCGGACCGCAATTCATACACAAGACGCCTTCTCTATACGGGATTGCCAAGCCCCTAAATACGCGGGCAATCTTTTTCCGAAGTTCAAAATCGTATGCGTTAAATAAATGCGGGAACCGTGTGCCCCATCTAAAAAATATTGTGGAATCTAACTTATAAATATTCCCATAATTTTTGGGATATATAAAATTTTCTGAAATGAGGTTACATTTTGCAGTCCTATAATGCTTGTGGTTTATCCAGATTATAATTTATGAATCAAAAGTACAACATTTAAACAAGTTAAGGGACCTAAAATATAAATGTTTAGGTTTATTTGGGGTTGATGGGGGTAATGATAATTACATATGACCTTGGTTAAAAATTGCAATAAAACAAGCCCCGTGAGTATTTACACGACTTTTAAGCCTGACCTAAAATATTTTTCCCCGATTCGCCTAGGCTTATTTGGAATTTTTTGAGTTTCAACATCATTTAGTATATAATTTGAACATAGTTCAATATATTATCCTGATAAAGTAGGCCTGTTTGTATATAAGCGATCGGGCAAAGCTGATATGAAATGAGCTGTCCCCAAATAGATAAAGTTGATATTTTTAGCTTTATAAAACCCTGATTTAGGTTTGTAGAAGCTTTGTCAATGCCTAGGCATAAAATTTTAAGTGATATACTCCAAATTCGTTGTGTTTTATAGGATACAAAATGTTACGCATAGAGTATGAATTGCTTATAATTTTATTCTACCTCCTTGACATGGACACATTCAGACTTCATTTGATTTTGAACAAAATTTTAAAGGAGTCATGTTGAAATAATTATTGCAGGATTATACGAATTTAGATATAAATTTAATAATATTTCTAAGTGTAATTAGAGCAATAGCACCGGGTTTTAGAGAATATTGTAAAAAAAAACAATTTTAATTAAAACTTCTGATGTACCCAAATTTCACAATTTTAAATAAAATTTTTGCAAAAATGAATGAACTCTAAACGCGCCTATAGCAACCATATTCCCTTTATTATTACCTTTCATCATTTTCACCCATGAGCGGGTGGTGGCCGGTCATACCAACCAAGTTGACATGATCACGTAGAACTACGATATCACCTACGCCGTAGGATGGATTCAAGCCTCCACAGACGTGCGTTACGATTAGCGTTTTTACGCCCAAAACTTTCATGATTCGTACGTGTAAAGTTACCTAAATTAATTTTTGAAGAAGAGAATTTTGTTAGATCAATTTGAAAATTTTTTGTTTGGATGTCGTTTACAATCTTAATTTCAAGTTTTTTATTTCCCATATAAGAATTTTCCTAAGATATGAGTTAGAGCTTTCAAATAAATATTTGTAATTTGAAATTTTTTGTTATAACTAAATGCTTATATGAAAAATTGACAACATGAAAATTATATAGCTTAAGTAAATTATATATTATCAGTAAGGAAGACCGGGGCAAAATGGTTGGTGGGGTAAAATAACACGAATATATCTCTTCCTAAAATTATTCAATACAAAATCAATCAAGTTTGTTATTATATATGTTGTAGATCTAAAAACAAGCTACGATTCATTATATTTTTTAAATATACATCTATTTGAAAAATTTAGAAAAATCTCACTAAAGAAAAAATGCTAGTTTAAATTTCAGAGATTTTAAGCAACAATTATTTTGCTTTACGTTTTAATTCAATGTTACAACGAGTATAAATTTATTATCTAATTAAGATTAAGAACAAAAACTTCGCTGTAAAAATATAAACATTTTTCAATTTATAAAAGACAAAGTTTATATTTTTAGCTTTACAAACCCTAAATAATTTAAGTTTGTGGAAAATCTTTATCAATGTCAACGTATAAAATTTTACGTAATATACCCCTAATTCGTTGTGTTTTATAGGAAACAAAACGTAACGCATAAAAGATAATTTGCTTAAAATTTAATTCTACCTCCTTGATATGGGCACATTCAAACTTCGTTTGATTTTGAAAAAAAAATTTAAGGAGTCATGTTGAAATAATTTTTGCAGAATTATACGAATTTAGATATAAATTAAATAATATTTTTAAGCATAACATAGTTAGAGCAATAGCACCGGGTTAAAGAGAATATTGTAAAAAATATTTAATTTTCTGTTGTAAAAACCCAATTTTCCAAATTTTAGTTAAAATTTTTCGCAAAAATAAATGAACTCTGAACGCGCCTATAGCAATTAAAATCCTCTTATTTGTTACCTTTCATCATTTTCACCCATGAGCGGGTGGTGGCCGGTCATACCAACCAAGTTAACATGATCACGCAGGACTACGATATCACCGACGCCGTAAGATGGATTCAAGCCTCCACAGACGTGCGTTACGATTAGCGTTTTTACGCCCAAAACTTTCAAGATTCGTACGTGTAAAGTTACCTGTATAAATAAGAAGGTAAGTTATATTAGATTTTTAAAAAAATTTTGTTTTGATGTCGCTTACAACCATAAAATCAAGTTATTTATTGCCCCATATAGAATGAATATGGGGTAGCCTAAGATTCGGGTAACAGCGTTCAAATAATTATTTGTTATATACATGCCATTTTTTTGAAATAAAAAGCTTTTAATTCAAATTAAAAACATTTTATAGCTCTGCTAGAATTATAAATTATCATTACCTAGGCTATGATGTCTTTTCGCTAAATTTTAAACATATAATAAACTAGCAAATCGACGACATAAATTTGATGAATTAAATTAGTTTCTCAATTTTCTTGGCAAATTCATATAAAACACGGCAAAAAAAAAATTTGAATTTTTTCTAATTATATAGTTTGCAAAAAATTACAGCCCACATGGGATGTCCTTCGTAGAAATGGCATCGCCCGACAAAGCCAATCACGTTTTGACCTCCCAAAACTCCGTAAACAATCGTGTTGGCATGGCCTGGAACTACAATGTAAAAATTTATTATATCAGGGCGCGTCTTATATTATATGTTATTTTTTTCGTAAACATTTGTAAAATTTAACGTTTAAAGGTCATAACATGCAGTTGCATAATTATACCAAAAAATAATTATGCCGACCAAATTTATAATATAAAAAACAAGGATTTTAAAAATTTCAAAAAAAAAAAAACAACTTAGCAAAAGAGGCGTCTTTATGATGTATTTATAAATTGACACTAAAAATAAAATTTATTGTTTGACATTATTCAGAAAAAGCAGTGAGAAAAAAAAATAAGGGTTAGTTAATTTTTTTAATCCAAGGCGTTATTGCGTAGAGATTTAAGATTATGTTCCAAAAGCTCAAAGCCGGCTAGAAATCAATTAATTGGTTGTCCGTTTATTAGGGCAATTCAAGCTCTTTAATATGCTTAAAGACGCCTATACGCCAAGGGCATTTGAGGCCGGACAATATTTAAGTAATAACCGGACCAAACAGGGTTAGAAATGATTCATTCTAATTTTTTTTGGCTCATTCGACATTTCTAACCTTATGTAAATCTTTTTATCATATAATCTTAACATTAAATTTTACAAAAAAGAGTTTCGACCACTCTTAATAATTAAATTAATCTGAATCTGATTGGCAAACATTATTTATTGCTAAGAATTTAAGCGCGATGTAATAAATGGTAAATCCCGAGCCCGGTAAGTCTCTGAGAGCAATCCAGGCAATGCTTGGGGGCGCCGGGAATATCTTAGTAAATAATAATCTTTGCAAAATATTGTAAGCGCTTGGAAAAAGTTTGTTAAGGAGTAAACCGCCCTGAAGACCCACTCACAAATAAATTTGTTTAAAAAATAACCTTTACTACAATACATTCCTTTTAGTGATTTATACGGAATTTGTCCAACTTTCTCCATCCTTTCGAATACTGTTTCAAGACCCGTTCCACTGATAATTCCCACGGCAGGTTCGGTAAAGTTATGGCTCGTCATGTGTCGTTTGATCTGGGCCGCTAAATCGACAACTTTATCATATAGTTGATCATTTGTAATGGCAGTAGTATCGTTGCAATATGGACAACTTAGAAATATACAAAACCAAATTTAACTACAGCAAATTTTTAGAGATGAGCTAATTACATAGACCAAACTTGCTATCTAAAGGATTTTCAAATTCGTTAACCGTTTTTTTCTGTACTTTGTAAATCAACTATAAACATTAAAAATTTTTAAAAAATTAAAAAAAAAACAAAATAGTTTTTAAAAACAAAATAAATTAAAATTTATACTTACAATAGCTAAACTAATATTTAAACTTTACATAATATTTTCATTATAAACCGATATTAAATCGTGTCCGGTTTAGGTTAAGGTGCCATATTCTGTATAATCTAAATGATGATGCTAGAACTTGTATATTTAAAAATATTTCTCATTTTTGGAGATAAAAAATTTAAGTTACAAGTTATTTAATAATAAAATAAATCTTAAATTTTTTCTCCCTATAGTATTCTTAAGGCCGCAGATTCTGTCAGTTGGTCAAAAATGGCCCTTTTTTGATATAGACCTTAAAAAAATAGCCGAAGGCGAAATATATTTGACTTGGGAAAACGAAAAATATATATCAGATAAGGCCATTATGGGGATTATTTCATTTCAATGTCATATCTTTCTTTTTTGAGACATTGATATTTGTTGACCTGTGATATATAAATCAGAAACTTGAAAGTAATTTAGCCCATAATAGTTACCTGAAAGCCATTTATATAGAATAGCAGAATATTTCCTATATACAGAAGAAAAAGAATAGTTTGTCTGACAATTGATTCCACGGTGCAACAAAGTGTTAAAAAAGTTTAATTATTCTTGTTTTTCAAGATATAAAGATAAGCCTGACCCTGAACGAGGTACATTTATTTTTAGTAAATTATAATTGTAAATTATAATTTTATAAATAGTAATAGTAGAAAAACTTGAAACATATGTGAACTCGAACCTAGTTAGGACATGGATCGTTTGACAATACATTGCCATTTTCTCGCCATCAATCCAATGAAAGAATTCCCTTTCAACATAAACTTGAAAGTTATTCTAAGGGAAAGGCTGACATAAAATAATTACTTTGATGTAAATATATTTTTAAATGATAAAAGCTTTACAAAACACTTTCGCTACTAAGTAGTGCCGGTATAATTATAAGCGGCCAAAGCAGGGCTTAGGATCGTTAAAAATTTTATTAATAGAGAAATTATGGTAGTTATCACACTGATGTTAATAAGCAAAATTGATCTCATAATCTCTTTATGGACCCAAATTACTAAAACTCAGGCGTCCTTAAAAAGCCCTTTTCCTGCCCACCAGCTAAAAAAGTCTTATGAGCTTGTCGCATGATTCTGGGGTTTAATCCAGTCTTGCCGTTAATTTTTAAAATTAACGCCTTGGCGCCTAGTGAAAAACGCTTTTTTGGCTTAAGTTAAAGAATGGGTTAGAAAATTAAAAAAAATAACAGTACAGCCTAAAACACAACGTTATGTACATAGCAAAAAAAATTTATATTTTGCTCAGCTTAGCTCGTTTTTTTGTAATAAATTTTAAACAACCGGTGATATTCGGCTCGAGGCCTAAGGAACCATACAGTTAAATTAATTATGGGGTCATATGACAGAAAACAATGAACCACAAAACGTTATTTTCTGCCCCATAACTTGGAAGAAGAAAGAGAGCCATAAATAAAGAGCTAAGAAATTTAAAAAAAGGCTCCTACTCAAAAGGGAGACGTCCCGGTTCGGCTCACCTCATTTTTTTGTATACATTTTAGAAAAAAACTTAAAAAATATGATTTAAAACTTAGAAAAAAAATTACAACCTTGAGCGCAGGGTATATCAAAATCATATTCGTGAGAATAGTATTCACTTTATAAAAATCTATATCAGAATAATTTTCTCTTATATATTTTTTAAATATGAGTGGGCAAAATTGGGTTGGGCTGTATTTTAATTAGCTGACAGCCCTGGCCAAACAGGGCCTTAAAGGATTTTATTGCAAAGCTCAACTATATTTGACCCATACCAGTAATAAAATGTACCTCAAAATATATATTATTAGATGCCCTGGGCCAAAAAATTGTATGATTAACCTTTTTAGTATTATTACACAAATATAACTTATACAATTCATTCGGAGTTGTACAAGTATTTGTTATCAACCCAATTTTGTTATGTTGGAAGGCGTGCATTCTGTGATATATTACAATTCAATTTATTGGCTAAATTAAACAAATCAATGATTTAAATAAATATATAAGTAACATTATATACATATAAAAACAATCACAATTGACTAGACAATATTAAATCACAGTTGATGAGCCTAACATTAATTTAATTAATAATCATGAATATATAATTTAAAGAAAAAAAATAAAAAGAGGATAAATTTTGATGCCGACAAAATAATGAACATTAATAAATATGAGTTTAGCAAGGGATCGTAATTTTAAGTTCAGTGGGCGTTCAGATTTCAGTCATTTTTTAAAGAATATTTCGTTAGTAAACCACGCATTTTACAGAAAATTGTTGCCATTATAATTACCATTGAAAATATTTTTCCACGAAATCGAAATATATATCAAAAAATTTTGGGAATAAAAAATTTTATAAATTAAAATAAGGGAGAATGAACTTTGAACGCGTTTTTAAAACCAAAACTTTTGATTACATGTTAATCATATCGAGCATAAAAAATTCAGCAAACTCTTATGTTCATTATAACATACTATAAAATGTTTTATGTCCAGCAGATATAATTAATTTTGTTTAAGCCGAACACATTAACAAAACATTGAAATCAAGTTCTAACTGTTCTCTAAAACAACGTTTGCGGCAAGTGTTAATGTCTTGATAAAAATTAAAAATATGTGGAGTAATTCTTAGTAATTATTTAAAGTTTTATCAAAAGTACGTATAATGGGGTCAACAATAATATCTGAAAAAGAATATTAATATGTTATGAGGGTGTCGGATGCAAATCATGGAATAGATTGAATAACGTCGTGTATAATGTTACCCATTAGGTGTCCACCCTTTTTGCCACTTGCAACAACGTCTTCGTGACATATCGAAATGTCAGTTTTGGTGACCTAAGAAGATACATACATATATGTAAATAAATACGATTGTTACATTTTTATCGCGGCCTGTGAGGCTCTTGTAAATTTATTTTGCTATTTTAGGAGACTTCATACAAATGTTTCAACGGAAATTCCAATCATGTAAAACCAAAAATAAGTTACAATTTGTGAAATTTCTGGTAATTTGCATTGATAGAATAATCAACATCAGCAACTAAAAATCTATAATTAAGTAATATTGAAAACGGACTATGATTGGGCAGCAATAAAATAAATCAGGAATTTCCAATTATTTTAATCAGTGTTTAATAAAAAAGAATTCAGCCGCAGTAATTCCCTCAATTCTAGTGAATGGTGAGGAAAGAAAAAAGTGAACATGAGGGAATTCGCTTTTTCACGGGGGTGAAAAATATTCAAATGAAAAATTTTCATTTACAAAAAAATGAATATTCCTCATTTTAATAAAAAAGAACTCATTTTTTTTATTTTTTGGTAAAACGGAGTTTAGATAGTATTGATGAATCTCTTTTCTTTTTTTTTCAATATGGAATTTTTTCAAATGAGTAGGAGTGAGGTGTTCCGGGCAATTTTTGGAAAACTTAGTTTTTTTATATGGCCAAACTCATGTTTGTTATTTTTACATTTTATTATAATAATTAAAATTTTAATAAGTTTGTTAAAGAACCAAGCTTAAATTTATTAACTTTTTAATAATATTTCCTTAATTTGGTATTCTTGGGTACTAAATCCCGTTTTTAATTAATTCACACTCAAAAGCAATTACACCCAAATTTGGCAGCAGTTCCCCTTGATAATCTTAAAGTTCAAACTGATAAAACATATATGCAAAATTTTGCCTCAGGTAATTTTGGCTGCCAAAATTAGAAAACTTCAATGTATAAGCATTTGCATATTATCCAATGAATATTTGTGGGCGGTCAAATTGAATGATTGACTGGGGCTTTATACACAAGACTATTGGAAAAAATGAGTTTTTAGGCTCCTTGCAGCAATGTGAAATGTGACCAGGCCCGATTCATAGCTTTCTCCATTTATTTTATGCATTAAATTCAGGATTTAAAGAAATTTTTATATTAATTTACTTACTACCTGAATTTATACAGATATTGTAGAATTGAAACTTCTGCTTATTGGATTTATAATAAGCTTCGTTCCACACTTGTCTGCGCTATAGGCATTGCAAAGAGATAAAATAAATTTTGTGTGGTCACGCAAGATAAATGATCTATTCATATAATTAATTAACAATTTCCAATATAATTTTTTTATTACTATATTGAATATTACAATATATTGCGAAAGTAAGTTTTTTTAAGGTCCTGTCGAGATGACTCTTTCAATGTTTGAGAATATTAAAGTCGTTTTCAGGGAACGCAAACTCCAATCGCAGCTTTTTTAACCGGTTGAGGTATAGTTCAGAGATCCGCAGCCGGCCCGGAAACCCGGACCCGGCGCCGGCCCGGGTCCGGGCCGGCGCTGACTGGAAAAAATTAACATCCGGGCGGGCCGGGCCTGACATAATAAAAAATTTTTCTTGGGCCGCAAAAATTGCTGCTGGGTTGGTTAAATAAATTAATATATAAAATTATTTATTAAATTATTTTTTATTAAACTTCATTACAGCATAACTTCTCTGTAAATAAGTTTTTCTTTTAATATAGATTAAATGGCCTATTTTTTTCTCACTATAATTTTCATTCATTGATAAAATTAATTTTCCCGCAATATGGACCTAAAACAAAAAATTGAAGATTAGATTGTTGATGAAAGATCCATTACGCACGGCAAATCTATTTGATGTATATTCATAATTATAGAGTTTGCATCATATATAAGTACAAAATTTAATTTATATAAATTGAACAAAATTTAAGATAAATATTGAAAATTATAAAAATAATTAAACCCGGGTTTTAGTCGGGCTTAAAATTTTTCTTCCGGCCCGGGCTCAAAAATTTAAAAAAAAACCGGGTTGGGCCGGGCCGGCGTAAAGGTAAAAAAATTAAACCCGGGCCGGGCCGGGCTCCCAAATTTTGGTTTTTGCGGATCTCTGGTATAGTTACTAGAAACTCGTTTAAATTTTCTAAGCAAAAATTCTGCTTCTTCATTTGCCGGTGGCAAAGAAGTCACAGCCTTACTTTCTGATGGACACACCCTGGGATAAATGGTCAGTATATGATTCTAATTTTAAATAAAAAAATGAGAATTTATTATACTAAAAAGAATTACAAAAGAATAAATTGTAAAGGGAGTTAAATGCATATAGACCTTGAATCATCGCATATTTTTGCAAATATAGTAACAAGAGTATATATTAAGACTTATTTTAACTTTAAAAAGCCCAACATTAGCATCATGGCTTTTTTGTATCTATTAACATTAACAACGCAGAAATTCCAGATTTTTGCTTTTCAATTGAGTTCAGTTGGCTATTCAGCTTGTTCGGAGAAGCCATTTGAGCTCATTTGAGGAGAAAAGAAACAAAATGCATTTTTTTGAGGATTATTCATTTTTAAAATTAGGAATTTTTTTGAGGTGAGTTGCAAGAGAAAGGAATTTTTTTTTTTTTCATTTAAATTTTTTCAAATAAAGGGGGGTAAAAAATGGTAAAGAGTTGAGTTCAAAATATGGCTAATTTTGCCAAAAATTTTGAACTGTAACTCTTACAAATTATTAAACACTGATTTTAATAGCAAAAAAAATACAAAATAAGACACGGCCTAACGTCGGATGCCCTAGATTTAACCGGCCACCTAGGCACCGCCTATAAAGCTCGTCGAGCCTTTTAGCACATTTGGATAGAGAGGTTAGAAAATTGATCAATAATTGCAATATTTACGGCTGCAAAGTTAAACTATCACATCTGATTTACCGGATAATTAATTACTTAAGAGAAATTTTGCAGTCATATTTTTCCAAAATCTTGTTCCTGAGGCATACCACAAATAAAAATTTTTTCAATGATATTATCCATAAAACCAATGTAATACAGATTGTAAAAGTTTTGTTAGGAATAACTAATAATCAAAAAGCAGCATTAATATATTATAATAATAATTAACAATGTTAAATATAATTAATAAATTAGAGACAGGAAATATATTGTATATGAAAGAAGTAATTTAAATAAAATATTATATATGCTTTTTAGAATCCTCTGGCCATGTGTTTTAAAAAAGAAAATAATTATTTTTTAAAATTTCTATTGAAATTTTTTGCCTTATGCTAAAACTCGGTACGAAGCCATCCTCATATGCACGTGAGGAGCAAATCGTGATACTTAATATTGATAACACGTATTAAAAAATTAGGAATTGAGTTTTATAAGTTTTACAAAGTATTGAATGTTAGATATCTGTAAAAAAAAATTATTTGCATCAAACCAAAATATGGCCCAAATATATTTACAATTTCAATTTAAAAAATTTGTAAAATTTAAATTTTTGATTTTTATTAACAAAAAAAATGAATTTAAAGAAAACTAACTTTGTATTCGTAAGGGGTCTGTTTATTGTTATGGGGCAACGTCCCGTTAACAGCGATTTCGCCGTGTTGTTTTTTAGATGCTTGTTGACTCGTTTTATCGGATTCAACACTACCATTCATATTACAATCAGTTTCGGAAAGAGTATAATATTCATACTCGTCATATCGAATGGCAGATGCAATAAGACTCAACGCGCAGACCTTCATGCCACAGTGAGTGGCTGCTACAACTTCTGGCACTGTACTCATACCTACATTTTATAAACATAAACTAAGAAAAGGTTACACTTGTCGGCTCAGTTAGCCCAGTGGGAACTATCCTTGTCTAAAAAAAAGCAAGCGGCTTTTTCCTCGAAAAAAATAGAAATTGTACAGCCACTTTGAAGCTACTAAGTTTCTTTAGGACATAAACGATTCGGTCAAAGGGAGATGAAAAAATCTTCGCCGGCGTGCAAGCGAATCTCACTATTTAGCCTGGATATATTAACTGCTTTGCTTTGTTGTCAAGCCCTAAATAAGAATGGGGCTTAACAATTTGGAAAACGGTAAGGGGGGGAACCCTAAATCCAATCATTTTTTATATAAGTTAGACTTTTTTTAATGCGACATTAGTTGACTATATGTAAGTATGAGAGATTCAATATACCAAATATGGCTAACCTACTAAATCTACCCCACATCTAAGTAACATCCGACCCTCGGCCTTGGATTGGTAATTCGGACCGCAATTCATACAGTATACACCTTCCCGATACGGTTCACCGAGTTTTTTGCATGCGCGGGCTGCTAATTTTCGCAACTCGAAATCGTAAGCGTTGAAAAGGTGAGGAAACCTTGTGCCCCATCTAATGATAACAAAAACTTTGGACTTAAATTAAATTTTAATTTATTGGGCTTTACAAGCATATAACCTTTACTAAACCTGTAAATACATATATGAAATGAAACCAGTGTAAATAGACATTTAGATATTAATCTCTCTTCTAAGGCCACGTGCAATGTAAGTTTTTAATTTCGTCAAATTTTCCAAATTATTAAAAATTTTAGCTTGTAAATATGCGCAATTTAAAAATTGCCAAATTTAGTTCATATACATAAAACACCTTTTTTATAAAATGAATAATTTTTCAAAAAAAAAATAAATTAAAAAAAACTAAAATTTTAAGAATTTCTAAAATTCTATAAAAACTAACTTTGCACGTGGCCTAAAGTGAAAGTTAATTATTAATGTAAAATTAAACCTTTCGTCATTTTCGCCCATAAGAGGTGTATGGCCGCACATACCGGGCAAGTTGACCTGGTCCCTAATGACGACGATATCACCAACATTGTAGCTTGGGTTTACACCGCCACAACAATTTGTCACAAACAAATACTCGACTCCGAGTAACTTCATTACCCGCACAGGTAGTGTTATCTGGATGATAAGTGTGAATAAAATGAAATGCCCAGAACCAAGCTTCGAAGGGCGGGCGTAAGAACCAATAAAAAATATATCGATTCCTTACATACGCCTCAGTTTGGCTAAGTGCAAAATTAAAATAAAAAGTTGACATTTAGAAAAATTTTAATCTAGATTTTAGTTAAAATGCGAACATAACTTATGTAGCACCATATTTGCTAAAAAAAAATATATTCGTAATTTACAATCCACATAGGGTATCCTTCGTAAAAGTGGCATCGCCCGATAAAACAAACAACCTTATGCTGACCCATGGTCCCGTACACAATTTTGTTCGCGTGACCTACAACTAAATTATAAACTAAAAATAGCTGATGTGCCTTGTAAAAGTATATTATAAAATAATTAATCATTGTGACTTATTAAATAGAAAAAATTATGAAAAATAGTTTAGCTGGAAGCAAACGAATTCCTTTAAAGCATTTAACAATTTGTTTACATAAGTCTCATCTACAAATTTTCCAAGAATGATGTATATTAAATATTAATGTAAGCGTGGATGATTAATGAAATTATGTGAGATGTTGTAGGTATTATTAAATCTATGTCGTCTCAAATCATTTGATATGCAGGGAACTTAATATCATAACACCTGCCAAGACCATATAAATCTTATCACTCTCTTATATACCAGGTCAGACAAATTTAAGTACCCATGTTTTATGTTCTACACTCAATTAAAAGCAACGTCGAGGGTCGTTGGTTAAATGGGTGATCGAAGAATTTTCCGCCAATTTTTCTGAGTACTTAAAACTAAAATATCACATGGCGTGAATTTATACATAGTGGACAATTTCAATAGTTTCGCAGGAGTTTATAGGCAAAGCCCTGACAAATAAGCCACCCCCTAATGGGAAAAGGGTTTGAGCAAAACTTTAATACCACATGTCTTTTTTTTAAAGTCAACTAGATTATAATAAATCCCAAAACCTTTGCTAAAACTGAGCCCTTCGATTTTATTATAGGGAATCGATTTGGCATCTGCCATCTTCTCCGTTATCGTGTCTAGCCCTGTCCCTGTAATGATTCCGATCGTGGGAACAAAACCGGTTTCCATATGAGATTTAATTTTTCCAGCCACTTTTTCAACGTAATTGTAAAGTTTGTCCTTGTCCATCGGTTGGGTACAAGATGGACTATAAATTAAGAGTAACAAAATATATGATATATTGAGCTTTGTTGAGGCTATACCGGTCCGTGGATATCGGCTCCGCTTAAAACACGCATTTTTCAATGATTTAATATCGATTTCTTATTTATTTACTGACAATTATTAACTATTCTCTCAAGCATTGCTTGGATTGTATAATCGAAAAGCTCAATCAAAAATTTTTTTATTGTGTATTAAATTAAGCACTTTACAAATATATGTTGGGTTCCAGATTTCCCCCATACCTTTACCCGTACGCCATACCCGTTGACAGTACTCTTTTAACCCGAGCAATGCGCTAACGGTAGTAGGATTTACCCGCACGCCGTAAACCTAGGTTTTTAGCCTATAGGCTTATCGTTTAGGGCCTACTGCCTAAGCAGGCCACTCAGCAAAAGAGGCTGCCCATGTGTACGCCGCATATAAACGGATTCGAACCCAAACTTCCTGCAAGTAAGACAGGGATGTAGATAGCTATCAAAGCCAATATCTACTAGAAACTTGTACTTTATATTTTATATCATTAATAAAAGGATTAGGGATTTATTATTTAGCTGAGACATATTTCCAATCCAACTACAAGTTGAATCATATTGCATGATGGCGAGATTACAAATACTTAGTTATGGATCATAAAAACTAGCAAGCTTACATCTCAAAGTTAAAAGGTATTCACTGTAAATTAAGCTGCTACGTATACCATTTGATTAATAATTAGGTTTCGTCTGCAAAGCACGCCTTATATTTCATTTTTCCACCTTGGACCACTCCCACTACTTGTACCAACTCAGAAAATAATTCTTTTTAGTTGAGCCGTAAATAAAATGTTTAAAATTTCATACCCAAAAAGCACGTGACCAGGGTCCTAGAGCAGGGGATGCTCTCAGGGGCCTGATCACATTAGAGTCTCAAAAAATTAAATGCACTAAAAACATTTTATTATAAACCAGCTGTATTATTATAAAAGTCCACAATTCACAAGGCGCCCTAAAAACCATTGTTTATATATCTATATGTAAATTAAAAAAACGATTATCACCTAACCTGATATTTTCCATGCTCGAGAATTGATTAATTGAGAATTGGAAAAAAAAATAAATTATCCAAAGTTAGAGAATTAATTCTCTGCAAAAAAAAATAATAATAATGACATTATCAGAAATATTTCGTCAGCAGGCCCATGGGGGAGGTGCCACACCCCTACAATAAATATTTGTTCAGTGTCACTCTACTTTCCACATAGTCCGTCTTACCTGTCATCACATTATGTATACTATGTAAAGAGTTCTCTACAAAAATATTATCATTTGACCTCTGGGTTAACCCAAATTGAATGTTAATTAATTTTGTATTGGAATTTTTTCGGGGTTAAATATATACAAAGGCGCCCCCAAGAGTAAGTGGAGGGGGGTGTAAGGAATAATGACGTGAAAAATATTTTAAGAAAACTTGGGGGGGGGGGGGGGGGGATGTTGTTTAGGCCTTATTTTTATTGCATTTTTAATTTTCGCAAGAATGATCATCTAGCAAAGGGAGGAGGGGATGCGCGCCAGTTTCACTGCCCTCGTCAATGCTTATGGTCTCTTTGACATTTAACAGTAGCCGTTTTTGGCTCGAATAATGGATTTAAAAAAATTATGGTATATTAGGAACATTAATGGAAAATTCAATGACGCACGGGAAAATTGGCGGGGGATTAGCACATTCCCGGAATATATTCTCATTAATATAAAACTATTTGGCTTCAAAAAAATTATCGATAAGTATTGGCGCGTAGTCATTATGGATCAGATCCAAAATCGTTTTTAGATGACATGGGGATAATGTAAGAATGGTAATAAAATCAATTAGGGCTAAAGATTGCTAATTAGTTATAAGGGCCAAAAGTATGCGTACTTTTTGGTACTGCTCTCCAGACCACTATTTCTATTAAATTCTCATATAATTTGAACAATTTCTTATACATTCTTCCAATGTAAGGCCTTGTCTTTTTTTCATTGTCATTTCCGAAAAAAAAGGGTATTAAAACACCTAAATTATGTTAATATGGCTGCGGCTAATACTCTTTTCAAAATTGTAAAAAAAATATTTAAAAAAAAAAATAATAAAAATGCTAAAATAAAAAATGAGAATTAATGTTTTTTGGTCGTATTAAGATATGCCTAAAAAAAAATTTATGAAAATTTAAATTTTTACACTAGCCGCCTCAATGTTATTCAAATGCGTGTTCGTCAAAACTTTTTTATTCCACTAGCCGCAGCCTATAAAGGCATTTTACATTCTCGTAGCCATTAACAGAACGCGTTTTGATAGATAGGACGAGATTCATTATTTTAATTTTTACTACAAACTAATAACAAGTCACGGCCTAAAACAAAAGGAAAAGATTTATCCTTGTAATTCTGAACTATAATTTAAGATTTTGCGTTTAACAATATAAAAACGTAATTTTTTTTTATTTTTATTAAAAAATTTATATTTAGTAATAATAAAATAATTACCCAAGACTCTTCTAAATAACCCGCAAAATACAAGTAAAATTAAAAGCAAATATAACTATCCGTTCAGAAAAACTAAATCGGGGTGCTTCACTTCCCATTTAAGCTCGTGATCTGCCTGCCTCGATCGCAGACTCAAAATCTTAGCATGTAAAATTAGCTTGGTTACAATTAGCTTTTATTAGCATACCTATCATAATGTAAATTACGTTCGTATAACACAGGTCAACAAATTTTTGAGAGTTATGAGCTAACTACGGAGATCAAACCCGCCATCTTAGAGATATTTTACCGTTTTTTCTAATCAAACTTAGTTAGTCAGCTATAAACATTAAAAATTTTATAAAAAAATGCCAAATAAAACAAAAAAGATTCAAAAATAAAAATAAATTGAATTTTTTTTAACATATATACAACAGCTAAACTTAAATTCAAACTTCAAATAAAACTTTTATTAAAAACCGATAATATATCGTGTCGTATTTAAGTTGGGACGCGAAATATTTTTTATTATCTAAATGCTGATGTAAGAGCTTTATATATTAAAAAATTTTATTTCTCATTATTTGACATGGTAATTATAAGTTAAAAGGGATTTTTATATGAAAAAAAAGATTCTAAAATTTTTCCTTTTTAGGGTTCTCGATCTGTCAATTTGGTCAAAAAGGCCATTTTTTCGATATGGACGGATGTAAGGAGTCGGCCGAAACAAACAAAGAAAAACGAAATATACATATGAGATAAGGCCAGCATGGGGATAAATTCTTTTATGTTTTCATAAAATTCACGGTTGTGCCATTGACATTTGTTGACCTGTGTAATATATAAGGAAGCGTTCGCAGTTCATTCATTTTTTCCTAAAATTTTAAAAATATTCTAAATTTTTTCTAAAATTTAGGTCGAAAATTAATTTGTATACTAATACTTTCTTGCACCTGGTGAAATTGCTTTAAGTTAATTTAATAAATTTATTTTAAATAAATAATCACAACCCCTTCAAAAAATTCTAAAGCTTTACTAAAATTTCAATATTACACCAATATTTTAAAAAATTTCCAAAAAAAGAATGAAAACTGAATGTGTTTGCGGTTATTAAAAAATTAAAAAAAATAAATAATATATGATTAAATATATACTGTTTCCGCGAATGGTAGGGCGAGAAATTTGTATCGCGAATGCTTAATTTTAAACCTCTAACTTTAAGAGTTTTGAAGATATGATCTTTATTTTTTTATTATTTTGAAGAGAAATACGTGCTCTTTAATTATAAACTATAAATCATTAATGAATATTGCAAATTTTATTTGACAAAAAGTAGTAAGAAATCTGAAAAATTTAAATTTTTTATTTTTCCATATTACATAAAATAAATCATGACAATAAATTACATATATTATATTGATTAAATCGTAGGTCAGGTAAAATATTTTATAATAGATTCATTAAAAAAAATATGTGAAATAAAAAATTATTTTTGGCTATTATTCATCTTAAAAACTTGATATTTTTTGAAGAAAAAAAAATAATTTTTATCATTTTTATAGAATACAAACATTTTATATACTTAATATGTAAAACTATTATAAGAAAATACCTAGAAAATAAGTTTTAACTTTTTTCAGTTTAAATTTACATTGAGGCAACTTCATTTTTAACATTAAAACTAAGAGTGTGAAGTCCATATGGACCCCAATTAACTTATAATTTCAAAACAAATTATTAGACTTAGACCAAATTTTAATTACTAATTGTTATATATTTAAGAAAAAAGTCACAAAAATTTGGCTAATTTATAATATTTTAAGATATTCAAAATTCAAGATATACTGGTGTCCGTATGGACCCCACAGTGCTAATCGCGGGTTAATCGATCGTACTCGCATTATCCAAAGTAGTTGTAAAAATAATAACTTTAATAAATTAAAAATATAAATAAATGGTAATATATCAATTAAACCTAATAAAATACATTTTTTAAATATCTATCAGTATTATTATTTTTATATTTAGGCCAAACGTAACAAAAAAAATTAGGATAGGAATTTTCAGACCTTTTTCCCCATTAGGGGACGGCTTACCCGTTAAGGCTTTGAAACTTTTAACTCTACAGCAGACCACGCATAAGATGACATTTAACACGTGCCGATGATTTAGGTTTTAGGCCTAGGCTCTTAATAAAATGGACAGCTTTGAGGTTCGTTAGCTGTCACGCATCCAACAACCAGACTCAACGTTGCTTAACTTGAAGTCTAGAACACATAGTCTACATGAGGTCAAAAATTAATTAAATAATTTTCTAATTTAATGAAATTTATGTTTATTATAAATATTTATAATTTTCTTAAGGGCGCGTTCAGACTCAGTTCGTTTTTTTTTTAAAAATTTTTAAATTTTTACCTTTTGACATTTAAACGCTTTTTTACAAAAAGTCGCCAATTTTTGTTATTAGCATTTAAATAGTTTTTCTGAAAGAAAAGTTTTTTAAAAAATTTTGAAAAAAAAAAAATGAAATTTTTTAAAAATGAGCCTGAACGCGCCCTAATATGTAAAATTATTAATTAACCAGATTTTTATAAGGATCCGGCTGGTCGGGTGATTGTCGCTCAGTACAAGATGATAATGCAATATGCATAGTATTTTGGAATAATTTTAAAATTTCATAAAATATAGAAATAAGCCACAATCTAATATTAAATATATAGTCTATGGTCATGTTTATTTTTATATTCATAACATGAGCATAAAAGCACAAGAATTTAGTTTGTACATAGACATTGCATTAGTGCCTTGGCGCTATCAATATATTAATAAAATGTCACAAAATGCATTTTAATTGATGTAATTTTTTTTTTATTTACAAAAATTAATACAACTAAAATTCACAGCCTTACACTGTTTCTAAATGGCCTTTTAGTTTAATTTAAAACTTTAAGGTTTTTTATCTCACAAAAGGCGTTTTAACGCTTTCTATTATAGTGCCAAAGCAATAATACTGTAATATAATAACCATAATTTATGTGTATAAGGCCACGTGTTTTTAAAATTTTATTAATTTTATTTTGTAAGTGAACGCCAAACTTAGTTTGCACATAAAATACTTGTTCTTAAATAAAAAAAGTTTTTAAAAATTTTATAGATATTTTAAAATTTTACGAAAATGAAAACTCACTGGTGACCTAAGATCAATTTTCGGAAATACGAAAATGAAAAAACACATGGCTTGAGGTAAAAGTGTGTGAATGATAAATTTTGTTACGCACATGGCCAAATACGGACTTCAAGATATTCAAGCGTTGTTATCAAAACATGATATTAATGAAGCCGATTGGATTGCCATTAAAGATTTTGTCGAATATTCGGAGCCTAATGAACTAACATCGTTTCTAACTAATGTCAGCTTTAAGAGTTTATTTGATCAAATTAATACCTCGGCAAAGTTTTGTTTAGAATTTTGTACATAACTTTAATAATTTATATTAATTTTGCTCAATTAGAATTGATCCTATTATATTGGGAGATATCTTGAGAGCTCTCTTTAGAAGACAAAATACATTTTTGCTTAATTCTATTATAATATGCACCATTTTAAAACAAAAAAATGTATGGCTGAAAAAGTTGTTTTTACAAGAAGTATTTACAAATGTTTTATTTTTAGCTTTACAAATTATCGTGTGACACCCAAAATATAAATGAAATATTTTTGAAAACAGAAATTAATCAAGAGTTTTTGTTATTGTTGAAAGAAAAAGAAACAGAAATAACTAATTATGTTATAAAAATATATGAAAAAGTTGATTTTATAATTTTCTATATATAAGTTATTTGATTCACAGATAAAAGATCAAGTTGTTCATGTTTTATTAACAAGTCATTTGGAGCTTTTGACAAACTTGATTAGAGATAAAAACTCAATTATAAAAATTAGGACTATAGAAGTAATTTTCTTTTTGTAATCATCCATTAGTTAATCATATTAATGTCAAAAACATCAGTTGCCACTTTTAATTTATGTAATGAAAAAGGGCTGATACAACCTCTCTTAAATGAATTACCTGGTACATCAACTAATGGAGATTTTTTAACTCAATCTGCTGTTACAGAATTATTTGAAGGTTATTTTAAACCAAAAACTGATTTAGCCCATGTGTTTGCTAAAATATTTGAGCCAACTTTGACTAAATTATGCCAATATATATTTACTAATAATTTTTTACCCTCTCCTAATACTCAACAACATAGCACTGCTACAAAAATTTCCAATAATCAGCTGGAAAAATATTTTTTGCTGCCTGGTTATATATTAATTTGCTTATAGAATTTTTAGGATTATTAAAGTTTTTGGGCACTAATATTGATTACATACCAAAAGACTGTGTAGAAATATTAATCAAATCTGTTTGCCAAGAATTGATTAATAATCAGAATAATATTTTGACAGAAGACAATGAACAGTGCATAATTGTTGGAGCCTGTTTGGATTATATTATTAATATTAATAAATCTAATGTGGCCAAAGCTTTATTAGTCAGTGAAGGTTTAGTTTTACATTTTAACAGTTTTTAATTCTTTAATTAAGTAAGTTTTATTGTTTATAGATAGCTTTCCCAATGCTTTACAAACTGTAGTAAAAATATTCATGGGAATTATTGGGTCAGGTAACCTCAAGGTTAGATCCATTGATACCATTGCCAGCTTGTTTAAGGATTGCTCAATTGTATGTTTTATTAGATTTGTGTTGTAAATATTTAATTGTTACTTTTAAGTGCAATGTTTTTTGTGATAACCAATAAAAATTTTATAGAAACCCAATGAAGAATTGACCATTACAAACAAAGTTCAAAACATATTCCAGCTTATACTAAGTTACGCCAAACAATTTGGAGCCCATACAGTAATACAATTTTATATAAAAAAATTTAGGGTTGTTCAAATAGTTTGTGCAATTTACCCTTAAAAGCAATTTAAGGCATGTTCAAAATAAATTTTTGTTTTTTGCAAAAAATAAAAATTTATTCTCCTACAAGATTTAAATGCTAAAAAAACATCTTTTTAATAAGTTTTTGTATTAAAAATAAGGGTTGAACGAAGTCAATACTTAATTTTTTTATGAAAATATAGAAAATAAGGAAAAAAAACAGTTATGGTATTTAAAATTTTGACTTTTAACGTGTGCCCTTATATCTACTTTATTTCCAGATGCCTTCTCAAACACCTTCGCCTATCCCTGCTCCACAGAATTCTTCTCAAAATATTGTTAGTAACGTTGACGGGATAGAATCATCAACTCCCTTTTGGCTGCGTATCTTTACCTATCTTGGCGCGCCGAACGAAGACGAGCGCGAAAGCACGCTCGAATTTATGAACGCCTTAGCTGCCGCTTACCCGCCTTGGGGCGGCCAAGCGCTTATAACCCAATCACCGCCCATAATCCTCGAATATTTGTTGTACCGAGGCGGGACCGCTGAAACGCAACACGGTCGGGCGTTGGCAGCTATCCATTTCACTAAACGGGACCGTGAATCCAAATGGCAAGTCCTTAAGACCCTGATAAGTGCGGATTCGGCCTTTTACAAGCATTACCCCGGCCCGATTGCCCTGAAAATAAAGACGTACGTTAAAGAGGGGCCGTTATACATAGAAACCGTTGCTCAAAGTCAAACTGAAACTATGGGAATGTAACCGGTGCTTTGAAACAATGTTGTTTACATATTCAATATTATTTTATTGTTTTAGAACACAAAAAAATTGTTTTTTGATGAAATCATTTGATTCGTTTGTTTATTAACACCTCTAATTCTTCAAAATTGAGGATAAGTCAAGAATTAAAAACGCCATTCATTTAGCTTAGAACATGTGTCTTTTGTTAAACAATAATAAGATATGACCCAAAGAATATATCACGTGTATCTAAGGGCACGTGCAAAATGAGTTTTTATTTTCGTAAAATTGAAATTCTGAAATTTTCAAAAAATTTTTTTTTTATTTTGTTAAAAATTTTTTATTTCAAAAAAAGCATTGTATGTGCATAAACTAAATTTGGCAATTTAAAAAATTTGCGTTTTATTTCAAAATAAAATTTCTCAAAATTTTGAAATTTTCACAAAAATAAAAACTCATTTCGCACGTGCCCTAAAATAAATTTATTTTACGTTGTCGTAAACATGTCATGATTCGGTCAATGAGCATAAAAGTATATGAATAAATAGGAAGATGGTGGATATTTAATAAATGTAAGATACATTGTATATCTAATAAGAAAAGGTTGTATAGGAATGAGAGTGACTAGTCGAAAATTAACCTTTTTATTTGAGCCATGAGTTGAGTGGCATTGAAGTTGACTTAAACAAGATTTGAAATATTAAATATTTAAAAAACTAAAATTGTTTCTAGCACATTTCAAAAATATCATTTTTAAAATTAAACTCAGATATGATGGGTTAATTGTTAAGTAGAGTCATGGGTAAAAACTCTCGCATATTTTATGTACGAGTATTAAATATATTACTTAGCAAAAAAATGCCTGCCATGTGTAGCGTTTATTAATTATTTCAAAAATTTAATTAATCTTATAATTATGATTTTCATAATGGCACTATTTTTAATGTATAATTTATTAGCGTTTGGTCCTTGGTCTACTAAATCTTGCATTGTTATATGTTTTAGCTCCATACATCGCTTTGGTAACGGGATTTATCATGAAGGTTTTTAATGTAAAGTTCAGCTTCTTTGTTTGTCATTGTACCCTGAGTTTGGCATATATCAAGTAAAATGTTATGGACGTCTTTTGCCATATTCTTCGCATCTCTAAAAATAGACATAAAACTTGCCGTCATATAAACAAAAATAATTTCTTAAAAGTTGAATTAATTATTGTATTATTATTTTAATAAGTAAATACATTTGAAATAATCTAAATTTTAAAAATAAACGTAAATATATCAAAACAAGCCTCCTATTTTCACTAAAAATAAAAGCGATAAATCAAGCCTAATTCTATTATAATATTTACCCGCATATATAAATGTGACCAAATTCTTTGTCTAAAATTTCCCATACAAGAGCTTTAGTCTCTTTCATCAAATTGGTAACATACACTTTTTGTGGTTGGTCCCGAGAAAAGGCAAGGAAAAGATTTGTTAGTATGCCATCTTTTTCATAATCTAGGATTAAATACATAAAAAATTTAGCCAGATTACATTCTCATATACCTTTATTTAAGAGATGAACATTTAGGCAAACATCTAAAATTTATTATAACTTTCAAGTTCGTCCTGATAAAGGTAATCAATATTTTTGTGGCGGCATCCGAAATATAAGATATTCTTTCCCATGGGTTTACCTAATAAAATAATTAAATAAATTAAATTTACCAACCATTATATTAGCACAAATAAAAATATTTAATGAAATCAATAGGTAGATAGATATCAAAACTAAATGGTTTGATATAATACATTCGAGATTCCATAAAAGTGCCAAATATTAAAAATTAAATTTTGTTTCTAACAAATAAAAAGATGTTTAAAGCAAAAACCGAATTAAAATGTAACAAAATCTTTGGCGAGGATTCAATTTATGCGTTAGAAGTAACTAAGAACAAGAATTTAGGCTAGAATATTCTCTAAAGAAAATTTTTATTCTTATATTTAATTGGAACTCATTGCAACCTTCGTCCCTAAAAAATTTGCGATGTTGCAAGAACCCACGGAAAGGGGCAAGACCGGTCCCGGGTCCGATCATTATAACGGGGAGATTCTTTTTTAACGGGAGTTTAAATTGGGACCGACGTACGTATATGGGTACCCTGAGATCGTTTTCCGAGTATTCTCTATAAAATACAAATTAAAATAGATATGGAAAAAAAATTAGTTTATAATATATAAAAAGCAGTTCTTATTTAAATTTGTAAAAAATCTTTGAAACAAACAATTAATTAAGTTTGAAAAAACTAACATTGAGGGAAGCTTTGAAACTGTTAGAAAACCTGACAAAGACTTCTAGAATTAATAAATTGCAAAATCTTTATAAATTACCCTTTATTAAGATTCAGGGAAGTATCAATAGAACCATTCATTTGAGCAATATCGCCATTCATGGAGGGAGTGCCAAGAGGTTTTACGTTCTCGAGTTTAGGGACCTTTTTGGCAAGCCAAGTGGTAGCGACTCCGTCAACTGACTTACCGGATGGCGTGACCCACCGAGTTACAACGGCCGTTATGTGTATCGAGTCAGGATAAACCTAATGCGTATACTATACAGATTGCTGTTATAACAAATGGTACAGTACACGAAAGACCAGATGTTCATGAGCTAAAAAGATTGGCAAGTTTATTAATTTTAAAAGAATAAAGTTAATCATTGCAACTTGAGAGAACTTTTTATAATATTAAGTTGAATAAAAAACGAATTCTAATGAATCTGTAAAATTTATTTTATTTACAACTGTTTATAAAATTAGTAAATATGCTTTTGATAAATTTGTAGTGAGAGTCCACCTTATTTTAACGCCAAAAAACAATTAAGCTATTTGAGTAATGTAACATTTGAGAGCGAAAAATAAATGATTGTTTTTTGCCATATAAAGGTAAGCTTATTTTCCTCAAATATTATCGTGTTTTTAGCTAATTTTAATATAATTAGTGGTAAATTAATTTAACTTTTTAAAAATAATTCCAACCGAATTGTACGATTTAAAAAATCGTTTGCAATGAGTTTACTCGAACATTTAGTGGTTTTTTATTTAAATGAGTT
>CM060242.1:36943803-37082060 GCA_030555515.1 Acutogordius australiensis | reverse complement strand
CTTTTCAACAAGACTTTTATAAAAAATTCTAACCTTTAAAAAATTGTTTAACATTTAACTAAAAAATTTTAATTTTGTAAAATTTCAATAAACTTTGAACGCGCCTTTATGTGCAAATGCCTTTTCTATATTTAAAATTTTTAATTTTATCGTATTTTTTTGAGATTTTTAAGTTTACTTTTGAATTTTTTATTAACAGAAAAAGGATAGTTTTATTTGTTTTTTGATACATCTTTTATTGCATTCACCATTAATTCTGATAAGAAATGTAAATATAAATCGCTTATTACATTAAATATAGAAGCCTCGAAAAATCGGCGAAGAAACAAGCTAAACGTATGATATGCAGTTGCAGTATGGAAGATCTTGACCTAACACAGCCGGTTATTAGGGCTTGCGGTTCTGGGTGCCTAAACCGAGTTCTTATGATAGAATGGTACCTTTTTCTAATTTTTAATTTTTTTATAAACATATTTTGAAATTATATTTTTTAATATTAAATGTGCTTTTCAAAGTTTGACATCACCTGCTCCCTGTTAAATTTGAAATTTTTAGATCTAAAAAAACTTTAGCTTGTTCATTTCATTTTGAAGTTTTCACGCCTAAAAATATTGATATTCCCAGCCCCTTAAAATTTATCAGCCGTTTATTGCTATTTTATAAATTTTACGTTTGCATTTTATTTTAAAAACAATTTATGTAATTCTAGATTGCCAAATCTCTCTATAAGTTATAATTTTAATACACAACTAAGAAATATCAGGCTCATATAGCTCAGTGGCAAACATCCGTGTCTTAAACGCAAGAGGTTGCTGTTCCAATCAGTGCACAGGCTGCTCTTTTTTTTATAAAATAGTACAAATGTGCAACCACTTGAAGCTACTGAGTGGCCGAGGCAGTAGGCCCTAAACGAACTTGAAGCGAGAGACTAGGCTACATATCTAGGTCGCGGGCGCGCAAGCAAGTCTTACTATTTCATAGCAATATTAATTGTTTTGCTCGGGTTAAAATAAAGCCTTAAACTGTAGCCCCTCCTTTGTGGGGAAACATATGGAGGAAACCTCTAACCATAAGTTTTTATACAAATTAGGAACTCATCTATGTAATCTGAAAGCAGTGATTGCCACATACATGTACTTGTTAATGTTGAGACTTCGGTAAATGAGTATTTAAAAATCTTAAAAGAAACTGGAAAGTCAATTTCCTTGATTTAACGCCAGTTTTTAATTTTAAAATAAATTTAGATTTTTTATAACACAGGTCAACAAATTTTTGAGTGTGAGCTAACTATAGGGATCAAACCTGCCATCTAAAGGATTTTTAAATTCGTTTACCGTTTTTTTTAACTCAGCTATAAACATTGAAGATTTTAGAAAAAAATGTCAATAAAACAAAAATCAATTGAAAAAATCATTCTTTTATTTAAACTGTTAATTTTAACCCTTAAATACTGTTTTTATTAAACGATAATAAATTGGGTCATGTTTAAGTTGGGGTGCCAAATACATTGTATAATCTAAATGTTGATACAAGGACTTGATGTACTTAAAAATTTTATTTTTAGATGATAAATATAAGTTACAAGGATTTTTTATATGAAAAAAAGATTCTTTGATTTTTACTTTTTGTGGTATTCTCGCGAGGTCGCAAAATCTGATTTGGCTAAAATTGGCCATTTTTTCGATGGATGTATTTAATGAGCCGAAGGAACTACCAAAAACGGAAAATATTTATGAGATAAGGCCATCATGGGGATGCAACTTTTAAGTTTTCATAATTTTTTTTCTCTGGCATTGATATTGTTGACCTGTGTAATAAATCAAAATGTAAAAATATGGCCCGTATATGTTTAAACATTTGCAAAAATTTATTTGAAATTAAAAGGTCCCAAAAGTGTATTTTTATTTTAACCTTGTTTTCTTGTAATTATTTTTAAAAAACTACATAAAATTCTTTATTAATGCAAGTTTTCCATAAAAAATATTGTTTTTAGTCATAAACGGCTCTTAGTACAAATCAATTATATTTTCCATGAAATCTGCTAACAATTAAAAATTCTCTAACTTCATCTTGTTGTCTTATTGTTAGCGCTTAAATAAACCTAATGAGTTTGGATTTGTGTGTTAATTACTAATTGTTTTGGTAATTTTTTTATATTCTAATTAACCTAAATAATATTTTTTGAATTAAATACATAAATACAAAGTTTTTATTTATGGGTGGGATAATTTGTAAATATAAGATTATTCAACAATTGATTAAAATCTTTTAGTGGTACCGCTATGATTTGAAAATTGCACTGGGCAACAAAAAACGTACAACGATTTTTTCGAGGGTTTTGTAGAAAATTTTCCTGCAATCATGATCCCATATATAGTTTTTCTCCCATGCCTCTAGATTTTTTTATATAAGGTCCAAAGTTCCTAAAAAAATAAAAAAATTTGACTATTAAGTTTGAATAAAATCTATCGGCATATTTAGATTCCTTGTGAAACACTTCTTAAAATTATGTTATAATTATTAACAATTACCTTTGAGGTTATTGAAGATCGAAAAACTGACCACTAATTTTAGAAAAAAAAAAAATCAAACGCCCCTTGTAATTAATAATTGTCTCATTAATCCAATAATTGTATTTTTTTCACCCAATATTGTATAATATAAAATACCAAATTTCCCCAAATAAGGAAAATTTTATTTTTGACAGTACTAAAAATCAGATGGCTAAAATTCTGATTTCATTCGTAATTAGCAACACTTGACCAAAAACGATATGCCTAAAAAAATGCTTTAACCACTATGTCGTGTTTATAAAAAATATTAAGATTTAGATATTTTTGAGCTCTAATAATAACAATTTTTAAAAATATATAAAGAAATATAAATTATGATTTTCAATACTTATTCATATTGAGAAATATAGCATTTTTATTAAATATTATATATTAGTTTGACAGAAAAAACATGTTAGATTGCTTTTAATTATAACACTAATGTTTGATTTTCCATCCTTAAATTAAAAATTTTTTGGAATTAGTAATAATTACTAAATATACCCAAGTTTAAAATTTTTACAATTGTGCTATTTAAATATAAGGCATTATCTCTTTTATAATAATATTTGCCTAAAAAACAAAAATATTTATATAATTGCTATTAGATGTATAAATTGCCCTCACCACATTATTTTGCTCTTTTTATAATTGCAGATTTACATGTCTTACTTTAAAATTATAAGTTGTCTTGGGCCACAAAACGGGTCACCTTTTTCATTTTTCTACGTTAATATGTTTAAAAACAGGCTTACATTCAAAAAAAATTTTGGTAATTTTAATATTTCATAAATAAACCTTATATTTCATAAAATTTGTTTCTAGGGTTAGTCGTTTGAAAATATACGATATTTTTCTAAAAAATATTAATTTTTATGGAACAAAATAATTTAGAGAGGATAATCTATCATTAAAAATTAATTAATACCTCTAAAAAAATTACATCGTTGTCATTTGTACCCAAAAAATGATTTTTATAATGCTATTATGAATAATTTTAGAAAAAATATAAGCTACAAAATGCGCCATTTTGGTTTTAGATATATATAAATTCCTTTTTTACGTACAGAACACAATAATATATGTGATAACATTGTATTATTTTAAAATTTATCTCTATTCTCTCCTCCTCCTTCTTCAAACCTCTTTTAAAACTTATACACAGATGGATGGATGATGGTGTAAAATGGCGCACACATGCTGTTTCTTCACCACCCTCCTCCCTCCCCCTCCCTTACATTTTGTTGTTTACGGATATTTTTATTTTGTTTATATTTATGCTTACATTATTTTTGTTTACAAATGTGTTTGTTGTTATTTTTTTGTTGATTTCTTAAATTTTTATATTTATAATATAATTTTAAATATATCTGTATGCTTTAACAATGAAAAATATAGATAAATCAAATTTTGTTTTTGAATTTTATTAGATATTATATGGTTTTGTAATTAAACTTGTCAAATTTCTTTATAAGATTTTTTATTAATTTATAAAAAAATTTAAATAAAAGTTAACATAAGAGATTAAAAAGTATTTAATAAATGAATATGTTTTGTATTCTTGCCTTTTAACTTTTTTTTTAAATATTAAATCATTAATTTTGAAGTTATTAATGAATTGCAGTTAAAATCCATATGTATATTTTATAAAATAACCTTTTTTTTTAACTTGGTCCACGGAGCACACTCGAAAAAATAGATCCTCGCCATACTTAATTTCTAAATATTGTATCACCCCCCCCCCCCTCTTCCCCTTCCCTCTACCATTTCTAATATTTTGCCGTATTTTTTTGAATCCAAGAATAGGTGTTATAATGAAATTGTCAAGTGAGTTAAGAAAAACTGTTGTAACGTTTTGGACGCTAACTTAAATGGTACAAATTATTGATATTTATAATTAAACAAATTTTTGTAAAAATTATATATATAATCCGCCGCAATTCTAATTTTTTGAATTTTGCAGCCTTTGAGCACCTTCTAACCATGCAACTTTTGCATCTGTTATGCATAATACACTTCATATATACATTATAATTGAAATGTTTTTTTAACATTGTATTCTTGAATAAGTTTATTAGATTGACGTTTCATATTTAGTATCTTTCATACTAAACTTCAACCATCTTCACTATTAAAATTTCAATGTTCTCAATACACAGAGAGCATTGGATATTGTCATAGTTCAATGAACACAAAACGTATACTACACAAACAGAGTTATCCGTTACACACAAAGAATCTAAGTCCTTTTAATTGTTGTTGTATCGTTTTTCAATTAATATATCGAAATATACTAGGTATGTTCTATATTTTAAAACGTTTTCTTTTTCTGATGGATATGCCATCTGTAATTGAAATTTTTTTGAGACCATCTACCTTTATATTTGTTAGCTGCAAATTATATAAAATGAGCACACATTTTATTTTGCATATTATTTTATAATTATTTTGTATATTTCAGAGATCACGATACTTGATCAGATATAGCCCAATTTTTTTTTTGGCGTTAAATTTAGGTGCGCACTTAATTTTTTTATTAAAATCAAATTTTAAATTTTATTTATTTAATTTTATAGGACAATTAATTTGATTTAAAAAACATGATCTTATACTCTAATAGCAATAAGCTTTATTCTCACAAAGAGTTAGTCCACCACTTTGAGCTCAAAAATATCAATATTTTTGTTATTCTGAGCTTATTGGAAATATATTGTTTGATAATCAGAATTATACTAATTTTTTGTAAGTTGCTCTTTGTTTACAACTACTGTTTATCCATTTTAATGAGTTTTTTTGGCCATGGCAATGTTTTTAAAACGCCATCCCTTTTAAAAAATATATATTATAAAAAATTACATAACTCTAAATCTCAAATTTTTATTAACATTCCAATTTTTTCTTTTAACATCCTAATTTCCTTTTTAACATTGTTTAATAAAATCACCTGCTTATTTATAGATAACGTCTGCCAAAAACCATTCAACTGTAAAACGGTTTATTCTAATCTAAATTCGATACCTTAGAACCCATTGGGAAATAAATTTTTTCAGTTTTTTTGCAATCTCTTTATGAGATTCAAAATATGCGCCATTGGTTCTCTATATTAAAAAAAATGAATATAGATATTTTATACAAATATATTTAAAAAATTTATCAAAAATTTCAAAACGTTTGTTTAATAATTAAATTTACATTATGTTATAAAATCCTATATATTCATATTGTTAGATTAAATTAGTAGGTTTTTTTCTGCTTCAAAAAGACTGTTCTTGTGTCTTTGATACCAATGCATTTACGAGTATTTGCTAAATTTAAATTTATCTAGAAAAATGATAATCGCGATAGATAATTAAAAATTTAACTAGTTGATTTATTATTACAGGTGTCCTTATTTTTTTCATTATAATTTAGTCATTTTTAAATGTAGTGTTAAAAACTTAGATTGTTTTTACTTGGCTTACAAAGTTTGACCAGAAAAAACGCTACACGGATTTTAAGATCTCTAAGATATATTGTTGATCTTAACGACTTATATACCTCGAGAATCTGTCGAATACTGTGTTATATTCGTTCAAGATTTAATCTGGAAGTTTTTTATATTTTGCTCCCAATAATATTCATCAGCCTTTGTATCATGATAATAATTTGAAAAATTACAAAACAATTTTGAATATTATACATTGCAGATAACATAGCTTACAAATTTCGAGATATATGAGCGTGATTAAAGAGAAAAAGAGTAAAGAAAATGTAGAGACCGCCATTATAGATATTCAAATCCGTTTACCTTTTCTAATCAAACTTTGTAAGCCAGCTATAAACGTGAATTTTAAAAAATTTCTTACAAAAATGTTAAAAAATTAAAAAAAAATTATATTATTATATATATCAAACAGCTAAATCTTCCATTTATATTTTTGTTTATGTCGTGTCCCATTTCGGTTAATATGATATATAATTAAATCATTGTTTTAGCTTGATACAAAATTTTTATTCTCACTTGAGGTATAAAATACAAGGGTGATTTCAATATATTTAATTTTTCTTTATAAGCTATTCATTGGTTGCGATAGCATTAAGGTTTGCCAAATTTGGCAATTTTTTCGATATTCATAAAAAAATGTAGCCGAGTTTGATTTTTATGTCAGAAAACTGAAAAAATATATGAAATAAGGCCATTATGGAAATTATTGCAGTGTCATAATTATACTTAATCAATCATTGATTTTTGGCGACCTGTGTAATTTATCTAGATTTTTTGATTTCAATTTAATTTGGCATTTTTATAGCCATAAGGCAATCAAGTAATGTGGATATATATTTTTTATTTATACACGGTCAGTCGCTTTACCAATTTAATCCTAAATTTATTACCTTATCCCAATGTAGATATTTCAATATGGACAAGCGCTGTTATATAATTGTTTATATATTTTTAAACTTTTAGCGATTAAATTATAATTTTGCCTGATATTAGAAGCATTTTGCATCAACATCCTTACACAATAATTCTAAATCTCTGAAATTCATTCGATTCCAGCTTAGTTCTGAAATACAATCCAAAATTTCCTTACGGCACCTTAAATTTGAGTCTGTATATTTTTTTGGCTTCCCTTTTTAACAATTGTTTTAACATGTTCATTGCTCGACACATGCAATTAGCTTCTTTACCCTATAAATTTCGCGTGGCAGCAGTCGCGCACACGTTTGGATTTTTATCGATTTTACTGGGTGGGGAAATCTATATGACGCCTCCTTAGCTTCTTCTCATTCTACTGCTAAAGCTGCTCCGTATTTACAATACATTATTTACAGAGTCTAGCACTTACCTAGAATAAATTTTTGTTAATATTGTTACACCGTTGTTTCTCACGCGTTTAAAGGTCTCGCGAGGTGTAATGGAAGTCGTTTCCGTTCAGTTTTTTATACTTTTTTAATCAATTATTAATTAATGTCTATTTACAAAGTCAACTCATGATTTTAACTCTAGTCCGGTCTGGCCCATCAGCTGACTTTACATTTTTAAATTTAAATTAGGCAAAAATGGAACATCGTAACATTAAAATAAGGCATCTATTAACCAATTAATATTCAATTTTTAAATAATTTTAGCCCCCAATATAATTGTTTGCAGGCGACTTCTTTAAATGCCGACTCGATCCGACACGAGATTTGTTTCAAACACTCTATTCGACTATAACTATAATGTGTTCAGTGCTTGTTTAATTAGGTCAGTGTAAATAGTTCGATGTGAATGTGAATAAATTAAAATTGTAAAATTATTGATTAACACTTGTGTATTTTAACATTGAAAATTTTATTTTATTTTGAATACTCTTTTGTTTTCTAAAAAAATGGGATCTTAATTAATAATGTGGTTTCAATTAAATTGTTGGACTTTTTCATTCGAACAATGTCGCTAATTGTTATCGCCTTGACTTTCGGGGTTTTAGGTTTCCGACATCATTACAAGCTACACTTTAATAATCATAAGTTTTTGTATTTTTAGCAAGTCTTTCCAACTTTTTATACTGCAAAATTTTGGCACGGTTTAAAATTGAAAAAAAAAACACTTAAAATTTTAAGTTTATAAGAGCTCTAGCTCTGGGGTTATGCTGTAAGTTATGATGAACACGCGTAATTAAATATCTGGCATGCAAAATTATCAATTCATTATTATTGGTTAGATGCAAATAATTGATAGGGTTCTGTAGTATACAAAAGAAAACAGTTCTGTATCAAATAACTCAAATAATATTTTTAGTTTTTTCTTAAGTTTCTTCGTCTAATTAATAATAATATATATGTTGCTTGCTTGTCGAGTGTATGAAACCAAATAACACTAACGAAATTACGGTGGCAAACCTATTTTCTTCTGTAGATTTTGCTTGAAATATTTTTTCACCCAATATTACTGCTTGAAAATGTTTCGAAATTATTTATTCGATTCTCTACTGTCACAATAAAACACACACCGAACATTTTTTTATTTGTTATCAAATTTAATATTCATTGTCAAACTTAAGTTTTTCTTTACTCTTGTTAATTAATTTGAGCCGGCTTCGCATATATTGAACCATTTTTTTTGTGAGTGTTTGTTTTTTGCCGTAGGAAATTGTTTTTTTTTGACTCTTTCGACGCGCGTTTTTTTGTTTAATTAACCTATAAACTTTTAACGATATATATAGTTCCCACTACCTCATTAAAAATTATCTCATAACTAACATTCCATATATGCGAGGTAAGTTTATTTTGTAAATATTGCCTTATATACACTTGTTCTCAATGCCATTCCTCTTTTTTTCACTCGCAAGAAATTTTTATCAATATTTGTGTACTTTGGGGACATTTATAAGCAGTATTTCAAAAGTTTTAATCTCTTAGCACTTGTAGAATCTTGCTTTCAAATTTCATTTTTTGTTGACCCTTCAAAGTTTAAGGTAATATTCCGGCCCTGCCTACCCGCCACTTTTTTAGTTCAGGCCACTTTGATTTCCCCCCTGCCCTACCCAATATAAATACGGCCCTGATTTGAAATATTGAATGTGATAAATGTTCAACGGGCTGGCTCTATAACTAATTTAAACCGCGCTCGTCCAGTTATTAACATTAAAATTATATGGAAGATGGTCAAGTTGGCTAAAATTACTTCTATAGGCAAATTTTGCCAATTTACCAAGCGTTTTAAAGTTTACCTATTTCATTATGAGTTAAAAACTAACATTTTTTTATGAATTTGACATATTTTATCTTGCCATGTCAAAATGTTAATAAATTTAATTTAAATTTTTAGCTCGTCACGATGTCCTTGCAACGAATTTTGTTCAAACAAACAATTTCAAAAGGTATTTTATTCGATAAAGTTTTTGATCTATATAAGATAACCGTAAACGTTGTTGTATATTTAGAGTCTTACATTTAGAATATGCAGGGGGGGGGTGTTACGCCTTCAGTTGTAGGTTTTTTGCCCTTGTCTACTATTATACCAGGGAAAAAGTTGTTGCTAATTTTAACCAAACTGGGATTTATGGAACTAGAAAATACAATATATGCCAATATGTCGTTGTAATGTTTTCTGGAACCGTACCATTTCCGTTATGTGTTTAAGGTTAGGTGCCTGGTAATATTAATATGTTAAAAATGTATTGGATTTATTTTAAATTGATTACTTTCTACTTTTAATTTTAGAAAGTTTATTGCATGATCGAACCTTTTATGACCTATTCCAAAGGATGGGGCCTGCGAACCTTACAAGACATTGAACCGTATTAATTTTTATTTTTATAGTTATTACAGTCTATATGTGCTATTCTGATTGAGCACCAAGCTTTGTGTAACTTTTAAATATAATTCAACCAATGATATTTAAGGCTTCCTATAATTTTAATTTAGCCTAAATTAATTCAAGTAAAAGGACAAGTTTTACATTATATAAATGTTACCCTACAATTAATCCTATATTATATGATTAAAAACACAAATTTATATAAGCTGCGTATTAATTTAAATTATGTTTTGAAAAATTAACATTTAATTGTTTAAATGTGCGAGGTTAGGACTATTAGTTGATATGACTCCAGAAATTTATAATAAGGTCAAAATTGTAGAGTTTTTGAATTACATTTTATTTTTTTTATTTCTTTTTAAAGAATCTAATCTTTTAGAGTTTATATATATTTTTTTTCGACAGCGGCGCGTTTGTTATTGAATACGTGGGTGAAGTCATTGATAGCAAAGAGTTTAACAAACGGCAAAAGCATTATCACAAACAAGAAAGGGTATTAATTTAACTATTTACATTTCACACATAGAGCAAGTTCATAGTCGAGTTTTAAAAAAGCAAATAATGTAATTTATTTAAGTTTAATATCGTCATTTTATATTGAAAATAAAAAACTAACTTGAACAATTTTTAGATATGAAGAAATAGTAAAACAAAATAAAACCAAAAGCTTATTTTGTTTTGTTCAAAATTTTTTTTGTTAATTCTGGTAAATTTAAAAACTAAAAATGAGAATTTTTTTATGTCGCAAAAACAACTTCCAACCAATTAATATTCCAAAAAATATTAATTTGTTCTTTTTTTATGACATTGTTTGACTTTGACCCAAACTCGAATGATGTATAATTTTTATATTACTAGTTTTTATCTAGCTGCTTTTAGACTAGCTCAGCGGGCCATAAGTTGATTTTTTTTCAATTTAAACATATTGATTAATATCGTAGGCGCTTATAAATTTTAAATTCTTGTTTTTCTATATATATAAAATTTGAGCATCAAAATTTTTGTTACCGGTAAGCTCAAAAACGGCTAAACCGATCCCTATGAAATTTTACATGTAGATTCTCTAGGTGGTGGAATCGGTTCATACGTATCTTTCATGCGCCTAAGTCCTATGGGTCGCCCGCCCGAAGCAATTTAAAAAATCGCCTCTTTTAATTTTTGATCCCCGATAACTTTCTACCGACTGAACCGATTCCCACAAAATTTTATATATACATTCTCTTGGAGGCAGATTAATGTTTATTCTAGGTTTCATGCGCCTATGTCATATGGTTCGCCCGCCCTTAGCATTTAAAGTTGTTTTTGTATGAATTTTTTGGATTTTCACGAACAACTTTTCTGTTTATTTTTTCATCTAATTTGGCATAAAAAAATATTAAGTTTTATCGCTTGCCTAAAATAATTTGGGTTTTTTTTTCAAAATTTTATCATTTTGAAAATTTATTCGTTTCTGCTTTTATCTGATTTGGCATTCTGAAATACATGAAACCCTATATAATGATCGGCGGCTACTGAGCCACCGTTTCGAATATTTAACTTTTATTTACAAGAAACTATATATCAATAACTAAATTATACATAACAAAGACTATATATATATTCTAGCATTTGATTTATCAATTTAACATTGCTTCTAGGGTATGCAGGAAAATACCTTACTTGATTGGTGTTTCTTTAACTAACGGTATAAAAAATAAAATTATTAAAAAGGGCAATGGCCCCCTTTGCTTCCCCCCCCCCCCCCACCCCCCTTCAATACGTCTTTGCATGTAACTTATAAGTAGCCGCGCTTACGTAGAATACGGCGTTCTGTAATAGATTTTCTAATACACTAAAGTTTTACAGCTCTTTTTTAATTTTTAGATGAAATTTTAACTAATTTTGAGCCTTCTAGCACCACTTTTTTTTAATAATCCGATTATATAAGCCTCCTAAAACCAACTCATGAGCCAGAAGTCTGCCTTTAAATTAATGGTTGCAAGCAAAAAAAATTTGGGACGTCATATTAGAAAAGCAAAAATCATGAAAAACAAAAGATCAGTGGCCCGACGAACAAATGATCAACAACGGCATCAAGATCATCATTCAACTTTTGCATCTAATTCATTATTTCGTCTTGCATTTCGATAAGAGCCCGATATTACATATTATGCTAATCCAAAAGTGATATATGAATGTTCAATGCCAATATTGCTATGCCTAAAATATAAATGGAAAGGTGAAACTTCCTGAATTGATTATCCACCTGAACCCCTAAAGGGCTTACTTACTGGGATTAATCCAGATTCAAACTTTTTCCTAAAGTAAATACGAACATTCAATTCATGTTTCCAAGACATCATTTGGAGCCACGAATATAATAACGAATAATGCTGCAAATGGTCAACAATTTAAATCAACATTCAAAATCAAAGGACAGATTTATCACAAAATGGGCTCAATGCTGCCAATGCCAAATAACCCCATAAATTTTTTACAAATTTATTTCATGGGTGGTGATTATTTCGGAAGCTCCCTTGCCCGCGTAGAAGCACGATGTAACTACTACAACCTCCATTCTCTTTTTGCAAGACGCATTATTGGCGAGCTAGATGCCATATTTAATCAGCACAATGAATTGTTAAAAATATTTAAATCCCACATCCACAAATTAAAAAGCGATGATCACGCTATAGTCATAAATCCTGATAAAACACCTTTTGGACACCACATTCGTAGATTTAATGCACCGATTATTGATGATGTTGCTGGAATTGTGGTCGGCGATCCCTCCACTCTGCGAGAAATTGTAATTCGAAGAAGAAATAATAACAGTTCATTGCTGATACACACCGTTCTTATAATCCTCTCCAATACCCTCTGATCTTCTGGAATGGGCAAGATGGATATTGCATAAATATTAAACAACGAGATTCTGCTGGAGGAATTAATATTATTTGAATTTGATTATTAATTAGTTAAAAATTAAACACATGTTTTTTGAAAATTAACGTTATCGGCCCATTGTCACAAGACCTACGCAAAGTAAATGGACAACAATATCCAACATATAAAGATGCTTGCCTTGCTTGCACTAGGCTTGCTCGAAGACGACAATCACTGAGAACTTATGCTTACGGAAGCAGCTTTAAAATGTATAGCAACATTCGTTTACTATTTGCATGCTAACTATATGTTTTCCTACCCAAGCAAAGAATTGTGGGAGAACAACAAAGATTCAATGAGTGACGATATACTGCATAAACATCGTGCACGGCTTAACGATTTAAACATTACATTTAATCACGATATATATAATGAAGCCTCGATTGCTATTGAGGATCTCTGCATTCATATAACCTTCCTTTAACTCATTACTGTATAGAATCGCCTCTTCGTAATGCAACTGATTTAGTAGTAAACGATGAAATAAGGCGTGAATTGCAATACAATAGTGTGAAAATGGTAGCAGTCGTTAATCAGTATGTCCCCCTAATGAATGAAGAACAACGTATAATATACGACCGAATTATACTTGCAATATTGGCAGATCAAGGTGGCTTCTTTTTTTAGATGCCCCTGGTGGAACTGGTAAAACATTCTTTATTTTATTAATTTTGGCAAAAATACGTTCAAATAATAACATCGCACTTGCCGTAGCATCATCTGGCATAGCGGCATTGTTGTTAGATGGCGGCAGAACAGCTCATTCAGTATTTAAGCTGCCCCTAAATATTCAAAATAATCCAGATGCTGTGTGCAACATAAAAAAACAATCCTCTATGGCTACACTGCTAAAACAGTGTAAAATTATCATTTGGGATGAATGCACTATGGCGCACAAACATTCGTTAGAGGCGTTGAACAGGACCTTAAAAGATATTAAACAATGACAAAATATTTGGTGGTTTACTGATGGTTCTGTCAGGCGATTTTAGGCAAACGCTTCCCATCATTCCAAGTTCAACGTACGCGGATGAGATAAATGCTTGCCTAAAATCATCGCCATTGTGGCAAAATGTTGAAAAATTAAAGTTGAAAATAAATATGCGTGTTCAAACGCTCCAAGATCCATCCGCTACCACATTCTTAAAACAACTATTAGATATCGGTAACGGAAAATTAACTACAGATAAAACTGAATATGTAAAGTTACCTAACGATTTTAGTTTAATCGTCGATTCGCAAAATACCCTCTTTGAACATGTTTTTCCTGGGGTACAGACAATATACATGAACCATGATTGGTTAGCTGAACGAGCAATTTTAGCCACGAAAAATGTAGACGTCAATTATTTAAATTTTAAGATACAACAATTACTACCAGGGGATTTAGTTACATACAAATCCTTATTCAGCAGAGGCGGTGAATTATCCAACAGAATTTTTAAACTCATTAGATCTGCCCGGCATGCATCTACAACTGAAGATTAGGTCCCCTTTTATTTTGCTCCAAAATTTAAATACACCAAAATTATGCAACGGTACTCGATTAGTAATTAGAAAATTGATGAAAACTGTATTAGAAGTCACCATATTAAATGGTCAGTATCGTGGTGAAAAGGTATTGATGCCCCGTAACCCTATCATACCTACCGATGTTCCAATTCAATTCCAACGGCATCAATTTCCAATTAGATTGGCATTTGCCATGACCATTAATACCATTAACAAATCCCAAGGCCAAACATTGTCTGTATATGGTTTGGATCTTAGAACACCATGTTTTTTCCAAGGTCAACTCTATGTGGCATGTTCTCGAGTGGGCAAACCGTCAAATTTGTTTGTGTTAGCAAAAGATGGAATAACAAAAAATATAGTCCACAACATGGCACTAAAGGATTAAAATGTACTCCACATACATTTCATAAATTTTTCTGTAATTGCTTTGGTTATAAATCAAAAAATTAACACAAAGGGATTTTCTTAAGTTTGAATAAAATTAATTTAAAAATTGTTTGGTACAACAACGCTTTTAGAATCTGCACTTTACCTTGCTATTTTCAAGCGGAATTGTTTATTTTTGCATATTTAGATTGGTTTCTATTTTAAATTTTAAGAAATTAATTTTTACTTATGGCGAAATTGAAATTTTGTTTTTTACAAAATTCCTATCGTATGAAATTCTACAAATTTATTAAGGTAAAACAACGTTTGCCGGGTCAGCTAGTAATTATATAACTGCCTATCACAATTTGTTTTCACCTGAAAAAAAGGATATTTTTTTGCTCCAAAGGCGTACTTTAGCGTTTAAATTCATTTATACCCCTGATAGATTATGTTTTTACTATTGTATTTTAGAATTAAAACAGTAAAAAACAATTGTTTTTTATTATTTAAAAGTTTAAAGTTTAACAACTATAATATCGTAAAAACATTGTAAGTTAATTTAATTCTGCACATTTATTATACGTCTATAAAAATGGTACCTTTTTTAGTTCACTCTTTTGCCAAAATATTGCAATATTAAAACGAAAATTTTAATGCCTCTTATTTCTAAAAATCTAATTTACCGGCAAGCTTTTGCATATATCAATTTTGCTTGTGTGTTTGGCCTTGTTTTTGAAGCTATTCAAAACATCCATTTTTTTATTACCTTTTATTTACATAAAACAGCCATATACCGTGCCTTTGTTTTTTTTAGTTTAAATTTATTACAATTTTTTTATTTGTCAAAAGACTACCTTAAGCCTTTGATTTCTTTTGCGGTTAAACTTCAGACAAATATGGATAAAATTGAAAAAAAAAATTTTTGCTTTTGGTGCATGGTCAAAAAATTTATTTTATCGCAAAATAGGGCAATTAATCTTTTCAAGAAAAATATAGTGGAATGAATACCCATTGAGGTTAATGTAAGGCAAACCTGTGGACGAAATAAATATTTAGAGCAGACAAGAATAGGGTATTAAAAAAAAATTTGCGATTACGATTCCTTGTTTAGTATTTGCCGTGACCGAGAATAACGAACACCGTTTAAAATACACAAATTTATTTATTGTATCAAAATTATTCACAAAATCAAAATTCAAGTGTAGAAAAATATATTATGTTTTCAATTTCGTTTAATTCTTTTTCCGCTTCTCTTCCTCCCCCTTGTGCATAGCTAATAAATAAAAGAAAATAAATAAACTTAAAAATAATAATATTAATTGTGCCAGTTGACACGACACCTCCCCATCCAAAAAGATCCAAATTGCATAATCACGCATATCCCTAACTGAACAAAATCACAAAATAAATATTATCATACCATCCTCCTCCCGTCCTAAGATCATCTCAAACTCTTCAGGAGTGATCTTTAACAGCTCACTCACGTCGCCCTCGTAATCAATCATACTGTCCACCTCCGCCGGCTTCGCCGAATGAACGCTCGTTGAAACGGCTGTCTTCAAATTTTTCTTCACGTCTCCGGACTCATCCTCGTCCTTTTTCAATAGTCGCTTCAATTTCTCTTTGAACCACTCGTCCTCATCTTTCTCCACACCAGGCCATTCAAATTCGGTCCACTGGCAATCGATGTCAATTGTATTCTTGAATAATTTCGGGTTTCTTCGCAATACCTGGATGTCCGGGGCTTTACGCACAAGAATCACCGTTTCTAAAACTTCGTGGCATGTCTTCTTTAGCATAATTAATTTTATTAAAGGGGATATTACAATACTCTGAGAGAATAAAAACAATAAAAAACTTTTATTTGCAAAAAAAAATTAAATGATCTTATCATTTCTCTTCCCCTATATATACCTACACCTCCCTCAAAGTCACTATGGAAAACTCTGCAGCGGAAATCCTCCCCATAAAAATAAGTGATCTTTATTAACTCCTTAAGCCTAATTACTAAATTAATTGATTAAATTTTCCATGTCTGTCTGATAGCCCGGAAACTAATACCGAATGCTTCGATTACCATCAACTTACCGACAAAGTAAAGGAAAAAAACGGAAATTATTGCTTTACTAGCCTTTCTCAGACACATATTAACACACTGCAAGGTCATCGCGCAAAAGAGCGAAGTGACCGCCAAAAGCCTAGACTCCCTTGCAAAAGACAACATCTTAAGAAATAAAATATAAAAACAAATGTATTTCACATAAAATCTATGAAACGGGAAAACTACAACTACCGTAATAGTTGCAATAGTATATGGTCATAAAACATTAAAACTCTTATACGAAGCTTTTAACAACTAGGGTAAATGCCAAGGCAAATTGCAATACAAAAAAAACTTTATGAGTTTATAGACATTTAGATAAACTTTTCTTTATACATTCGTATTAGGTTTCAGGTGATTGGCATGTCTGGTCAGTATAACGCCACCTACTAGTACAGTATACTTACTTTTATTTACCTGTTTCATCACGCTCCTTGTTCAAATTTAACCGGTCCTAAGGGCATATACACCCAAACACTATCACCCTCCACAAACTTGCCTGAAAAATTCTTTATCACCTTTCTTTCATTTAATATATCCAATGGAACTCTTAAATCACGCCCTAAAAATCGTTCAGCCGATAAAAACCAAAATGGTTCTGCGTTGTATTATAATATAGCAAAATAGACCATAGCAATTCCCGTGTACCATTCATTTTATTACACCAAGATTTCACTAAGCCAACAGCTGTCTCGGCTAAACCATTTGTCTGAGGGTAATAGGGCGGTGCCATAAAATGATCTATGCCCCAATCGTTACAAAATTTATAAATGCATCACTTTTAAAAGCAGGGCCTCCATCTGTTACAAGCATCTTAACTAACCCGTACTTGCTAAACAAGGGTTTAAAGCTTTAATTACAACCTTTGTCGTTAGCTTATTGGTCCAAATTATTTCTATCCAACGAGAAAATGCGTCAATAATAACTAAAAATTTTTGCTTTTTCCATTCTCCAAAATCCATATGAACTCTAGTCCATGGTCCTTCTGCTTCTTCCCAATTTGCTATCTTTCTTACCGCGGGTAATGGTGCCATTTTATTACAACTTTCACAACCCTTAAGGAAGTTGTCAATCTGCTTAAAAGATCACTCCTGAAGAGTTTGAGATGATCTTAGGACGGGAGGAGGATGGTATATTTTGTGATTTTGTTCAGTTAGGGATATGCGTGATTATGCAATTTGGATCTTTTTGGATGGGGAGGTGTCGTGCCAACTGGCACGATTAATATTATTATTTTTAAGTTTATTTATTTTCTTTTATTTATTAGCTATGCACAAGGGGGGGGGGGGGGGGGGAAGAGAAGCGGAAAAAGAATTAAACGGAATTAAAAACATAATATATTTTTCTACACTTGAATTTTGATTTTGTGAATAATTTTGATACAATAAATAAATTATTCATTCCATTACAACATTGCTAATTACAAATAATCCTCATGATTTCAGCCAACGCAAAACAAAATCTCTTTTTTTTAACAACAAAAATACACTAATACTAAACTACCAAAAAATAATAATAATAAAAATAAAAATCTTTTCCTTATTTTTTTTCAGGTTCCTCGTGCGCGTGGCTTCTCTTGTGCGTTGCCACGCGCACGACAGTATTTTTCTTAATGATCGAATATAAATTGGGTTTGAACAAAAAATAAAATACATATCATCAAAAATACAGAATTTTCACAAAATTAGCATATTTCTTGTAGAAAATTGGTCAAGAAAAGATAATTTGGCAAAACGATAATATAAAATATACCGAAACATTATGTTTACATCTAATTCGTCGCATTTATATTTTCATAAAATTCGAAATTGAGTTAAACTCGCCTTGATTATACCTAATATAGATGTTAATTTTTTTACTAGATCCATTACTATTTCATGTCACTTAAACAAGGCCAGATCATTGACGCTACCAATAAGGGCTCCTATTCGCGTTTCATTAATCACTCGTGTAACCCGAATTGTGAGACGCAAAAGGTAAATATACCTCGTTATTTTTTGTTTATTTTTGAATTAAATATATATATTAGTATTTTTTATAGTATTTTGGTTTATTTATAATTTAGGATTAATTTTGTATTATATTTGAGACACGGTAGTGTGATATAATGTTTAAAATTTAACAACTTTTTTTTTAATATCTGTTAGCTAAGTTAAAATGTTTATTTGCAAAAAAAGGGTTTATGATTTTACACAAAAATATAGCGTTGAAAATATGGAATTACATTTGGCGTTCTAAAAACACATAACTGAAATCATTTTTAGTTTATTTTTTATTTTTTTTTAATTAGTGGACTGTAAATGGTAAGCTTAGAATTGGATTATTTGCGAAAAAACGAATCTCTAAATATACCGAATTAACGTTCGATTACAAATCACAGCGATATGGGTAAAACTAATTTTTCATTCACACATTAAGCTTAAATATAATTTTGTCACCTTATCGCATCGATTTTTTTTTGTATAATGGTGTTTATTTGCTAAATTGTAGTTTAATTAAAATGTACAGAGTTTTTTATTAAATGTTTTTACTAGGTTTTATATATATATTAAATTTTTGCATAGTTTTAAAGAAAATTAGCCAAATATAAGAATAAAACATAACCTTTTAACAAAAGTTCTACATTTAGTTATATGATACAAAGTTGTAATTTTGTAAATAAAATATTACGAAAATAATATTTATGCTTTAAATTTAAATTTAATATAATTATTTTTTTTGAGCAAATAGAATTAAAACTTTCATAAGCTTTAGTTTTCCCTTTGGAATCATTGCATTTTTGTCAATATCGTTTTACCTTTACACCCCTTAAAATTTATAGACGCGAGCCCCAAAAATGTTTTTGTGGTTCATCTAATTGTCGTGGTTATATCGACAAAAACTATCTCCCTACCGCTACGGTTAGTCCACTCCAAAGCAGCACAAACAACAATACAAACACTTATACGAACGGCAACGCTGTCAATAATACTTCTTCCAACAATCTCGGCGGATTGTCGATTAACAAACGGAATTCGTTATTCGCCGAAGACCCATACCTCGAGGAAGAGATTATGGATATCTATAGTATGATAGCCACCAAAGCTGGGGAAAATTATTTGCGTTTTTTTAAAGTTAAAAAAAAATAATTAAGTGCTTCGATTTAATTTATAAAAACGAAATGTTTACAAGAGGTTTCTAGCTCCGATTGCATCATTTTTAACTGTATAATTATTTCAAAGTTTTTGGTAAACGTTTTATATTATTCTTGTATAATATTGCTAATTTGTTTCAAACTTTCACCATCTTCATATTGCATTAATTTAATCTTGGCCTTAAAAGATTTTTAACTTATGCCTTTAGAGATCTTAATAGTATAATTTTTAGAGTTATTTTTTCAACTAGAAAATAATTTGTACGAAACAATTATCTTTTTTTAAGTTTTTTTCCATCTAATTTAATAATAGCATAATTTTTAGGGTTATATTTATTATCCCAATCTCAATATAATATAATTTGAATAAAACAATTATCTTTTTTTTCGTTTTTTTCTATCTCATTTATATTTATAAGTGTTTATAGACCTTATCGATTCTGTTTTACTTAATTCTTTAATTTTGAAACCTTTTTAATTTTTGTTGTTATTTTTAGAAATATGTAACCTTTCTGAAGTCGATGATGCCCTCAACCAAAAGCTAGTTTATGCCGAGCCTCAAAAATATGGTTTACAAAACAGCGAAAGCGTTATCAAATTTTGTCGGTTAATGATTCGCACCGAAAAACCTTATCTCAAATCAAAATTGCTAAAAATTCTAAAAGTTATTATTTAATAAACATTGTTCACCTCAATCGTGGTTTAAATTTAGCTTTTATTTCAACGTTCAAATATTTTTGAGTATTTTTTTAATAGTAGATATGTATAATTACATTAACTTCTGTTTCATGTTTCAAGACTTATTACTGTAAAAATATTATATTTCTAGTTTACGCGAAAGGAGATTGTTGGTTTGTTCGTTAACTTGCAAGGCCTTAACCTTTTGTGGACATGGATGGCCTCTATTCCCGATTTTAACGAGGAAAATTTCAATTATCTGCTTCCCGGGGCTCACATAATATCTAAAGACGTGATTGGCGAAGCTGAAGAAAATATTTTGCTCACGCGCGAAGTATTATTCAATTTAGCTACAAAATTTTGCATATCATAAATTCTAAGATTGATTTTCTAGGCTGAAATTTTTTAATTTTAACTTGTTTCTTATACAGACCTATCAAACTCTAAATAACAATATATCACAATTCTTTAGCTGAGTATATAATTTGTTTTATAGACCAAATATAAAAAGTACATTGCAAAGATTATATAATTTTTTTTCCATAATTCGACCAAAAAAAAATTGATGGCGAATATAGAGTATAGCCATTCTGAAATTTATGTTTAAACGCACTTTAATATTATGCCTTTTTGGTGAAACAGATTATTGATATTATACGAAACCTACCGGCCAACAACAAAGACACGCTAGAGAAATCTAAAATACCTCGCGTGTTAGAACGATGGGCCAACATGGTACAAAGTATTCAAAAAGCTAACGAAAATTTAGCTAAAATATGCCTGGAATCTCACAAAATTCTCGATGACTGGCGGAATTTCAAGGCATGTATATACTGTCATGCATAAATTTCTATATTTATATTAGTGAAAATTAGGTATATTGTGCAATTTTTGATTTTATAAATTTCTAAAATTATATGTATTTCAATCTAATTTAATCATTGTCTTTATAATTTCTTATTTTAAAATTTCTTCCAAAAGCTCATCAATGTATTTTGTGATTGGATTTTTTTTTGTTAGCATCATTCTGATTTTTTATTTTATGCTTTAGGAGGTATTCAAAATACCAAAGAAACGCGATACACCGATAAGTAATACATTTAATATTTGTATAAGTTTTTGAATAGATTGACACATTTGTCGGAAAATTGAACAATAAATATAGCGTATTTTGTTGTCGGGTGAATTTGTTTTGAGAATAAACCATTTGTTTTATCGAGAGCTAATTATTAAGCTGGGTTTAAAAATATGCATACAAATAATTTGTAAATTTGTTTAAAAATAATTCTAAATTAAAAAGACAGCTAATTTATATATGTATTTAGCCTATTCAAATGAAATAGAAATTTTACTAAAAGATTTTTTTTTTAAATTTTTTGTATTTTGCCTCACTCTCCAATGTGTTATTTAATATAGCGTTAGCAATATGTGTTTCATTAAAATCTATGATTATAATTTAATTTTTATTGTACATAACATTTTTTTACATTGTTAATTTTTACATTATTTGCTAGCCCAAAACGATATTTTACCCCAAACCTTGAATTATGCAAATGAAATTAATAATAAATTGGGGCAAAATGACATTGTTGCATGTAACAACCTGAATTTGTTAAACCACAATGCCTTGCCTCCCCACATGTTTCTGCCGCAACATTATCCCCCAGTAAACACGCCGCCAAATTACCCACTATTTAACCCGCATCTTTTAAATTTGCCCAATCACCTTCCATATCCCACCATTAATGATTACCACCTTATTAGGCCCTCAGATCCTCACACACCTTATGATATACCTGGCAATCTACCTTTGGGGCTTTTACACCCTCATTACAACTCGATGGCTCCTCCTGCGCTACCTTTAAATTATCCAGAAGAAATAGGTAAAAATTTAACTCGGGAGATTTGATTTTTTTTTGCTTTTTAACGAAGTTTTTTATCAATAGGCTTTACCTTATTAGTTGTTATTTTTCGTTTATCTGATGCAATATGCCCGAATATTTTGCATAATTTGATTTTAAATATATTAAGATCGGAATTCAATTTACAAGAGCGGCAGTATCCCATCAATTTCAGGTGTTTCCCCATCACCTCACGCCTTACCGCATCATGCCTATGGCAATATCAATAATGGTAATCAACCTGAGTTGTTGTCGGACATAAATAATAATGGCGTAGCTGTCACAATGCCTGCTCATATCATGGATGGCTCTAATTCCAATAACGTACCGCCACCAAATCGACACAATAACCACCCCTTTCAATCTCCTTCGGGCCGAAGTTGGGACGAAAGTATTGGAGGCGCGGCCGGCGCTAATTCTTCCTCCTTCCACGACGGGTCTACGCATTCACATCATCAAGTTTTGAGACATCAGCTGGCTACTACACCGGGTACTCACCGGAGCGAAGAGTTTTATCATAATCATACACGAGGAGACGTAGAACCTGCTGACGAGATGGCTATGCGATACGATGACCACCGCGCCACGCCCGAAAGTCGATATTTCGAGCCGCGTAGCCGTCATCAACATTCTCGGGGTGAACGAAGGTCTCGTAGCCCAATGCAGCAGTCTATCGCCGCGATACCTGCCCGTGAAGAGCGTTATGCCTCACCTGCCCCTTCTTCTCGACATCGGGATAATTATGACGATCGGTACCGAGGCAGTCAACATTCGAGGTAGTATACCCCTACCGTATTTGTTATTTTTGATACGACCTATATTCGTTTTTTCGAGCTCGGGCGGTGAAACTGAAAATAAAAAATTAAATATATGTGAGTTTGTAACTTAATGTAATTTGAATGTCAAGTTGTTAAAGAAAATATCTGAAATGAGGCTGAAAAAAATGACACTTTGTTATTTTGATAAAGAAAGGTTAATGCTCAAAATTAATGCATTTATGATTCACGTTTTTTTCTGAGTTTTTACTGTATTGTTACCTCTCTTGATGAATACTAACATTCCTAAATATTTCATTTCTTCCATATTTTAGTTATCTTATATAATATTTTATAACTTTTAGATTTTACGATGAACGCGACATGCGCGAATTTGATTCCGATAGTCGCCGATTTGATAACCGTGACGAACATTACAATAGGTAAAATTTTTAAATTGATTGCATTGTAATATACTTAATCAAAAACCTTTAAGTTAAGATTTTTTGCAAAATTTTTAATGGATGATATTTACTGATATCTAATGCGTCCGTCGTTTTAAGGTGCCTTTAATGACATAGTAATTAGATATAAATCTATTTATTTAAAAGTATGATTTTTAGGTATGACGAAGCTGGCTATGATTGGGAGCATCGCTCTCGTCGACGAAGTATGGATAGAGCCTCTGTCAATTTCGATAGCAGGCGTCAACCGTCTGGTTACCATGATGATAGATCCTACGATATGCAGCGCAATGATCCCATGAGACAGCCTCAGCCTAATCGCAGACCGCTCTCTCCTCGTGGAAGTAAAGATCGGAACCGACGCTCGTCACGTGACCGACGTCGGTCTAATCGATCGGATACCCGTAGATCCGCATCGACTAAGAAATCAAAGCATCACCATCGTCGAGATGATGACCGGTAAGAGATTTATTTACCCACATTTTGCGTTATCGACATCAATATATATTTTTTATAATTGTGGCAACTTTCTTTAATAATAAATTATGCTATTATTTAGAGTTATTTTTAAGTTTAAGGTAGGAAATTAGAGAGGTCCTATAAACTAGAAAAATTAAATCATTTTGCTCTACAGTCATAAGTCTAAATCCAGTCGTCGACGTGATTCAGTCCATCGTTCAACATCGACTGCTAAGAAGGCATTGGAGTCGGAACAATTTGTCAGAGATGGTCAACAGCGTGTCAATAACAAGGATACGAGTAATAGTATCTCCAGCAAAAGGAAGGTCATATCGCTAAATACTTCAAATGTGGCAGCAAACGATTTAAATAATACAACAAATCCTCCGTTTACCCCATCTTCATCTTCCGGCAATGCCCCCAAACCTAAACGTAAAAGTCGTTTTGAGCCGCTTACTAGTGAAACCATCTTAGCACCCGAACTAGTTCGAAGCGCGATAGGCGCCCCGGCCATTACCGTTATTTCGGTCTCACCGCTCGTAAGGCTAAAACCCATAGTTCAGCAAGTTACGACACCCCTTGCACCTTCTACTCCTATTGGACAGCCTATTAACAACGTCTTGATTGGAGATTCTCCGCTTAAGCCACAATCTACTCAACAACAACACCTCATTGTATCTCCTACTGGTACTATATGCCTGTCCAACTCATCGACGACTACTATAAGTCCCCAGCCTCAATCGTTACCACCCTACACTCTGGTTAAGCTAACACCTCCGCCCTCCTATCAATCCTCACCCGTCAGACCTACCACCCTTCCGCCTCCACCTCCGGGGTTCGGCTTGCCGCCGCCGCCGCACCCTCATAACCTATTTCACACCGGCCCTCCTCCTCCACTTCGAGGCTTTCCCCCAGGGTATGTATTATTTTATTTATCTTGGAAATTTGACGTTGAAATATAACCTTAGAAGGGAAACAGTTAAGCTTTTATTTAATTTATAACAAGATTTCTACCATGTACTTTACTCGCTGTTCTGTGCCAGTCTTATCCGTTGACGGGCGCAGATTGAGCTTAAAAATATAAAAAGCCGGTTATGCTAGACTTAAATTTAACTCTCGGGCCACATTTGGTCAGTAGTCCAAATTTCAGATCTTGATTTATAAATAAGCATTGCTTTTTAGTTTAAAGTTTGTTTGATTATTGACCGGGGCTTTGCAATAACCATTTAATCAAATTACTTTAAAATGTACAGATTTCCGTTTCCACCTCGTGCCGGTCTTTCACCTTTCCCTCACCCCCTGCCTCCGCATTTAGCTGCGTTGCCGGGAATGTCTCATTTCCCTTCCCAACATCTTCACCCTCACGCCCTCTTGTTGGGTGGTCCGCCCCCTCCTTCTCATCATATGTTACCACCCGATTTTCCTTCGATCCATCACCTTGCCTCTTTCCCTGGGGCACCTCCACCGCACGCGATTGACATTAACCCTCCGCCTCCAACACCCTTACCACCCGAAGCTACGGTTATTCCACTGCCAGATGCGCCTTATATAAACGATGCTGCTAGCAACGTTGACAATAATAACGCGATATTAGCTGTTTCTAAGAACAACGATATGATGGTAAAATTTAACTTGTTATATGAATGTGCCATTGTAAGATTGCTGATTTAAAGGTTTTTAACGTAGATTTATCAATTTTAACAGTTTAATTTCCTATCGCTATGGAAAAAAAAATTTTGGTTATATGAAATTAAGAAGGGTTTAAGGCCTATGAAATATATCATAGAGGCCTTAAAAGAGCTATTTCTATAAGTTCTTTATTTAAATAAACGGGTTTTTGCGGAATATTTTTTTAATCTAAAATGCGTGGCCACGAAAGGAAAAGGGGGTAAACAAAGTGTTTTATATATTAGCCAATTAAAAAACTCATAAAAATGGGTTTTCTGCATTTTGAGACGAAAAAAGTATTTATTATTTTTTATCGTAAACAAATTATTTAAACCTATGTCAAAAATTTAGACAAATTTAAATATCTATAGATAAATATTTTTGCAATCTAAACATGCATTTTGAAACAAAATATTTAATAAATTAGTACCTTATAGGATAAGTTTTTTATAGACTTTTGATTTGTTGTTCTTCTAAAACACAACCTTTTTTCTATAATTAAGATCCTTTTTCTATATAGTATTAGAACCAATGAGATGCGCACCTTTAAGAAATTTCTTTGCCTCTTTCTTTTTTAATTCAATTTGTCCTTCGTTATTTAAATATGTTTTTTAAATATTGGTTTATATATAATGATCTTAAATTTCTCTAATAAAATATGCTAGGATAAAGAAACTAAGATTGATAATGTTCAATTGCCAGATAACTGGAAAATTGCATATGACGCTACAACTGGAAAACCTTATTATTACCACAAACTTACAAAGTGATAAATTTTAGAATTTATTTTTATAATACAAATAATATATTATATATATAATTGATTTGTAAAAAATTACCATTTAATATCCTGTTCGCATAAAATGTGGACAAATGAAAAATTTAAAAGCTTGATATATATTAAATATATATTTTCCCCTGAATAAATAAGGCGATAACGATAATTTGTTAAATTATTTTTGGTTTTTACTTTCGTTGATATTATGGGCATCACTTTTGTCATTTTTTTCAAAATGAATTAAATTTGATCACTTTTGTCATTTTTTTCAAAATGAATTAAATTTGATCACTTTTGTCATTTTTTTCAAAATGAATTAAATTTGACTAACTAGAAGAACTTTCATAACGGAAAAAGATATACAGTGTTAACAGCCCCTTTTTATCAATAAATTTGGTAACCTACATTATTATTTTACGAGCTTTATAAATCAATGAAATACTAAAGTTTAGTTTTTTTCAAATTTTTTGAGAATCTTTTTAATATTTAAAAAAATTTATATAGAAATGGTGTCGACAAAATGTTATTTTTTGTATTACTAAATGTTATAAATTACTTTATTTTTTTACCTAAATTAATTAATTTGACAAAAAATTTTGCATTTTTTTTATATTTATATTTTTTCCAGAAAAGTACAATGGGAACCTCCTCCATCAAGGGATAATAATTTAAAATTTAATAATATTGATATGCAACATCCATCCGGATCAAAGAAGTCCTCTCCCGATTCGTCCACCCCCTTATCATCAGGAATTAATTTGCTAAATTCTGTCGATAATAATGGGAACTTAAATGTGAGCTTTTTTTACCCGACATTAACATATAACTTACTATCTTTTATATTATTGTATTTTTTTATTAAAACTATAAAAATCATATGAGTTCGTTATAGACATTTACGAAAACAATTAATATTAAATTTCTACAAAATTAAAGGGTTTACACAATGCCAAAACTTTGCTATAACAGGTCAACAAATTTTTGAAATTTATGAGCTAACCAGTGAAATCAAACCTGCCATTTTAGATCTTAAATCCGTTTATCGTTCCAATTAAACTTGGTAAGGTCGCTATAAACATTTAAAAAAAAATGTAAAAAAATATAGATAAAAATTATTTTTGTATTTATAACAGCTAAACTGTTTAATTCGCTTATATAATATTTTCTTTAAAACCCGATATTAAATTGGGTCATAAAATGGGGTGCCAAATATATTGTATTATCAACATGTTGATGTAAGAGCATAATATACTTAAAATTTTTATTCATTATTTGCGATGAAAAAAGATATTCTTGAGGTCGCAAAATCTGTCAATTTGGTCAAAAAAGGGCTTATTTTGATATGGACGGATCTAAGGAGCCAAGAAACTACGAAAAATGGAATAAATATATGGTCAATTCCACCTCAATCCAGCAAGTCCGGGAAGGGTACCCCTTTTGATTTGGCTGAAATTTTGCATGGAGGTAGTATCTAAGGGTATCTCATAATCTGGAAATTTTTTTTGACCGGAAGTGATTTTTGACGAAGATAGGGGCAAAAGAAAAAAAAATTGCAAGGTGAATTTTCACATTTGATGCAATTTTGCGAGGTTATAAGTCAAAAAGTATTATAGCTAGAGACTTAATTTTTTTTTATTTTGAAGAGGACAATAAGGGCTATCTTGCATGTGTTTATTATTTTAAAATTATTTTTTTGAAATTTTACAATTTTGTAAAGAACATTCAATTTGATATAACTAAAAAAACGTATTTTTGAATTTCTTAAAAAATTGCTAAAATACAGTCCTTAGTATTCATTATTAATATGTGAACTCAAAAGTATGGGACCGATTAGACTTTTTAAAAAATTCAAAAAAAAAATTTTTTTTTTGATTTTTAGACAAAAATTTGCTCCCTGTAATATATTAAAATATTTAAAAGTGCCAAATTTGTTTATATATAACAAGTTAGACATAGGGGCAAATATGTTAGGCTATAACAGTTTTATTAATTTGATTCAAACTATTGTCAATTTTGGAAAGAAAAGGATAACTTTAGAACAAAAAAATTGGTAATTTTCAGTATTTTACTCCTATCTTCTAAGCCGACTTTCTGGGTCACTACCAAACTAATTTGAAAATTTAAAACTGCATTTTATACATAAAACATCACTATATAACATATATTTCCCCCAACATTTTTTAACGTACCCATAGCTATTTATGAAATAAAAACCAAAGTTTGCCAGGTTTTTTGAAATTTTAAGGTGTAAAAAATAAAAACTTACAATTTTTATGCTAATATATGTTAACTTTTACTAGTAATTTTTAGTTTGATGAACAACATTAGAATATGTACATAATTCTCAATATTTATCCTCGGCAAAATTCAAAAAATTTGTTTAATTTATTGGATAAAAAAATTTTTAAGAGGATTTTAGAAAAAATAATAAGGTTAAAAAATTTGTAAAAATTAATTTTTTCTATTAATTAATAGTTTTTAAATAAAACAGCCTCAACAACGTTAAATCTGACAAAAATAAGTAAAATAGAATATATTTGGCCTATTTAGAATATTATGATTTAACAGATTTTCTTTTTTTATGATTATCAACAAACTTAAAATAAACGTAAAAGGTCAATTATTTTATGAAACATAGTGATATGGTTTTTTGATATTATAACTGCATAAAAGAAGTCAATTTTAGGGTTAAACAACCTTAAATGATTATAACGGGCAGAATTAGCTTCATTGATGAATTTTAAGACTAAATATTAGACCCAATTTAATATAAACAAAATATAGACATTCAGTCTTTTTTACTAATTTTTACAAATGCCAAATATGTTTTTGAAAGGCTATTTAGAGCAAGGAACACCATATATATCTAACTGACCTTAATAAAGTTTAAAAACCAATTTAAGTTCCAATTACATTTTAGTTATACAATATAGACGCACTAAACCTATTACAGAAAGAGGAAATAGATTCTATGGGCATATAGATTTGGGCATTGACCTAAAGTTTTTTATAACTAAATGTGTTCCTTACGAGTTTTAACACAAAAATGTGTTTTAATAAATACATTAAATTAATAATTTAATAAAAATAATGAAATGATTTAATAATCTCATTTTTTTATAATTTACCTATCTAGTTCTTTTAAGATTTTCTATACATAACATATATACTATTTTTTTAACACTTTAACAGGCAAAATATGACTGATTATATAGGTTCTAGATATTTTTAGATAATTTTGCCAAAATAATAAAAAAATAAGCTTGCACAGACGAATACAATCTGCGTTAGTTTTTTGACACCTGAAAATTTGCTGTTTTTTGGCAAAATTAGGTATTTTTATTGTAGAAGCGTCAAAATCGAGTGAAAAAAGGTGGGGCTATTATATGTTATTAAGCAATATTTCATCTATAAAATAAATGTTAAATATTAAAAAAAGGTTGTCTGGTTTACCAGAAAGTCGATTTTGAAAACATACAAAATTTTCACTTTTTTCGGTTTTAAGGTTCACTTTCTCATTGTAAATTTAATAATGGTAGTAATTAATTAAATCAAACTATTATGGTCTAACATAATTGCCCATATGTCCTGCTTTTTGAATACTGTCTAATTTAGCACATTGGCATATTCTAATATAGTGCAAAGGGCATAAATGTGTCCCAAAATTAGTGCAAAAAATTAATTTTTTTAAATTTTGTAAAAAGTCATGCCGGTCCCAAACTTTTTAAATCATATATTTATTAACATTATTAAGGGCCGTATCTCATAATCTGGAAATTTTTTTTGACCGGAAGTGATTTTTGACGAAGATAGGGGCAAAAGAAAAAAAAATTGCAAGGTGAATTTTCACATTTGATGCAATTTTGCGAGGTTATAAGTCAAAAAGTATTATAGCTAGAGACTTAATTTTTTTTTATTTTGAAGAGGACAATAAGGGCTATCTTGCATGTGTTTATTATTTTAAAATTATTTTTTTGAAATTTTACAATTTTGTAAAGAACATTCAATTTGATATAACTAAAAAAACGTATTTTTGAATTTCTTAAAAAATTGCTAAAATACAGTCCTTAGTATTCATTATTAATATGTGAACTCAAAAGTATGGGACCGATTAGACTTTTTAAAAAATTCAAAAAAAAAATTTTTTTTTTGATTTTTAGACAAAAATTTGCTCCCTGTAATATATTAAAATATTTAAAAGTGCCAAATTTGTTTATATATAACAAGTTAGACATAGGGGCAAATATGTTAGGCTATAACAGTTTTATTAATTTGATTCAAACTATTGTCAATTTTGGAAAGAAAAGGATAACTTTAGAACAAAAAAATTGGTAATTTTCAGTATTTTACTCCTATCTTCTAAGCCGACTTTCTGGGTCACTACCAAACTAATTTGAAAATTTAAAACTGCATTTTATACATAAAACATCACTATATAACATATATTTCCCCCAACATTTTTTAACGTACCCATAGCTATTTATGAAATAAAAACCAAAGTTTGCCAGGTTTTTTGAAATTTTAAGGTGTAAAAAATAAAAACTTACAATTTTTATGCTAATATATGTTAACTTTTACTAGTAATTTTTAGTTTGATGAACAACATTAGAATATGTACATAATTCTCAATATTTATCCTCGGCAAAATTAAAAAATTTGTTTAATTTATTGGATAAAAAAATTTTAAGAGGATTTTAGAAAAAATAATAAGGTTAAAAAATTTGTAAAAATTAATTTTTTCTATTAATTAATAGTTTTTAAATAAAACAGCCTCAACAACGTTAAATCTGACAAAAATAAGTAAAATAGAATATATTTGGCCTATTTAGAATATTATGATTTAACAGATTTTCTTTTTTTATGATTATCAACAAACTTAAAATAAACGTAAAAGGTCAATTATTTTATGAAACATAGTGATATGGTTTTTTGATATTATAACTGCATAAAAGAAGTCAATTTTAGGGTTAAACAACCTTAAATGATTATAACGGGCAGAATTAGCTTCATTGATGAATTTTAAGACTAAATATTAGACCCAATTTAATATAAACAAAATATAGACATTCAGCAGTCTTTTTTACTAATTTTTACAAATGCCAAATATGTTTTTGAAAGGCTATTTAGAGCAAGGAACACCATATATATCTAACTGACCTTAATAAAGTTTAAAAACCAATTTAAGTTCCAATTACATTTTAGTTATACAATATAGACGCACTAAACCTATTACAGAAAGAGGAAATAGATTCTATGGGCATATAGATTTGGGCATTGACCTAAAGTTTTTTATAACTAAATGTGTTCCTTACGAGTTTTAACACAAAAATGTGTTTTAATAAATACATTAAATTAATAATTTAATAAAAATAATGAAATGATTTAATAATCTCATTTTTTTATAATTTACCTATCTAGTTCTTTTAAGATTTTCTATACATAACATATATACTATTTTTTTAACACTTTAACAGGCAAAATATGACTGATTATATAGGTTCTAGATATTTTTAGATAATTTTGCCAAAATAATAAAAAAATAAGCTTGCACAGACGAATACAATCTGCGTTAGTTTTTTGACACCTGAAAATTTGCTGTTTTTTGGCAAAATTAGGTATTTTTATTGTAGAAGCGTCAAAATCGAGTGAAAAAAGGTGGGGCTATTATATGTTATTAAGCAATATTTCATCTATAAAATAAATGTTAAATATTAAAAAAAGGTTGTCTGGTTTACCAGAAAGTCGATTTTGAAAACATACAAAATTTTCACTTTTTTCGGTTTTAAGGTTCACTTTCTCATTGTAAATTTAATAATGGTAGTAATTAATTAAATCAAACTATTATGGTCTAACATAATTGCCCATATGTCCTGCTTTTTGAATACTGTCTAATTTAGCACATTGGCATATTCTAATATAGTGCAAAGGGCATAAATGTGTCCCAAAATTAGTGCAAAAAATTAATTTTTTTAAATTTTGTAAAAAGTCATGCCGGTCCCAAACTTTTTAAATCATATATTTATTAACATTATTAAGGGCCACATTATCTAAATTTTTCAGAAAATTCAAAGATACGTTTTTTGAGCTATTTGTGTCTAAACTTGACTTTAATTTTTTGGTAACCTAAAAAAAATTTTTTAAATTATTTTTGCATCTAAGGTAGCCCTTATTACGATCTTCAAAATAAAAAATAATTATGACTCTAGCTACGATACTTTTGGTGTTAAATGGGGTGCCAAAGTTGTCCTAACAAAATGTTTTTGTAAGACAAATATGAAAAATATTTTTGCTCATATCTCGCTCAAAAATCACTTCAGGTCAAAAAAAAATTAGGTTTTTATCAAAACAGGACCCTACCATTGTACGTAAATTTCAGCCAAAACTGAGACTTCAAGGGAAAAAGTTTGTCGATTTGAGGTGGAATTGACCATATGTGATAAGGCCATCATGGGGATGTATTTATATAATCAACTTTTTTTTCTACCATTGATATTTGTCGACTTGTGTAATAACATCCTAATTTTGTTAATTTTTCTATAGGTTAAAAATAAGATATAAGTTATATTATTTTTTTTATTTCTTGTACTATATTTAATTTTATTTAATATATTGTAAACGTAAATTTGAACAATAGAATGATACTCCTAATACAAACCATGCCCCTACAGGGATAGTTGAGGATGCCTCACAACTTCACGCAAGAATAAAGGAAAAATTAAGACATGATGTGAGTCTACAACTGTTAATTTATACGAAATTAGTTATCTATATCAAATTGTTTATATTTGTATATTTAAATAGTCTATGCAATCTATTTTAAATTATTTGTAATTTTATTTTTTAAACGGATTAGTTATCTGGTTTTGTCGTTCAATGTCTTACGCCTTACATGAAAAAGACAGCCGAGGTCGGTCGAATTACAAACACGGAAGATTTCAAATACTTGGCGAGAAAAGTAAGATTTTTTTTGCAAAGCTACAAAATTTATTTTGTATAGTTATTGGCATTTAAGCTTTCTTCAAAAAACCTTCCATCATTTAAATTACTAAAATATTTGTATTTTTATTGCATTCTTCATTTTTTATACCTATACCAGTTAACGCATACTATTCTCGCCAAAGAGGTTGAAAGACACGTCAATGACCCACAAAACATACGATTTTCGTCGAAGGTTAAAACCAAATCTGAGGTGTTTATCGAAACTTATATGGAAAAGTTAGGGCCTGTGTATGTTCGTAAACCCGAAAAATAAATGCATTCAACCTTAAAAAGGCCCCCATTTTCACAAATAGAGTTTCTTTTATATGGTGGTTTTCAACATCAGTATCGACCCTAATTTTATATTTTTGTTTTGATGTTATTATTATTACTGTTTTGCTAAATTACTGTATTTTTACATATATTTCCCCTTAGTTTTTCTATCATTTAAATGACCTATCTCGTTTATTTTTGATACCGTGATTAGTGTTTGATTATTACAATAAACATAATTTATACTATTTAGATTTTGTGGTTAGAATATAAATTTTTTTGATAATTTTGACTTTAACTTTTAATATTTGACTAACTTTATAGACCTGACCTGCCATCTTTGTTATCATCGAATTCGTTTATCGTTTTTTAATCAAACTTAGTAACCATAAATATTTATAAATATTGATAAAAATAATAAAATAACAAAAGAGATTTAAAAACAAAAAAAATGTTGAAAGAAATTATTACAAATATAAAACGGATTAACTATTACATTAAAATTTTAAATATTATATAAAATATTGCGTCCTATTGATGTTGGGGTGCAAAATATTCTGCATATCCTAAATGATGATTTAAAGAGCACTTAAAAATTTTATTTCTCACTAGTTGTAAAAAAATAGAAGTTTTTTTTCTGAGTATCCTGGGTGTCGCAAGATTATTCAATTTATAGCCATTTTTCGATTGTCATCTTAAAAATCAGCCGGGCTCGTAAGCAATTCCCAAACAAATTTATTTGAAATAAGACATGTAGTATATTTGGCTGCATTTAATAAACTTCGCTAAGCTTTCAATGATTTTTGTGGACATGTGTTATCTTATTAACCTATTAGTGCATTATATAGTAATTATCTGAGAAATGAGTATTACGAAGAAATTTTATTTAATTCTGCTTTATAAAATCATTAAAAATTTGCCACATAATAATTAATTTCAATAATAATATAAAAAAATATATATATAAAGTACGCATAAAATTTTTAACGAGATAATTAAATACAACTTTTTGTGTCAGAAATTGAGATTACATAAGTCATTAAAAATATAATTAATTGTGAGCAAAAACAATCTATACTAAGAATCAGTTGCGTTGAAAAATTAAGTAGCTTAGTAAGCCTCAGTGATATTTATATATTTATTAAGGGGCATATGTATATGAATGGTATTTTTCTTACACGAAAATTTAATAGGCCGCTCTAATGGGGTATTTAGGCTCGGCTGGTATATAATTTTTTGGATAGCGGATATTTTCGGTCGAGTTTTGTACGAATGTTCTTCGGTCCGCCGACGGGTATTCAATTCCGTTTCGGGTAAATGAGTTTTTTCGGTTAAACGAACGTCTACCGACTTCGTCTACGTTGTATCTACCGCCATTATGATCAGCTGGATACGTGAATTTTTCCACGTAATTTTCGGCCGAACTTCTGTTCCTAAAGGGGTCACTTTCGACAAAACCTTGCGGCGGAGGCCCTTGAGGCTGCTGTACAGGGATCATTCTTTCGTCCCTCCCGCGATTAATACTCCCACCAGTTGTATTGAAGTCTCGTAGGAACCGGTCTTCCGAAACGTTTTGACCGTAACTATTACTCCTTCGAGTCGGCGTTGGTTCCATGGGTCGGTTATATTTGAATTGATCGCGCGTCACTTTCTCCATACTCAAGCGATTGTGTCGCTGCGGGGCTGGCCGTCTAAAAGAGGCACTCTCGTCTGCCGTTATGCTTTGCCGTTCGCTCAGATCGTCCCAGGCTTTTTGATAATTGTCGATACGTCTCGTAGGCTGGTACGGCTGCCCAAGCGGAGGTGGTGGAGGTATTTGACCATAGCGCTTGTATTGCATTAGGTCGTCACCGTACGGGTACCTTATCCTATCTTCGTGATACTGTTGTGACTTGGAGGAACTTCGAAATCGATTGGGCACGTAGTTTACCTCTTCGACAATGTCCTTTGAACCGACCGGTCGAACGAAAGATGAGCTGGGCGGTAAGGAATTCGCAATTCCCGAATCGGCGTCAAACGTTTGATCGTATTTCGGACCCGACGAGATTATTTGTTGCCTCGGTGATGTCACATACCTTAGCTGTTGACCTTCTTCCCACCCAGCAACTGGGACTTCGTTGTTATTCCTTAGCGTTTCTTTAACGTATTCCTTTTCGACTATGTTTCTCCCGGTATCTTGACCAGCAGGCCCTGTCACCGTGCTTTCTGTATACCTGCTAGTAACAACGGGCGGATCATATATATTTTCCGTTATGACTTTCTCCACGCCAGACTCTGAAGATTTTATCGTCACCTTTTTCAGTTTATGCGTGTGCGTCTTTTTGTAAAATTCGACTATTTCTGGCTCTTCGGCCTCTGAAACAGCTGCTGCTCCAGATCGAGTTGTTTCAGTTGCAAACCGAGATTGAGAAAGTGATCGATCCCTACGTTCGGTTAATGCACTTTCACCCCTCTCACGGTCGGTTCTCCGTTGTTCCTCAACCGTTTCGTAATAATCCAAACCTCCGGGATTTGGAACTTGTCCTGGTTGAGCGGCAGGGGATTTGACGTAATAGGTGTCGGACCGGTCTCTCGAGGCGTCATCTTGAACCATGTGTTGGTGTCGTCTTCGACGTTGACGCTCTTCGTACGACCTCGGGCCATCTATTGCCGGGACGGGCCGGTCAAATGGTTCTCTGGGGCCATCTTCATAATAATATCGGTCCCTTCGTGGCTTCTCGTAAATGGGTGTAGGAGTTTGACGGTGAAATTCATCTTCCGGGGGAGCATCGGTTTCTTCCAATCTAACCTTTTTAATTTTACGCGTTCGTAGGACTTTCTTTTGCGTCCGAGGTTTTTCAATGATCGTCACCGCAGGTTTTTCTTCACTCTTAACGTATTCTATACGTTCATGTACGACCGGCTCGGGGACGTGTGTCTTGACTTCGTAATCGGGTATAGTCGTGGTCGTACAAATCATAGGGGGCTGGGCCGGTACCTCGACTTGCCTGTCAATCTTTTCGCTCAAATCTTTTATACTTAGTGCAATGTCCCCCAGCGATTTCGAGAGCTCATGGTATTTTTCATCCGTTTGTTCAATAATTACTGGTGGAGGTGGTGGTTCTGGGGCCAATGAAGGCGTCGAAACGCTGAGCGGAGGCGGGTAAGGAATGTATGTTTGAGTTGTTGCGTTATCGGTCTCAAGCGGTTCTCGTTCGGTGATCCTTTCCTTACGCGTAAGTTTCTCGAATACGACGCGGTACGAAGGCGCAATATCGTATTGAACAGCCGTGCTTCGAGTCGTTGTTGGCACAATCTCCTGGTGATGATGAGTTGATCGAGACTTGTCAGACGTCGATAGGAATAGGTCATCCTCAATCATTTTATACCGTTTCATGCTCTCTTCCCTAACGTGTGCCCCCTCAGCACTTTCTTTCGAATCGCATATGGTACGCGTGGTTGACGTTCCCTGACTGGTAAAGTCATTCGTTAAGGACCGACCTTCTTTACCGAAATATTTTATACGCTTTTCTTTTTCCTTCTCCTTATTCAGGTACTCCTCAAAGGAGTTGAGCGTTGAAGCAGCCATCGAGGGTGGCCCCTTGTAAATGAGGTCTTCGTCCTCAACCTTTCTTCGGTAGTATTTGTCGGTAAATTTAGAATCCTGAACGATTTGGGAGGAGGACGGGGGTACGTATTGCTGAGTGATGGTTCGTTGTTGGGTATACGGCCGGATCCCACTTTCTGATACGTATTCGTCACAAAAGCTTTGCTCCAGGATATTTTCACGCGTTATTTGACTGCTGGATTCATCGGTACGCTCGTTGGTCGTTCCGCCAAACATTTCGCTACGGAAGGCGTCACCCAAATTCCGTGGGAATATGGAAGAAGCAGCTCCGGAGGATCCGGGCTTGACACGAATCTCTTCCTCCCGGATCATAGTTTTGGCGCAATCGTCACCGTAAAGGGTTGATAAAATTTTACCTTTGCTATCGGGTGGCAAAGCCCGAGGTAGCTCGGTTAGGGGCCCACGATGTTGGAATTTTAGGTTTTCTTCCTTAATAGTGTGATCTTTATTTAGAGCAGACCAGGTTTCTCGCGAAACTAGGCCCCGTTTATCTCCTGTTTCGCGTTCCATTTTGGCATGCGATTCTGTATACCCGCTCCCTCCTGCTCCTATCATCCCACTCTCGTGACTCGGACTTCGCCGTTGTCGAACCACGTAATCTCCCGAATCTTTGAATCCGGATGTCAAGGTCGAGCCATCTCTTGTCGTCGTTCCGGAAGTACCTCCTCCATCCGTTAGGGCAGCGCCGCCCCCTCCGCCCCATTTATAGTTTGTTTGGAATAGGACGCCTTCTTTGTAATCGTACATCGGGGAGAGTTCCTGGAGCTTACGAATTCCACGGGCCTCATCGTCAGGCGGAGAAAACCGTACTAAAGTCGTGGCTCCCGCGCCGCCTTGTTGTTCGCCGGTTGAATCACTACTACTAAACTTGGCGGATGAGGTAGATGCGCCCGATTTGGTCTTATTGCTGCTAAACCAATGGTGATTGTCCACGAGGGAATTTGGCGGCGATCTCGAATTTAAGGGAACAGCTCCACCCTGAGGAAGTGGATAAAAGTTTTGGGCTGGTGGTGGATTTGTTTGAAAATTCACGGCCATCCCGTTTAATGAATGAATGATTAAATTTTACAGAATAGCAAATGGGGATCAAAATAAAATTTCTTTTTTTTTTAAGAATTTATTTAATTAAATACAATTCTATTTTTCAAGTATGACCTTAAACCAACGAAATATGTTTTGGTCAATTAGTTTGAAGGACAAACCAATCGATATTTATTAAGGTGCTTAAATTTTTTTTTCTATCTTATAAATCTCTTTTACGAAATAATTTTGGACGTTTGATACGTTCATAAAACACGGCCATAAAAAAAATTAAAGGAGACGGTGAAAAAATAATATGTTTATATAAAATAATTTTCAATTCCGACAAAAAATAATGACATTAGGGGATAGATAAAAAAAGAAGCTTAGGTATAAACAAAAAAAATGCGACAAATATACGGACGAAAATATTGTTGCTGAATATATAAAGGTAAAAATAAAATTCTTTACGCTATATACAAAATATAAAGGTGTGCTCCTTACGCAGCTTATATAGTAGATTCATATAATCTTGAAAAAAAAAAAATAAAGACTAGGGTTGGATGATAATATAAATAAAAATATTATGGAAATCTTCTTATGCTTTAACGTAACTATAATATGGCAAACCCCGCTTATTACCGCGTCCAAACTCGTTTTCCGTTTGCAAATATATTTCACATATAAATATGCCCCGAAAACTGTACTTATTTTCATTGCAACTAAACCTGCCCATTAAATAGATTTGAAAGGCAATTTTGGCCAAATTTATAATTTTTTTGTAAAAAAAATAGCTTTTCAAACGTCTTGTTTGCAGTATTATGCCGCACCTTCTACACAGGTATATAAAGGTGCTTTGTGAGATGAATGGATTATGCTAATGTTATTAATTCCTCTTCTTATGCACATATGTCGTTAGTTTTATAGTAAATGATGACAAAAATACGTTAGCAGTGCGTGATAAGATTAAAAAAAAGGATCTTGAAAAATTTAAGTTATTATGATGTTTACTTTTGTTATTATTTTTATTAAAAAAGCTAAGCCGCTTTAAATACAGAAAAGTCTTCCCGCCCTTTTCTCACCTTTTGAGAAAACGATTTGTTACATTCACTTAAATGTACCGCTATTATCGTGCCAAAAAATGAAAAGTTTTTGGATTTTTATCAAATTTTTACCTTTTTTTTGTAAAAGTAAAATTTCCAAAAAAACTTACAGGATTAAAAAGGTAGATTAATACGGGATAAGTGAAAACACTTTATAACTCTAGAAAAATTATTATTTGTTAATTACACGTTATGACTTTCATATGCTATAAAATTTTTATCCTTTATATAATTATTTCCTAAAAAGAACTATAGTTTGCTAAAAGCTAAGGATATACAAAGGTGTACGGAAATATTTGTACAAATTTTTGTAATTAACGGTTAGGGTGGGTTGGAAAATCTTACAACTTTCGTTAATTCTAACGATTCGAGTCAACACTAAAAAAACCAAGAATCATGGCATCCAGGTGTGCCTATTTGAGTTGGGTGACGAATCCTGCAAAATATTGTCATGCAATTAAAAATTGCCCGAGGATTATTTCCAAAATTACTTTAGCATTTATATATTCCCACACCCCGTGTTTTTTTTTAATATTCAGTCTATCATAATAATTTTAATAGTAATGATCTTTTTAATTAGAAGAACAATTAAAATTTGGTGTTTTATAATGTGCCATTAAATATATACCAAATTATAAATTTTGTCATATGTTAAAGGGCTTAACGATTTTACCTGTTATAATTTTTAATCACTTACTTCCAAGCTTTAGTTCAGCGCGAAATGCCACATAAATCAAATTAAGTTTATAAAATCCTTGGAGAATCGCTAATAGAGCTTACACGAATCTAATTTGATTTGATCTTATTTTAACCGAGATTTATTGGCAGTTTTTGGTTCCTAGGCCATGCCCCCACTTATAAGGTTATTTAGCAGCAAAAATCTAAAGGTCTAGGTAAACCCACAAAACATATTTTTCTTTAGTTGGCTTAGCTGTCAGGGCGTTACCTCTTTTAATTCTAACGGGTGGCCCCAGGGTTAAGTGTTATTTGACTTAAGCTAGTAACCTTAGTTATAAGGTCTGAGAAAAATGGAAGGCTTTGGGATTGGCGGTAGCCTATCGAACTACTGACGAGGTTCAAGTGTTGTATAAAACTCAACACTAGCTTGCAAGCGATCATGGATGGTTGTTTGACAGCTTATATATGGATTTATATGACTTAGATTTTATTTACCAAAAAAAACTAGCCAGCTATCGCGAGGTTTTGAACACCAGACCTTCTGTATGAAAACGTAGATCTCAGTGTATCTGAAATTAAGTTTGAGAAATATTTAGGAAACAAAATATGTCCAGAGCAGATAAAGCACCTTTAAGGATCCTAACTAAATTTGGATTGTCGCAAAATATAAAATATCAATGGTATTATTCACTTTTGGGTTTATGTAACCCCAATTTGCCTCCAGTGTGTTGTATTCAAAAGTTTTCACTTGTTCGAAATTTAGATTACACCAAAAAAATGTTGAAATCTTTCGGCACGCATTCAACTTTAATTTTATAAAAAAAAAAGTTATGTGAGATTTATCCGGCGTTTTATTGGTTGGCAAAGGTAGTGAAAACAATTTTTAGATCGGTCAATGATGATAAGATTGTTTTTCACTGAAACCATATTATTTTTACCTGGAATTCATCTTCATGCCTCCTATTGTATTAATGTTTTTGCTTTGTTTGGATTTTATTTTATTTTAAGGCGTTATGATTTTTAGTATAAAACTTTTATGGGTCATTAGAGAAACAATTCAACATTGTTAGAGATATCATATTTCCCGATCGGTAACTTCAAAGAAAATTTAAACAATAGTTTTTTAAATTTATTAAAATAAAAATGATTTTAACTAGCACCATATATTTTGAGTATTTTAGCTATAATTTAAAGTGATAAGATTATAGAAAAAAAAGTTCCGGATTTGAATATAAAGTTAATAATGTGATCAATTTCGAAAAATTACCATAATGCCTGAAGAGTTAAGGATCCATACTTATAATCCTTTTATTGGTCCTAATAAACGAAGGTTTTTATGGTCCATTGCAACGCTATTCAATATTTGGCCCAATTAACCTCAACACGCTACTATTACAATTTCGAATTAAAACTAAATTAACTTAGTGTAACACATTTAGAGATGTAGGTTTTTTTTGCCCCAATTTTCACAATTTTAGGAAAAAATTTTTTGATTGTATTTGTAGCTAGTTTTCATATATAATCCGATTTTGTGTTTATTTATTTAAAAGGTGGAAATGACAAGGTCCTATTTTGTCACCTTTTTCCATTTATTATTTTAAACTCTTTTTTTCTCTTGTAAACTATTTGTAGAGTTTTTCTTTTCAAATAAATAATATTGAAAAATTTTTCAATATTTCAAAACCATGTACCATTTGGCTAATATATTTAAAGAATGGATGATATACATAATATAAGGAGATAAAAAAAAATTGTCATTTTTTTGCATTTTAAGGTCATATGAATTATTTATTGCATTTATTTAGCTCCTTACATTGTATCATATATTATAATATTGGTTTGTTAATTTTTTGTTAAACAAGTAATAGTAGGTATTTATATATGTAATGAATACTAGCACAATGTAATCAAATGAACAAATTATATTAAGTTCTACATATTATTATTAAGGGAGCGTTCAGAGTTCATTCATTTTTTTTCAAAATTTTTAAATATTCTAAATTTTTTGAAAATTTAGTTAACATAAAAAAATTAGCAATTGTTTTTTACAATATTTTTTTTTTGAAAATTTTATTTACTTTATATCTTAATCCATATAAACATGGCTAAGACTTATTTCAAAATCAGTCCTTTAACGATTCTAATGCTTATAAATTTTTTAATCGAACCAGTTTTTTAATAAATTATTTTCAAAAAAGAATAAACTCTGAACGCGCCTAAAATATTTGTTAATAAACGTTCTATCTTATTTACTGCATTTCGTCTAGCAATGATGCTGTCCCTTATAAATCATTGCGGTTAGGGTATACATAAATTTTGTCATTACTCTAGAATCCCAAATGGCGCCTTGATTGGTTATGTGATTGATCCAAAAATTAAACAATGCAAAATGTTTAACCCTTATTATAACTTTACTTGCAAAATAGTCTTTTAATGCCTACTTATTAATGCCTTTTTTATTAATGCCTCTCTTAGTCAACAAATTTCAATGGCACAACCGTGAATTTTATGAAAACATAAATAAATACATCACCATGATGACCTTATCTCATATAAATATTTCGTTTTTCTTAGTTTCTTCCGGCCTTGGCTCCTTACATCCGTCTTTAACGAAAAATGGCCTCTTTTGACCAAATTGACAGATCTAAATATACCCTAAAAAGAAGAAATTTAAAAATCTTTTTTGCATACAAAAATCCCTTATAACTTATATTTTTAATCACAAATAATGAAAAATAAATTTTATTAATATATCAAGCTGTTACATCGGCAATTGGATAATACAAAATATTTCGCGTCCAAACTTAAATACACAATATATTATCATTTTTAATGAAAATATTATTTATTGTTTGAATTTAACAGCTTAACTATTGTGAATATGCAAAAATATTTCAATTTATTTTTGTTTTTGAATCTTTTTTGGTTTTTTGACCTTTTTTTCTAAAATTTTCAATGTTTATAACTGACTAACTAAGTTTAATTGAAAAAAACGGAAAACGGATTTGATATTCCCTAGGATGTCAGGTTTGATCTCTGTAGTTAACTTATAACTCTCAAAAAATTGTTGACCTGTGATTATATTTCCCATCAGGTAACTTACTAACATCTTGCTCTGATTTCCCTTATCAATAAACTAAAATAACTGATTTACCATCAAGATGAAATTTTTACTGACACCAATATAAATAAATAAATATTTATTATTAGTAATTTAATTTTAGAAAAAATTGAGATTGTGTAATTTAAATCAAAGATTTAGTATAGTGATAAAATGAATTTAGTTGTAGGATTAAGTATTTAAATATAACACGTTCCCCATTTTTTTACGGTGGACCAGGTAGTTCATTATGAGAGATTCGCCCTATCGAAAGTAAGAGAAATCGTAGTTCTCGTTCCTAGATAATTTGTCTACTTACTGTTTTCAATTCGTTGGATTTTGACATCTCACTCATGTGTCGAATCTACATCTTTGTCTATGCCACCTTTGGCATATCAAACATCTCATACGAGGAGTGTTCGCTAGCTCATAGATAGCTTCTATTGTTTCAATTCTAATTCTTGCATTAGGCAAAACCAGCAAAGTTTGTCTTGTTGTTTGATTTATCGAATTCACGGTCCTGGTGATTATAGTCAACATTAAATTTGCAGTGAGGATATATGTCTAAACAGAAATGGTTATATATTCTATATATTAAATTATTCTATTTTTGATATACCCTATATGTGTCCTGCATGGATGGCAGCCCTCTGATTCCACTAAGACTATTTTTTAATTCACAATCAATTCTTTTATTATTACTAAAACCTACATTTCCTTTTGTTTCCAAGGGGAGGCTACCCAAACCGGTTTGTCTACATTATTTTTTAATTGCTTCTGCCCTTTTCTTCAGGGTTGTCATATTGTCAAACTGTAAATAAATTTTTTTTCCTAATAATGTTTGAGCTGGGGTCTGCTCCTGCCTTTTTTAAATGACTTATTAAATAGTTTTATTTCCCATGAGTTATTGTTTTTTTGCTAATGTCCATTTTTTGGCTATGGCAACATTGTGTTCTGCCATGCTGAAGCTTGGATGATAGGGCGTTGTAAAAATTTGTTAGATTCCCAGCTTGTATAAAAATTCCGCTAGTTCTTTAGATGTAAAAGCCGTTCCATTGTTTGTTACTAGCTTTTCTGTTATTCCAAAGCTGGTAAATGATTGTTTCAATACAGTCTGGCTTGTTTTATTTTGGCCAAAATTTTGACGAGTCCGAAACTTGCACTCTCCTTATTCGCAAACAGGAAGAAAAAAATAAAAAATGTGCGTAATAACTTGAATTTTGAAAATGCAGCTTTAATTTTTAATTTTGCTACGTTTAATAAAATTAAGGTAGAAAACATAATTAAATATAAAAAACGGATTGTGCTAATGGTTCGCCCATCTTTTCAAGTATACAGTCTACCTTTCTTTACACGATAAAATTTTTATTTGGTAAAAGTTATAAATTTACCTCAATAGCAATTGAAAAAGTTGCATAAAAATTTAAGTTCCCATTGTCTGGTATGGCTAATTCCTGAATGAGATTCCGCCATAATAACAAGTTGAGAGGTATTGGACTAAAACCATTTGTCTTAACATGTCGCCATTTAAGATTTTTTTTTCTTACAGGGTGAAGAAACGCGACATATTAAAATTTAAGTTATTATGCAGATTTTATATTTTGATAAATACCCTTTAAGTTTGGACAGTTTTTAACTGGTAAAAAGAGCAACCATTGAAGCTTAACCAACTCTGGAACAAATGAAAAACTAGAAAATATCATTAAAATCAAACACGTCCCTCTGGCATAATTTAGTAAAGTTAACTATTTTTAATATCATAACTGAATTTAGGACGTTCTTTTGATTTAAGGATATAACGATACTTAACATGTCATTGCTTGAAAACAGATATTTATTTGAAAAACTTGTCTTCGCTTAGTAAATATACTATTAATTAAATAGGGTCTCGTTTTCGAGTCAAGTCCGGGTTTGTATGATTGATCGTCTCAAAGTTGAAAATATCTCGGTGTAGACTTGGCTTATATACACTTATTCGATCATTAATCGATGTATTTTTCACCTGTTTGTCAGGTATGTTTTACTTACCCGATTTCAGTTAATTAAAAGAAACGCTATTTATTAAATATGCAAATTACGGCAACCGTGGGGAATAGTTGAGGGGGGGGGGAGGGGGGGTATGAAAAAATTGATCGTGTTCAAGGATTAATATATAAACACTATTTATAAACATTATTTATTAAAGCTATATGTAAATTTTTATCACATTTTAGCTTTTTTGACGTGTTTTATGAAATCAGATAGTCTATAGTTCCTGCAGATTTAACTCGCCCGAAAGAGGACCGGGCCAAAATTAAAAAATTTTTTTTTGCGGGCCGGTTTATTTTATCTCATTATTGCTTTGTTGCTTTAAGTTAGAGTTAGCAAAGTCTTATTATTACGTGCTAATGGATATATATTATCACAAGCGTGTATTTTATTATTATATTACAGAAGAAATTTACAGCGTGCAATATTTAAAAATTGTAATTTTGTTGTGCGGAGGTCGGGCGACCTCAAGTGCTCATAAACCTTGTTGTATATTACACTCAAGTTAATTGTGACTAGTAGGTGGATGGGTTACCAACGAATACCAAAGCTTCTTTTTCTGAGAGCCTAGGCCTGAAAACTTAAGGCTGGTAATACCGGCAAAAAACGTCTAGACCCGCCGGAGTTAAAAAAGGCAAAGCCTTGACGGGTAAGCAGCCATCTCCTATTGGGAAAAAAGTTGTAGAAGTTTCTTAAATTACAGTTTTTTTCGAGAGGGGAGGAGTAAAAATTAAAAACAACCTCTTGGGCAAGGCTTGAGCGAAAAATGTGTCAGACGCACCAGAGGGAATATCACGGCCCAATTTACACTCAATATTCTCTATCTTAATGGGCACTCTAATCGTATTAAAATAATTTTAATAACTGTATTATCTAGTCTTGTGATCCAGATGATAGAGAGCTCTGGCATGGCAGATCAAGGTCCTAGTAGAAAAAATGTTTATTGTTTTTCAAAACTTAATTTCTAATGAACATGAAGAACACGATCGTCGGAATTGTCATTTTAGCCGCGTTTAAACCCAAAACGCCGGATGCCATATCAAAAAAAATGGTTACAAAAAAATACTAATATAAGAGAGCATATAATTTCTAAAAAAAGGATGTTTAGTCATCTTTTTTGTGATACCTATATGATAATATACTTTAGTAAGCATTTTGGCTAAAACATGGGTTCTTCTACCATATCCCATATCGTAACCAAGCACGACATGCACAAAAAGATGTGTCAGAAAAGGTCCCTGATAATATACATTTACAAATCCTGTATATTTCAGGCTTGTATATATGGATGATGAAAATCTTTTTGAAAAAAAAAAGGAGAGATTATCTAAAATGTATTTTGTTACATAGAGCTCTTTATACAAAAGCTTGATAAAACAAAATAACCTTCGTAGGTACCTGCTAAGGTTTTTAAACAAGATCAATGCACTACTTATAAGTCAAAATCACAATAGTATCTATAGCTTGTTTAAGCTACATGTTTTTTATATTATTTATTACTATTATCATAAATATTAGTGGCTTAGGACAAATCTACTTTTCCGGCATCAGTCATGTTAAACAGTTTACTAATACCTGTCATACCTGTTCAATATGCTTGGAAGGAGATAGAAATTAGCTAATCCGCCCACTTTTACCTTGAAAACTTACCTTTTGAATAGGAGGCACCCTCAGTAAGTGGTTATAACATGAATTGAAAATAATATCAATGATGATGATCAATCTACACACACTTGACTGGCTAAATGAGATTAATTACCTTGTAATGCATTATCAAAATTAAAATAATTTAATTAGTTTTTAACGGACTCTTTAAAATGTTAAAATTATGGTTTTTATAAAAATTTAAAAGAAATAGAAATTATGGACCGTTAAGTAGCATATCGAATTAGTCTCTGCAACTTGCGTGTGTTGGTATTTCACCAAATATAGCAATCCTCAATTTGTGTGTTAGGGAGTGCTTAGGAAGAGCATTTTTCATAAAATAGTGATAGGTTGGTAGTTTATTGAAGAATACTTTAAGGCTAATATTTCTAAATGTAGTCGGCTTAGTGGCAAACATCCCTGCCCTACACTCAGGAGGTTTGGGTTCGATTCCGTGCATAGATGGCTTTTTTTTCGGGAAATAGCACATGTATTGCCAATTATTTTAGATTATATAATTTGGAAATTTTTATGTTCGTTTTTTCAGGTCTAGCTCTGTATTCAAATAATAAATTGAAAATTTATAAAAAAATGTTGAAAAAAACAAATGAAATTTAAACTGCAAAATATTGAAATTTTTTATCTATATAAATCAGCTAAGCTTATTTTCTAAATTAAAACTTAAAATAATATTATAATTCGGTAAAAAAGTATGTTTTTTATAAGTTAAAATGCAAAAATATTTTATTTAAATGTAGATGAAGCTCGAAACACCTTAAAATCTAATATTGTATTATTTTAATTGAAAAATTGAAGTTACAGTTGATTCGTAAAAGAAAATTTCAATTTTTTTCTTGAGAATTCTTGATGTAACAATAACTTTTAATTCCGCCAAATGCCATATTTTGATAGCTGCCCAGTCTTAGAGATGTTGAAAATCGGAGTATTAAGGATAAGGGATCTTGTAGATTATTTCGGTGCATTCATCTATTTCGCCGAACATTTATAATTTTGTAGACCTGTGTTGTAATGATATATTCAAGTTAATTGCAGTATTCTCGAGGATTAAATCTTGTTTCTAAGAGTATATCCTAAATTTTACAAAACTTTTTAAAACCTCCATGCTGATATTATAAATTAAGTTATAGTTAGTAAAATTTGTCCGGGTAACACATATTAATAAAAAAACAAAATTTCTCCCAAAGTTTTTTGTAGTACCCTTGTTAAAAATTACTAATACTAATATAATTTTAAATACTAATTTTAACAGCCGACAAGTGCATCGACTGCAAATAAGCGACTGACAATCTTCTACATTGGCTATCGTGCCCCTCACGTGGGACCTCCATAAATCCCTGGATCTATGGACAAACCCAATCTTAGCCACCTCCAAACTCGCTCACACCTCAGAGCCTCCCTCATCCCTTTTCAAGCGCATGGGTTAAAAACAACAACAGCCATTAAACTTGAAATCAATTCAGAAAAATTAGAGATAAATTGAAATTTGCAAATAAATGATTTAACAAGTTTTGAACTAATTATTATTACGATATTCTTATTAGTTAGGGTATATATTATTAATTAAAGGTCTACACGTCTAAAAACGAAAAATGCATTCATTTATTACAAATACAATACATTACTTTAATAATGGGAGTCAATGAACATAGTAAATTTAATCTGTGAAAAATGATACGTGTTTTACTAGTTAGTTAAGTTATTTAAATAATTGCTTGTTTCTAAATAGAAAACACGTGTATTGATGACGAAATTTCTTTTATTAATCATGAACTGATAGATACAGATATTTTTTATAATATTTATAAAAACCTAAATTGTGACAAATTAATAAATAAATTTATAAGCAATTGTTTATTAACAATAAAATAATATTTTATATGCTAAAAATTAAAAAATTTTATAATAACTTATTATTTACTTTCAGCATTTGTCTTGAAAAGAGGGTAAAGATCAAAAAATGGCTGTCTAGTGATAAAATGTCAGCATTATAACCTACTAGAATTTTACTAGTTTGTCAATTATTTTTAAACTGCCCCCTCAACCCCCTTTCCACCCTTATAGAATTTCCCTCTCTCCACCTTTTGCAAAAACTCTGGTTACGGCTTGTTCACCATCAAATAATGGAATTTAGTAGGCATTCTCTACCGGTTCAGCATACCGTCCGCTAAAAAGTACGGCCCCAGTCCTATGTATAACGTAGTAATAAAAAGGCGTATTAATGACTATTTCGCTCTTGAAGCTAGGGCGAGCCCGAGAATCGTAATTATAAGGAACGGGGCCCTTATTTGATCCCACCAGACTTGTATTAAAACGAATCGTTTGTACCATGCGGTCCACATGTAAACTTTGGTTTTTCATTATGCGCGGTAGACCCGACCTAAAAGAGATAAATGTATAAGTCACATGTTGTCCCACGGCGTCATTGTCAATTTATTAGTTGGCGGACGCGTTCAGAGTTCATTCGTTTTTTTTAAATATTTTTAAATTTATTTTTAAAAAATGAATGAACTCTGAACGCGCCTAAAAATAACAGCAATTGAGAATTGGCAAAAAGTACCAATTGTTAAAAATATTTTTGCATTTTCCACCTCCTTCACTTTTATCATGCAACTGTAAATTTTTCCAATGTTGAACCCTGTTTATTTCAAATAAGAATTAATATGATTATATTAAAAATTTACTCAATTATGCATTTGAGCTCATCCTTCAAAGTTACCAGCACTTTAATTTTAGTCTCTTGCGCGATAATTGGCATCGTCAAGGTGTGATTTACCCAAGACGTCTTCATGACAGCCTTGATCATTTCGAAGGTCAGAGCAAAATCCTGCTCTAAGTCGTTTCTATTGCTTTGGGCAATCAAAAAATATAATCCATCGAATGAGCGGTACCATTTCACAATAATTCTGTGACCTTCAATTTCGATCAACTTAAGCCTGTCCCAGCCCGATAGCATCTGGACGTAAGCGTTCACCTTTACTCCATAAAAGGGCTCAACAAATGTTCTATAAATAGATTAACTAAATTTTATGGAAGTTAAAATATGCAAAATGATTTTAAATCCGTCCAAACAATTTTTGTTAGTTTGATACGTAAAAATGTAAACTTAAATTCTAGCTGTAAAACTTATATAGAAATCAAGTAAAGCCACATTAATAAATAGGATAAATCTCGTGGTAATTTTATTTTACAAAAATGGATTTTATATCTTACTTTTAAAAAATATTGAATGACTGTTTAATGCTGTATAAATGAATGTAGCACAGAAACTAAAAAAGATAAATAGAGCTTTTTGCAATAGTGCAATTTTTGGAAAGAATAAATAATATAAAACAACTTTTAGCCATTTTAAAAGCCCCTTTGTAATTTGATTTTGATCTATCTCTCTTTTTCTTTTTTTGTTTGTTTATTCGGCTAAAGGGATAGAAAGATAAGTCAGAAGCGAAGACAAATCCCGGAGATGGGTAAAAATAATTATAAATTTTTTTATATGTCATATTCAAAATAAATTTTGCCATCAATAAAAAAGGGCTCATAATTCCATATTTTATCCAAAATTTTGGAGGGCAATTATTGCCAAAAAATTAAAAATCTTTTTGAGACATATTATTTCAAAATCATTTTATCTAAGCAAAATACAGACAAAGAATATACGTTGTTATAAACTGTTAAGTTTATTAAGCTCTACTAAGGTCGTGGTTTATTTTAGTGTTTTTACCCAACCCTTTCACACAACTAAATTTATAATAGAACAGTAACAAACTCTGTAAAAAGAATCGTCCAACTGGCGTTGAAGTAAATCGCGTTTGTTAGGACCAGACTGGTTGTCGCACGTATGGAATTAGGTCCAATCACTGGGGTAGTCATGTTTCTAGTGACTTGGGCAACATTGTTATTAATGCCTGTAACAATGCCCGATGCATTTTTCTTAAAATCAACGCGATAAACTCTGCCACCGTAATAATTTCCTAAACGCCTTGGGTAAAATCTTCGTAGTTTTAAATGTTTCGTTACATACACTTGGAGATCAAGGTACACGCCCAAGAATAATTTATCAGGTCTGTCGTTTGCGTTCAAGATTGAGATGACTCGTGATAATCGGAGACCTTTATCGTTGTTATAAGTACTCAGGCCAGGTATGTTGGATTTACATTCAGGCGTTTTATTATGTAATTGGATTAGATCCTGTAAATGGCTGAGTCCAATATCCAGGATTATCGGAGATGAAACATAGTTGGGAGCTTGCAATCCTAATTTGTGACCTATCAGCTGGGATATATTCAATTGCGATTCGTAATTTAGGCTATCGCCTAAACACAACAATGTCGAACAGAATGTAAGAAATGGGACGTAGCTAATCATGGGCATGTTTGTGTCAGGATTAAAATTAATGCTTTAAAAAAACTTTGATTTCGGAAATGGCATTCACTGTTGATCCATGTTAATAAAAATTTAACCACCCTCAACGAGACTCAAAAATATTTACATTGGAAATATTAATGTAGAGATTTCATTTTCAAATCTTACTTTCACCCACATGCTTAAGCAGCAACCAAAATATTTACCAAATCGAATTCCTCAAACATTTTTTTATGTCGTCTGTTTACGTAATGGCCGGTCTAAAAAACACAGTTAAGGGCAAGTTTGTACACAGAAATCCTTTCAGTGGGACAAATCAGTCAGAAGGAACGAAAATTAGGCTACATATTTAATGAAATATTGGATTACTTAATCAGGTTTTCGTATGTCGGTAAAAAATATATTTCATAACAAAGTTTAACAAATATCAATGTCGGAAAAAATAAGCTTATAAAAACACATGATGGCCTTATCTCATATACATTTTCCATTTTTCGTAGTTTCTTCCTTCGGCTCCTCAGATCCGTCCATATCAAAAATGGCCTTTTTTGACAAAATTGACAGATTTTGCCACCACAACCCTAAAAAATATTTAAGAACTTTTTTTATATAAAAATCTCTTGTTTATATTTATCATCTCAAATAATAAAAAATAAAATTTTTAATATATCAAGCTCCTACATCAGCATTGATAATACAGAATAATTCGCGTCCGAAAATACGATAAGATATGTATAAAAAAAACAATCAGTTTGAGGTTTCCCTCATACCTTTCCCCATGCGCCATAATCATTAAGGCTTTGACTTTTTTAACCCGAGCAAAGCAATTAATATTGCCGACGGGTTAAATAGTAAGAAATGTTCGCACGCCGGCCTAGGTTGACAAAATTAAATAAAAACGAAAAAAATTTTTTTTAAATACTTTAAACGGTGCCTCAAACTGAAAACCTTACTCGGTGAATGGAGTACCCCAGCTAGCATTGAAGTAAATCGCATTTGTTACGACCAGTTCTGCCATGGCATTTAAGGAATCAGGTTCTAGGCGAATTAGGTGAGTAAATTGCGCAATATTGTCATTGATACCGGTAACAGCCGATGCGTTTTTCTCGAAGTTGATTTGGTAAACTCTACCGCCTTAGTAATTCCCTAAACGCCTAGGGCAAAATTAAAATGACCGAAATTGCAAATCTTTTGGTACGTAGAATCGGTGATCTAGTTATATGCCAGATCTGTTATTTAAGTTAAAGATTGAGATAACTCGTGATATTCGGATACCTTCGTCGTTATGGTAGCTACTTAGACCAGGAACGTTGGATTGGGCGTGTGATCTTGCAAATGGGTTGTATCAATGTCCAGGATAATCGGTGATGAAACGTAATTGGTGACCTAATTTGTGACTGATCAATTGTGACATGTTCAATTGCGTAAGGTAATTTAAGCCATCAGCACCATAAAACAACAAGGTCCAACAAAATATCAGAAGCGGTGTGCAGCATATAGGGTGCATGCTGGTATGCCAGAATATATGATGACAATTTAATTTGAACTTTAGGTTTAGTTTAATGGTCCCAACTCTTATACCATAATTACAAATTCTGGCTCTTATATTGGCTCAAAATATTGACATTCAAACAATAAATTAATCTTTTTGCTAAATCCTACGCTCGCCCACGCCTCTGCAACCACAAAAATATTTACCGTAAGGATTTACTCAAATAATATATTTATAACGATACATAACACAGGTCAACAAATTTTTGAGAGTTATGAGCTGACTACGGAGATCAAACCTGCCATCTTAGGGATTTTCAAATCCGTTTACCGTTTTTTAATCAAACTTAGTTAGTCAGCTATAAACATTGGAAATTTTAGAAAAAATGCCAAAAAAACAAAAGAGAGTCAAAATCAAAAATAAATTAAAATTATTTTTATGCATATTTACAACAGCTAAACTGTTTAATTCAAACTTCAAATAAAACTTTTATTAAAAATCGATAATTTATTGTGTCGTATTTAAGTTTGGACGCGAAATATTTCGTATTCTCTAAATGCTGAAGTAAGAGCTTGATGTACTAAAAAATTTTATTTCTCATTAATTGAGATGATAATTCAAAGTTACAAGAAATTTTTATATGTACAAAAGATTCTTATATTTTTTTGTTTTAGGGTATAATCTGTCAATTTGGTCAAAAAAGGTCATTTATTCGATATGGACGGATGTAAGGAGCCGAAGCCGGAAAAAACTAAGAAAAACGAAATTTATATATGAGATAAGACCATTATGGGGATAAATTCTTTTATGTTTTCATAAAATTCACGATTGTGTCATTAAAATTTGTTGACCTGTGTAATTAAGTGATATTATTGCTGATAGATAGCTAACTAAAACTTTAGGATTCGACCAAGTTTAATCGAAAACATTTTACTTCTAGACTTTATATCTGATCCCTTAACTTATTAAAAAAGTGGAAATCACTCGTTTGAACTTTTCGCTGGCCTCAATGTTGAAACATTGAAAAGATCAAATTCGTGACCCGAAATCTCGCTAGGAGAGTCTGGCTTGGCAGGGCTAAAATTATAGGCCGGGCTGGGCTTGAATTAATAAATTGAGCGGGCCGAATTTTTCTATCTCACAATTGCCCTGTTATATTAGTAGCTACTATTTATAGAAATGGATTTATTATTCCATCATATAACTTCGACAGACTGTTTCCCATATTAGTTTTTAATTTATAAAGAAATGTATCATAAATATAGAATTTTGATTAGCATTTTTAATTTTTAATACTTATTCTTTGTTGTGTTAAACTTGGCCAAAAATAAAATCTTTTATTAGAATATATGTATTGGACCTCAAAATGTAGAATTAGGTCAATTTAAAATTATTTAACATTTAAGGATACCAATCGATAAAAACAACCAGGCCCGATTCTAGCTTTTCCACTTTGGGGGGGGGGGGGGGGGGGGGGCAAAAAAAAAACGGGGGGGGGCAGAAAATTTTTTTTTGCAAAAAATATACATGACAACAATTGAATCCATGTTCAAAATTTTTATTTTTAACAAATTAATAGTAATTTATTATATTAAAAATGATTGCGTTTACAAATTGGATATGTGAATTAAAATTAATTGTTCTCACTAAAATCAATTGCTTAAAAATATATGAGATTTGGAAATTTATTGTAAGTATAATATCATTTGGTATCAATGCGCATGAAAAATAAAAATGTGAAGATTGATTATCATGAAAACAAATTGTATAAGTATGCTAATTTGAAAGAATATATATGAAAAAACACTGGTTATATATGACTAATTAATATTAGGGTAAAAAATTAAATAAAACATGTACATAAACGTTAAATGCGCATAAAAAAAATTTGCAGCCATGTCTTAAACAGTAAGCAATAATTAGCTGATTACACAGGTTAACAAATATTTATGTCAGAAACGAGATTATTATGAGACCTTAAAAGAATGCATCCCCTTGATGGCCTAATCTCATATATGTTTTTCCTTTTTATAGTTTCTTCCGTCTTTGGCTCCTTAGATCCGTCTATAACGAAAAATGGCTTTTTTACCAAATTGACAGGTCTAAATATACCCTTTAAACAAAAAATTTAAAAATCTTTTTTGCATATTAAATTCTCTTGTAACTGATATTTTTATCACAAATAATGGAAAAAATGCATGAATATATCAAGTTCTTACATGGGCATTTAGATAATACAAAATTTTTCGCGTCCAAACTTAAATACAAAACGACATATTATAGGTTTTTAATGAAATTATTATTTGAATTTTAAATTAAACAGTTTAACTATTGTAAATATGCAAAAATAAAATTTCAATTTATTTTTGTTTTTGAATCTTTTTGCTTTTTTAACCTTTTTTTCTAAAATATTCAATGTTTATAACTCACTAACTAAGTTTGATTAGGAAAAACGAAAAACGGATTTGATATTCCCTAAGATGGCAGGTTTAATCTCTATAGTTAACTCATAACTCTCAAAAAATTGTTGACCTGTGTTATGAGCAGTGTATTGTATTAATATAACATTTTTATGCTAGAGTTGTTTTGATTAAATTATAAAATTCATCAAAATTCAACCCCCCAGTTAATAATTTTTCGTGTCCTAGAAGAACCAAATCACCTTTACGCAGGTCACTTGCCAGCCTACTAGAAGTTATTTTCCTTCTTAAAGAAGAAAATGTGGCCTCACAACTCGACGTTGAAGAGCCAATTATCAAACTTATAGAAAAAATGTTAAATAGATTAGGAAACGCATCTCTAATTATATAAAAATTTAACAAAATTATTAGTAATACATTTTTTGTAATTATCAAGTTTTCTTATTACAATTTATATGGTTAAGTCACTTTCTTTAGATAATAAATTTTTATCAATATTACTTATTTTTAAAAAGGCTCTAATTTATTTATATCTAAAAAAAGGATAATCAAATTTATAAAGGTAATCTAAGTTCTAAAAAATTAATTAAGAATTAATAATATTAAAATAAATATTTTTTATTTCATCATAAATATTTAAATTATTCTCAAGCTTATGAGTAGAAAATAAATAAAAATCAGAAAAATTTTTAGATTTAGTTTTTATTATCTATAAATAAATTATTTTCATTTAAGTATCATATATATCAAAACAGTTTTTATATAAATCTTCAAATGTATTTGTATTTCTTAATTGTTTAATTTCTAACAAACAATGGTGTAAATTAAAAGTTTAAGAAACATAAATCGTTTTGCATCATCATTAATTATTTTTAATAAATAGAATAATTTTCAAATGATAAATATAAAAAAATAAATTGCTGATTTTGTATAATAAAACGAGATTAAAATATTTAAAATTTATTAATTCATAAACTCGTTAATAAAAATTGTTACAAAATATTAAAAATAAATAATAAATAAAAATATTTCGGCAACAATTGGTTGCCTTCGTCAGTTTAAAAAATAAAAGTTACATATGCATTGCATACATACGTAAAAATGTACAATATTAATATTCTCTTAAAATTGAACTTTGTATAAAATATATAGAAAAACAAGGCTTCGGCCCTGTGACCTGAAGATATAAAAATTATTTTATTTTTAAAAAAAAATGGCGTTGTAGTGACCACACCACCGATGGGGCAACAGCCGGGGTATAGTCCCGCATTCACTAACTTCCTTGATAACAATATGTTGAAAAATTTTATGAAGGGAAGAAAAAATATCAAAATAATCTTTTCCTTCAATTAAAATTTCAAGACAATCTACAACAAGATGCAATCGGTCGTTAAAGCAGTGAATATACGGGATATGTTGTCCAGCTATTTTGCTTAGAAACACTTGAACATCACCTTTATCCCCGGGCATTACGTTCGCCCCATCGTAGCATTGTGCGATCAGGTTCTTTGGTTCTAGATTATATTCTAACAAAAGATTGTTGACAAGTGAGAAAATTTCTTAGGCATCAGATTTATGAATTGTTTTCACAAATAGAAAGCTTTATCAAATTTTTCTATATATCTTAAAACAACAGAAATAATTTCTGTGTTAGTTTGATTTCTCTAGCGAATTAGAAGTGTTGATGCATGGAAACACTTTTTAAAAAAAGCAAATATTTTTAAAATAATATTTTTTAGATATTTGGCAGATCTTTAATTATATTATGTGAAAGAAAAAATAAAATTAAGTATTTTTGCAGGGGGGGGGGGGGGGGGGGAATTTAATTTTTTTGGGGGGCAAAAATAAAATTACTATGTATTTTTTTTTGGGGGGGGGGGCAATCAAAAACTTCTAGAATCGTGCCTGAAAACAACGCTAAAAATTACATAATTCGTGATTAGATTTTAAGTTAAAGTTAAGGGAAGAATAAAATGGGTTTTGAATTTTTTACATTTCGAATTACCTTCCATTGTGAAAAATAGAAGCAATACCTGTTAGCCAAATTTACAATGTTTATATATTTGGATGCGAGGCCGTTAAAAGGACTGAAAGTTAATATTTACCGAACTTCACTTTTCGTCAATTACATTGGAGCATTTTTCTTTTTATTGCATAAAAATAACTCTTTAGCCGTTTAGAATTGTGGTTATGGACCTGCCACATCATTTAATTCTTAAAAAATTCAAAAATTTAAATATATTTTAAGGGAAAATACAATGGGTAATATAAATTGCAAATTTTGCATATAAGACATCTGTAATATCAATCCTTTTACCTTTAAACCCCCTTTACAATTTATTTTTAGTTTGTAGTGAGACTTAATACAAATAACCAATTTCTATATAATAAATTTCACTAATTTTATATGATGGAAATACAAAAATATTTGAAGATTTTTAGTGTGATACCCTTTTCGTATTCAAATAAAATTACATTTATTTAATTTTATAGGTATGAAAATATATTTAAGTAGGCGTCCCTAACTAACTTCAAAAGAGCTTACAATTTCTAAAACAGCAAATTCGCCGCAGTCAATTCTATTCATCGAGCTACATATCGTATGGTTATTTTAAACAAAAAACAAACACAGGTACTTAATTTAAAACACTGTATATTTTAATAATATTTCGTCGGCGGATTATTTGTTTTTGGCACGTCGATATAAATTATAATTTTTGTCAAATACAGGATCCCATACATAAATAATTTTACAATGATATTTATAAAAATTCATAAACACAAAAATATAGTTTCTTGTAATTGGTGTAAAAAATAAGGAGATCAGCTGTTTACTTAGCTTTCAAAATCAGGCTCATCTAACAAAATTTAAAAAAAAATAGATAACTAAAAAATTTATTTTTAAAATAATTGTCTTTTGGGGAGAGTGCAATAAATCTAATTTACCATATATTGAATTTTCAAATAGTTTGATTAGTTTTATGACAAAAGGCATTTGGATCTGTGTAGATGCATTTTATGGCGAAGGGATCTGAAATATAACAATGGTCGTATAAATTGTTAAATTAAAGGGCATCAAATTTATGGCAATACAACATTGCGAATCGGCTGCCAGAGTTAAAATTTATTTATTTAGCCTGGAAAAACATTGTGTAAAATGAGATTAATTAAAAGTTATCTTCCCAAATCAGACCAGTTTCTAATTACAAATAACGTAACGCACTAAATTTAGATTATTAACCTAAAAATACCACATATAAGACAGCCTAATTTGTTACCTAATAGAAATGGTGTTTAAAACCTGGCCTGGCAAAAAAAAGAGCCAGCCCTTAAAGGGTATTTTTTAAGAGCTTTTCTATTAAAAAAAGACACAATTAAAGTGCCAAAAGGAAAAAATATGATTTTTTTTTACGAAAAAGGGGCTTTAACAAATAGGGGGATTTTATCGGGGCTTTGTAGATTTTATATATAACTCATTTAGGTTTTTGCTCAATCAAAAAAATATTTGTAAAATGTCAGATTTTTTGCTTAAGTTTTGAATCGATTTTTATTAACTTTATAATTATTGAAAAATAAAATACTAGTTTAGCCAAAAAATGAGCTTTTTGCCAGCTTGTTTTTTTTAGGGTGGCTTTTGTTTTTAGAATACGTAGAGCTTTTTCTCCCTTATTTTTAGCCAAAAAAATAGCCCATTTTTTCCCCATTGGCCCACATTCCGGGTCTGTGTGAAATATAACTCAATCTAAATAATTTTTTTTTAAAATACTAGCCAAATCTTGCCAATTTGCAAACACCCACTATGGTTATTTTATCTAAATATCTAAAAACATACGAATTTATCGTAACTAAAATTGTAAAATAGTTATAAATTATTTGAATCTCGTTTATAACTGGCCCTAAACTTATTATATAATATTAACTCCGGTGTGTTTTGAGCAGATACATCAATGATGTCTTTACTATCTTGGATCTAAATCAGGATCAGTAAAAATCTTTTCTGGCTGGGCATATCTACCGCTAAAAAGGATGGCCTCAGATTTTTGATGCATCACGTAGTAATCGAATGGAGTATCAACGACAAGTATTGAGTCTGGACTTTCATTCGAATTAGTCCGGAATTTTTTTTGTAAAGTGGGTCCCTTATTTGATCCCTTGAGACTAGTGTTAAAACTAATCGTTTGAACCATGCGATCTATATGTAAGATTCGATTCTTTACTATTTTCGGTGTTCCTGACCTGATAAGCAATATAACCGAGTTAGAAAAATTTTTAAGCTAAGCTACCTTATAAGATCAAACCTTAAATCTTATGGATTTTTGTATCCGTATACGGTTAATTCTGGGGCAAAATACTCGTTAGCGTTATATTTTTATGTATCTTCAATTTAAGGTGGAAACGGGCACATTTATAAAAATAACAATGAAAGCAAAAAAAAATTAACAATGTTTCATATCATAGGTCAACAATGAGAGTTATGAGTTAACTACAGAGATCAAACCTGCCATCTTAGGGAATATCAAATCCGTTTACCGTTTTTCCTAATCAAACTTAGTTAGTCAGTTATAAACATTGAAAATTATAGAAAAAAAGGTCAAAAAACCAAAAAAGATTTTAAACAAAAATAAATTGAAATTGTATTTTTGCATATTCAAAATAGTTAAACTGTTAAATTCAAACTTCAAATAACATTTTTATTAAAAACCGATAATACATCGTGTCGTATTTAAGTTTCGACGCGAAATATTATGTATTATCTAAATGCCGTAAGAGCTTGATATATTAATAAAATTGAATTTTTATTATTTGTGATTAAAAATATAAGTTACAAGGGATTTTTATATGCAAAAAAGATTTTTAAATTTTTTCTTTTTAGGGTATATTTAGATCCGTCAATTTGGTCAAAGAGGGCTATTTTTCGTTTATGTTTTCATAAAATTCACGTTTCTGACTTTGATATTTGTTGACCTGTGATTAAGACAAGACTGCTAATCTTAAAACAAAAACAACTGTTTAAAACTTAATTAGGCATTGAAGCTCTTCCTTTAGCATTTCCAGCACGTCAATTTTTGTTTCTTGTATGAATTCGGGCATTCTTAATGTTCGGTTCACCAAATCTGATTTTATTACGTCTTTTAACATCTGGTCGGTCAAAGTAAATTCTTGGCCCGCGTGAGTACCCAGGTCTTGGACTATTACGAAAATTAAACCAATCGCTGCTTTGTAATTTTTTACGATGATTCGGCGACCGCCTGATTCGTTAACCCTGAGCCTATCTTTACCCGACATCATCTGGACTGAAACTTCCTTATCCATGCCGTAAAATGTTCCAATGAAAGCCCTTTGAGACACATTTATGCATAACAATATAATTAGATTTTTTGAAATTGAAATGAGTTAAAATTAATTTGAGATTACTTCAATCAATTTAAAATTGATTATATATAACTTAAGCTAATTCTTAAGGTTAATTAAGTTAAACTTAAAAGTACAGGTAAAAAAATGGTATCAAAACTATGATTGATATTTTATTTAGCCGTCCTTAACATTATAAAAGAAAAATTATTTTAGATTCCAGTTGTATCAATCAATATAAGACTTATTTAACGTTATAACTGTTATATTAGCGTGTCCAAAGCTCATTTTATAAAAGTTTCACATTCACCTCCCCCCCTTCCCCTCCCCATTCCCGCCCTTTCCCCTAATTCCCTTTCATTAAAATAAATCATACTCCTTAAAAGGAACTTTCCAACTAGCACTAAAGTATATCGCATTTGTAACGACTAGTTCAGTGCTGGCATTTAAGGAACAAGGTTCTATCACCTGTCGTGTAATGTTTCGAGTGGCATGCGCGACATTTTGGTTGATGTAGCGGACGACGCACGAAGCATTACGCAAAAAATCAACAGGGTGAACCTGACCCCCGTATAATTTGGCAAGATTGCGAGAGTAAAAGGAACGGATTTTACTACCCTTAGGGACGTAGATTCGATGATCCATGGTCAATCTTACGTGATTATCGAGAGGTCTGTCAATCGCTTTCAACATCGAAATGACTTGGGATAACTTTTTACCTTTGTCATTGTTTTCATGGATACTTAGACCAGGTATGCCACCAGTTTTGCATTTAGGTGTGCTGTCCTGTATATGACTCAGCCCAATATCTAGGCTAATGGGTGATGCGACGTGATTTAGGGCTTTAAAATCTAATTTGAGACCGATTTGATGTGATATTTGTAATTGAGAATCGTAATTTAGGCTAGCTACGATCGAAAATAACAAGATTAAATGCAATGTTTGAAGAAGGGTGAATATGGTCCCCATACAAAGTTCAGAGATTATATTATTAGATTAAGGGGCTTACTTTTATTTTAAAATTCTTAAATAACACATATTTTTATATAGTGACTGACGATCCTATCAGCATCAATTTTGGCATGGCTTATATCACTATTTTAACTTTACCCCTATTCGCTGCTAATATAGATATAAATATTTACCTAGTTGATTGATTTTCTGGTAAACTTTATATGCTAACCTACTCTTGGATGTATAACACTTTGTAACTATTTTGAAGGAAATCATCAAATTAAACCTTTAAGATTTAATGTTTAATATATAAGTAATAAAAGGGAATTGAATGGGTTTGCACATTACCCAAAGCCGAAATGCCCATGAGTATTTAAATCAAATGACTAACATTGCTAAACCTAAATTTGTCTAATAAATTGTCAAGATCAAGCGACTCAGGTTTCGATGCCATTTAATTTGTCTCCATTACAAGGCAATATTAAAAACTTACATATTTAAAAATTTTAAAAATTAGCATTATTTAAATTTTTTAGCAAAAATTTGACAACTTTTTGTCTTTGAACATAATTTTTTTAGATTTAAAAAAAATCTAACAAAAGTCGCGCGTATACATTTTTTAATAATTTCCATCAAGTAGTTTGGTTGCAAAAGTTTAGTTCAATGTAGTAAGATATAGGCGATTCAGGGCAATAACTTATTGCTCTTGGGCATCAGGCAATCGGTCGCACATTGCCAATATATTGGGGTATTTTAATTTTAATGTATGTTAAATAAAAAGTAAAATCCTAGAGGTTTTTATAAAAAAATTAAATATTTTTACTGGTATTTCGGGGTAAATTTAGCAAGTGTCATTTAACAAAAACAATTTATCTTAAAATTCCTGAAGGATAATGATTATAAGAAGCCTCCATTTTATCATTTGCAAGGACATAGATAGGTTATTTTAAATGACCAAAGTAATGCCTTATATTGCCCTATCGCATAATGCCCTTCAATAGTAAAAAACTTTAGCTTAATTTATAAATCGCTTAATTTATTTTAATGAATGCGCTCTAGAATAAGTATGTTTATGATTTTGCTAATCGCTTACAAAGATCAAACAAATAAAATAAGGCAATTCTTAAATTTCCTAACCTGTGCCCTTATTTTGTAGAATTCATTATGCTTAATCCCTCACACATGGATAAAACTCTATATGTATTTTTACCTTGATTTAATAGGCATTACACAGCACATTTTTTTTTCTAATCATGATTTATTATTTTTTGTTTTAATTAAAAATCATTATCTATACTTTATAGGTATTTTCCAATATGCATCGGAATTCGAGTTAAAAGCAATCAATATATTTTCTTAACAGTTATGCCAATGGAAATTGCTCAAATTGCAATATATTAAACTCGATTCAGGTTGTGTCACATTTATAAGATGTGTTAACAAATTCTTGCCCTTATTACCCTAAGGAATTATAATCAAATACTTTCTTTATACAAACATACCATATATATTTAAAGCTTACCTTCTTTACCATATAAAAATGATTTAATAGGATCTCACATCTTGCCACTTCTCACCATTAGCAATAATTCCTTCCCCCCTTGATATGTGTATTATTTATATAGTTTTAAACAATTTTCAATAAAATGACAAAACGTTTTTTAATTACTTTTTCTACCCATAAGCGCCACATTTTTTATGGGTATTTCCGACAAAGGTAGCTGCTGCTACCTGAGCAATAGCACAAAAACATTATGTATGGCAGGAATATCACAAAATAAGCCAAGAAAATAGTTTACTCATAATCTTGATTGGATATGTGGTGTTATTGAAATATACGAAATTTATGATACGCGTATCACACACTCTAGGTTAAAAAAAGGCAGAAATTTTAATTAATCGAGATTTTTTTTAATTGTTTATCTAATAAATTGTCAACTGTTGCTACTATCAGTCATAGCCGTGTCTCAGTTAACATACAAAGGTTTCAAGCACACATGTCCAAGCCATCCTTCTTGATTGGATGACCCATATTAGTTCCTGACAATAGTATAGTCATTTCCAACAGGCCGGAATTTGCGGGTTTCGGTCTCGTGACCAAAAATCCCTTAACCCGCTAATTCCCAACAGAGCGTCAGCCGATACTATAGTTTTTTCTACGTACCAGAGTATTGAGTAATTAAACGATGATTTAGTGAAAAAAATAATTTCTGTTCGTGAAATATTAAACAAAATGATGTATGTGGTGTTTTTAGCCAACATACATATTTAAATAAAGCTCGGGTAAAGATTTTGTTTTCAAAATATTTGACCCTATCAGGTCCATTTAATTTACCTAAAACTGGTAGGGTGGATCCTCGAGACACGAGCAAAACCTTTAATGTGATTTAGGCCGCTGTTTTCACTTTTAAATAATCTAGATTGAAAATTTGTGTTTGGTTTTAAGGTGCCCTTGATCATAGATCTACAAAAATATATGATTTAAGTTGAAAAAGACAGCATATGAAAAAAGTGACGTTTTTGCGACCACAAATTTTTTTAATATATTATATCTGAATGATATTTTACTATTTTAAGTTACCACTTCCACAATTGGGTTATAGTTCCGCGTTCTATATAAAAAAATAATTGATATTAATATCACACTGGTGGTTTTTTTAATGTTCAGAGCCGGCTATTAAAATTTGATCTTAAATAACGATATATTATGCCCACAATTCCAAATACAGTAGTCTTGATTTAATTAATTTTATATGTCTGATAACATGAATACTAGTGATTACAAGATAATTCATGGTCGAAATCGGTTGGGTCCATTTTAGCAAAAGAATTATTCCGTAAAACAAATTAAGAAAAAGGGAAAATTACATTGAAATTGATTTTTATTAAACTGGTAACATCCATTAGTTCCATTGAATTAATCTTTCTCACCTGTATTCCATAAAATGAGCTTAAGTGTGATCCTGATTGGTTAAATTTATTACGTGTTATCGGCTGGAGCTACTCTTTATTTTCAAAAGTAAAATATTAATAAGCTTAAAATATTTTAAATTTATTCTTAAAATTTAAATTTTAGTTAACGAAATGTGATCTATATCATGCATTTATCTACAATTAAAATCAAATATGGGTATATTTTAAAATAGAATGTTGTATAAAATCATGTGCATTGAGATGATAAAGCAGTAAATATGAATAGATGTTCCTGAGAATTTGGGTGAATATCCGTGATTGCAGAAGTCAACATTGCAGCAATACGTTTTTGATGGCACTAAATATTGAAATGATAAAAATATAAATAATTTTTTTTTACAAAACATCATATTAAAAGAGTTTCTCTGTAAAACGAGAACAAAGGACATTGCGCGAGCCTGAAAATTTTTAAAATTTGATATTATTTTCATTATTACACAATAATATAGTTTTTAATTCTGGTTTGAGAGACCAGTGGTCGGAAAACAAAAACAGTTTGTTCAAGGTTTCCCCCATACCTTTCCTCAAATAGGGGCGCCTTACCCTTATAGGGCGCATTGCCGACAGGATAAATAGTAAGATTTGCTAGCACGCCGGCGTCCTATGTTTTTAGTAAAGGCTCTTACTTTAGGCGTATCAATTAGGGCCTACTGCCTAAGCAGTCAACTCAGCAGCTTTAAAATGGTTGCAATTGTGTACTATTCTTTTAAGAAAAAAGCCGCCTATGAGCAGATTCGAACCTAAACATCATATGTATGAAACAGGGATGTTTGTCACTGAGTTTTTTAAGCCAGCAGTGGAGGCAACATAATAAATTAAGTAAAATCTTAGCAACATTATTAACAGGTTAAAACAGCCGACCATTCTATTCCATATAAGTAGGTTTTATCAATTTTATCTTGATTCTGAATAACCTTCTGGCCAAAATCATTTTACGTTTAGCAATGTAGAACAACAAATCAAAAAAAATTTTTGTTTACCATTTTCACGTTGCTCATAACACAACGGACTGCAGCCCTTTGCTATGATTTCCTGAGATCCAACGTTGTATATAGTTTTCTAAAATAAATAGGTTACAAATAAATGTAAAAGAAGTTTTACTGTTTTGAACCAGGCCTGGGGGTAAAAAGAGCTAGCCCTTAAGGAGATTTTTTAAGTTTTCCTATTCATTGCTGAAAAAAGTGTGGGCCAAAAGGAGAAACTGGGCTTTTATTTCGTGGGCCAAAAAAGAAGAAAAAAGCTCATAGTTGTTTTAAATTTTAACAAGCCCCGAAAAAATTGGGAAAAAGCCCTTTTCAAAAGCCCTTTTTAGTTTTTTCTTCCTATGAAGTTGGGATGGGATTCATTACTATAATTAAAAAGCCCAAACAGCCCTTTAGAATAGAAGCCTCTTATTACTAAGAAATAATGAAGCTTCTTAAAAAAGTCTTTTTTACGAGCTTTTGCCCGTTATTCTTTAAGGGCTAGCTCTTTTATTTTTACGCCTGTTCCTATTAAAAAAGCCCGTAAAAAGGGGCTTTTTTAAGGAGACCTTTTTTTAGTGATGAGTAGCTTTTAATCTAAAGGGTTATATATTTTCTATAATAGTAATCAATCCCATACTAACTTCAAAGAAGAAAAAATATATAAGGGCTACGGAAAAGAGCTTTTTCCCCGTTTTTTTGGCCCAAGGAAAAAAGTCCATATTCCCCCTTTGGCCTATACTTTTTTCAGCATCTGCTTTGCATGCTCATATAAAGCTGACCTTAATTATAATAAAAAATAAAACGAAAGGACAAAAAAAATAAGAAGGCTTTAAATTCTTAATGGCTAACCCAAGACTAGTTAGGTCGGACGACCTTGAGCGCATGTAAACTTGGTAAAAAAATTGGTTTAAATTGTTTTATAGATAAAATAAAATATTTATTTTAGATTTTCCTAAATCGTAAGTTAAAGATAAAGAGAAATAAGTATTCAAAATGGGGAAAATGTTGTTTAACATGAAAAGTTGGTTAAACACAAAATAATACGTTTTTAACAATAGCTTTCATTTAGTTTTAAAATGTAGAATGTTAATATTGAAAGAAATATTAATTTATATCTAAAATCATTAATTGAATTCCAGAAATAACTTTCTTCCAATATAATTTTAAATTGTGAACTTTGCAATATCCGTTGCAGATGGATTCACCTATCCCGATTTGTTTATTGAACGGACTTGGGCATGACGACGGGACGATACGGGAATCAGTTGACAAAAGAGAGGGGAAAGTTCCGCAGGCAAAACATTTGAGGCTCCATGATCGAGCTAAATCCACACACAAAACAAAAATGTAGTATACTATTTTTACAGCTGACAGGCCCGCCCGATATGTCAACGGTCCTTGAAAAATCGGGTCGGGCCTAAAATTTTAAACAGGAGGATTGGACCGAGATATACCAAAATATGCACCGGATCGTAATGAATTGTACATTACTCTCAACTATTCGTGCATAAACCTCCAACTTTGATTTGTTTATATTGTCACGATAAATATTTTTTTTTATTTTAGCTTTTTGCCTTTTTGGAGGCAGTGAGCTCCTTCAGTTTGATTTTCCAATTGGCTCTATCCATGCACTCTTCCTTATTCAAATTGTGGCATCTCATGTTGGCGTTTATCTTTTGGGACCAGGTGAGTGTAGGTCTACCTCTTGTGCCCTTGCCTGGTACGTGCATAAAACCTTTTTGAATTTTTGTTTTAGTTTATTAATGAATTGATGAGGCTATGACCAGGCTATATTTAAAGAATGAATCCAAAAATATATAATAAAGACCTGAGCCTGGATCAGGTGGATATCATATTTCATGTAAGCTAAAATTTTTGAGCACATTTTAATTTAAATCGCAAGGCAAAACCTTTTTGACCTATAAAAAATTTACAATTTTTATGATCTTAAATATTAATTAAACCAACTTTAGGCTTTGATATGTATGTTTTTTAACAGCTAACAGCATTAAAAAACAAAGTGGACGCAAAATGGAAAACTTATTTTAAAGAATATAAATATTGATAAAATTGTGCTAATTAAAGTTATGTTTGCCTCTTATGAACATATAAAAATATAAAATTTTACCCGTAAATAACAAGATTATTCCAAAATATTTAAGTATAGGGATAATTATTAATTTCATTAAACTAAATTCACGAAGTTGAAAAAAGGGGTGACAAACTCAGGTAATTTATATTTAATTATTAAGGTAGTATGCAATATCATTATTGGATATTTAATTACTCACTTTGTCATAAATATATATCGATAAACAGATATACCCTTTTTTCACGTCACTTATCATTCTAATAAGATTAGGGGCCGGACTGAAAAATCATACTGCATGGAAAAAGATAATAATTTAACTTGTTAGAATTTCAAAAACCGATTATTTATTTTTCGTTGTAAAAACCCAAATTTTAATTAGAATTTAAAAATTTCCAAAAAATGAAATTACACAGGTCAACAAATATAAATGTCAGAAAAGTTAGTTTAAAAAAACTTAAAAGAATGCATCCACATGATGGCCTCATCTCATATATATTTTTCTTCTTAGTTTCTTCCGCCTTTGGCTCCTTAGATCCGTCCATATCGATAAGGCCATTTTAACAGTTTTTGCGAACTAGAGAATACCCTAAAAAGAAAAATTTAAAAATCTTTTTTTCATATAAAAATTTCTTGTAACTAATCTCGTCAAATAATGAGAAACTTAATTATTTTTGTATATAAAGCTCTTACATCAGCATTTAGACAATACAAAATATTTCGGGTCAAATACGACACGTATTAGCGGTTTTTGATGAATATATAATAAGTTTTTAACAGTGTGAACGTTGTGAATATGCAAAAAAAAAATTTCAATTTATTTTTGTTTTTGAATCTTTTTTGTTATGACATTTTTTATACAATTTTCTATGTCTATAGCTGACTAACTAAGTTTGATTAGAAAAAAACGGTAAACGGATTTGAAAATTTTTAAAATAGCAGGTTTGATCTCTGTTCTTAGCTCATAACTCTCAAAATTGTTGATCTATGTTATAAACGCGCCCTTACAAAATTTAATGTAAATTTTGAATAAGAGGTAAAAGAGTATTCTTTTCTAAAGGGCCCTTGAGAGAAAAAATTTTGTGTTTAAACTTCCAAGATATTTTTTATCATTACAAAAGATAACAGTGTTATATTGCGATTTGACTACGATTTTACTGCAATTTAAAAATAATGAATCTTACAGTAATCACTAAGCTTTGAGCCTAAGCGCTTTGGCATCTATCTTTCAGTCTAGTATTTTAACGCTCTAGTCTACGTAGGTATTTTCACTGCAAGTTTGGGTTTGTTAAATACTAAATTTTTATAATGTTAATAATAAGGGATTAATGTTTATCGGAATTCGTCTACTCGATAATGGGTAATTAGGTCTCAATATTTAAACTATTTTTTTTCTTTTTATGAGATTCTTTAAGCATTTTCTAATATTTGGCCCATTATAAAAAATTATCTCTATTAAATTGTTATCTTCTTGGTTCTTAGGTAAAGCTAAAGATAACTTTATGGTAAAGAACTTTTTAATAAATATTTTTGCAGCATAATATTTAGTGTCGAAATCAGATTAATTCTTTAATTTATGATTGCGTTTAACATGACTTTTTAGCTAATGTATTAAATTCTGAGATACTTGTGCTGGTATATTGATTGTTCTTTGCCTTGATATTTTATTTTAGGTATGTATTATAAACAATTGATTAAAAGGTTTAAAACTAACAATTAAGTTATAATGACAGGCCCGCCAGGGACCTATTTAAATTTGGAAAAACTAAAAAAAAATAACAGCCTATAGGAAATGAAATATAAATGTAATTGCTCGTTAATATGGTTCGCAATAAATTTTTTATTTTGAATTTGGCAAATAGATTGGTATTTAATTTAAATCAATTTAAAAATTTTGAATTTTTAAAGACGGTGAGCAAAATTGTATACAAAAAGTTTCATATATAACAAAGCTAGGATATTAATTTTACCCTCTGCCATCAGATAAATTGGGAATGGGCTTACCCTGAAGTTAAGTGAGGGGGCGGGGGATGAGGAATAAATAACAGCGTGGGTATTTTAAGGAAACAATGGGGCGGGGTATGATGTCAGCATGGGCCTACTTTTTATTGCATTTTTAAACGTTTCACAACCCACCCACCCCCCCCCCCCCCCCCCCCTCAGTACGCCAGTAGGTATGTTAACTTAAGGATGATTTAAGTTACAATCATAATAGCTAATACTTTGATTATATAAAATTATCAGTTTAAAATTTTTAAATTTTGATACTGACAATATAACTATAAATTCAAATTAGAGCTTTTTTCCCAGCGTGATTTTTTTAGAGGCCCAATGTTCTAAATTGACCTTTTTGGAAGAAACTTATTAGCTAATACTTTGATTATATAAAACTATGATTTTAATGTTTATAAATTTTGATACAGACAATATAACTATAAATTCAAATTAGAGCTTTTTTCACAGCGTGATTTTTTTAGAGGCCCAATGTTCTAAATTGACCTTTTTATAAGAAACTTATATAAATGTTTTAATTATGTTTTTTATATAATTCATTGCTTAATTTTGCATCATATTAGATTTCATTTAAAAATCAAGTTCTCGAATAATGACCTAGTAATAAATAATTAAATCTACTGGATAATTATTAATATGAAAAACCTACAATAATTAGTTATCGTTTCTAAAATTTTGCTATCTAAAATGAATATTGATAAAAGGTATTTAAACTCGACCAGGATCAAAGTCTATTTCACTTATAAAAACAGATAAAATATGTTAATACCAAGATAGGTTTTGTTTTAATGTAGAAGAGAAAAACAACGTTTATTTGCTGATTAACTACTATTGGAAAATTCAAAACCGATGATTGGTTATTTATAATAATACAAAATTTTGCAAAAAAAAAGAAACAAAATAAGACACGGTCAAAGGCAGTTAAGGTTAGGAAATTATTGATTTCCCTACTAGTTAATTAATTACCATGTCCCAACTTATTTCATTAAATTTTTTAAAACTTTAAAATATAAAAAAACTGAGGCATCTATCAAGATTCTTTTAATTATTTATTACATAATGTAAAAGAACCGTCCCTTAACCAATCCACCCAATTATAGTCACCCACCTCTCACTTTCCACCTAAAGAACCGCGGGTTCAATATTTTATAAGTATAAATTTAAGCAATTTAAATTTTTACTAAAATTTAACTTAAAATAAATAACTTTTTTAGAATTCTTAAACTCTTTACCCCTTTTCTTAATGCTTCCCTTCCCCATTATTGTAGTCTACATTTACAATACATTTTGACACCATAAAACAATGTTTAAACAAATTAAAAAATTAGTTAGCTGCTACAATATGATTAATTTATTAAATAAGTATTTTATAATTTGAATCAAATGGTGTTTTAAGCTGTCTTTATTTAATTTGGTAAATAGGCATTTAGCCCTTTATTATTAGGCAACTTGCGTAAATAATAAAATTTTTTATTTTAATTTAAGTTGCCCAAGCTTTATATAAAACTTCATTGTCTAAGCCTATCAATAAATTTAAGATTTATTGAAAGTATTAAAATTGTAAATATATTTGACACAATGATAACTTGTCAGTACTTTTAAAAAAAGTTAAATGCCAAAGTTTTTAAATCACTTGGTAGGAATGTTGTATCATAGGCTAGCCTTGATGATGTAAAAAAATCAGCAAAGCTTTATTTTTTAAAATTGAATATTAATTTGACTTAAAGTGTTTTTGCTAATATGCACAAATTAAGTTTAAAAAACCATTTTTGGCATGAATTTTTTATATTAAATATGATTAAAGTAGTTCCAATGTAAATGCTAACTTTTTTAATATTTTCTTGCCTTAATGTTGGGTACTCGATAAAATAACAAATTTACAAGTCTGTAAGACTGAAGAGTTAAAATTTGTAGACGTATTGATTAAAATGAGGACTTTAACTTTAATTTTGATGCTATTTGGATACAAGATTATCGAAGAATAAAATTTATAACTGAAGTAGATATGCCTATCCTTTTATACTTAAATTAATCAAACCTTCGGCCATCATTGGGACCAAACAAGATACGGAAATTTAATGTTGCAAGCTATAAATTTAACTTTAAAATAATGTACAGAGTGAAAGTAAACTTTATCATGCGATGTTAATAATTATTGAATTAAAAATGAGGCAAATTGGCCCAACCCGTGAATCTTATTTTCTAATTTAGGCCCGGTTAGCCCGGCCCATTTTCGGGATAACCAGCACCGTGCAAGGCGGGCATTTGGGTCCCAACCTCTAATGATGTCAAATTGTGCCAATGCATAAAAGCTTGCCAAAGCAACAAAATATGCTTCAAGTATAATTCACAATGTTCATCTCAATGTCATAAAGTTACTAAATTGTGTATAAAATTAACAAATTATATTAATGATATCATATAAATGAATAAAATGATACATATTTATTTGATGAAATTTTAAATATTATAAGTAAAGACCAGCCATATCGTTATTAATTAAAGTATGCATGAAGAGTCATGCCGACATATGAGCATTTTAAATTTTACAGAAAACTAAATTATTTATAATATTGTGTTAAAAAATGCTCTACCTTAATTTACAATTGGCGCAAATTCTAAGTTAAATAGTGGAATTAAGCCAGATAGTTTAGGTATGTAATGAACTAAAATAGTGAAATCGTTTTGATACTAGGTTGGGGAACAGAATAACTTTATGTCCTAGGCATTGCACGTTCAAATAAAATTCAGGGCAATAGCTATTTGCAATAGGGTATTAAGCAATCAGAACAATGCAAACATCTAATACCTTCGGGTAATAAGTTGTTGCCCTAAATCTCTTAATGCTTTATAACATATATAAAAAAAGAATTAAATTATTTATTGCCAAATAATTTTGGTTTTTGGTATGTTTGGATCAGAGCTAGAATAAGTGTGAGCCAATGAAGAAAAAATTGGGCTTTTTTTCTCGGGCCAAAGGGATAAAAAGCTCGTAGTATTCTTAGAGGAAAAAGAAGCCAATTAAATAATACCCTTTCCAAAGAAAAACAAAGAAAATGACCTAATTTTTGAAAAAAAGCCCATTTTTGGATAAAAGCGTATTTTTGTTTATCAAATTTTGAAAAAAATTTAAAATATCATATTATCAAAATATTTTCTTGATTAAAGCCAAAACCTTGTATTTATTTTAAACCAAATTAAAAATTTTTATTGAACTATAAAAATATAATTTGATTCCATCTCCTACCACGATTTTAAAATTTTATTGTGTTTGACATTTTATAATAATTATATAAGATTAAAACAGGCCGTTTTTTTCTGCCCTTCCTTTCCTAATCCTAAGGGTCAGCTGGGCCATAAACTTGTTCTGCCCGACTCAGCCCAGCTTGAAATTACAAATGGGGTCTGAATTTTTCTTGATTGTATTTAGAGCTATGCTAAAAAATTACCATTTAATTAAATTAATATAAACGATCTTCTACAATAACAAAAAATAATTTTGCAATAAATAAATGGAAAAAACTGGCTCGACTCAGCCCCTTTTTTGAACGCCACTCTTTTCGTCCTATGTTGTCCTGAACTCCAAAATGTATCCCCTTATAAGGGCACAAATAATATAGCCTTGGCAAAATTTTAAACGACAAAATTGATATCTTAATCAATATTTATCCTGATCTCAGGCATTAGCTGACCAATACGAAAATCGCTGCATCGCTGGTATCACCGTTTTAACCATATAGTCGTACAAGATATCGTCGTCTAATATTAAGGTGTAACCAAGCGTTAGGCCCAAAATGTAATCCCGTACCATATATACGTTTTCTGTTCCAATCGTAATCACATTTAATAACATCATAGAGTTTTCCAATATAACGATAGCATAAATCAGGTTGGTCAAATACAAAAGGTGCCTTGCTCTAGCATACGATGTTACCTTATTTTCATTTCTGCCACCACCTTCAGGATTTAATGCCCCGATCGGCTTAATAACGTTAGTATTCCCAGCTATTGAGAATACGTAAGGTATAGTTGATTCGGGCAAAGGCAAACTATGCCGAGCTTCGACCTTGAGAAGGCCATGTACAAAATTGACCGTTCTTTTTAAGGAAAGGAATATGAGGAGTAAAAAACTGATTAGAATCATACAATGAAAACGATACAATAATTTTGAAAATTTTAAATAATGTTTAGGATTCTCGTAGAAAACTACCGTAGGATCGGAATAAAAATCAATGATTTTTTGATCAGATAAGTTACTGATAAACAATTTAGTTTTGTTATTTTTATAATTAGTTCGAATCATGTATATATCATAAAATGTGTCAGTAATGTTAGAATTTGAATTATTGTCCTGGACGATATTTTTTGGCATTGTAAGTGTAATTTTAAGCTTTACAATTTGGTTTGTAATAACATGCCAAGTATAAAGTTCGTAGCACGCGTAATATATGCTTGCAAGATATGTCAAAATTTGAAATGTTCGATGGGCTTTTTGGCTGATATATGGTGCATTCAATCTCATTGTCCAGATACGTTCACAGGCCGCTAAGAATCGAGTAAAATATGACATTTCTACTAGAACGTCCCAGCAAACACTTGATGCAAATAACCACTTATTACTTTTTGTATAGAGGGATATCACAAAGGGAGGGTAATAGGCAATATTAAGGCCACACGAAAAAATAAATAGAGATATCCAAAAAGCTCGTGTCTTTTGCTTGTGAAAAGAAGTTTCACATTGCATTGTAGCGACCAAATAACGACCTATCTTAATAACGACCCAAATAAGGATGCAAAACAATTTACTCCCAAATTTCATATTAAAAAATGGTAGATTATTATTTAATCATAAAAATTTAAATTTCTAATAAACTTAGCTCTTGTTTTTCACGAAACTAAATGGATATTCACTACGGGATATCACTTATGGTATTTAATGCTTAGTAAACAAGACATCAACTGGATTTTTGCAGCTTTCCCTGAATCGCACCTAAAATTTATAAAAAAAAACACTGATTATATATTTAAACCTTCCGAGGTAATTCCCCTCTTCCATCAGAATTCGTATTTTGCACTTAATTTTCATATGTATTCTGATACGATATTAATAAAGTTTGGGCTACAATATAAATCCAAATTAAGGCTATACGAACCTGTATGTTTTACCCTTTGAAAAAAAAACATCCCATATAGGTCTCTCAAATTAAATTTATTGTTTAAAGTAATTTATTTAAGAATAAATTTATTGAGATGGATAAACAAATTAAACCTAGTCATTTTTTCAACAAAATATATCTTCATAAAAATTTTTTAATATTGTTCAACACCTTCTATGATTTATATAAACACAATATTTAATTGGCTTAAAAATATTAATTTACTTAAGGGCGCTTTCAGAGTTCATTCATTTTTGCGTAAATTTTAAAAATTTTAAAATTTGGGGTTTTGTAAAAAATTGTTAGCCATTATTCTTTACAGCATTCTCTCATATCCTGAGCAATTGCTCTAAGTATATATAAGATCTATGTTTAAGAGCTAGATTTATATAAACATAGCTAATATTTATTTCTATTTTTTAAAAATACTAGAGCCTTGAGACCAATATTTTTTTTTAATTTTAAAATTTTTAAGCTCTTTAATCAACAACAAAACATACTCCAACTAAAAGTCAACATTTTTAGTTTTCTATAAGGCGCGTTCAGACTTCATTAAGTTTTTCAAAAAAATTTAGAATATTATATTTTAACAAAAAGTCGAAAATCTTTTTTATGTGCCCTAAATAAACTTTTTCTGAGAAAAAAGTTAGTTAAAAATTTTGTAAAAAAAAAAATATAATTTTTGGACCAAATCTTTAAAATTTTCACTTTGAACCCGCCCTAACTAGTTAAAAGAAGAAATTCTTAATTGACTCATTATTTTTTCATTTATATTCAGATAATTACTAAAATAAATTGCAAAAAATTAGGTCCCACTTACCCATTAAATTAGATGTTTTCATTTTTACGGTTGGGAGATATATTTTTTATCTAAATTTTTTTTTAAATTTTCTCTTGGTGCTTACATGTTGACTGGAAGCACCTTGTGCGGCTGGAATTCCTGTTTTGGAGATAGGTTCTAATAATTATTTTTAATTTTTAACTTTGAAATAGTGGGAGCTACACCACCTTTAATATATCAGCTTTTAAAGTATCAATTTCTACCGCACTGATACCATTTTTGTTTAGTGTCATGTGAGGTTATTAGAAAACACATTTATTTATTTAAATATCAAAATTTATTTTAATAAAAATTATTCCATAAAAAGTTCACATTTAAAGGCCTATATTTATATAGCTAGTATAATCTGGGCTTATTTTTAAAAAAAAAAAAAAATTGGATATTTGATTTTTCAAGTGTGTTAAATTGCTTTAGATTTTAGGCATTTTTTTGGCCAATAGGGAATTAGCCGCTTTATGGCTGGTATAGCCACTTTATCCAAATAGTTGTACCAAATTTCGTCGTCTAGGATTGAGGCGTAAACAAGCGTTAGGCTTAATATGTAATCCGTTGCCCTTAAAAAATTAAAGGCCTGCGTCGTGGAAAGTCTCGTACAGGTATCTAAAATAACGATACAGTAAATCACGTTAATCAAATACAAAAGGTGTCTTGCTCTGGCATACGATGTTCCTTTAATTCCATCCCGGTTCCCTAGATTTAAATCCTGTTTCCCAACTTTCGGAACATTTTCAGTCATAGCAAATACATAGGGTGTACCTGACGTTTGTAATGATAATGTATACTGCAACGCTTCGACCTTATAAAGGCCACGCACAAAAACGACCGTTTTATGTGAGTAGAAAAACATAAAGGGTAAACAACTTATTAGGATTGCGCATTGAAAATTATTTAAGAGTCGATAAAAATTAAAATGTGCAAGACTTTCGTAAAAAATTCTGGTGGGATTCGAATAAAAATCAATGATTTCTTGATCAGACACGTTAGCCATAAAAAATTTTGTGTAATTGTTTTTAATTAGAATCGTATATATATCATAACATGTAACCGTAACGTTCAAAGCGATTAGGCTCGAATTGTGGTCCAAGATAACATTGTTTGTCGCTCTAGGTGTAGTTTTAAACTTTATTCTCCGGTCCATATAAACTTGCCAAGTATAATATTCGTAACACGCAAAATATATGGCAGTAAGGTAAAGCAAGGTGTGAATGTTTCGATGGACTTTTTGACTGATTCGGGGCTCACTTGATTTCATTGTCCAAATGCGTTCACAAGCCACTAAAAATCTTGTGAAATAAGACATTGTTTTGAGCATGTCTCCACAAGCAAAAGTTGCAAAGTTCCAAGTTTTACTTTCCAGCTGGGCCATTGCAAAGGGGGAAGAAGCAACCCTGAGGCCACACGAAATATTAAATAGGGATATCCAAAAAGCCTGCGGCTTTTGCTTGCGACACGAGGTTTCACAATTTCGCATTTTAACAGCAATGCAACGAGCGATATTTACAAGGATCCATATAAGGGCGCAAAATCCATCACCCCAATTAAATTTCATAAATTAAAATGTACTATATTTAAAGTAACAGAAATTTTATTCTCTTATTATTTCATAGCCTACATATAATTATTCGCCAAATTATTCACGGCGGGATGTAAAAATTATGAAAGGGTATACCTGATAAACATATCAACAACTTAATTCTGAAAATCGCACCTAGTTTCATTGGCACGGATTTGGCAATTCTGTTGAAAATAACATAACTTGAGTAGTGAGTGTTATTCAATCACCTATTAAGCATCATTAAGCATAGCTTAGTGTAGGAGTATTTGACGGGGAAATCTCAAATAATATATCTTTCTAAGAACCTAAAACTAAGTCGCCAATTTACGTAAAAGATCCAATACAAAGACGATTTTAAAGTGGATACCGAAGGGCCTTAACAAACCATCATTTAGGAAAAAAAATTGATATCCAATCAAAATGTTTGGATCAATAGCCCAAAATAATAGCCAAGCTTGCACTATTTGGTTTTTGTAATTGTCTAATTAAGCCATCGACTCAGTGTCAACAGCTCTGTTACAAGAGTTCTTGATTCGATTCCGTGCATTGGCAACTTTTTTCCTCTGGAAAACACTAATCAGCTAGTTGCTGAGTGTCCTGCTTAGGCAGCTAGCCCCCAATATACCTAAAGTGAGAACCTAGGCTAAAAATTTAACCCGACGTTAATTTGAATGCTTTGCTCATGTTAAAAGTGTCAAAGCCCTTGACGCGGACTCAATTTTGGGGACAGGTATAGGGGAAACCTAACTACAGTTTTTTTCTCTAATTTAAACATTGTAAAATAAACGCTACTTTGATTAATATTGAAAGATATAAACGAATTTATAAAAAAAGAAGAAATTATTTATATGTAAGTATTGAAGATGACAGAATATTTTGATTTTTTTTTTACGTGCAATAAGATATTTTTTGTTATAATTACATTTGAATTATTTACAATTATCTTCTCTGATATTGTTGTTGTTTATTGCCAATTGTACCCAACGATGGGAAGAAGAGATACAATTAGTATTCCATATTGTATATTGGCTCCACGAAGCGAAATCATTTAAGGACTCAATCAAGATTTATAAAGTAAAATAAAAGTTGAGTCTTCAATCCCTGACCTCTCACGGGTAATACCTATTTTACGATTTTACAACAAAAGATAAGATGAATTGTATTTAGTGAAAGCTAAACCCATTTTTTTGTATTACACGCATATCAGGTCAGCTAGGCAGTAGGTTGAAGTAAGTTTTTTAAACTGAGCTTATTAAATAGGTCTTAAGAAATGACTCAATGTCGTGATCATGACATATCAGAAAAAACATTATTTTTTGAAACCACCCTTAATTGACTAAATCTACTATTTGGATATTTAAATGAGCCCTAACCCAACCACACTCTATAATAGACCACTGTAATACCTATTAATCTAATTAATTAATAGAAAATTATTTATGCGTTTGGAAATGTCATCAATAAATGTTTGAGGTAGCCTAAATATCTGTTTCTATTACGTTTTGTAGTGCTTAAACTCGGTTTAGTTAATCTCGCTTTTATGGCTCTTTTGTTTATTGAAAGTTGCAGCTAATTATGTAATAATTACATGTATTTATCAAATTTCAAAAGGAGTTTATGGACTCCTTCCCGAGTGCGGAGTTTTAACATGCCCTAGTCAACTGTCACATAATAATACAATAATCAATTTAGAGACGGGTCAAAATATTTATCGCAACCTTCCTAAGAATATCCACAGACAGCATACTAAGCAACTTTTAAAAATATGATCGCACGGCCACAAGCAATGCTTAAGTTGTTTTAATGAACGAATGCCTAAAGAGAAACAGCAGTTAATACCCCATATGCCAAATTACAACAATTGCCTTTAATTTAGATAAAACACCACGGTCCTTTTTATCTATATTTAGGCCACGCTGCGCCCAGTTAGATGTGTCACTGAAAGACAAAAAAGGATTGGTATATGATGCAGATATTAGTATAATGGATTTACAACAAGCCCGTTTTCCCCTTTGTGAGTGAAATTTTGTGTCGGTATAAATGGCTCCTCAAAAACAAAATTACACACAAATATATATAATGTTCAGATTCGTTGATCTTTTGTCCAAATTTATATATAGGGGAAGTGAGCACCTAATTTATTTCCTAAACGATAATGTTCTTTCTTTTTTAATAAGTAATAACGATTCGTTAAATACCGGATATTTATATATAAAATAACTCGAAAGTTGTGACCTAAAAAAATCTAGCACATCTAAAATGATATGCCGTCCAATTGATTTACCAGATATACAAGTGGGGCACCACTGCTTCTTTGATAAACAAGGAAAGGATTATACAAAATTGCGTATTATACATCAAACTTTACCTTAGGGCAAAAACTATAACACAGATCTACCAAACTTAATGAGTGATTAACTAATAAATATGACACTTCAAGGAAATAATTAACATATTATATGGCCTTATTTTAATTATTTATGTAAACGAACTTAACTGTTTTCTTAAATATAAATAAAAAATAGCCAAATGTATTTTTGTCGATAAAAATTTTTTTATCTATTAGAAATCACCCGTAACTTATATTTTTCACTAATTAAACAAGCTTTTACATCAATAGGGTATATATAATATTTATCCAACCTAAAGGGCACGATATTATATCGGTTTCAAACTACAAATATTATTTGAAGTTTAAATATCAGTTTAGCTGTTAAATATAAATACATTTTTTCAATATTTTTTATTTTTGAATTCTAAAATATCATTATATTCGGCTTTTTAATTTCTTATATTTTTCGCGAAGCAAAGTGGCCAAAAGTGTGATTTTTATTTTTACCTAATATTTTTTCCTGACAAAGCCGCATATGATTCTAAATTAAAACACTTCTGATAGTTTTACCAAACTTTATCAAACTTACAATATTGTTTTATCTTCCTTACCTTAATTGGCTATGGCCTATTCACTGGACAACAAAAACAACATAACATTTTTACAGGGTTTTGAGAATTTGTTATCGATCCCGGGTTTAGTTTTCCTCCCAATGCCTCCAATTTTTCTTAAACTGCGTCCAAAGTCAGAAAAAAATTTACAAAATTTTTTAAACTATTAATTTGGCAAAAAATCTATTGAAATATTTAAATTCCTTATAAAAAGCATACCTAAAATAGGTTATAACTTAAAATTTTAGAGATACTTTTAAGTTATTTAGGAAACAGGTTTTATGACGAAAACCACTAATATTACAAAAATATAAAATAAAAAATTTAAAAAAAAATTCAAACGCCTTACGTTAATGAATATTTCTGTGAATGATATTTGATGACCTGTTTTATTTTATTCAATATAACATCCTTTGAGAGTTTGATTTAAACCATTGCAATTTTTATTAGTGTTTTATAAACATAAATCAGATAAATGATCGGTAGCTATTGTGGATTTCAAATAACATTTTATACCTTTACTGTACTGAAAGTACGCTCAGTTGTGCAAGTGTCATTGGAAGGGCCTAACTAATTCGAAATATTTGACACCATCTTATAAACTTGCATGGCTGCACAGCTATTAAGAGAAACTTCGTAATCAGTCTATTGCCCAATGTTTTCTCCATATTTCCAGCTTCTACCCATAGGTTTTAGAATATAGAAGCTCAAGCCCAAAAATAGTAAATTTATTTTTGACATCAAATAACTAAAAATCTGAGGCATTGACTAAAATTCGGACTGCATATTCGTAATCACCAAACACTTGACCAAAAACGATAGTTGCCATAAATGATGCATAAGATTGACCAAATTTTGTTGTCTAGTATTATGAAAAACTTGTAAAAAATTAAATTTAGTTAGGCCCCCCGTTTTGTAAATGTGTGTGGGGGGGGGGGGAATATTATTTTTGGGCATTGAATGATTAAAAGGGCAGGTTTTGCTTCAAAACAGATGTTTGTTTAAAAACACAAGGTTAGAAAAGCCCCGCGTTTAAAGCCCCAGGGGCAATAAAATAGTTTGAAATAAATTATAAGGCCAAAAGACTTGAATTTTTTTTCATTATTTAAAATATATTATATTATCTTAATTTTATTTTTCTATAATTTTATCTCATCAATTGTAAATCAAACCTAATTAACAAAAATATGTTAGATTCACTTTTCCAATTTTTCGCTTTTAAAAAACTAAAAAAATGTTTTATTTAGAAAACTATAATTCAAAGCAATTTATTACTATAAAGTTTATTTTAAACCAGTTAAAATGGCCCAAATATGTACGAAACGAAAATCCAATTGATAACGAAAATCTATAAAATATCCCAACATTGTGATATAGTTTAGGGTTAAGTTAGGTCAAAGTTAGATTAGGGCTATTAGCGTTTGGTTGAGGTAAAATTACGGATAGGCTAAGCTTAGGGTGAGGTTTATTTAGGGTTAGGATAAGTTAGGCATAAGGTTAGAGTGAGATTAGCTTAGTGTTAGTGAGGATAGCTTAGTATAAGAGTGTAGTTTTAGCTTAGGTTTAGAGTGAGGTTCAGGACCGATTCTAGCTTTTCCAATTGGGGGGGGGGGGGGCAAAAAAACTCGTGGGGGGGGGGGGGGGACGGGCACAAAAAAAATTTTTTTGCCGCCTTCGGCAGCAGAATTAGTGACCTTCGGTCACGGCAAAAAATATACATGTACATCAATTGAATCCAAGTTCAAACTTTTTATTATTAAAAATGTGGCCTCACGACTCGACGTTGAGCCAAATAACAAAATAGAAAAAATGTTAAATAAATAAGGAAATGTATCTTTGTACATATAAAAATCTAACAAAATCTCAATAGTAACACATTTTTTGTAATTATTAAATTTTTTATTAAAAATTTTTTATTAAAATTTTTTTTTCTAAGTCATTTTCTTTAGATAATAAATTTTAATCAATATTATTTATTTTTAAAAGAGGCTCTAATTTATTTATATCTAAAATATCAAATTTATAAAGGGAATATAAAGATGCTAAATAAATATTATCGGTAAAAATCTATAATTTAAGGAATCAAATAAATTAATAATATTAAAATAAATACTTTTTAATTCATTAATATTTAAATATTCTCAAACTTATGAGTAGATAAATAAAATTTAGAAAAATCTTTAGGTTTAGTTTTTCTTTTATCTATAAATAGATTATTGTCATTTAAAAAAGTATTATATATATCAAAACAGTTTTTAAATAAATCTGTAAATGTATTTGTATTTTCTAATTATATAATTTCTAACAAACAATGGTGTATTAAATCAAAAGTTTTGGAAACATATATCGGTTTGCATTGAAATTGATCATTTATTATTTTTAATAAATAAAATAATTTTGAAAATGAAAAATATAAAAAAATAAATTGAAGATTATAAATAGGGTCAAAAATCCCGACGCTTCGGCCCTGTGACCTGTATAAAAACTTTTTTATTTTTAATATTTAAAAGAGTAATTAAATATTTTTATGTAATTATATTTAAAAAAAACAATGACGCCGTATTGACCACACCACCGGATGGGGCAACAGCCGGGATATCCTGCATTCACTTACTTCCTTAATTGCATCACGTTGAAAAAATTTATGAAGGGAAAGAAAAATATCAAAAAAATCTGTCCCTTCACTTAAAATTTCAAGACTAAACAAGTGGTTAAAACAGTGAATATACGGGACATGGTACCGCCTTTTTCCCCGGACATTACGTTCGCCCCATCGTAGCATTGTATCAGGTTCTTTGGTTCTAGATTATATTCTAACAAAAGATTGTTGACAAGTGAGGAAATTTCTTTGGCATCAGTATAAATTGCTTTGACAAATATACAGCTTTCTGTAACATCATATTTTTCTATATATCTAATAACAACAGAAATAATTTCTGTATTAGTTAGACCTCTTTAGCGGATGAGAAGTGTTGATATGTATACACTTTTTAAAAAAAGTAAATATTTTTAAAATAATAATTTTTAGTTTTGGGGGAGCTGGGTGGAAGAACAAAAATAAAATTTATACGTATGGGAGGAGGGGCAAGTTTAATTTTTTTGGGGGAGGGGGGGGGGCAAAAATAAAATTTCTATGTATTTTTTTGGAGGGGAGGGGGGGCAATTTAATTGGGGGGGGGCAATCAAAATTTTTTGGGGGGGGGAGGCAATGCCCCCTCAAAAGGGGTCTAGAATCGTGCATGGTGAGGTTAGCATAACGGTAACGTTAAACTAGTTTAGGGTTAGGTTTATGATCATACCCAAGCTGATTTTTGATTAATTGACTTGACCAATAAAATTTTTTCGTACCGCTTATCCTTATAAAAACCCTAGGATCATAACTGCCCCGGTCCCCCCCTTGTTAAAATACATAACTCATTGCAACTTAAAATAATTGTAGCTCCAAAAAAAAAAGAAAAACATCTCATAAATAAATAGGAATTTTGTGGTTAAATAGTTAGTTGTTGGTGGCAGCAATATAATAAATATCCCGCCCCCATATGTTTTTCCATATCAAAAATTCTCTTAGGTATGCAATTATCTGAATTATATTTAATTTAGCCTTTTTCATCCAAAAAAAATTATCATCTTTAGAAACCCGTACCTAAAATACTAAAAATATAAATATTTATATCTCATATTAACATATGACTACTGTCATCCTAACTAAACTAATATATCCTTTTAAACGCCCGTAAATTAATGCATTTAGCTGTGTCCTATTCAGTATTACTCTTACCATATAAGATTCCCATAATATGTTCCTATATAAACGAATGAAGCCAGTTGGATCCATCACATCAGGAATATCTAATATATTTATAGTTTACACTGACAAACGTATTCCAAATCCATAACAGGCTACCGGATGGAATGCATCTTTTAATTTTTTTTAATCTTACGATTTTCATGTATCTCGACGGCGCTAAAATTGACACGTTAAATCCAATTCACAAGTTTTCTATAATCGATGCAATGGACCAATGCTATACTCTTGTGTTGTATACTTTTGTTATTTAATGCTAATTTTTTTAATTGGAAGAAGCAAAACCTAGAATTGAATAAGGTATAATACAAGCATAATATACAGATATGGCGCTGGGAAAATCTTAGTGTCAATAAACTCTAAAATCGTTGGGAATAGCAGTGTATTTATTAAATATTCACCGTTTAAAAGTATGGAGATACTGTTAACGATATAGATAATTTTGCGAATAATTTACCAAAATTATATATTATCATCGCCTTGGTTTAAAAACATATATTAACCAGCTGAGACCTAAACAAGGCGAGTGGAATATAAAATTTCCAAAAACTTTCCTAACTTATATAATAATTTTGGACAGTAATATGCACGCTGAGTATTGGTTGGGAGCGATATTATTAGCATTACAACTCATTTTGCAACAACGCGGACTGAATTCATTACCATATTTATCACCGAGGTATACACGTCAAGATGCCGTCGAGCGTACTACGCACTCCGGATATGATGAAAGTAAAAAATGACTTATGATCCTTGTTAATGTTGCAATTTGGCTTGTCCTATTTGGTTTAAATTTTTTTTGGTTATATTATGCTAAACTTCTGTGAATAATATTCAATAACAAAATCAGGGTCAATTTTTGGAACATATGGCAACTATTGTTAGGGTTTGTGCTGATAGCGAAAATGAGTTTTTGTTGGATGTTTCTTATTGGTTAGTTTATAATTTGAGGCTGACTTATTTCATTGTAAAAATAATATTTTTTTAAAAAAAATTTTTACTGCTAATTTAAAAAAATGAGAATTATAATTTGGTCGTTTTATGATGTGCCTAACAAAAAATTAAAAAAAAATATTTTTAAAAAATTTTTAATTTCTTTTACACTAGCCACCTTAATGTTGACAAATACGCTCAATTTGTTCAAAACTTTTTATATTAGCCGCAGCCTTATAAACAAGATTTATTTATTTTGGGATTTAGGGCTGGTATGAATAAGGCCAAAAACAATCATTTCAATGGTATATTTGGATTATGCAACATTGAATTTTAACGCAAAGCATTCCTATTTGATAAAATTATTTTATTTTTATGTTTTTTTTCATTTGGTGATTCGTCTAATCAGGCACGTAGGCAGAACTTTTTCTAAAGGGGGGCAAGCAATTTTAGGAGAAAAATTAATGAATTACATTGTTGCTTAATGAATGATCATATTATGACTAGCATAAAATATTTATTTATATTGCATCATAATTAAATTAATGTATGACATAAATTCAAGTAAAATTTTATAAAGAAAATAAAAATATTTAAGAAATTGATATTCTTCTAGAATCTATTGAAAACCACTTTAAGGTTCGATGCATATTTGGCATGATGGGTTAAGTATTAAGTTTTGACTAGTTTGATTTTCTTTAAAAGTATATTAAAGTGAAATGCATTGTATCAGAATACCTGGTGTTGAATTTTGATGTTTATATCAAACAGCTTAACAAATCAATTAAGATTTAATTGCTGTTTTGATATTAAATTGACCTATAGTTATAGTTAATATAGCAGTTGTTATGAAACAATTTTATTATATATATTTAATTGCAAAATCAATATAATTTATATCAACCAAAAGATACTAAATATTAATTATAAAATAAATTATAACATTAAAATATACTTTTTTCTTAGAAGGCCCATTTTCTCTCGTTTTTTTGTAGAAATAGTCAAAAATTTTGTTCTATTTACCGGAATTCATAGATTCAAAAAATCAGATGAAAAAACATCAGTTTTAATATATATTAAATTTGAAAATTATTTTATTAATATGGGGTAACCTATTAACAAATAATTATCAAAATTTTCATATTAGATTATGCTTAAGATATTTTTTAAACACTAGGCGCATAAATTCAATAGTAGAATAAAAAATTTAATTATTTTAACAAAAAGTATATTACTTATATTTTTAATAGATAAAACATTTACAATTATGAAACATAATTATTAAGTTGTATATTACATGATTATTTTATTATGACAAAAACACGTAATAGTACTTAATGATAATTCAGAAAACTTAAGCTAAATTTTGATATTATAATTGTACAATATATTTTATAAAGCCGCAAAATTGCCAAAAAATAATAAATATACCAGCATATATTCCGATGTTTAATAAATAAAAATTAGCGTTAAATTGCACAAAAAAAGTTTAAGCTATTTCTAAAGGGGGGCAACTGCCCCCCTTTGCCTCCCCCTCAATACGTCCCTGGTTATAATATTTATCTTTTGGCTCAGTATATTTCAAAAGTTAAATCGCTAATAATATTCACTACAAATAAAACAAATGCATATTAATTTTTTTCTATTATATAGTTTTCAAAACTAAATGTTTAAGTTAATAAAAAAAATTAGAGGCACTGGTAAACAGAGTTAGTCTAAAATCGTAATTGCAAGTCAGCACCATGTTAAAAATTTGTATAAAATTTTTGTCCAGTGTAATTAATTAATCTTCTCAGCCTCTTAAGGGTTCTAGTACATTGTAATATAAGATCAAAATAACGATGAAATTTGTAATATATTTCTTCCTTAGCAACGTATATAATATATTTTTCTTTTGCTTTAAGCAGTGATTCCGCCCAAAAATTTAAAATCGTTAACGCAAGAATGTTCAGAGTTCAAGAGTTTATTTAAAATAAGATTTAAAAATGTATTTTAAATTCGTTTATCTAAATTTATGCCACAATTTAAAAAAATTGTAATTGTTTAAACAATATTTTATAATCTGGTTAAGCTTAACATCAGGTTCTCACTTCATTATTAACATATATTATGAATACCTTCCAATCGCAATATCCAAGTTTTTTTTAATCCCAAAAATTTATAATAAGGCTTGTCTTTTACATTATTGGAGGACACCATATTTTTTTTAATTTTTAAATAAATTGTAGTAATTCTTTTGTGAATAATAGAAAGTTTCTGTTAAAACGATGAATATACAATCAATAGCACCTGACAACAAAAAAAACAACTTAAACGATTTTTTAAGGGTTTTGTAGAAAATTTTCTTGCGATAACGATCCTGGGTTTAGTTTTTTTTCTAAGGCCTCCAATTTTCTTTAAGCCGCGTCCAAAGTTTAGAAAAAAATTAAAAAATTTTTTTTTACTATTAATTCTACAAAAAATCTATTGGCATATTTAGATTCCTTATAAAAAAATATATCTAAAAAAGGTTATTACATAAATTTTTAGCAATTTACTTTCTAGTTATTTAAGATCAAAAAAAGGAGTTTATGAGAAAAACCACTAATTTTACAAAAATTAAAAAATAAAAAAAATTAAATATTAAAAAAAAATTAAAACCCCTTACGTTAATAATGAATGTTTTCCTTATCTAAATGTATTTTTAAATAGGTACTACCCATAGGTTTTATGATATAGAAGCCCAAAATACCCCATTGAAAAATCTCAACTTTGACACCGAATAACTAAAAATCTGAGGCCTTGGCTAAAATTCTGATTTCATATTCGTGATCAGCGCCAAAAACTTGACCAAAAACCATAGTTGCCATAAATGTTGCTTAGGGCCGTCCAAAATTTGTTGTCCAGTGTTATTTATAAATCAAAACAGCTGACAAAATATTTAAAAAACAAAAGTGTTCCGTATGAAGAAAACGGTAGATGCAAGCACACATATTTTTTGCGTAAACTTTAAAATTTAAATTAATTCTAAAGGGCGACAAGATCTGAATATATAAGACTTAATTTGCAGAATGATGATTCACAATTTTCTAAATTTGTCAATTTTATTGTTTAAACAAAAAATTTATAGTATTTATACATGCAAAATGAATAGTGACATAACTTTAAGGTCACAATATAAGATAGAGTGTGAAGTTTATTGTCAGACCAATATTAATTTTTAATTTATATTAAAAATTTGTTATTGATATACTCATTACTAAATATGTATATCAAAATATATGAGATTAAAAATAAAATATAATTGGTAACAAGTGGTTACCTTTTTCTATTTTAAAAAAATTATAAAATAAGGATAGATGCCAATTACATAAATGTGCAAATTAAAACTTTAAAGAGATTTTAATATTGTACACTTCTATATATCTATAAACTAATTATGTATTCTTATTTTATATTTTTTAAATTAAAAAAGATAACCTACAACAATTTTGATAATTAATTCGTTTATAATTGCTATATTTTTATTGAGTATATTAAATAAACTATGAAAATTGAAATTTTTATCTTGTTTTATATATCGTATATCGCTATATATTTTTATGGACTTGAACGTCTTAGAGTAAGGTAAATCGAAAATTAAATATAGCTCTGTAAATTCCATTTTAACTAATTTTTTGAATCAACCTACTGCTCAGATTTTGCTACCTGGGCTTTTAGATTGGTGGCATTGAAAGATACATATAGGCTGATGTATTCAAGGTAATACTGCCCATCATGGGATTGGAGTAACTCTGCTATAAAAAGCAAAATGGCGCATGAAATATTTCTTCATAATACAGCAATTATATCCTTAATTAAATCAATTAATTTACATATTTCATATATATGATGATGGTATATGATATTAAAATAATTTTAGAGGGTGATTGTTCTTGAACCAAGAAAAAGCACAGATATTGTACATCACAGATATTGTACAAATGACGTCATTTTTATGAGAGAGTTCCGAGTACCCATCATGGCCCTTTTAAATTAAACAACGCATTTTTTTGTGTATTCAGGTGCGCAGCATAATTAACAGAGTGAAAAATCCATAGGGGAGACCGGGGGAAAAAAAAATTTTTTTTAAAATATTTGTTGTTCAAATTTTTTTTCAAAAAAAAAAAAAATTGTTTTTTTTTATAAATTATTTTTTTTTTTTTTAAATAATTTTTTTTTTAAAAAAAAAAAAATTTTTTTAAAAAAAAATTAATAAAAAATAAAACCCCCTATTTATTTTTTTTCCCCCTATATGAGAAAAAAAAAAACACCCGGGGGGAAAAAAAAAAGTGTAATTTATTTATTTTAAATTTTTATTTTAAATTAAATATTAAATTTTAAAAAAAAAATATAAATTTATTTTTTTTATATAAATCAAATACTTATGTTTTGTGTATGTGAAGAAGGAGGGGGGGGGGTGTTTTTTTTTTTTTTTTAAAAAAATATTTTTTGTTTATGGAATATTTTTTATTTTATTATAAAAAAAAAAAAAAATTTATTTGAAAATTAAATTTTTTTTTGCTGAGGGTTGAAATAAAAATATTAAATAATAATAAAATTTAAGTTAAAAAAAAAATTATTTTTTAAAAATTTTTAATTTTAAAAATAAAAAAATATTTTTTAATAATAAAAAAAAAAAAAAAATAAAATTTTTTTAATATAAAAAAAATAAATAATTTTTTTTTTTTTTAAAAAATTTTTTTTTTTTAAAATTTATAAAAAGTAAAAAAAAAAAAAAAAAAATTGTTTTTTAGTTTAAAAATAAAAAAAATATAAAATTTTTAAAAATTTTTTTTTTTTTTTTTATATAAATTTTAAACCATTTCGCCCCGGTCTCCCCTACAATGTGTAGAATAGTGTTTTCTTAAATGAATGTGTAATACTTGTTAGTCAGAAAATAACCCAGGTCCTTACTGGGTATCACTATTTTTTAGGCATATTTTCGATTTTGGGCATTATTTTTGCCCCATTTTTAAGGGTCTATTTTTGTGTGCAGGATATTGTTATATAATAACAAATAAATTTCAGCAAGCTTAAATGGAGATTGATTTAACATATAAGGATTTGTCATGATATTGAACAAAAATTGAGGTAGTTGGCACCAATTGTCTAGTTTAGTTCACACTTATTAGTTTTATAAATGTCTTTTCTTTTTAAATAATTTAGCTAGGTTAAACCCAGCATTGCACCTTTAGAATTTACGCTTACATAAATATAGCTATACATTTTTGTTTTCGATTTAACCCGTGATTATGAAACTGACGGTTTCGAGAATAAGGGCGCGTTTAGGGTTCATTCAATTCAAAAAAATTTCCATTTTCGATATTTATAAAATTTCAAAAATTAGATTTTTCTCATAACACAGGTCAACAAATATTTATGTCAGATACGTGAATTTTATGAAAACATTAAATAAAGAATGCATCCCCAAGATGGCCTAATCTCATAAATGTTTTTCGTTTATCTTGATATCTTCCGTCTTTGGCTCATTAGATCCGCCTATAACGAAAAATGGCCTTTTTTGACCAAATTGACAGATCTAAATATACCCTAGAAAAAATTTAAATATCTTTTTTGATCCCATGTAACTTACATTTTTAATCACAAATAATGGAAAAAAAATATATTAATATATCAAGCTCTTACATCGGCATTTAGATAATAAATATTTCGCGTCCAAACTTAAATACGACACGATAATTATCGGTTTTTAATGAAAATATTATTTAAAGTTTAAATTTAACAGTTTAACTATTTTGAATATGCAAAAATAAAAATTTAATTATTTTTATTTTTGAATCTTTTTTGGTTTTTTAACCTTTTTTTCAAAAAATTTTCAATGTTTATAACTGACTAAGTTTGATTAGGAAAAACGGTAAACGGATTTGATATTCCCTAAGATGGCAGGTTTAATCTCTGTAGTTAACTCATAACTCTCAAAAAATTGTTGACCTGTGTAATATTTGGAGATTACTCAAAAATAGATAATGTATTCAATAATGGCAATAATTTTGATTGGCAATTTTTTGCAAAGATATGTTTTATATCTATAAAAATTTTAAAATATTTTGAACTAAATTATCTCTAAACGGGCCCTTACCAAGAAGTAAGAAAACTGAGATAATTTAAAAAAAAATAAAAAAAAAAGCTAATTAAAAACAACGAAAAAACTAAATATGATCAATCCATTTGAAAAACTTAAAATTAACGAAATTATAAAATTATATTTGTAGCAAAAATACTTTAATTATATGTCTGTTGCATTCAGAATTTTGTTTAATTTCAAATAATTCGATAAATAACAAATTATTGGTTATTCTGCACAACATTTTAATATAATATGTTTATTGTAAATAAAACATTATTTAGAACAAATAAAATTTGATAAATTATTAGCATGCTCTTTATGCTACAATTCAACGAGTATGAGACCCTGATTTCAAAAATAATTTTACCCGAGAATCCGAAAGCTCCAATATCCTCTAGATTGATTTGCATTTTACTTTGTATCTTGGTTTTGCCGTTTAGCCAAAAATTGTCGTCATTGAGAATCAGTATAGACTGAAAGGCTTTAAAGAATTTAAAAGAAGATGCTACATTAAATGAATATCGATAAGGCTCAGGTCCGCGCGCGTCTATTTTCCGCGAATACTAAGTTTTATTTTCGTATACGAAAACGAGCATAGAAAAGAAAAGAAAACCAGTTTACAAAAAAATGAGAAAAGTTTTAATATAAAAAAAAATAGGTTAGAAATAAATGATAAAAATTTTTTGAAAAAAAAAATTTGTCACACAACATCATAAATATTAATTTAGAAATGTTTAGATATTTATTTTATTTTCAATTATGTTCGTTTGTATTATTATTGTTGTCCGTATTATTCAAATATACAATAAAAAATATACAAGAAGGATGACAAGCATATCTGAATACTGTTATATTTAAAAAAATGACTTAATTGAAGTTTTTCGACCAAAATTTGTTTTTACAAGTTATCAATTGTGCTGAAATGTAAAAAATTAAAAAAAAAATTCGAGTTGTTTAATGCTTCTTAAATTCATAACAACTTGCCTAAGGTTATTCCATTACCTAGTTATTCTACTGGATTTAGATGAAATTTTCTATAACGCATACCATTACAACCCTGCTTCATTACAGGTAAAACCACCTAAAAATCGATCAACCTACTTTGATGAGCCAGAAAATGTACAGCACCAATTTAAGAATATTCCAGGTGAACAGAATCAATTTAAGCATGTTCAAGATAACGAAACTCCGAACCCAAAGCGTCTAATGATGGTCTCAGAAAACGAATATAATGACAATTTTATTTATGGGAGGCCTAAGGCAAATTATCCCAAAAAACTAGTTAAAAACGGAACGAAATACTACATTGAACATGGGTCAAATCAATTTAATAACCATAAACATCCTAAATTTGGGAAAACGACGGATAATCCTAATCTTCAAATAGTGCCTTCAAATTTAGTATCCACAATAAATTCAAAATCCAATCAGCTTTTTGACATCTCAAATAAGGAATCTAACGGAATAACAAAATTGCACCTGCATACACCTGTACCACCTTACCGGCAACTTTCCAAAAAGGACCAAGATTTTAATCGGCGACATTCTCCTGTCCCCACCACGTCAACCTTTATTCCATTAATAGTCACCACTTTTCCTCGAAATCCAAGTTTGTTTAAATTTTAAAAAATTTTACTGATCATTATAGTTCCACCAAACCCTTAAACTCTTGAATTACAAATTCTTTTTCTATTAAGGCTATGTCAGAAGATTTTCATTCATTTGATCGTATTATCGGTTATAGGTTAGCAATCATAAAGTTTAAAAGTTGCTATTTCGGTCAAATGTCAGTAGCATATAAAAGGGCTTTTATACTTGTTATAAGTTATTAGAATTTTTTTTAGATTTAACTTTTTTGTCAGACTCTAATTTACTTAAAATTAAACTTCTTCATTTCTTCAATGGGACTTACCTTATTGTATCAAGGACACTGTATATTCTATAAAATACAAATCATATTTTACCCTAACAAATTAATTAGGTTCCATTAATCCTAACATATATTATATAACATGTTTACACAGACAACATGGCCTTCGAATAATGACAATATTCCAGTAGTATCATATTTTGCAACGTTTTCTTTATGAAATAACAATATGACACTTTTCCTGTCCATGGTATCTAATGATCCATTCCTAAGCGAAATAAAGCAGCCGGCCCCGTACCACTTATTCGCTTCCTTTGATCATGAAATATTATAACACATGATTAGCTCGGCAATTATTTATAAACAAATTTGTTTCGAAATTAGTCAATACTCCCTGTATAATTTGCGTGTGACATTTATAGGAAGGACACAGTTGATGAGTCTGTCACAAAGAGAATATTCATAGGGATTCATTCATTTACCACGTTTAACAAATTGACCCATATTTATAGATTTGTCCTAATCTAAAAGAAAAATAATATTTCACCTGGAAAAACACACATTTATGGCCAAAACATTCTTCTATTTATTGTTGGGCCGATAATTAAAATGTTACTATGGTAATCTAAATTAAGTTTCCAAAATGTGATTCAATAGAAAAGTTTCTAAATCAAATGCCCATTGAAGGATTAAATATTTTGCTAGCCTATCTCTTCTTACATCCATATTTACCAATAAATTAATTATACATAAATACAAGCCTTTTTCCTAATTATTTTTATCTTTGGCGCCCTTGCCCATAACTCAATTATCATGAAGGCCATGTGAAAAAAAAACTTTTTGATGATTTTTAGCATCGATATATATCTATCTCAATCTCTAACCTAATATAAGTTTACGCAAACTCCCAAAGTGTGACAAATTTAGTGTATTGTGGTCATGTTATCACATCTCCAATTCAAATCGAAAACGCAGCGCGCGACCTTGAGGTGCAAAAAGAACATAAGTTTTTTTTTTCAAAAAACATGGAATTATTATTATTATTATATGTATTAAAATATACAATAAAGTTTAGCTGGTCCCCTTTTTATGGTTTGTAAAAGAGCCTAGCGGTTTGATATAACATGAATCGCGGGTCCAGCATACTTAATAAGCCTAAGCTCTGCGCCGTTACGCGTTTACAAGAACCATGGAACCGGGCTTATAACTACCAGGTCCGTTTATCTATCCTCGGATATTACATAAAAAAAGGAGAGTCATTCTATAACGTCCCCTGAGTAATAAAAAATAGATGTGATGAAAAATTCTAACACTTTAAAAAAAATATATTTCATGCTATTGAGGACCGTTAACAGTGTCACAACTAATAAAGGTAGAGTTAGTTGGCAGTGAGAGCTTGTTGGCGTAGAGGCATTGAAACTGAATTCCAAATTTTGTGCGGCTATTAAAGGACACGAAAACTTCATATAGCTTGTATGTGTGTGTGTGATTGATCAAAAAAAAAGTGGGGGACCATAAATTGTTTGGAAAAATTGGTAATTTTTCGTAGAAATATGAATTTATCAGACTTTTTGTTAGGATAAGCTCTTCTTTTTAAGCACAATTTTAAAACTATCAAATTATGTCTATCAGACTAATTTTATTTAGAACTCTTAAATTCAATATTTCGGTATTAATTATTATATACTATAGGTTGATTTCATTACATTAAATTAATAAATTTTCCATTATTTTTTGTCTTCCCTTCATTTAATACTTTTTTCTAGTCTTACCTAGTGAAAGTTAATTTTATGCCTAATAGGGTTTGAACCTACTTTTGTTTTTATAAGCAAGAGAATTTAAATAAATTATTTTAAAATGATTAGTAGCTACGTTTATGAATATCAAGAAATTTGTGAATATATTTAGAGCAATAGTACCGTGTTTAAAAAAATTTAATATGATAAATAATTTTCAATGTAAAAACCTAAATTTTAAAAATTTCAAATTTTTAAAAGATAAAAAAAAATGAATGAATTCGAATGCGCCTTATGAACGATTCTTTAAACACGCTCTTTCACATGGATTCAAATAAATTTGTTTTCTTCTTTTACCTTTTAACGTTTTTCATTCTATTCTTTTATTTTTAACATTTTTATTTTATTATTTCTCTCTTTGTGTATTTAAGATAGTTAACTATCAAATTCTTTAAAACGATTTCACTACAAACAGCTGTAATAATTCTAAGTTATAGTTTTGCCCCGTTTTTGATTAAATTGCCCATAAGCCAAATAAATCATTTGTATTTAAAAAGTATATTAAGCTCAAAACTATTTTTCTTTGATATTAAAATTGTCATAAATTTAAGACAATGAAATTTGTCTTTAGTTTTGCCACTAAGTTTAATGTTTCACTTTAGCTATATCAATGCAAGGTATAATAGGCCATAACTTGGTAACCAAAAGTCTATTTTTAATGTTGTATTTTTTTAAATAACATTGTATATTATCCATTTTTATAAAAATTTAAAATGTAAAATTTGGGTTTTTACATCGATTACATTGGACAAAAAATTTGGAAGACCTTAAGCATCATTTATAGTAACTATCGTTTTTGGTCAAGTTTTTGGTCCTAATTACAAATATGAAATCAGTATATTCAATGCTCAGATTTTTATATTTGGTGTCAAATTAGTGGTTTTCATCATGAAATCTATTTGATCCTAAATAACTTGAGAGTAAATTGCTATTTTAAGCTATAACTTTTTTTTAGATATGTTTTTTATAAGAAATCTGAATATGCTAATAGATTTTTTGGAAAATTAATATTTAAAAGAATATAGTGAATTTTTTTCTAAACTTTCGACGCGGTTAAAAAAAAAATTAGAGGCATTAGAAAAAAAAACTAAACCGGGGATCGTTATCGTAAGAAAATTTTCTACAAAACCCCTAAAAAATCATTTATGTTGTTTTTTTTTGTTGTCCAGTGTTATTATTACCCCGTAATAGTTTACAATATTTTTTTTTTGAAAAATTGGACATAGCCGTTTTGGTCTAATATCCTGTTGCTGAAACATGTTATTTGATAGCTTCTGTGAAAAGTAAAGATATATGCCGCCTAGATTATATGAAAAAAAATTTGCCCCTAATTTAATTTGACACCGGAAAAGGGGTTTTTATAGACGCAATTTCAGAGTTTAAAAGAAAAAATACAAAAGTTTGCTTTTGTTTAGGAAATTATGACACGAATTGCCAACGAGTCAGAAGTGCGTGCCACAAAAAAAAACAAAATTTGTCATGTAGACATAACTTTTAGCATTTGTTTTTTAATAAGTTTCATATTAGGTCAGTCTTATAACATCATTAGGAAGCGTAGAAAATTAGGAAAAAGTTTAGATCTTTTTTTTGCCTTATTTGGCATGTCCAAAGCCTAAACCACAACAGTGAATTAGGATTTATTGTAGGTGCTACTGTAACAGGCCAAAGTTTTAGTTTTCTTTTTATTTGGATATGAAATTTCTGCAAGGTCTTCAGATAATCCACAAACGTTTTTTTTTTTATAAAATGCTTTAAAACGTAGCTTTTGACGCTAATCAAATAACTGTGCAATTAAGCGTGTCCTATCTATTTAATGGCAAATTATCATGTTAACTAGTATTTATTTTAAACTATAGGACACTAGAATCTTAACAATTTTGTTTTTAAATTTTGATGCTCAGGTAGGAAGGATTTATGAGAAAAATTAGTTTGATTTTAAACATTTTTATATCTTTTGTGGGTTCCTTTGATTGTTTTACGGACATGCAATATCTTATCCATCTAAATTCAATTTTCTTTTAGATAGTTTTTCAGACCCATCTATTAAAATTCCCAAGAAAATTAAATTATGGGGAAAATTGGACATAAAGGAAGGGGAAAACGTAATTGTCCTTTTTAGGTCCCAAGGTCATTCGCCTAGCCATGTTTTATAATTAACAACAACGAAGATATTTCGGACTTATAGTATATAAAGCCACCAAAATTTTTGATTGTTAGCAAAATTTGTCAATATATGCCATGTTGAAATAAACTTCAATTTAACTAAATATCGGAAATTATTGATAATTTTTTTGATTAAATTAATTGCAGCTATAGGTAAAAAGAAATTGTTACTTCTATTAATTGAGTCAGAGCGGGCACGTCTTATGTCATGTTTTATTTTTAAAAAATTTCAGATATTTTTTTTTTAAATTTTTTAAATATGTCGGCGAATCTGTTTTCTGTGTTTATAATAAGAATTGGTAATTTTAAATTTTGAACGATAGATTATTTAAATATTTAAATAAATAGCTCCTAACCCAATTTATTCGCCTTTATGTCGTAAGAGTAGAAGTAGGGTATGGTCTTAAATATTAAAAAACTTATTTATTTGAATAACCACATGACTGATATTTCAAAATTCACAATTTATAAAGCGTTCACCAAAAAATTTTGATACAAAATCAATCAAGTTATCAGAACGCCAACTAACAAAATTTCGTATTTCTTAAATTTTAAGCATAGAATAATTCGTAATAAAATAGATAGCCATTGGTGCTTAGCGTAGAGGGCTCTGACCATAAAAACTGGGACTTATTTAATACATTTTTGTAAATCACTTTACGTTCATAAGAAATAATCGGCTTCCAGGCTTAATTATTTCTTGTCAATTTCCAACCATGCCCATTAGCTCGAAAGTCATTATTATTCAAATTATAGATTTTACTTTTTTCCTAGTCGAACAAATATTTTAGGGTGAACTCGATGCGTAAATATCCATATAAATTAGCAAATTATTATAATAATTATAATTATTTGAACTAAACATACAGAAAAACACAGTTAATTTTGGAATCGAACTTAGTAGATGAGCAAACTTATGGCCAACTTTTTTCTGAAAAAAAGGTACCCTAGAATAAAACTAATAGAATAACTTAAATGTGGTTCTTGTTAGCCGACGGCGGCTAAATCCATTTTTATGAGAGCCGGAAAAAATGAAATAATTTTTAATGAATACATAATGAATTAATTTAGGAGGGGACAACTTACCAGCAAAAGGACTCGAGCGAAAAAAAAGTTAGCGCAAAAACAAAAAAGAAGGAAAGTAAAAATAGAAAACAAGACAAAAAGAAGAGAAGATTGAAAAAAAATGAGTTCCAATAGGGAAAAAATAAAAGGTTTTTGCTTCTTGAAAAGATGTTGTAGGAGGAAAATACAAAGCAAAAGTTGAAAGTCAGAATTGAAAAGGGGACTAAAAAGCACAGCTTTTGAGAGGTGCTTCAAAAAAGGTTGTATTAAAAGAAATTAGTTGACCGGAACTTTAACTTGGAAGAGAAGCAAATTACAAAAACATTAGTGTGGAGTTTTGCATGAATCGGGAAAAATAGGATAGCTGTGCTCGCATGTGATCAGAAAACATAGTTTTTTCTGGCTAAGTGTGCTCATCCTAGCTAGATTAGAAAAGAGCTCAATCCATTTGCGCGTTTGCAGAGTGCCTTGTTGAGAGAATCCATCTTAAAGATGCAATAATTCCCTTGTGGCCTTCTACCCTGGCTGAAGTTCTATTTTCACTATATCCCCACAAATTATTCTCTCTGTGAATAATTAATGAGACACTATGTGTCCACACACATTATATTCCTGCAGGGCGTTATATTTGGACCAATTTTTCGATTTTTTCATCCATTCCTATATCTTACCTATCATCTATATAAACGTTGGATTAAGACATTAAAATTCCGGTCTTAATCTATAATAATGGTAGCCAATAAAGTTAACAATTTTATATATGAGAGTTTTGGTTTAAGATTAATAACTAAGATGAAAAATACGCCATTTTTAGGTGCTAAAATGATCTGTTTAATACATATAATTGGAATTGAAAAAAATATGATTTTAGAAAAGTAGAACAATTATAGATCATAACCGTTGCCCAGAGCCGTTTATTAATATTAAAAGAGAGCATTTACTGAAGATGAGGAGGATAATTCACGATCACGAGTGTTGCAGTGGTCAAAATCTTGCCGTAAAAAATTGGGAGGAAAAAAGTAATTAGGAAAGTTAGTAGGAACCGAGCATGAGTTAGTTTATTGGTATAGTCAATAAGTCATTGAGTGAAATAAGGGTTAATTTATGGTTATTGACTTTTTTAAGGACAGAAAACTCGACAAATTTTTGGAAAGAAGATCTTGAAATAATAATTAATATTCGTAGGATTATGATTTATTTTAAGAGTTAGATTACAATTATGGAGCGAATCTCGAAACTGAGACTTTTAATTGTTTCTATATTTTATTGATGATTTTTGCGCCATGAAATATAAAATATATTCAATAAATTATTTTGCGTAAAATAGTCGAAATTAAATGGTTTTGGTTGAAAAGACTGACTGACACATAGTGAGAAATTGTAAAGAGAATTATTGATGCTTTTTTGGACCAAAAGTGTGGACCAAAGGGGGAAAAATTGCTTTTATACTTGGGACAATAAAGGGGAAACAAACTCAAAGTAATTTTAAATTTTAACAAACCCCCGAAAAAATGGGGAAGCCCTTTCCAAAATCTCTTTTTAGTTTCTTTCTTATTATATAGTTGAAATGAAAATTATTACTAAAAAGCCCCAACCTCCTAGATAATAAAAAGTTCCTAATTAATAACAAAAAAAGGGGGCTTTTTAAAAACCCCTTTATTACAAATTTTTAATAAAGCCACTAAAAAATCTTCTTTGAAGGCTGGCTCATTTTTTCTTCAGGCCTGATTTGGACTGCAGTTAGATACTTGGCCAGGCAGCCAAATAAAAATTCGGGCCTGACCAGGAGTAACCTATTTCTGTAGAACTTAATTAAATATTTTTTCTACCTTTTAGCAGTGCACTTAGCCAGCCCTGCTTTGATAAAATTTGTCATCTTCTCGGCCTCGAATAGTTTTCGATATTAGGGATAACTTATTTAAAAAATTTTGCTCCCTTTAAAATTCTAATAAGTTCATTCACTTTGTCTCAATGCTGCATTATGTGTGCATTCCTAATCATCAAAGAATCTGAATAACAGCAAAAGTATTTCGTTTACAATTCGAGTTCATGCATTGTCTTTAACTGGCGAAACTCATTACAATAAAAATAATTAAAAGTTTGTTGATCTGCCCAAAAATGTCCAAAGAAAAAATCAAAAACATGGCTTATTAGGCCCAAAAAGGTATATATGCATCTTATGTATTTATAAATATGTATAAAAATCAATTTACTGGACATGGTGGTCGGGAACTTGAGCCCTATTGCTACCACATATGATAAAAAAATGATTAACATTTCTTTATCGATCTCCAGAAGTTTTTCTCGTTTTTTCACTTAAGTATCTATGGTTAGAGTCCAGCATACAAAATTGACTGTTATTTACTTATATATACTAGATAGCCCAATATATAATAATAATAATAATAAAAAATAAAATGACTCAAGCTTTTATCTATCAAAAATCTACATCCCCGCTTACCCCATTCACTACTTTATTTTCTTCATTTTTTTATTTGGATTAGAGTCTTCTCTTTCCTAGTGAAACTAAATATTTTGGGCTGTTCCCCCCGCTTAAAAATTTGCAAAACAATGTCCCCAATGGTGTCTCTTTCTTATCTTAATTCTTGTGGAAGGACTTTTCTGAAATATAAAACAATAATTTAGCCCCCCTCCTTAAGCACCGTCAAATAAGGAATTTAATTTTCCTTTCTCCCAAAATTTTGAAAATAATTGTCTCTCCTTTTATCTTCTATAGTATCCCGAAATTTCCTTTTTTTAAAGTTGACCAAGTCCATAAATTTAACATTTAATTAAGTCCCTGTATGAATTGAGTTTTCTTTTGTATATAGTAATTCGCCTATATTTCATTTGTTTAAAAAAGAAAAAATATATTTAAACAAAAAAGAGTCCACAACATAGAAACCCTTGTTTCAGTAATGCCTAAAAATTTAACGGGTTAGAGCTGCTTTAATTTGTAATGTTTTGGGCTATTAGTGCCCTATTTAAATACTGATAGGATATTAATTTTGTCATATCACCTTATTTACTTATTTATTAAAAAAACAGGCACGGGCTGGGCAGGCCTAGTACGATTTAATTGAATTGGGGTCTAATCATAACAAATTCAAGCCAAATACACGACTTTGTAGACGATTAAATTACATTACCTTCACATCAAGATCGTGGATCACTATTATCGGACGATGTTTCATCATTTAATAAACTCTGATGTACTAGCTGATATAAAAAAAAAATTAATAAAATTTTATTTTTGCTTATTTTTTTCAATGTTTTAATTTTTCCTATCTTAAAACTATAAGGTTTGTTATTTAACTTCAAAATGATGATGATTTAAATAATTTTAACACGTTTTTGCATGTTTTTGGTTGTTTACTAATTATAAAAAAAATTAGACTTATTAGGTTAGGCGCCTATTTCAAAGGCACCGACGCGGATAATGGCTAGATTATTGTTTTTTAATTTGTGAAAATTTTGCTTCTTTGGAATTTATAAAAATAAAGTGTTATTCTTGAACAAACACAATTCTTATGCAAGAACATTTATATTTGAAAAAAAAATATCATTAATTTCAGGTGATTTTTGGTGGAAACAAAAAAATCGGGGTAAAAAAATTGTGCAAAAAATATGAGACCGGCGTTTTGCTTAGTTAAGATTTTATCGGTCAAACCTAGCTCTCGTTAACAATTCTTAAAGTTTCTATCGGTTAATTCTGAAAATAAAAACAAGGGAATTTTCGTATTAAATATTATGTTGGCAATTTAGCCCAATTTGATAAAATTAACTTAAATAGAAATGGTTTTTATTCATCACAATTCACAACTATTAATATGAATAAATACAAAAATTATGAAAACATGATAATGCTGTACATTTGCTTACCCGGGAAAAGTAAACCTGGTGCTCACTTTCCCTCTCCCTTTGGAAAATTTGGCCCTTCCTTAAGAAATTCAATAATGCAATAAAAATTGGCCCATCTTCTTATATGTTAATTCTAATTATTTATTACATGTTAGATAAAAAAATTGGTGAAAAGGATTGATTCGGTGTAAAAGTATTATTTTGCCCCTTCGGTGTATAAGCACCGGGGATTTCTATTATTGCCCTTTAACCAAAAACAAGTTTGTCCTTCGGTGCTAAAAGCAGGGTATTTTTATATTTTGGGGTTAAAGAGAATATAATTTTTAAATTTTGGGGTTATGACGGGGTTTATTATTGTGTGTTTTGTTCGTGTTTTTAGGATTGGTGGTGTTAGGAAAATCTGTATTTTGTTTAATAAATAGTTGATTTATTTTAAAATTTGTTATAAAAATATTTTATGATGATATTTTTATATTATTCATTTAATAATTAAGTTAAAATCGATCTATAATTTATAATTATGTTAGATTAATTTTGATATTTAAGATATATATTGGGGCAGGGAGTTGGGGTGTGTATAAATTAAAAGAGAATTTTTTTTTTTGTTAAAAAGTTTAATAAGATTTTATGTTTTGAAAGTGAAAAATTATTTTATTTGTTTGCCCGGGAAATCATTAGGAAATAACTCGGGATAGAAAATTTTATCCAATTTTTTTTAAAATTGTAAAAAATATAAAAAAATTTAAATCTAAAAGTAAATATTTAAAATTTGTTGTGAGAGGGAATTTATTGGGGAAAATTGAAAAGTTTTGGAAAAATTTTTTCTTCAAATTGTCTAAAAGTTTAAAACGGATTTTAGGTTTAAAAGTGAAAATGTATTTTTAAAATTTGTTTGCCCGGGAGAGGGAATTTAGTTGGGGAAATTGAAAATTTTGAAAAAATTTTTTTTAAAAATGTCTACAAGTTTAAAACGATTTTAGGTTAAAAGTAAAATATGTATTTTAAATTGTGCGGGAGGGTTTTGGGGGAAATTGAAAATTTTGAAAATTTTTTTAAAAATGTTAAAAGTTAAAAAGATAGGTAAAAGAAAATATAATTGTGGGAAGGAAAATTGGGGTAAGATGGTGTGGGGAAAATTGAAAAATGACATGTATAAGTGCTAAGCTCCTTCACTTTAGTGATGTCTGACGATTTTTACTTTAGTGCAGCCTTTCGTAATGTTCTATATATTTTTTACTTAAATGTAAAAACTTATAAATCATTTTTAAAAATATATGAATTACAAAGTAAATATTATTCCTGCAGTTTAAGCTTCTTTGCTAAATTTTTTATGATTATTAGTTTGTGTATAAATAAATGTTAGCTCCTATAGGTGTGTTGGCTTAAAATATACTAAATAAACCCATATAATAATTTTTAATATTTAGAATTAATTTGCTCAAGTTGTATTGTCCAGTCCATAATCTAATTTTTTTACCTTCCCCCCTCCCCTCTAACCAGCTTTCACATTATAATTCTCCCTCTAAAAAATGAAAACGCGTCAAATACTATATAACAATTATTACAAAAAATTTCCATAGGCGGCATCATCTAAGATTTCTCTAATCTATTAAATTATTTAATTAAATGACTTATACAAAATGTTTGAGAATTTATTTATGAGTTAATCTATTCAGCTAATGTTTCAGAAAACAGAGCAAAGCAAGTTAATCGCCAATTAGGGTTAGGTGTCCTAAAAGTAGAAGTCTTACCAAATTAATTGGCATAATTTTGAATCATTCATTTTTTGTCTACAGAGTTTATTACTTTCGTATAAATTTAAAACAATATTCATATTGTAATAATAAAAATATGTATAAATTTATATAAGAATTTAATTAGCAAATTTTGAAATATATATTTTGTCACCGATTTCGATAAACTTAAGAGTAAAATTTTATATCCATATACAATTACGGGTGAGGACATAAACGTAAGACATAGGATTGAGAAAGATGTTAAATATAAAGTATATATGTACATAGTATTTTTTATGATCTAGTTATAGAGCTTAAAATCCATCCCAACAAGTGGAAAAATTACTACTGTCATTTTCTACTAGAAGTAAGTAAAAAAATTGACTTGGGGTACACACCGTTAGGTTCATTTTTTATGGTTCATTAATTCAATTTGTTATATGCGCGAGCCCATCTCACAAGCCAAGACTCAAAAACTTTCCCGCGTTTAATCTTATATGGCGGGTAAACTTAATATTATAAAAAGCCGGGGGGGGGGGGGGGGGGCTCAGTATCTAGGGTATACATGCCCAATAAGTATTATGTATTTGTTATGGATTTCTTATAATTTAATTATCGCTTAATATTTTTATGGTTAGTTAGTCATATGGGTCATAGGACAAATTTTAATTTTACTGCATATAAGTCTGCTATAACTATTAAAAATGAGTTCGTTACTCATGACTTCAATGAAATAGCATCACGCTATTTCAAATAAAAAAAAACTCTAAGCTTGATTTCTGACATTTTTACTAGTCAAATAACCTGATTTTTTCATTCAGCTTTTGTGGATTTTAAAACTGTATTTCTGAAATTGGAGATATACAATATACAGTATTGAAGAATAGAAGAGCGGTTTGAAAGAAAGCGTCCAACTTTTCTTTCTTTTTTTATGACTTTGGTAACCTTTTTAGTGGCCGTACTGGAGAGTTAAATAAATAAGTATAAAAAGTATAATTACATTACCACTCCCTTTTTATTATTTATTTTCAACATATATGGAAACTCTAGACCAATTTTTATTTTCCATCTTTAACGAGTAAAGGAAATTCGTTTTTCGTCTTTTAACGGGTCATTAAATTAATCCTATTTATTCCAATTACTGTATACAACTTTCCTCCGAATCCCATAAAATTCAAATTTGTAATAAAATTTTATGGAACAGAACCCACCTTGCTTGGTATTGAGATGTTTTTTTAGTGGGAAAAGAGATACATGAACACATACAATTTGTGAATATTAACTAATTTTTAATTTAATTACAATGTAAAATTGGGTAGATAAAACAAATAAAATTTTTTTTAAATTAGGGACCTGGCTTAAAGTTCAAGTTATGCTGGCGTTATATGGATCAAAAAATACTAACTTCTTAAATTTCTCGTTGTGTAGTGTGGATAGAATATGGATGCACCCCCTCTTAAGTTGTTTATAATATGTAATTGTGTATAGATTTAATTTTATCAATTATTTATTAAAGTTAGGGCAATTTTTGAGAGAAAATTAATTATGTGAATAAAAACTAATTAGGTTAATTTACCAATTAGTGATTAATTGTCTTTATTTTGTTTGTAACTTAAAATCTAAGTTTTAAAAAACATCTCACGCCATAAGAGACCAAAAATATTTAATTTCTAAAAATGCTTTTTATAACAATATTTAGTTAATATATGCTACAAAAAATTCAAAACAACTTACAGAATTTTTGGCTATAAGCGTTTTAAATTGAGATATCCATATACACCACCCCTGGAAAAGTATAACTTTTTAACCGCAGGTTAATGTAAAAAATTGATTCAAATAAATCTTTAGCCTTCTACTTAAACATCACAATTGTTTCCCCTATGTAGGCTACTAGCCACTATAATTTATATATAGGTTAATAAGGGGAATGTTATTGATCATAGGTTGAAATGTTAAATCAAATTTGCTGAACGAATGGTTGCAGGTAAACAAATTTTTTTTAATAGCCACAGCCTTTACAAAAAAGAAAGAGAGATTACAAAAAACGCGTTAATTAGGTGGCAGGTTATCCTACTCATATGGCCTTAAGCCTGCCTACCGGGTCCTTAATATACGACGTTATAAGTGTCTTTTTGAAATTAATCCAGTCCCTAAACGCCATACATTACGAAATGTAAAAAAACGTTTTGTTAAATACTTTTTTCCTAATTTCTTCTGCCGGCCGATTCAAGCACAAAATTTTTTCCTAAACTTAAGATGCAAATATTGTACATAGATGTTAAAAAAATGTTGAAAGTGTTTTTGCGGACACGAATAATAAAAAAACATTTTGATCTTTCCGAAAAAAATAATAATTATATAAAGTTGCATGATATATCATTATAGTTGCCGCAGACCACGGTTTTGGTATTGGACATGTCACAATCTTTAACAGGTGGCTGTTATTTAAGGTAATTTTTCAAAAATAAAGTCTTTGTTGAGCTTATTGTTATTGAAGTGTTACATTTAGACTACAGTATTAAAATAACGTGGCAGGCTCCTCAATAAATAAAGTATTCTTCAAATTATTTTATTTGCATTGTTATAGGAATATTTAATACAACAATCGACGGGAAAAATGACCGTGTAAAATTAATCTTTATCAGGTTGTTATCATTATTGACTGGCCAAAAATACTCAAAATGTTTAACGTTTTATAATTGTGCAAACGTATAATTAGTTATTCTACATAACAACCCGGATCCTTTCTCGTAACTCTTATTTTTTAGGCAAACTTTGTTTTTGATTTTGGGCCTAGCTACTTAGTACATTTTACCTTATCAAAAAACGCGCTTGGTTTCAAACGGGTAAATTTTATATAAATATAATTAAATAGGAATTGACTATCATGACAAATAAATTTACAAATTGTTCTGCCTTTAAAGCATTTTCTAGTCGATGACCAGTTGCACTTTAGTATTTTATTCCGATTGAACAAGAAAATCGGCCCACTTGTTTCGAGTTTTCGTCAAAAAACTAGAATCCACGATTATACTTTTACTATACATTGGCTAGTATTGTAATTGTATTTTTTCTTTCCTGCTTCTTCACTAAGGCAGGAGAGGAAAGTCTTTTGACATTTTTAATAATTATGCGTTTTAGCAATACGATCCCTGCGAGTCGGCCTATTAGTACCCCTAAAAAAGCCTTCAATTTTTGAATATTATTGTGGTATAGAAAATTGTTAAATTATTGAAAATGTTTTTATATTATCATTAAAGTTAGTACGAAACATACTCACATGTTTTGAAATCACGGATGTCGCAATTTTTAACAGGTGAATGTTTTGGCAAATATAGGGTGATTCAGTTAATATATTTGATTTCACAAACATTGTTATTCTAGATGTTTGTACAATACCACCGTTATTTAATAATTCGTTTTACTCGCTCTTGCATGTGCCTACGACACAGCTCCCACACTGGGATAATAATTATCCATCTATATTTCGGACGTTCAACACACTTAAGTAAGTCATAATCTGCACCAATGTTTTTATATAAATGCTTCAAAGATAATTAAGTTAGGGTGGCTTATAATATGACGTGTCAGCGATCATAAAAAAATGTAAAATATATTGTTTCGACTTTTTATAAAATAGCGTTGAGCTCATTCATTTTTGGGAAATTTTTGTTAAAATTTTGGTAATCCCAAAAATTACGAATATTGTTTAAAAATTTTGTTTCAGAGGCGAATTTTTTCAAAAAGGCGCTTTAGGCCAAGATATTAAAAATTTTTTTGACTTTGAATGAACTTTGAACGCGCCCAAAAGAAAAAAAAACTTTGATTTTCACGGCTCAGCTAAACTTTGATTTACAAATTATAGCCCCTATATGCCGCATCACCATATTCGTATAACTACACCTTACACACCTCCGTACAATGTCCACAACAACAATTATTATTTGCCAAAACTGGGTGCAAACCTGGCCCCTGACTCGGGTTCAAATGGGGAAGCTTCTCCTAGTTCCCGGCATCGCTCAGCATACGTCTTCCCACTTAATGCTCAAATAAGGTTTAATTATACATTTATGACCTATACCTCAGACCTTTATTAAGATGATTTAAAACCCCAAAGACAGCGCCTTTATTAGATCGACCCAGGCTATGGCTAAAGAAGTAGAATTCTAAACAATTTTTGTAAATAAATATCCTTATTTTTAATAAATTATATGAATAGGGCGTTTAGAATAATCTCGCCTTGGGACTCGGCGAAACCTTAAGTGATGAACCTTCTTTAGACAATCGATAGTAAGTAGGAAAATCAAAAAGCTGAAATTAGGAAACGATAAAAACTCTAAATATTTTGTGGGCATTAGGCCTTTTATTTATGATTACTATTGTGCTATTTATATATCGTATGCAATTGGTGATATATTTCCCGTAAAGGTTATTAGAACTGGACTTAAGGGCACTTGCAAAGTGAGTTTTTATTTTCGTAAAATTTTTAAAATTCTAAAAATTTTGAAAATTTATTTTTTTCCAAAATTTTTCAAAAATTTTTTATTTCAGAAAAAGCATTTTATGTGCATATATTAAATTTGGCAACTTTTTAAAGATTTGCGTTTTATTACAAAATATTTTTTTTTCAAAATTTTGAAAATTATACGAAAATAAAAACTCACTTTGCACGTGCCTTAACCTAAAAATAAAATATAATGCTTATTTTTGCAGATACCATTGTAACTACGGGTACAGGCCAATCGGGCCAAATTATATATCTCGTTCCTTGTCAGAGAATACAAATCACCTTCAGCTCAACGATCGAATGAAGCAAATCAATGCACAACTCCACAAACTTAACATGATCTCAACGTGTACCGTAATTCAAGGCGGTCTTTACCAATGGTCGGCCCCCTTGTTTGATTGTGTTCGTAAGTTTCCTATATATTTCATAATTTAGTGTATTGATTACAAAATTGAAATTTCATCTAATAAATCACTCTTTGGGCCACGTACAAAGTGAGTTTCTATTCGAATTTTTTGAGAGTTATGAGTTAACTACAGAGATCAAACCTCCATCTTAAAGAATATCAAATCCGTTTACAATTTTTCCTAATCAAACTTAGTTAGTCAGTTATAAACATTGAATATTTAAAAAAAAGTTTAAAAAACCAAAAAGATTCAAAAACAAAAATAAATTGAAATTTTATTTTTGTATATTTACAATAGTTAAACTGTTAAATTTAAACTTCAAATAATATTTTTATTAAAAACCGATAATATATCGTGTCGTATTTAAGTTTGGACGTGAAATATTTTGTATTATCTAAATGCCGATGTAAGAGCTTGATATATTAATAAAATTTTTTTTCCATTATTTGTGATTAAAAATATAAGTTACAAGGGATTTTAATGTGCAAAGAAGATTTTTAAATTTTTTCTTTATAGGGTATAATTAGATCTGTCACTTTGGTCAAAAAAGGCCATTTTTTGTTATAGACGGATCTAAGGAGCCAAAGACGGAAGAAACTAAGAAAAACGAAAAACATATATGAGATTAGGCCATCATGGGGATGAATTCTTTATTGTTTTCATAATAATCTCGTTTATGACATAAATATTTGTTGACCTGTGAATATTTTATGTGGTTAAACTAATTTGGCAAATTTTTTGAAAAATGCATTAATTCATTATTAAATTTTTTTTTATGAATTTACCAAATTAATAACTCACTTTGCACGTGGCTTTTTAAAAATAAAACTTTTAAATCGATTTTCAAATTTGATTTATTTATTAATTATTCAAATCAAAAGTATAAAAAATATCTTTTTTAAACCGTTTAGCTATAAACTGCGGACCACCGGGTCTTATAGCCAACGGGTACATAAATGTAACATCTTACACATACTTGAGTCGGGCGCATTACCGCTGCCTGCCCGGGTTTGACCTAGTGGATGGTCAACCCGCCCGCGAATGTCAATCAGATAACACCTGGTCAGGTTCGGTGCCTAAATGTCAAAGTAATTAATGATATAAAGATTTAAAGAAAATGGATTTTAAAAGCTTATATTCCATAAATTTTTTTTTTAACTCCCATCAAGTTTGTTTGTGTCCAAAAAAACTTATGTTAAGATATCATTTTTATATTTTCCTTGTTTCTGAACGAAAGTCTTAAAAAATGATCTGTAAACGTGTCACATGTTATAAAGTTAAGGAACTCCCAACCGTTTATAAACAGTGTTTTTAAAGCCACATATATTTCTGGACACATAAAAAATTCGATTTAAAACTTTTTCACTTGATTTATAAGCTTAAATCCAGCAGGACTTCAATAGGTGTGAAAAAAATTTAGATACCCTTTTTTGATGCTGATTGATTAGGTCAAATTGTTTTTTATAAAATGAACATGGTAACTTTACCAGTGACCGTTTTATAAAATGAATGTGTCACCAGATGTCGTCAAATCGATAAATTAAAACATTTTTAAACTGATGGTAATTAAACTTGATGAACTGGAGCGAATATCAGATTTAATTGCAGCCAAATAGATCTTAAATTGTACCTTAAATACATATTAAAATTTGGAGGCGTTTTGGTGTATGTATCTGACAAAATTAACTGTTTGTAACTAAATTTTTTAACACGAATTAATTCCGATATTATGCTTTAAGATTGGATAGACTTTTGCTTTTGTCCCCCCGCAGGTCGGTCTCGGCTTTACCCGGGACTGAAAATTAAAGGGGACTCGATATATTAAATTAGGTTTTTAGGCCTGGCTAACGCGAATTTGCCTTTTCATTTAATTTTATAGTGCTACTGGTATGAATTTGATATATTTTACATCTATAATTTTTTATCACTCTCGCCAATATTCGGTATTCATATAAAGGTTTATTTTTGTTATTTAGACTTTTAAAAATAAAATTTTGTCGGGCGAGCCCAAGATTCAGAACAGGGGCCGAACATAAGCATTTTTTGGCCGACTGTAGTGGCTTTTAAATGGCTCGCAAAGATCATTGTTAACATTTTTAAAATAAATTGTCTTATTTATCCCTTAAAATCATTTAAAAACAAACTAACTTTCCAAAGTAAAATATATCGATATCAATATACTGACATCAAAGGTAAACGATGCCCACAAATTACGAGCTTCCCGCACGGCAAAGTATTAGGATCTCATTACGTGTTCGGTGCCACCATACAATTCGAATGCGACCGAGGCTATCGCCTCAACCCTAATGGATCACGTGTCTCACAATGCGACCAATCCGGGGCCTGGAAACCGGGAGTGCCGGTTTGCAAAGGTATAAGAATAAGCCGTGATCTTGAATAGCGACACTATTACAAATTGAGTTCGATTAAGGCATGTCAAAACTCCGGGATTCGGGAAGGAGTCCATCAACTCCGGAATTCCGGAGTTTTAGTTTTTTGGAATTTGCTAGTAAACATTAGCTTATTGAAAATATTGGAATTTGTATTTTTGTAGTCAAAACTCATTTTTGTTTAACGAAAGTATAAATAAATGTAAGAGCAGCTAATTATGTAATAATTACATATAATAACTAGTAAATTTTAATTAAAATCTCCGGAGTTAATGAACATCTTCTAGACTCCGGAGTTGTGACATGCCCTAAGTTCGATATTGATAAGGATTTACTAACTATTCACAAATAAGCAGTTAGCACATTTAAATTCGAATTTGATTTTATTTGCTTATCCATTAGCCCACTCCCTAAGGCCGGTTGATGGAAGGACTGGGGAGGTCAAGTAATTTTAAGTAATAACAAAGTAAACCAAAATATTGAAAATCATGTCCCTTTTTAGGGCGCTTCTAATTAGTTAGCTTAGGGGTCCCAATCCCAAAATGTCTCTGACCAAACCTGCCCCTCCCTTACTCATAATATTTTATTGTTATATAAAATTAGGGATATTTATAATTATACTTAAGTTTCTTGCAAATAAAATATAAAATTTGCCAATTATATTTTGTTTGCTTAGAAATCGATTGCGGGCCGCCAGAGCATTCAATCAATGGGTTTGTCGAATACAATTCCACCGTGTGGGGCTCGATGGCGGTGTTTTGGTGCGCGGAAGGCACCACCTTTGTCGGGGAATCTCAATCAGCTGTTTGTCAACTGAATGGACGTTGGTCGCACCCAACGCCACAATGCATGAGTGAGAGAATTTTGTATACTTTTATGTAATGGCATGAGACCACAAGATTTGATATTAATGTTGTTTCATAAATAAATACGAAAGTGTGCTTTGCAATTTTATTTTTACAAAAAATCAGATTTTAAATATTTAGTTTAGCCTATATTCTATAAATTTAAGATGTTATTTGTATTTCTTTATATTTAGGGTTATAATGACATTTTTGAATAATTTAAATTTTATTTACTACCATTTAATAAAAATCTAGAAAACTGCATAGTTCACTCGATTCAGTCAGTCAAATACTTAAACCTTAAACCCGGTGACAATACTATCGAACACAACATGACCCTCACATACCAGTGTGTCCGTATTCACACTTCGCCAATCAATATCACTACGCAATGTTATAATGGCACTTTTAAGCCGAAAGTTGAATGCGAACCAGGTATAAAGGTTTTTTATTTACCTACACTACCTTAAGGTTCAAAAACTAATTCGCCCTTTACAAAAAGCTCTATGTTAATCCTTACAAAAAAAATTTCAATAACACAGATAAAGTGCCAAAGCCCTAACGGGTACAGCGGCCTCAATAAAGAAGAGGCTGTGAGGGGGTGGTTTTTTAGCAGGTACTCCTAACCCTGCATGCACCGGTGATTTTTAGTGAAATACGGACATCAGTGCGTATAATTTAATTCACCATATCAAAATACCTTTACTTCATTTACGCACTGATCAATCTGTTATTCTTAAAAATTACTGGTGTATTTGATGATCCCAATCCCAGTTTATTTATAGGCTAGCTTTGGGATCAAACGAGCAAATTTTTCCACCTCCTTACCAAAAAAAAAAAAAATAATAACAAAGATAGATGCTCTCCAAAAATGAGACATCCAATATGGAAGAATTTGGTGGTCAGTTAATATTAGCTTAGATGAATGTAAAGAGGTGTATATGCTAATATGTGATATTTTTTAAAAGAGGACCAGTATTAGGCAATTTTTAAAAAAAGCGCACAACCATTGGTTGAAAACGGTAAGATTAATCAGCCTTTTTTAAAATGTAAAATTTAAAACCTATTAATTTGTGATATATTGTATTATTCGAATTAGTTCTATAAAAATATAATTATATATTTATAAAAAACTTTCCAAAAACTTTTATTTTGTTTTTTTTTTTCTGAAAATTACGACCAATCGTTTTCGCCTCACTTTATTGTAGGGTATAGGCAATAGCTATCTTTATTACATAAAAATCTATGGTCCTTATCAATCAGACGCCATTTTTTTTAAACGTTCTACAAATAATAGAACCATGCAAACATCTGCCACCTCGAATCAAAAATGGCCGCTCGATCCTCATCAAAGCGAGTCACGGTTCAATGGCCAAATACATTTGCGACCCTGGGTATCGGATAGGGCCTATCGACAAAATAACGTGTCGATACGGAGTTTGGGATGGAGATTTGCCTAATTGCTCAAGCAGTGAAAAATTTATTTATGTTACTAAACATTGTTTGAATTTTAAAAATTAGCCTAATTTTAATTGAGATGTTTATTAGAGTTTTTTTTAAAGGCACTTTGAATTTTTTAGAAGATTCCATCCTCCCAAAAGCCAATAAATTTTCTCCATATAAAGTTATTAAATTTCAAATAACTTATGATAAACACGTTTAATTAAACCTAAGTTACGACCTATCTTTATTTACTTACAGATCCGGTGATTTTCTTTTTTCACAAAAATTTATAAATGCTAAAAATCTTAATATATTTAAAACATAATTACTTTATATAGGCTGTGTCCTTTTTTTATTTATTATTATTTGTAATCTTATTATTTTATTTGCTGTATCCTATCCTATAGAAGGTGATTTAATAATGTTTATACATTTGAAAATCCAAATGAGGTCATTGACAAGCATTAAAGATTGTTCAAGTTAATTTTATATAATTGTAAACTTATTTCGTTTTATTAATAAATTGTTTCATATAAACATAATCGAAATAAATCTGATTTTTGTAAATACCAAAAATATGTAATTTTCTGGCAATATTCACTTCTAGGATAACCAATATTGGCAACTAAAACCTATGATTAAGTAATATTGGAAGCGTTGATATCTGATTGGTCCAGTAAATAATAATTTCAGAAATTTGCGAATTTTTTGTACAAAAAAGCAATAAATAGGACACGGCCTTTAGAAGAGTAATATTTTAAAGAGATTTATGTATTTATTTATACCAATTAATCCACTCTAGTCACGTGCCAATTCCCCGGAACATTGAAACACGGGTTGGTTCTTCTCGTCGGGACGTTCGGTGAATATAATTACCGCGATTACATTGCCAACGTTCAACATGGGCGACAAATAGCCTATAGATGCGACAAAGATTACCACGTCAGTGAGGGACCCCATGGGGCTACATGCTTAAATGGGGCCTGGAATCCACCAGGAAAACCGATTTGTACTTCGAGTAAATATTTAAAATATGTAAAGAGGCAGAGGGATAATTTAAGAAGGTGGGGGTGGTGGGCGGTAGTTATGCAAACTCAGACTTTTTTTGGATATTCTTTGTTATTAAGTATTTTTGTTAAAATTGTTCTTTATAAAGTGACATTTTACCTTTTACAATATCGGTTTGTAACAATTACCTTTTACAATTTCGGTTTGTGGCAATTTTTATGAACATCTTGAAAATGGCAACTTGTTAGGAGGTGAAATATTTTGCTGAATACACCCTCTTCCCCCCTAAATGTAAAGCAAACAAAACATTTAAGAGAGTTTCAAACCGTTTTGTGCGTTTAAAAGAGTGACGCCATTACACGGGTGGAATTAGAATTCAAGCAAGGCCCGAAACTGATTTTTCATTTTTAACCCAGATAATCAATTCGATATTCACTACCAATAACGGCTCGGAAATTTTATATTTCAAAAAATTATTAACAATATATAGTATAAAGACCCATTTTCGCGTGTTAAGAAATTTTATTTTTTAGTTTTTAAACAATAGTTTACATTTAGACAAATTGAGATATAAAATTGTCCGGATTTCTTTTACTTCAGGCTCAACACGAGAGGGCTCACAGGTTTCTTCATTATTTCCTGAACGCGGTAAAAGAGAAATTATAATTTTTAATACTTATAAATAAACGTTTATCAAATCCATAAAATGACTAAATTTAACATCATTTAAAATTTCTAAATTTTATTTAATATAGTATTCCCTCAAAGAGGGTAAAAAAAATTTTCATATAACATGAAAAACTCATTTAATGATCCTTGGCACGGAAATCTTTAGTAAAAGGCGAAAGATTTATGCGATTTGCCTAGAATCTGAGTAATGTTACAACCTACATAGCGCATGTCATATATACTTTCAATTAGCCAAATGTTATGTCTTTTTAATATATATAGAAAGATTCAAGTTTTACATAAAAAATTACGACCTTTCATAATTCATCTGTCTATAAGGTAACAAAATTTAATATTTAAAGATATTGCTAGAGCATGCATATAAATTTTTGCATAAATCACTTTTAATAAGAAATATAAGATATATGTCCACGATATGGCGCATATTTAAGTGACAGGTTTATTTATTCTCTTTCGACTTTTTTTAAAGGTCCAGATGAAGGGAGACATTTTTCGCCCGCGAAACTTCCACCCCCTAATACCCGTTTTATTATAATATAGTTGATAAAGTAGAATTAAAATAATTATAGTTTAAAACATGATCCATCAACTAATAAATTCCAATTTTAAATATTATGTTAGAAGGTTTCTTCCCCCCAAAAAAGGTGCCATCCTTGTTTAGGGCCTTGACGCTTTTGCCCTGCCACCAGGTTAATTAGTGACATTCGCTCAAACGCTAATGAAATAGTTTGGTTTGGTTCACAAAGGCATGTCATTTAAGTACTATAGAATTATGAATAAACTAGCAGTACACTTAGTTGTAATATGTGATATTTTAAAAAATTTTAAACATATTATTTATAATAGGGATGCTCTTATTGAGCTATAATGGTTTATCTTAAGGCCAACACTAACAATGTTTAAGGACCACTGGCAAGTTTTAGCAATATTGGAGTGAATGTTTGCTGGTGCTTAGAAACAGTTTATTTGCTAAGGGTGATTTGGCTACATATTAAACTTCCTATGTCAACTGAATAGCAATGGGGGTACACATGGTTGCCCCTGTTGTGCAATATTGAGGCTATAATATGAAGAAATATGTATATTTTTTAATTTAATTAACCCTTGCATATAATTTTTAAGGATGGAGTGAATTTGTAAGTTTTAATACACAATTATTTTATAACTTTTTTTAGCCAAATGATAGGGTGACCACCCTATTTGTATATGGCAATTAATAATTATCAAATTAATAATCTGGGCAACTATATTTCCTGAAAATTATCTTATTTTTTGTTTTAATTAAATAAAATTACAGTAATTGCTCAAAATGATGTATTTATAAAATCAGATTTTTAGTCATTTGTCTCCTTATAATTAATTCCAATCTTCTAAAAAAACAATAGGTTTGGCCAAAAAATAGATTTTTATCGCCAGTGTTAATTGTCATTAACTATTAAATCGGTGTTTAACTCTATCTAGTTATATATAAACTAATATGTATTTGAGAAATTTTTTAATAAGATGTTCTCATATTTAGCAAATGTTACATATCAATAAATTGTAATATAGGTTAATATAATATTAAATTATTGTGTGACATGAAGATGTAATAATTAATTGAATTAAAAAATTTATTGGTTAAATATAACTTAATTACAATTTTTGACAACCAGTACACATCAAAAAAAATTTAATTATGCATGTCTAATTAATTATTTTTGGATTAAACTATCAATTGGATAAGGTTATATATATTTGTATTTTATAAACAAGTGGAAGATATCAATTAAAAAAGGGATTGTTTTCATAAAACCCTGAATTGAATTACTCAATTATAAGTGACCATGGAAATGACCACTTGTGTATCCAAAATATATAATTAATGGTGTAAACGAAAATAATATTAATATTTATTGAATTATTACTTATTATTAATATTCGTTAGTTGGTATCTTGAATAACCATTCTAACTTGTTTATATCAAAATAAGTATGACATTCTAAACATTTTAATTTCGTTTACGACCATATCACGTTGAAAACACCGGTTCCCTTCCGAACACCGAAGTTAAGCAACGTTGAGCCTGGTTAGTACTTGGATGGGTGACCGCCTGGGAATACCAGGTGTCGTAAAGTTTTTTTTGACTTTTTTATAATAGCGCATCTCTGGGTGACCGCCTGGGAATACCAGGTGTCGTAAACTTTTTTTGACCTTTTTATGATAGCGCATCTCTCTGCAAGAAAAAGCAAATTTTTTTATTCTAATGTGTCATTTATTGAAGTTAAATTAAGCGATAATTTTATCCCAAAATTACATTGTATATAAAGTAGTTCAAACCCGGCCATTTCCGCCCTGGCCCGTCAAACATATTTTTAATTTAGGCCCGGCCCAGAATTAGGTTTTTAATTACTCAGCCCGAGTAGTTCGAATTTACAAATCTCCAAAAGTGTTATATTACAAGCTAAACATTTTTGTTTAAAAAATATTAATAAATACAGATAGAAAGAAGTTACACTTCATCGATAATAAATTTTTCATTTTTAGCTCTAAGAAAAATAGATTTAAGCAGGTGGTCAAGCCCTTAATTCTTTATTTCTAAAGGTCGGGCCTCGGGTGGGCCAGCACCGGTCAGGCGGGCTGTCCGACTTTGATATCTAAGCCTTTAAGGTATTTTCGAGGTCGCAAAATTTAATACAAAAGCCATTTTTTCGATATGGACGGATCTAAGAGGAGCCAAAGGCGGATATGAGAAACGGAAAATATATATAGGATAAGGCCATCATGGGCATGTATGCTTTTATGTTTTCATAAACTTATTTTTCAAAACATCGATATTTGTTAACCTGTGTTATAAGATATTCGTTGACCATGTCACATTTACAATTGTGATAAATTTCGGCAAATTTTTGAGATATTTGAGCTAACTTCAGAAACTAGACCTGCCATATTAGTGATTTTCAAATACGTTTACCGTTTTTTTCTAATCAAACTTTATAAGCTAAAAGCCAGCTTCGAACATCAAAAAATTTTGTAAAGTGTGAAAACAAAAATGATTCATAAACAAAAAAATATTGAAAGAAATTATTTTTATAGCTAAACTTTAAATACTTTATTTTGAATAAATCATACAGCCTTTAATATGCAAGATAAATTTTTCAAAGTAATTAAACAAGTTCAACAACTATCTTCTGTCGCGTTAAAGATTTGTCAACACATACTTCTGTTTCCAAAGTTTATTTTAAAAAAGCCTAAGGGCGGTCATCCATTTAACAGCTATTAGCTAGCAACTAGTGTATAAAACCGGCCTTTTTTTGAAACTGTCTAAAATTTATTTAAAATGTTTAAAAACATACATGCGCCGAAATTCCCAGGTTCGGTCTGCCGGTATAAACTTTATATCCTGGTTCATGTTCCAGCTGATATTTAATTTTTAGCCTCGTCTGAAAATTATTGATTAAACTCGATTTATTTTTTTGTAGAATTAAAAAAAAAATATGTAAATGTTACAGTATTAGAAATTATTTGTCTAAACATTAATTTTAATTTGTTTGAGGCCGCAAGGATAAACGTTTTCCGTGCCGAATTGGTTTGCTATGGCTGCGGCTAATACTAATTTCAAAATTGTAAGAAAAACGGCTAAAATAAAAAAATGAGGATTTATGTGTTGGCCGTTTTAAAATATGTCCAACTAAAAATTTTTGAATTTTTCTAATTTCTTATATTTTTTTTACACTAGCCACCTTAATGTTAATCAAATGCGTTCATTTTTTTTCTAATATTTTTATTCACTAGCCGCAGCAATGAAGGCGCGTTAAAATAAAAATTGTTTTATGTAATTATTCATAGCTAAATTTGGTGCCATGCCTTGGATCTGTAACATTCTTACTAGTTTAATAATTCCCCAACAGATGAATCATTTTAACTGTTGAACTAATTTGTGTTGCGATAAAACAATTTTCATCGAGTTAGATCTTGGTTTAAATGAAAATCCTATATTTGTCGTTTTTAAAATTTGCTTCACACATTAAAAATTTAAAAATAATATTGTTAAATTAATGATATACCTTTTTTGCTATTTTAACTGACCTTAACAACTGAAGATGCTAGTGTTTATGAATTCTAAATACAAAATCTATGTTTTAATTGCAAGTACAAAAATTTTAAAAATTTGGAAACTTTAAAAAAAAAATTCTTTTAAAATTCTAAAAAAATTTATTCAGAAAATGTATATTTAGTGCTCAACAATTTTTTGAGAGTTATGGGTTAACTACAGAGATCAAACCTGCCATCTTAGGGGATATCAAATCCGTTTACCGTTTTTCCTAAAACTTATTTAGTTAGTTAGTTAGTTAGTTAGTTAGTTATAAACATTGAAAATTTTAGAAAAAAAGGTTAAAGAACCAAAAAAGATTCAAAAACAAAAATAAATTGAAATTTTATTTTCGCATATTCACAATAGTTAAACTGTTATATTTAAACTTCAAATAATATTTTCATTAATAATATATCATGTCGTGTTTAAGTTTGGACGAGAAATATTTTGTATTAAGTAAATGTCGATGTAAGAGCTTGATATATTAATAAAATTTATTTTTTATTATTTTTGAATATAAATATAAGTTACAAGGGATTTTTATATGCAAAAAATTATTTTTAGTTTTCCTTTTTAGGGTATATTTCTGTGAATTCGGTCAAAAAAGGTCATTTTTCGTAATAGACGGATCTAAGGAGCCAAAGAGGGAAGAAACTTAAAAAAACGAAAAATATATATGAGATTAGGCCATTATGGGGATGCATTTTTATGATTTCATAAAATTCACGGTTCTGACATTGATATTTGTTGACTGAATAAATATTGACCACTTTTTGTCAAAATCCATTTTATGCCAAAAAAATGTTTAAAATTTTTATAAAATAAAATACAGAATTAAGTCTGAACGCGCCCTTACAAGAAAATTTAAGAAAAACTATTTTATTGTACATTGTATTAGTTTTACCAGGGTTTATCAAGAGGAAAATATGGATGCAGGTAAAGCGATTAAAACTGCCCTTGTAAGAAGTAAAAACCAGTTTGGGTTTCGCCTGGAGCTATGCTAACTTCTACAACGTATTGGCTGGCAAATCCTAGTTTGCTTTTCTGGCTACCATTGAAAAAATAGGAGAGGGGAAGGAAAGCCTTATAAAACGGCAAAAGATGAATTAGACCAAAATGAAGGGGGTTGCCAGGTTTGCCATTACGTTTAATACGACCCTGGGTAGAAAGAATATTTGATCATTTGTTACAAAAAGATGACTCGTGTAGCAATTTGCATATTTTATTTCAAAAATAAAATTTTTTTTTATCCTTTAAGCATGATAAACGGTTATAAAAAGCGCCATCTCGTGAATCTATTCTAGTATAAAAGTTGGGGTTATTTGCTAACGACTATTTTTGTTTACTATATTTAAATATGTTACTTTGTTAATGGCGTATTATTAATGAAATCTTTATTTAAAACGTATTAAAATTCTGTGATTTGATATTTGTAATTAATATTTATATTATTGAGTAAGTTTTTTAATTTTTTGTATGTTTATATTAAACACGCCATTTATTCTAGTTATAAAAACTCAAGGGGGCATCTCTAAAATTATAGTATATTATACACTTTGATATATTATACTTTGTATTTTTTTCTTTTATAATAAATAATTACGTTCGTAAACTCATATTCTAGGCAAATCGCTTAAATCTTTCGCCTTTTACTCTTTCCGTGCCAAGGATCATTAAATGAGTTTTTCATGTTATATGAAAATTTTTTTTACCATCTTTGAGGGAACACACTAAAATAAATTTAGAATATAAAAAGTTATAAATAAGGGTTTTTTGTTACCGGCCCTCCTTCATATGCTTAAACTATTAACATTGAATTTTTGTTAGGGTGATACATAGAAAAAATTGTAACCTTTTCGTCAATATTTTATTATAAAGTAAAAATTTTGACACTTATTTTTAGACTCAATCATTAAATTACTAACCACCCCTTTTAAAATAATTTTTTCGACATATAAATTTGCAATTTGTTTCTAACATGTATAGTAATAATAGTATATTAAATAAATAATTTAAAATTTATCTGATTTTTTTTTTGTTTTAATTTTACCTTTGCCCAGATTTGTGTCCCCAAATCCTGTCCGATCACCGACAGCGCATCAAGATTTTTAAAAGCTTCTTCAATGGCAACCACAACAATTACGAAACAGAAAATGACCAAGATTCACTGAATATGGATAATTTGAGTGGTCAATTGCAAGAAGAGGAGGACAGGAGGGCTATGCTCTCAGTGTTACGAGAACAAGATTTCAGTTTTAATAGCTTGATACCGTTCATAGGTGATTATGGCGATATCCAAATTCCACAACAATCTACAAACCCTTTGGCATTTAAAACACAGCTAGATAATTCGGATGAGTACGTGACCCTAATTGAAAATGCGTCGGACCTGAGCTCCGAATTAAGGACTGAAGGGACGGTAGTCGAAGTCACGTGTGTAGACCAGAAATACGAGCTAAGTGGAAACGGGTCACGTGTTACCTGCATCAAGGGTAAATGGGTCCCGGCGTGGCCAAGTTGCGTGCCAAGTAAATTTTTTATATTCATTTCCATATTTTCCAACGCCCGTCAAAATCAATAACGCTCTTATCATAAATTCAACTTGGCCTAAAGCAGTATCCCGATTGATTTTAAAATTACGGCCCCTAGAAAATGTTTCGTTCGGTCAGAGTGTGGTTAAATATAAAGGACATGAGAATCAATAAAAATAAGATAAGGTCATAAAAGATATTGAGTATATTTGACTTGCCCACGGCTCTTTTGATTTTTTTAAGCAGGTTCGGGTGCGCGACAGACTGGAACTAATAACTATTTAGGAGTATGTATTTCAATCAATATTCTCAAGAGAGGTTGCTACTGGGTTGATTAGGCTTGGAGGGCAAGTAAAATCTTCGAAAAATCTAAATATATATGTCAGGCCGGATAGGAGTGAATTAAACTAACTCAACATTTCCCATACCTTTTTTGTACAATTGAGTCTGGAGTTTACATATGTGTTTTAAAATATACAAAATAAAAAAAACAAGCTTAGTGAGTATTTAAAATCTTAAATAGCACAATCAGGTAAGAGTGTTTATTAACAATTAGGCAGGAATGCACAAACTATACTCAAATTTTATTGAATATCAATACGTTAGAAGCATGTATTTTGCCCGATATACCCAATGGCCATCATTACTTCCACAATGAAAACTTGATATATCTGAGGCCTGGCTCTAAGGTTGCTCACGAAGAAACTGTCGCTTTAGTTTGCCTAAACGGTTACCAATCTTCGGCACAAACCAACTTCTCATGTGTTTTCTCCCAATGGACCCCTATATTTACCGACGTTGAATGCCTCGCAAGTGCAGATTTTCTATTTTTTAGCCGGTCCAGTAGGAACATTCCTGTCTTACACGTAGGAAGTTTGATGTTTGATCTGAGCATACGTTTTTTTTCCTTGAACATATATATGTACAATCACTTTGAAGCTGCTGAGTGGCATATAGATGATAAGCTCTAATTGATAAGCCTAAAATGTGAGTTTTGGCTTAAAACCTAGGGCGCCAGCGAGAAAATCTCACTATACTTGACTGTTTTAATCGTATTTTAAATGTCGCGCTAAACGGTGGCATCTCTATTGGGTTTTGTAGAAGAAACTCCAAATCCTATTATTTTTTTTACTTTGTTTTTTTTAACATCGTCGCTTTTATCAATTTACAATTTCAAATTATGGTTTAGAGGAAAATGAAACAAGCGGTGAAGAAATATTGAAAAATCTTGATGACGACGACTATTCAACTGTTCAAATAATTGAAAATCAAGGTTTTAAACTATAATTTCTGCCATCAAAATATAGATAGAGAAAAAACCTTATTTAAGGATGCGTTTATTTTTTACTTTTAATAGTTTCTAAAAATTCTTCATTTTTAAAACTTGAGTTTTACATATTATTGACCATTGATTGTTTTTTACATTATCTATTTACACCGGGGCAGTTGCTGTATACTTAAAAACCATATTAAATAAAAAATCCATATATACATAGCTGATTATCATATCAATATTACTCATTTATATATTTCTAACGCTTAAAAATTTAACGTTAAACAACATTTTTTTAAAATTTTTTTAAAAAAAAAGAATGAACGCAACCCGCCCTAAACTAACAGACATTTTATTTTGAAACTTTCCTTTCATTTATTTTTAGAATTGTTTTTTTTATCAAGCCAATGTAATTAGCCTAAGTTACATATAAGCTAATAATTAACCAACGAAAATGTATATAATAACTTTGTTCAATTTTGAATGTCTTTTAAAATTTGCTACAAATTACAAAGAACATTAAAACTTTAAAAGGCATGTAGATCTTTTATAATATCTATTTAAAATTTGTTTTGCATTTCATTAATTTAACGGTTTATTTCAAGTCCGATCCTATTTCATTTTTATTAATACTGATGACAATAATATAAAGTTTGAGCACAATATTATTGATTGGGAAAAGCATGGGAGCAAAAATAAAGGAGGTTCGCGACTTGTAACTCATGCTAGGAATAGATATGATCTATTTTGAAATAGGGTAGAATAAACAAAAATTATGTTTTGCTTTTATATTTTAAATTATTCTGCAATCTGTGACATAGCAATAATTTATAGAATTAGGTATGAACTATTAATTTTGGTTTTGTTATAATAATAATAATAATGTTTGTATAGAACAGAGATCCGCAGCCGGCCCGGAAACCCGGACCCGGCCCGGCGCCGACCCGGCCCGGGTCCGGGCCGGGCCGGCGCTGACTGGAAAAAATTAACATCCGGGCGGGCCGGGCCTGTCTCGCCCGGGCCGGCGCAAAAATTAAGCCGGGCCGGGCCGGGCCTAGGCCCGGCCCGGCCCGGGTTGGTTAAATAAATTAATATATATATAAAATTATTTTTTATTAAACTTCATTACAGCATAACTTCTCTGTAAATAAATTTTTCTTTTAATATAGATTAAATGGCCTATTTTTTTCTCACTATAATTTTCATTCATTGATAAAATTAATTTTCCCGCAATATGGACCTAAAACAAAAAATTGAAGATAAGATTGTTGATGAAAGATCCAATACGCACGGCAAATCTATTGTCTAACAATAAAAATTTTTATTCATTTTTATTATAGAGTTTGCATCATATATAAAAACAAAATTTAATTTATATAAATTGAACAAAATTTAAGATAAATATTGAAAATTATAAAAATAATTAAACCCGGGTTTTAGCCGGGCTTAAAATTTTTCTTCCGGGCCGGGCTCAAAAATTTAAAAAAAAACCGGGTTGGGCCGGGCCGGCGTAAAGGCAAAAAAAATTGAACCCGGGCCGGGCCGGGCCGGCGTAAAGGTAAAAAAAATAGAATAAATCTCAAAGTAAATTTGTTTTTTCCATAGCACAATGATCATCATTGAATGTTCCTTTACATCTACTAGATCCTTCAAATTAAGACAAATTTTTGTATCTAGGTGCTTATTTGACATAAAGCCTATATTTATATATACGCTACAGTTTTGTAAATATAAGCACCCGTCCCTCGTTAGGGCGCGTCATCCCTAGATATAGTTAGATCAGAATTCTATTATTATTTAGATAATATGAAAAAGAATATGGGTGTCCGGAAATTTAGAGCTCCCTTAGGATTTTTGAATGCAAAATAATTTATTATTTATTATTGGGTAATAGACGTTCATAATTATAAAAATCAAAAAAAAAGTTTTAAAATTTTTGAACTATACTTTGAACGCGCCTATTTGTATGTTTTAGTTTTGATTAAGCCCACAATAACGTACAATATATCTAGCGATAATTGGGCCCTATCGCGAGATGACCAAATTATAACGTATAATGACGTTGACTTATTTCTTGAATGCCATAACCCTGTCACCTATGGCGTGCCGAGTTGGAAAACGCCACAAAAGTAGTTACATTTTTTTGATGAATTATATTTTACTTTATTTAACCTAGGCCATGTTTGTTTTAATTTTTTTTTAAAAATTAAATATGTTTATATGGTATTTTATCTTATTCGTTTGAAGTTTATAGGCCAAGTCAAATATCGTAATAATAAAAAGAAACTATTTTGTTTTTTAGTACATTATGTAGAATTATATAAATATAGCAAATATGAATGTTATATTCTGCATTAATAATCATAAACAAATTATATATATGTAATCTCCTTTAATGCCCAAAATATAAAATCACTTTTTTTAGGCGTTTAATTTCCCTGAAAACAAAATATTAAATTTAAAAAAATAAAGTTCAGAAAAAATTATATAATAAGTTTTTTGGTAAAAAATAATGGAGCCAATTAATTTGAATTATTTTTTAACACAGCAAAAGTTACCATGCCCATTTAACTTCGTCGCTAACGATGCATACATTGACGCTATCGATACCGCAAATATCCGTTAACCAAAGCAATGCATCAGGCAATTACACATGTGTAACCCCTAGCGGGTCCGAGGATATTCATGTATTAATTACAGGTAATTAATACTTTGATTTCATTGTATCAATTTCATTTTAATTAGCCTTATTTCAGATTTATGCAAAATGCTACATAACTAGTCAAATTTTGAGATATATGAGCTACCTTTTAGACCAGACCTGCGTAAAGATTTTCAAATCCGTTTGCCAATTTTTCTAATCAGTTTTTATTATTGAAAAAATGTTAAGAAAACAAAAAAGTATCATAAGAATTATTTGAATATGTCAGCAACTTATATAAACTTCAAATAATATTATTATTAAAAACCGATAAAATATCGTGTCCTATTTAAGTTACGGCCTGGTATAGTTTACATATAAATTTTCATTATAACTATTTTTGCTCTAAGCAAGCTTATACACTTTTTTTCTATGACTTGGATAATATCTCAAAAATTTTTTCATCCGACATTACCTTCTATTATCCATAATTTCACGACTCGTTTTAGTACATGTTTTATTTGAATCATCGAATCTAATATAAATGATTATTTTCTCTCAAATTAATTCACCTCCAGATATAAAATGTAGTTGGGAAGATTTATCAGAACTAACAGCAAATAATTACCTACGACTTTTAACCGAATCAATCCATTTCAATAATGGAAATTCCGATAATAATCCTTTACCACGCAATGCTCCAAAACAATATAGGATTGGGGCCCGGCTTAAATTTGCTTGCGTAGAAGGGTTCCGTGTTCACCCGTACGAACAGATTGTGTGCCAATATGACGGCACTTGGTCTCACGATATTCCAACTTGCCAAGGTTAGCGGCTAAATCAGGGATGTTTAAACGGCCCAGCGGCAATGTGGTGCCAAGCAGTGTATGACCCGGTTTATAGATCTATTTGGTCATAATTTGAATAATTTTTGAACTGGTAAAAAAAATTTAGAATTTAAAAATTTTAAGTATTTTTGTCTTAGCACAATTTCAACATTTTAAGCATCATGGAAAAATATGTTCCAGCTTATTAAAATATCTATATTGGAACATGTATTTGCAACAAAAACATATCATTTGTTGTTATGCTATGTTTAGCAAATTAATACGTATTTTTCTATTATCACTACTTAAGAGATCTTCACAATGAAAAAGATATTAGGTTTTGTCGGGCGTTGCTCACGGGTAAGGTCTCAGATAAATTATATTGATGAAGGGAGTAAATTTTACGAATGTTATTTAATTTATATTTTTTGTTTTTTACATTCTTCAATCGGAATAACAGTGATTTATAACCTAATCGTTGCTAAAAATTAAAGTTTGATTTTTGATTTAAAACATATTTGGATTAACGAAATATTCTTTGATATCTTAAGGCCTTTTAATTTATTTTATGGTTTTTCTATTAGTGTGGTTTTTGTGATAAAATTATTTTTCGACCCAATATAGCTATAAAGTAAATTGCTATAGCTTCTATAGGCAAGGATTTTAAAAGTAATCAAAACTTGCAATTTATTTTTTTTAGAATGTAACATAATTAAAAACTTTGAGTATTTTTTTTAATTTTAGATTCAATATAAATTAAATGTTAAAATTAAGGGCAATCAAGAAAAATAAAATCTGGGATTGTTATCGCAAAAAAATAAATACAAATAAAATCATAAGGCTCGTTTTCAAACTTATAAGCGCAAAGAAAAAAAATTACACATGTATTTATTTATCAATTGCGTAATTTTTCTTTTGTCCCCGTTCTTTAATCCAAATAAAATACAAAAAAAATGGTTATAAAAATAATAAGTTGCCGATGAAATATCTAGGTTTAATCGACAAAATTTTAAGATTAGAATAATATTTGCAAATTCAACTGTTATATTTGTACAACTTCCGTATTTTTAGGCAAATTTTTAGTAGATATGGTAAAAAAGCGGTATTTTTGTGTTAATAACTAACTTAGCCATTATATTATAGATCCAAATTTTATTTTTTTTTTGTAAAAATGTGCAAAATGTTTAATTTATATGTTGCAATTTTATTTAAAATTTTGCTTATACAGGTTGGCCTGAAATTATCAAAGAAAACTTCGAAAATTTTAAGAAACAAAAAATATAATTTACATGGTATACTCAATAGTGTAGTTAAGTTTGACCATCTAAAATTCATTTATTAACCAGTTAATATATTAATACAATAGGACCAAAACCATCAAAAAAAGTTTTTTAGCATTATCACATTTTTATCAGTTTGGACAACCAAAATTACCAGAAAAAAAATCTGTTATAATCAAACAAGCAAAAGCCCCTCTGCTTAGCGTTAAAATAACGTCGCAAAATTAATAATAAAATTTGGACGTAATAGTTCCAACGGATTTTGAGAAAGGGCTTAATAGGCATTCATTATCCCAGCCAACTTTATTTATTGTGTAATTAGAAAACGACAATATTTTGGCACATTAAGGATTAAGTTAAATTTTTTGCACTAGGGAAGTACGAAGCTAATTTTATTAATTTATAATATATAATATCCAAACAACCGAAAGGATATGAATCCATTCACCTTACCCAGCCTGAATATTGTTGACTTGAGAAATTTAATTTTTTTTAAATGTTCTAAAATCTAATCTAATTAGGCAAAATGACATAATTTATTTATATTTAAACACAAATTGGATATTTTTTAGTTTTTGAGTTAAAAAGTTACAAACATTTTTAGCATTTTTACTTATTTTGATTGTTTTATGAGAGGTTGAGAAAAAGGCTAACAAAAAAAACTTTAAAAGGATAGAAATGTAGAACAGTCGGTAGGTAAATTCAATGGATTAAGTTTTAATTATTACGTTTTTGTAGACCTGTGTATAATTAAATATCCGGCCAGCTTCTTATTTTAAATCATACATTATCTAGAAATCACTTGCCCCGACCTGAGTGTAATGGCATCATCCTCAAAAGTGCTCCTCAAACGAAGTCCTAGTTACACTTACAACAGTATCGTTACATTTTCGTGCCCCAAAGGCTCGTTACTGCGAGGTCCGGAACATATTATCTGTCAATTTGATGGCACGTGGTCACACAACATTCCGACTTGCATAGGTTACTCTATCGCTAAATAAAATCTAAAAATTTAGAATAAATAACCGTTTAAACACTCTTATTAACAGATAAATCGCACATTTCATGGTGTATTAAGAGCTGTAACTTCACCAAGTTCCCCAAATTTTTCAGTTTAAACGGTTAATTAAATAAGAATTTTACTGTGTTTGACAGATATCCTATGTCCCGAGCCCAAACCACTCTCCAACGGCTACTATAAAACCCCATCAGTCGTCATAAATACTTCCAAATTAATAACAAATTCCAGTAGCAGCTACAATCATCATTACCCATCGTTTAATGGGGACAACTTGGATGATGCTAACAACGGCAAAAACTTGGCCTTTAACTACGGAACTGTATTGCTTTACCGATGTAATAAGGGCTACTTCATGGACACGAGTGGCCCCAAGCAACAAAATAGTAAAGACCGTACCGATATAACGCGCATTCATTGCATGGAAAATGGTGCATGGTCGAACGATCTCAATTCAAGCTACACGGCCATGCCGATTTGTCGAAAAAGTAAGAGAACCAACCACCTAGCAATTTTATTAACATAAAAAAATTTCGTAGTTTAGAGGACAAATTTCGTAGTTTAAAGGACTCTTTTATGTCAATTTAAATAGATGTGTGCTGTATAAGCAAAAAAATCTTTTAGGACGAAAAGTTATACCCGAGTTTTTCTTGGTAAAATAACACTGGACAACAAAAAAAAATTTAAACGATTTTTTAGGGGTTTTTGGAGGAATTTTTTTGGGAAACCGACCCCGGGGTTGGTTTTTTTTTTAGGCCCCCCATTTTTTTTAAACCCCCTTCAAAATTTTGAAAAAATTTAAAAAATTTTTTTATAATTATTTTTAAAAAAATTTATTGGTTTATTTATATTTTTTAAAAAAAAAATTTATAAAAAAAGTATATAAATATATTTTTTTTTATTTATTTTTAATTTTTTTAAATAAAAAAAAAAAAAGTAAAAAAAAAAAAAAATTAAAAATAAAAAAATAAAAAAAAAATAAAAATTAAAAAAAATAAAAAAACAAACTAAATTAATTTATGTATTTTTTGTTTTTTTAAATTTTTTTAAAAATTTTTTTTTTTTTATTTTTTTTAATATAAAAAAAAAAAAAAAAAAAAAAAAAAAAAATAAAAAAAAAAATAAAAAAAAAAAAAAAAAATAAAAATTATAAAAATATTTTTTTATTTTTTATTTATTATTGATAATAAACAAAAAAAAAAAAAAAAAAAAAAAAAAATGTTATAAATTTTAATTTAATGGTTTGGATATTATTAACTTTCTCTCAAAAATAATTTTTTCTTTGTCACTTTGCAAATACCTGTTATTTGTTAAAGGCTTCATTTTTACCATATTTTGAGAGGCAAAAATGTGAATTCAAAATTCCTGGAAATATAATAATATTCTTAATAAAAAACGAAAATTAGCTTAACCTACCAGTTAGAATTTCTTTTATTTTATAAATCAAGATGCAATAATCAAAGATATGGCCAAGTTCTCCATATTCTACCTAAGGCAATGCCCCGAATTATTGAATATATTAAAATTATTATAATTTAGGAGCCTAAACAAGATAAAATTCGAAGAAAATGGATTTAAAAGGAGAAAAGTCAAGTCCACAGCCACCAGGCCCGAAGATCGGTTGAATGAATGTCATACTAAAACATAAAGATTGCGTAGCAATAATCAAGCATTACTTTATCACAAAAAAAATTATCGAGCATAGAAACATATAGAATAAAACCTTACCAAGGTATATGTGACAATCAAAAATAATGTTTATGATTTACAATATCAAAATGTGTAATATTTATTTTAAAATATTTCAAAGACATAACATGGGTAAAATATTTCCAAAAACTAAAATCAAACATGAGTTAAAATCTAATTGACAATTTTCTGTAGGTAATATATGGCAATAGAGTATTTTTGAATTAATAAAAATATAATATTACGTATATAATGGTGAGGTTAAAAATAATAAAACAAAAATTATTTGTAAGTTTTATCGAAAAAAACATTTTTAATCATTCCCACAATTATTTGAAATTAAAATAAATGTTTAATCAAAAATTTTACAAATATCAATGAAGTTTAAAAATTAATTTCACAGGGGTAGAGTTGAGAAAAGCTCCAATTTGTATAAAAAACTTGGATAAAAATATCTTTGGTAGATGAGTGACATTCACAAGAGAAAAAAAAATTTCGTAAAAAGCATAATAAACCAATATTTAAAATCTATTCTATTTACTCAATTTGAAATATTGAAAAATCTTAAATTCGTTTTAAATCGAGGAAAAAAAAAGACACAAAACACTGTTTATATCGTAATTAAAATTGCCTTTACTTTAGGTGCATTATTATATTTTGTTAAAAATAAAATTATAATAATCGGAAATAAAACCTTAATAAGTAGGAGGGAAATGATACTATATATACATATATATCACCATAAATATATTTTGCAATTACATTGTTTTTTATCATTTTAAATTTAATACGGCTGTGTTCAAACTTAAAATTCATCTGTAACCTAAAAAGTATTATCATTTTTACAAATTCCAAATTTTATTCTCGACATACCTTTTTATATATCTCAAGATTAAACACAGCTTTATATTAAAAAAAAATATAATTCAAGGATGTGGAACAAGGAATAAAGGATCCTAGTTGACTTAATTACTATAAGTTAGGCCATAAAATTAGGACACATCATAGGATGCAATAATATATTCATACATTCATATCGATTCTATGCTTTATAACTGGCGTCAAGGGTCCTCATATGATCTGAGACCGATTGTTGCAACAAAGGTTGGTAAGGGTTCGAGGTATAGTGTTGATGCTGGAGCTGTTGTGGTTGGTTCCCATTTTGGTTACTATAGGATGGTTGTTGTTGAAAGTTTTGAGGTGCCACATTTATGTTATGCTTTTGAGGTGTGTTTTTGAATTGATGAATTTCGTTGTTCGACTGAATTATGTTTGACGTGTTGGCAATCACGGGGCCCGGAGAGAGTAATTCGGTCCCACTGGGCGGGGCCGGGAGATTAGCCACGTTATCGCCATACTCCTCGGGGTATATCATAACGGGTATGCCCTTCTTGAAGAGAGCTCTGTCCTCTTGGGTAGCGAAACGGGGTTTAACGCTGCGTCTATATATCCGTGCATAAGATGATGAATGAATGAAATGAATGAATGGGTAATTATTACTAAGATTTAATTTAAGAGTTGATGTTAAAAAAAAGGTAAAAAATATATGAGGGCAAGTTTAAAACATAATTTGTTTCTTAAAAAGGTTAATGTTTCGTTTTCGGTGTAAATATAATATTGTTTAAAAACTGTACAAATCAATTTACGATCTCAACAAAATTCATAAATAAAAGGAGGACAAAATATATTAGTAATTTTTATAATGCGTTTAAGGATAAAAAAAAATACATTTATTTTTTGCTAAATAAGTTATTTTCCTCCAAATTAAAAGAGGAAAAAAACTTTTATGTTAATAATTCCAAAATTTGTAAACGTGCCCTAATGCAAACTTATTCGGTAAATGTGGGAGCGTTTTGTTTACATAAAATGCTTCCTTAAAATTACGTATCGAATAATACCATAAAAAATCTATAGATTAAAAGTACCATATAGCAAATATAAATGACAATTATTTGTTAAATTATACCTGTACAAGCAACAAGCTATGAGGCCGGCCAAGAGCATGAGAAAGGCCATAACAAGGGCGGGAATTATGGTGGTTAGCCAGAGATCCCGTTCGTAATTGGGGCTTCGCCCAACCGGTGCGACGCCCACTTTTTTCTGGACAGGCCCTGGCGCGGTCAGGTAGGCCGGAGAGCAGTGGTGCAGCAAATCGTATCCGGCTGAAGTTACTTGGTAATCGGGTGCCATAGCGTGCTCAAAATCTAAAATTTAAAAACGGATAGCCTTTTAAAAATGTTTTTAGAGGTAAAATATATTTATAATGAGGGTGTATTTGAATCAAATTTCTTTTAAAGCACTTTATGGGTCGAAACAAACACTTTTTAATATTTAAATTAAATAACTAATGCAAATTAAATACATATTTATTTTGGCAGAAATTTTTTGTTTCCACAGAATCTACCTGGCCTACGGTATTTAAAAAATATTGGACTTTATGTGAACTTGTTAAATATATCCCACCATTTTAAAAATTTAAATTGAATAAAATATATAATACCAGGGTTTAATTGTGAATTTTGAGTTTCGTAACTTTCTTCAGAATTTTGAACAAAGTGTGATGCTATGGCGTTAATATCTTGCCGCGGACATCCCATTAAATTCGTATAGTTAAATCCTACATAACAACATTAATTTATTAAATGGTAAATTTTTGAAAACATAGTTAAATATATTATTTATAAAAAAAGCTCTTAAAAAGTTTTCACGTCTTAAAAAGTCTTTTTTTATAAAATCCTCCAGGAGAACATTAAAAAACACAACTTTTAATATAAATATTAAATAAATATATAAAAAGATACAAAATTAAAAACTATCATCACATAAAAATACCTTTTTCCTTAATGTAGTCTGACATGGCTTGAATCGAAAGCTTAGGCGGGGTGAGGAGACTATCGTTGACCCAATTGACGCGGACCGAGCCACTGGCAAATGAATCTAGAAAGATTTGATCCATAAGCGTTTTATTGAGCGTAGATTGCTCAAATTTTCGAGTTTGCCCGCCCGATTTAACCGGGGCAGGTAGGCCGAAATAATAGCGGAGAAGGCGGTCAAAAAACCCAAGTTGGGAGTTCAAGCTTTGACTGAAATCCTTGTAGAAGGCACCGAGTGGAGGGGAACTCCCGTTATAGCTGGTTCCATTATTCCGTGTAACGATAATTTTGGTGGTAGGGGTCCTTTTCCCAGGTGGTCTCCTTATACCTTCGGTCTTACCAACCGTAGGTTCTTGCAAAACGACCCAAAATCTATGGTTGATACCAGCTTCGTCGGCCGACCTAAAGCCTTTGGGTCGGTTCTGAACGAGCACGGTAAAGGCATTGTGGACCGGGATATTGCGTTTGTTGTAAGCGGCTAGAATGAGTTCGTGTAATCCTAAGCGGGTAAAATGTAATGAATGATATGACACAGTTCGACATTTCTTTGAAATAAATGTAAGCTAATTTATGAGATCAAGACTGTATATAATATTTATAAATGCGTCGCAACATTAATTATATTTACCAAAATTGGCCATTTTTTATGGTTCAAGATCTGGGGCTCAGGGGTCATTCGGCAAACGGAAAAAAATATTTAAGATAAGGCTATCATGTAGATATGTATTCTATCAAATTGTAACCACAATTTAGTAAGTTTTGTAGACCTAGGGCAGGGGCCAAGTTTACACACCACCCAATATTTTGTAAATTTCTTTAAAAAAATTAACCTTAATAAGTTAAGTTAGATATTCAATATGCCAATGTTAATAGTTTAACCCGAAATTACAAATACGGCTCTGAGATTTATTACGAACTTTAGGTTTTTTGCTACATTCAATCAAATACAATGTGTCAACCCTTTAAAGTGTTATAAAATATATTTGTCATTTTTAGTCCTTGCTTCAGTAGCAAACTAAAAAATTAGGAGAAATAGTGAATTAAAAAAATCGGCTCGTTGAGCGCGAAAATTTTCTTAAGTCCAGCTATATATTGGCCCGACACAACTCTCGAGCACGCAGGCAAAAGACCAAATGTGCGGAAAAATACTATATATTAAAAATTCACAAAATATTACGTATGAATAAGGAAAGGAAATGAATTGAAAAAAATAAATAATACCTATATCATTTTGAGTTGGCAACCCATAAATCTGCATATTCTTCTCATCTAATCTTATCCAATTGTATCTGTTAGTTATAGTAAGTGAAACAGAGAAGAGATAAGAAAATTGTTAAACAACAAATACTGATTTTTCTATTAAAAAATATTTTTAATTAAAGCTCATTTAAGTGATCACAGTAAAACTTAGGTGTAAGACGTGCTTACAAGTTATACACTACATAACGGATTTGTTTCATGTTTTAGTTACGTTTGTTTTATAAAACTAAAATCTTCAGGTTGCTTAATTTTTCCTTTTAAATTTCAGTTTTGAAGCAAAAATATTACTTGTGAACAAAAAGGTAAAATACTAAGGTTGTCAAACAGGTCTCACCACACGCAAACAAAAAATAAAATGATAGATTTTGAATAAAAAAGGTATTTTTTTAACCTAAATACAGGCGACGTGTGTCAAAACAATTATAAAAATTGTTATGGTAAATTAGAAACACCACATAACTGTTTTTTTTGTAAATATTTTTTATAAAATGATCGACGAATTAAAGGCAATTTATTTTTAATAGCATAAAATTTTGGAACGGCTAATTTGGAATCGAAACCATAATGATAACAAAGTCAAAAATGTCATAACAATTTTATATTGAAAACAACAATTTAAGATTTAGAAAATTTTTCTGTAAATAGAAAATCTATTGCCTAGCACATATTAATGAGCTTCGCTCAAAAATATTTTTCAAAAACAAAAAAAAATTTTGAAATCAGCAAATATTAATGTACCATTAATCGAGATTGTGTAAATTTTAAAAACACTTTTCCATTCAAAAAAAAAATATTTGAAGCTTGGGGCCTATAGGGTGTTACCTGCACTTCAAAATAGGCTAGCTTTTATATTTAAATTTTATGACGCCGAGACGGTAAGGCAAAATTCAATAATAGAGGTGTATGAATCATGTGTTTTATACTAATTTTTCGGGGAAAAAAATGACATACACAATAAGCCACGGCCAAAATAATAAATATATTAACATTTCTAAAACCTTTTATCGCTTTCCACTGGGACTTTATCGATGTTATATAGCACGAGTCTAAGATTTGGCGTCGGTCCGTCAGTGTAATCGAAAAAGGTGTCGTGAGGTATGTCAGACCGGAAAAATTTACCGGCAACTACGTCAAGCTGATCGAATGGAGCTCGGAGGGTAGGAGGCAAGGCCCGGTTATTAGGTGCAGGTCTCGACGGTTCCATGTTATGGATAGATGAAGATACGGGACCAATAATCGGGGCCTGTGCCACGACCGATTGACCAATGTTAGTAGGAAGTGGGCGAGCTGGTTGTGAGGGGTACCTTTAAAAAAATGTGCACCATGTAACCTCATATACCACTTAAATATATAATATATGTGGACGGCATGAAAAAGTGAATGTGATTGATTCGTAGGAAAGAAGAGATGTCCAAAAAATTTGACGTGTTAGTTATGTAAAAAAACTAAAATAAGAAACTACTCATGGTTAAAATTTGATTGAATAAGAGACAAAAATTTACTAAAGTTGAATGGTTTATCTAAATAACACCAAAAAAAACAAGCTGGCAATCTTATTTCTCCAATACATATACCAACAGTTTTATAAAAAAAGAGCCTAGCTTTCATGCATGTAATGATCAAAGCTGTTCTTTATTACCTGATTTGGGTCCGTCTATCAAGTTGAAGTTGCTGGGGCGATGGACCTCCTGCTGCTTGAACACCATGTTGACTAAGGCCCGTAGCATTTGAGTGCAAGGGTGCAGCTCTTGGGGCATTTCGCGCACTCGACCGTGAATAAGTGGTTTGACCTGTCCGTCTAGATTTGGAATCCAATTCGTTGTCGAGATTACTTTTATCGCCGATCTCACCCCTGTACCTACTATAAGCAGGGGGTTGTTTGGCTCCATTAGTCAATTTAGCTACTACTGAATGTGGTGGGGAAGATTTGCGAGATCCAACTTGGCCATCTTCGCTGTCGGGTGAGAGCTGAGGCACCGGTGGTTGAATGAAGTTAAATTCATAATCCTCTGGCGGCTCGTCGTCTAGTTGACGCTTAGAGCGGCGTCGCGAACGCCTATAAATTTTTTTATTAACCGTATTGCTGATGTTTGGGTTATAAACGTCAATTTTAGAATTATTATTTTCGCGTGTATTCGCAAAAGAGAGTGTAGAATTTGTTTGATCCGAGGCACGCTTTTGTGAGAGAAGGAGTGAACTATCGTGTTCTAATTCCTTAAAGTCAATATTAGGAGTAAAGGTGTGAGATTTATCGCTGTAATGTTGTTTAAAGGTGGTGTCTAATGGCACTAAATCAATAATACTATTAGAAGTAATAATATCTAGGACATGCCTGCTGCCTGACGACTCAGGTATTTTCAATACTGTGCCTGCTGTGAAAGTTTCCACATTCTTATCGATCTGACTAATGCTATTGCCATGCTGTTGTGGGAAAGTAAATTCAGGTAATGCACTGTTGGCTGCTTTAGAGGCAGTTTTTTGTGGCGTTTGTGAAACAACAAATGTAAGCGGAAATGCAAAGGCAGCGTAAGTTGATTTTGAGATTTTAGGCAAAAAGGACTGTCGTGAAACGGGCCAAATACTTATAAAAGTGTAAGATTCTTGGGATTCGTTTGTTTCATTTTTGAGTGGAATACTAGATTCAATTTCTGCCAACTGAAACTCCTTATACTTTGATTCATTGATATGGTTTTGTTTGGGATCTTTATTTGACACGGGTGGTGCGAAATTTGTAAGCGTATTTAACAAAGGTTTTGTTTTTGCATTTGGAATAACCTTCCCGACATACCATTTACTAATGTCTAGTGAACGACAATCGCTATCAATGCTAAGTGGTTGCTTACTAATATCATTGGTCAGCACACTTTTTAACTGTGGGTAACTTCCACTACGAAAGTTCCGATATCGATTTTTTAATTTGTATTCTGCCACCAGAGCTTCTTTAGAGTCATAACCGTTAACGTCGTAGGGTGAAGTATTAATGAGATTATCACTACTGTTGTTTTTAGGAGCTTTTATACCGCCCTTATTATTTGTTTTGTATGCGTGAAAACGAAAAGAAGTAATCTCAGGTGGGAACGATACACGATAATTAGTTAAGGGTTTAGTGGACTAAAAATAGATAAATGGGAAAAGGTTAAATGCTATCATTAATAAAATTCAATCTGTTTTTCAAAATCATTTAAATTATGGCTACACGATCATTTATGTCGCAAAATTTGCCTAGAAATTAAAAAACTTGGACTTCTTATTTTATGTACGTTGTTTTAGAGCATGTTAAGTCAAGTTATTTCAAAAATTTTATGATTAAAAAAAAATTGTTTTTTTACAAAGAATTTTTATAAAAAGTTATCTTAATTGTTAGTGCTTTGAAAATTTATAAAAAAAATATTTTACAGTTAAAAAAATAATTCAATTTCAAACGCCTTAAAAGAAAAGAATATTCAGAATTAATTGAATAATGCATGTTCAAACTTTTTATTTTTCATTATGTTCATTACATAAAGAATTTAATTAGCTAACAAATGTATGCATCTTTGGCCCAAAAGAAATATATTGGTGATAATAATGTACTATTTTGGTTTAACTAACAAAATATTTTGTTGTGCTGAATTGGACTCTTATGGGGAAAATATTTTTTTTAACATATTTTAGATGAAATATGAAGAAGAAAATTAAAAATGTGGCTTTGTAACAAAAATCTTATATAGGCTCAATTAAAAAAAAATTAATTAAATTGCTTTTTTTATTTAGGGCACGTGCAAAGTGAGTTTTTATTTATGTAAAATGGTATCCATAAATTCTGAAAATTCAAGTTATTTCTAAAAATTATTAAAAGTTTTATTTCAAAAATAAGATATTTAATGTGAATAAACTAAATTTGGCAACTTTTTAAAAATTTGCGTTTTTATCAACAAATTTTTTTCAAAATTTTAAAAATTTCACAAAAATATAAACTCACTGTGCATGTCCCCTTAGAGATAATTTTTTATAAATAAAAAATGGCATATAAAAACAA
>CM060242.1:36911333-36943603 GCA_030555515.1 Acutogordius australiensis | reverse complement strand
AAAATAATCTTAAATATTTCCCTAAGGACAAATTATAAGAAGCCTCCATTTTATCATTTGCAAAGACATATAGGTTCTTTTTATTAAGCATGACCAAAATAATGCCTTATATTGCCCTATCGCATAATGCCCTACAACAGTGCAAAACTTTGGCATCATTTATAAATCGCTTAATTTATTTTAATGAATGCGCTCTAGAATAAATATGTTAATGATTTTGCTAATCGCTTACAAATACCGATCAAACAAATAAACTGAGGTAATTCTTAAATTTCCTAACCTTTGTGCCCTTATTTCGTATAATTAATTATGCATATCCCCTACACTTTGATTCATCTCCTGCTAATATCTATTTCTAACGTATTTTATGATTTAATAGGCATTACGCAGCACAATTTTTTTTCTAATTAAGATTTATTTATGTTTAATTAAAAATCATTATCTTTTCCTTATATGCATCTACTCTTCTTCGAAGCCCTCCCTTAAAAGCAATCAATATATATTATTTTAACAGTTATGCCAATGGAAATTGCTCAAATTGCAATAAATTAAACTCGATTTAGGTTGTGTCACATTTATAAGATGTGTTAACAAATTCTTGCCCTTATTACCCTAAGGAATTATAATCAAATACTTTCTTTATACAAACATACCATATATATTAAAAGCTTACCTTCTTTACCTGGTAAATGGAAATGATTTAATAGGATCTCACATCAAATTGCCATTTCTTAGCATTGGCAATAATTCCACCTTCCCCCCTTTGATATGTGTATTATTTATATAGTTTTAAACAATTTTCAATAAAATGACAAAACGTTTTTTAATTACGTTTTCTACCCCAAAGCGGGACAATTTTTATGGGCATTTCCGACTAGGGTGCTGCTACCTGAGAAATATCATAGTGTGGCAGGAATATAAAAATAAGCCATGAAAATAGTTTACTTATAATCTTGATTGAGGTATGTGGTGTTGTTGATATTGAATTGTTTTATATATTTATGATACGCGTATCACACACTCTAGGTAAGAAAAAAGGCAGAATTTTTAATTAATCAAAATTTTTTAAAATTATATCTAATAAATTGTCAACTGTTGCTTCTATCAGTCATAGCCGTGTCTGAGTTAACATTATACAAAGGTTTCAAGGACACATCTCCAAGCCATCCTTCTTGATTGGATGACCCATATAAGTTCCTGACAATAGTATAGTCATTCCCAACAGGAATTTGCGGGTTTCGTCCTCGCAAACCCAAATTTTTTTAAACCTCGGCTAGAGCTTCAACTGACACGACATTTTTTTCCGAACCAGTTTATATTTTAAATAACACATGTCGACAAAAAATGGCGACCAATTTTAAACATATATATTTTGAAAGAGTTTTTTGAGCACATTCCAAATATCTTTTCCGTTTTTTTTGAATAGGTCTAATTTTTTACCTAGATGGGTTTAAAAGTACCAAAAACCTCAATATGTCCTATATTTATAGGCACTTTTCGTGCCTTTAAAATAAAAATAAATAATAGAAAAATATATTTTACTATTAAAAAACACTTATATTGTTATATAACTTTTTTAGAATTTACTTATCTCATTTACTTTTTTAAATATTTGATTTTAAAAAACTCAAAATTTCCAAAAAATACGCGTCTGAAAGTTTGTGCTTCAAAATTTTCTATATTAAAAAAGGGGCTACTAAACTCTTAAAGATTGTAGTGCGTGCTGCTACTAATACTGGCATTATCTGCCGGCCCTTCACTTACTTACATATCTTGATGTAGTTCTGTGCTTCAAAATATTATATGTTAAAAAAGGGGTACTAATGTGGCTTAGTACGCGCTGCTACTAATACTGGCATTATATGCCAATCCTTCACACTTACATATCTTGCTAGATGTTGAGTAGTGTATTTAGTAGCCCCTTTTTTAATATATAAAATTTTGAAGCACAGACTTTCAGACGCGTATTTTTCGGAAATTTTGAGTTTTTTAAATCAAATATTTAAAAAAGTAAATGAAATAAGTAAATTCTAAAAAAGTTATATAAAAATATAAGAGTTTTTCAATAGTAAAATATATTTTTCTATTATTTATTTTTATTTTAAAGGCCTGAAAAGTGCCTATAAATATAGGACATATTGAGGTTTTTGGTACTTTTAAACCCATCTAGGTAAAAAATTAGACCTATTTAAAAAAAACGGAAAAGATATTCGGAATGTACTCAAAAAACACTATCAAAATATATATGTTTATAATTGGTCGCCGACATAAAGTTGTTATTTGTCGACCAGTGTAATTAAATGATGATTTAATGAAAAAAATTCTGTATTTCGTGAAATATTAAACAAAAGAAATGATGAAAAAGACAAAATTTAAAAAAAAGTTACGTTTTTGTGACCACAAATTTATTTATATATTATATTTGAATAATATTTAATTATTTTAAGTTTCCACTTCCACAATTGGGTTATAGCGCGTTCTATATAAATAAATAATTTTTATTAATATCACGCTGGTGGTTTTTTAATGTTGATAGCCGGCTTAAAAAATTTGATCTCAAAAACCGTATATAATTTCCATGATTCCAAATACAAGCTGTCTTTATTTATTTAATAGTTTATATGTCTGATATACTTTACATTATTCTATTAATTAGACCAAGATATTCCATGGTCGAAATCGGTCAGGTCCAACCTAGCTAAAGAATTAATCCGTAAAACAAGTTAAGAAAAAGGGAAAATTTCATTGAAATTGATTTTTATCAAACTGGTCACATCCATAAGTTCCATTGAATTACTCTCTCTTACCTGAATTTCATTAAAATGAGCTAAAGTGTGATCCGAATTCTTTAAATTTATTACATGTTATCGGCTGGAGCCACGCGCTATTTTCAGAAGTAAAATATTAATAAGCTTAAAATATTTTAAATTTATTCTTATAATTCAAATGTTAGTTAATGAAATTGATCTATATTATGCATTTATATATAATTAATAATAAATATGAGTATATTTTAAAATAGAATTTTGTAAATAATCATGTGCATTGAGATGATAAAGCAGTAAATATGAATAGATGTTCCTGAGAATTTGGGAGAGTATCCGTGATTGCAAAAGTCAACATTGCAACAATACGTTTTTGAAGGCACTAAATATTGAAATGATAAAAATATTTGTACAAAATTTTATATAAGACATCCCAAAAATAAAATTGTTTTGAAAACAAAGGATAATGCACGAGCCTGAAAAAATTACAAGATTCGATAATGATCTTGATTAACACAATTATATAGTTTTTAACTCTGGTTTGAGAGAGCAGTGGTCAGAAAACAAAAACAGTTCGTCTAAGGTTTCCCCCATATTTTTCCTCGTATAGGGGCGCATTAACATAAGGCGCATTGCCGGCAGTAAATAGTAAGATTTGCCCGCACGCTGGCTCATGTTTTTTAGCCAGGGCTCTCACTTTAGGCATATCTGTAGGGCCTACTACCTAAGCAGGCCACTAGCAGCTTTAAAGTGGTTCCAAATGTGTACTATTTTCCGAAGAAAAAAGCCGCCTGAGCGCGGATTTGAACCCAAACAATATGCAATGAGACAGGGATTTTTGTCACTGAGTTATTTGAGCCAGTAGTGGTCGGGGAACAAACCAAACTAAGTATGATTTTAGCAACATTATTTACAGGTTAAAAGCCGACAATTTAATCCCATATAAGTAGGTTTTCTCGTAGCAATTTTATCTTGATTCTGGATAACCTTCTGGCCAAAATCATTTTACGTTGTTTAGCCCTGTATAACAAATCAAAAAGTAATTTTTTGTTTACCATTTTCACGTTGCTCATAACACAACGGACTACAGCCCTTTGCTATGATTTCCTGAGATCCAACGTTGTATATTGTTTTCTAATATAAATAGGTTACAAATAAATGTAAAAGAAGTTTTACTGCTTTGAACCAGGCCTGGGGGTAAAAAGAGCTAGCCCTTAAGGGAGATTTTTTAAGTTTTCCTATTCATTGCTGAAAAAAGTGTTGGCCAAAATGAGAAACTGGGCTTTTATTTCGTGGGCCAAAAAAGAAGAAAAAAGCTCATGGTTATTTTAAATTTTAACAAGCCCCGAAAAAATTGGGAAAAAGCCCTTTTAAAAAGCTCTTTTTAGTTTTTTCTTCCTATGAAGTTGGGATGGGATTCATTACTATAATTAAAAAGCCCAAAAAGCCCTTTAGATTATAAGCCCCTTATTACTAAAGAAAAAATGAAGCTTCTTAAAAAAGCCTTTATTGCGAGCTTTTGCCCGTTATTCTTTAAGGGCTAGCTCTTTTTTTTAGGCCTGTTCCTATTAAAAAAAGCCCGTAAAAAGGGGCATTATAAAGATGACCTTTTAGTGATGAGGAGTTCTTAATCTAAGGCTTTTAGATATTTTCAAAATTAGTAATGAATCCCACATTAACTTCAAAGAAGAAAAAATATATAAGGGCTTCGGAAAAGAGCTTTTTCCCCGTTTTTTGGCCCGAGAAAAAAAGTCCATTTTCCCCCTTTGGCCCATACTTTTTTCAGAATTTGCTTTGCATGCTCATATAAAGCTGACCTTAAATATATTAAAAAAACGAAAGGACTAGAAAAAGTAAGTAGGCTTTAAATTCTTAATGGCTAACCCAAGTGTTAGGTCGGACGAACTTGAGCGCATGTAAACTTGGTAAAAATATTGGTTTAAATTGTTTTATAGATATAATAAAATATTTATTTTAGATTTTCCTAAATTGTAAGTTAAAGATAAAGAGAAATAAGTATTCAAAATGGGGTAAATGTTGTTTAACATGAAAAGTTTGTTAAACACAAAATAATACGTTTAAAACAATAGCTTTCATTTAGTTTTAAAATGTAGAATGTTAATATTGAAGAAAATATTAATTTATATCTAAAATCATTAATTGAATTCCAGTTGAAATAACTCTCTTCCAATATATCTTTAAATTGTGAACTTTGCAATATCCGTTGCAGATGGATTCACCTATCCCGATCTGTTTATTAAACGGACTCGGGCATGACGACGGGACGATACGGGGATCAGTTGACAAAAGGGAGGGGAAAGTTCCGCAGGCAAAACATTTGAGGCTCCATGATCGAGCTAAATCCACACACAAAACAAAAATGTAGTTTACTATTTTTACAGCTGACAGGCCTGCCCGATATGTCAACGGTCCTTGAAAAATCGGGTCGGCCTTAATATTTTAAGGAGTATTGGACCGAGATATACCAGAATATGATCGTAAAGAATTGTACATTACTCTCAACTATTCGTGCATAAACCTCCAACTTTGATTTGTTTATATTGTCACGATAAATAAAATTGCATTAAAACTTTTTGAATTAACGTTTTTGTTTATTAATGAATTGATCAGGCTATGACCAGGTTATGTTGAAAGAATGAATCCAAAAATATATAATACAGACCATGGATCAGGTGCATAACATATTTCATGTAAGCTATAATTTTTAAGCAAGCTGCCCATTTTAATTTAAATGCAATAAGACAAAACCTTTTCGGCCTATAAGAAATTTAAAATTTTTATGAGGTTATCTTTAATATTGACTAAACCAATTTTAGGCTTTGAAATGTATGTTTTTTAACAGCATTAAAATACAAAGTGGAACTACGGAAAATGGAAAACTCATTCTAAAGAATATATCAAATATTGATGAAATTGTGCCAATTAAAGTTGTGTTGCCTCATATGAACATATAAGAATATAAAATTTTACCTATAAATAACAGGATTATTCCAAAATATTTAAGTATAGGGATAATTATCAATTTCATTTAACTAAATTCACGAAGTTGAAAATGGGGTGACAAACTCAGGTAATTTTTATTTAATTATTAAGGTAGTTTGCAATATCATTATTGGATATTTAATTACTCACTTTGTCATAAATATATATCGATAAACGGTAATATGCCCTTTTTCACGCCCCTTATCATTCCAATAAGATTAGGAGCCGGACTGACAAATCACACTGCATGGAAAATGATAATATTTAAACTTGTTAGACTTATAAAAAACGGTAATTATTTATTTTTTCGTTGTAAAAATCCAAATTTAAAAGTTTAGAATTCATAAACATATTTTGAAAATGAATGAAATATGAAGGCGCCCTTAAATGTTATTTATATTTAAAAAAAAGAAAATGATGATAAGGGCACGTGCAAAGTGAGTTTTTATTTTCGTAAAATTTTAAAAATTCTGAAATTTTTAAAAATTTTATTTTTCTCAAAATTTTTTAAAATATTTTAATTCAGAAAAAGCATTTTATGTGCATAAACTAAATTTGGCAACTTTTAAAATATTTACGTTTTATTTCAAAATAAAATTTCTCAAAATTTTGAAATTTTTACAAAAATAATCACTTTGCACGTGCCCTAAAGAATGTTCCTATCGTAAGACCATAAATTAGAAAAAAAAAATTTTGTGTTTAACCATCCCAGAAATTTTCTATCGTCACAAAAAATAGCAGTGTTTGTTATATTGCGAATTAACTATGCATTTACTGTATTTAATTATTACTTTCACAGTAATCGCTAACCTTTAAGCCTAAACGCTTTGGCAAGAAGCTAACTTTCGGTCTGGTATTTTTTTAAACACTTTGCTTAGGTATTTTCACCAGAAGTTTGGGTTTGGTTAATACTAAGTTATTTATAATCTTAAAAACTAGGATACTTATCGGATTTTTGCCTACTCGATAATGAGTTAGGTCTCATAATTTATATTCTTGTTTTTTTCTTTATGAGCTTCTTTGATCATTTTCTAATATTTAATTTCGCCCATTAAAAATTACCTTTATTATATAGGGGAGACGGCGAAATGAACACATTTTTGCAAAATCGTTGCTGCTGACACATTTTAATCCAAAAGAAAAAATTAATGGCTCATTTTATAGATAATTCATTATATTTTATAAAATAATTATTTTAACCAAATTCTGTAAAAAGATATTGAACAATGTATAAACCCACTAGTGTTAACCATTTCGCCTCATATACGGGGTAAAATGAAACACCCATGGGGCAAAATGAAAGTGTGTAAAATTCATTAAATTTCCAGCTTTAATTTCAAATAAATTTTATATATTGAAAAATAAATATAGATTTAGATCATTTTATTTATAATTATATTGTAATCAATAACCAGTGGCCCAAAAATCCCAATATCAAGGGGTTGTAGTCTATGTGAACAATGAGGTGTGTGGCCACTTTAATCCCATTATCTTTAAAAAAGTTCACTGCTTTTATGGATATATGAGATACATGGTTAAATTATAAGTGCCTTTATTTGAAATATAATAATTAATTTTACTGGATCCTCAGTTGAGCGTTTAAATTTTACAAAATGTTTTAAATACCTCACAAACTCTTCTTCTTTCATCCATCCTGATAAATTGCCACAATTATCACTCCCATTAGGACCATTTTCCACCTTAAACCTTTTTCTAGGAAAAATGAAATAAGGTGGAATTAATTGCCCAACTGGATTTATGGCAATACACATGGTAACAAGGCTGCCCTTTTCAGCAGAAACAATTGTTCCTACCTAGTAATTAATTAATACAATGTATAATAAACTTGCTTAACACCCTTCTGTGCAACCACTATAGATGGTGAAGGAACTGTTATTAAACCAGATCTAAATTAAATATCATGTGAGGTTCAAAATAATATTTTTCCATTAGATCTATTAGGTTCTGGTAAAAACCATTGACTGCTTCTTTATTGCAACCAGATATCCTGGCTAGACAGGTACATTCATTCTTATAGAAATGAAAGGGTTTTTTTTTATATAAAATTGCTGAACCAATCAGGTCCAGCTGATTTTTGTTCAATCCAAATGGTAGGGTTTTTTTTGTTAAGTATGACAGCATATTCATATGCTAGTTTTCTAATCTAATTATGGATTTAAATTGTTTTTTTGAGGTTATAAGGGCTTCTTTGAGAATGTCTACATCAATTCAAACTTTTTCTTTTATAATTACGCAAGAATGGTTTCGGCGTGGGGCGAACATTGGGGCGAAATGAACATATTCATTTCGCCCCGCATTGAGTAGTGTTTGCAAAATCAATAATGTTCAAATAATATTAAGTTTTAAGTTAAAAATGTATTATTTTCTTACATCGAAGTGTTTTTTAAATCTTTTAATTATAATAATATTTTCGAGGTAACGTTTCATTAAAAATAAAGCAAAATTATTGTTGCTTAAAACATAAATTTGAAACAGCATTTTTTCTTTTTGAGATTTTCTAAATTATTTCAAATGGATGTGTATGTAAAAAATATAATGAATCGGTAGCTTGTTTAAAGATCTACAACATAAATTTATATATATTGAATAATTTTTGGCAGAAATATATCCATTAATCATTTCACCCCACCAACCATTTCGCCCCGGTCTCCCCTAGTCATCTCTTGGTTTTTAGGTAAAGCCAAATACAACTTTATGTTTAAGAACTTTATAAATAAGATTCTTGCAGCAAATTTAGTGTCAAATGCAGATTGATCCTACAATCTGTGATTGCGTTTAACATGACTTTTTAGCTAAAATATCAATTCCTGAGTTACTCGTAGTGCTGGTATATTGTGCTTTACCTTGATATTTTATTTTAATCTTTTAAAAGTAATTGATAAAAAAGTTTTAAACTAACAAATAAGTGATAATGACAGGCCCGCCAGGTACCTTAAATTTGAAAAAAAAAACAAAACAAAATAACCATTGAAAATAAAATATAATTATAATTGCTCGTTAATATGGCTAATCATAAGTTTATTATATTTTAAATGGCAAATAGATCGGTGTACAATTAGAATAAATTTTAAAAATTTTGCTCAAAAATTTTTTAAAGACGATGAACAAAAATTGTATACAAAAAGTTTCACCTATAACAAAGCTAGAATGTACTCTGCCATCAGATAAATTGGGTATGTCTAAAGTTAAGGGGGAGGGGGGGGGGTGAGGAATAAAGTAGACGTGGGATATTTTGGGGAAACAATGGGGCATGGTATGATGTCACATGGGCCTACTTTTTAGTGCATTTAAACGTTTTGCAACCCACCCTTCCAGTACGCCAGTGGGTATGTTAATTTAAGGATGGGTTAAGCTAGTTAATACTTTGCTTTTTTAAAATTATGATTTTAAAATTTGTCAATATAACTATACATTCAAATTGCTTTCCCAGCATGATTATTTTAGAAATCCAATGTTATAAATTGACCTTATTATAAGCTTATATAAATGGTTTAATTAGGTTTATTTTATATAATTCATTGCTTGATTTTAGATCAGAACTTTTTAAACTATAAGTCTCGACCCCATTTAGGGTCGTGTAGCAAAATTATGGGGTCGCGAGTGATAAAAATTTAAAATGTTTTTTAACTTGTAAAATTATGTTATAAAGAAAAATAACAATCATCGTAGCTAAATATATCATAGAATCTTCTGGTTCGGAAAAACTGTTTATTCCAGCATTTCTATTCCGATCATTATAAAATCTTGTATAAATTTACTATGAATCAGAAGATGTTATAGAAATTTAATGTGAAGTTACTTTATCAGCTTTAACACACATTAAATCTAAATATAATTCAGGATAAAAAGTTGAAGAGGCCTTACGTCCAGCAGTTTCAAACATTACACCACTATTTTGTTATGCAATAAAAAACAGGCACATCCATCTCATTAAATTTAACGTAAACTTTAATTTAATATTTACCACCCAACTACTTGAATATATTCGAGAAAATTAAGACGGTCAGAATCCACTTTTGTTTTTGAAACTATAATAAAAACATTTCTATAACATATTGTGCAAATTTCAATTTTAGATTTTTATATGTTTCAAAACGAATTCTAAATATATATATTTTCATATGCATATGTATATTGTTACCTAATAAATATATAATCAAAAAATATTAATTTATTTTCTTTTAAATATGTTGGGGTAATTAAGAACCACGCAATCATAAATGGGGTCGGGAATTACAAAAGTTTAAGAAGCCCTGTTTTAGATCATATATTTTTAGATTTCATTTAAATATTAAGTTTTTTTAAAATGACTTAAGTAATGAAAAATCAACTCTAACTTGATAATTAGTAATATAAAAAACTTACTCAATAATTAGTAATTGTTTCAGAAATTTTGCTATCATGAGTATTAATGGTATTAAACACTGACCCCAAAGTATAATTCAAGTATTTAATACCAAGATAGGTATTTGGTTAATATAGCAGAGAAAAACATTATATATATGAATGCTGATTAATAATTATTGGAAAAATTCAAAACCGATGATTAGTAAATTATATAATAATACAAAATTTCGCAAAAAAAAGAAACAAAATAAGACACGGTCAAAGGCGTTAAGGTCATTTAAAAAATTTTTGATTTTCCTACTAGTTATTTAACTACCATGTCCCAACTTATTTCGTTAAATTTATAAAAATTAATATAAATTTAAAAAACTGATGCATCTATCAAAATTTTTTTAATTATATATTACATAATGTAAAAGAACCGTCTCTTTTCCAATCCACCCAATTACCATAATCACCCACCTCGCACTTAACTCTTATCTTCACCTGAACAACCGCGGGTTCAATATTTTTAATTTAAATTTTTACAAAAATTTAATTTAAAATAAATAACTTTTTGAGGATTAATAAGTTTTAATCACACCAGCTCTATAGATTTAGACTCTCAGAGAAATGAATAGCCTAGAAATTCTGCACCACAAAGTTTCAACCATTATCGTTTTTTACATAGAGGTGGACAACACAGCTTGCAAGAACCTCATGGACGTCCGAATATAGATTGGATGACAATTTTTTTTATATATCAAGGAGATCGTGCAACCTTCCAACATATTACCTATACGACATATTAATTTTACCTATATCCCTGACCCGGGATCGTGTAAGTAGAGACTCGCGCCAACCCATTTTTTGAAGATAAACAAGCGAACAAATATTTCAAAATTTAGACTATTATATATATTGGAAATATGTATTTTACAATTTAATTTAATGAACGCTTAAAAATAGACAAAATGAAAATAATTTCAAATTAGCCTTCTTTTTATGTTTTTTAGGTATATTAAAGGCCGATAAATGGGCTAGTGAATTGAAAGAAACATTAAAATTTAACAACAAGAATTATATAAATATAGTTGTTGGCAAAAATTGATAAATTTAAATATGCAATAGAGATTAATAAGTCCTCGTAAAACCCTATATTTTTTAAACCAAAAAATGAGTCTGTATCATATAAAGCCCACAGCTCTTCATATAAAAAGTCCTTCATGTTAAAAAAATGGCTCTTTTATAAATGCCCTAAGTATTACCAAAAAAATCGTATATTTTATACCTTTTAGGCTCTTTAAGTGTGGGTTTTTTATATAGAGAAGCTTTTAAAAATCTTTGGCTGACTACTTTATATACCAAGTCTGGTTTAGATGATAATTAAATTTTATTATTAGGCGAAGGCTCCGGGAATGCTAGGATGAGAAACTTGTAACGCAAATCTAAAGTGGGGTCCATACGGACCCCAATCACCTCTATAACTTCAAGAGTTTTAAAGCTATACACTTTATATTTTTAAAGAAATACGTGCTCTTTAATTATAAAGGATAAGTATAAAGTAGAAAAAATCTAAAAAATAGGAGTTTTATTTTTCAATTTAATATCTTGTCAATAACTAGGTATTATTATTGTTTAATCGTAATTTTAAATCTAGAACAACATTTAAAAAAAATATTATGAAAAAATTATTTTTAGCTATCACTCAAAACTAAATATGAAATTAATTAATATCATAATTTTACTTACATACAAACATATATATACTTAATATGTAAAACTACTGAAAGTATACTTAGATAATAAGGTTGCAATTTTTTTAGTTTATTATTGAGGCAAAATTATGGCGTTTAACATTGAAACTGACCGTGAAAACTTCTAATTTTGTAATATTTTATTATCTGACTTTGACAAAAGTTTAATTAATTAATTTTGTTTATATGTTATAGAAAAAAAGTACAAAAATTCGACTAATAATATATAATTTTTTTTTAAATATTTAAAATTTAAGATGTGCTGGGGTCCATATGGACCACACAGTGCTTCGCAGATTAATTTAAATATTTTAACCAAACTCGTTCACGCACTATTAATTTTCCCCCTTTTAAATGTTTATTTTCGTCGACGAAATGGTTAAAGTTGTTTGGATATATTATCACACTATCATTTATTATTTAATTTAAAAGATTGAAAGTGAAATATATTAGTTTTGTTTAATAAAATAAATTACACAGATCAACAAATTTTTTAAAGTTATGAATTAAATTCAGAGACCAGACTCGCCAACTTAGGGTCAAATCTACCAATTTTTCTAATAAAACTGCAAGCCAGCTATAAACATTAATTAAAAAAAAATAAAAGTTTAACAAACTAAAAAAAATTTATAAACAAAAACAAAAAATTAATAGTTAAATAAAATTTTTGTTTCAAAATGGGTAATATATCGTCTCCTACTTAGGTTGGATTGACCAAATATTTTATACTTATTGTTGATGATATAAGAGTTTTATATACTTATTTCTTTTTTTGTTTAGAATATGTTACATGTGTTTTTAAAATAAACGAAAAATTTAACTCTCTTTAGGTAATTTTGAGGTCGCAAACCTGTCATTTTTTTGCAAAGTTCGTCCACTTTTTGATCTATATCTAAAAAAATAGCCGAGGTCTTAAACTTTGGGCGGAAAATATATGAGACATGTGGATCTTATTTAAGAATGGTGTTTTCCGGTTAAACATAAAATAAATTATATATAAAGAAAAATTAAAATATACAGAATTTTCGAGAATTTAATTCTCTTTGTCAATGAATAATAAATAATAAAAAATAGAATGAAATGGTGTATTCCATGAAATTTTATAATTGGATATGGTCAAAGGGAGATGCTGGTAATAGTATGAGAAATAATTTAAAAAAACACATAGAGTACGTATTATTACAAAATTAGTAAAAAAATTTTAAAAGGGCACAAATTTGTTTTTAATTAAACTAAGCTTATTATTTATATTTATTAAAATTATTTAATTAAATTAAAAATGGTAACTGATTATTAAAAAAAATTAATTAATTAAATAAAAAATGGTGATTATTGATAAAATGTGAAGTCGCTTTATTTAGTAATTATAATCAATTTTTCTATTTAATGAATGAGGATTATTTTGTATAGCCAAAATTTCTAAGATTTTTCTATTAAAATTGTTATGTTCAACATTTAAGATTTGTGGCGTAAGATTTAACGAGTGAGAGGTTAAAAGGTGATGGATGTTCTGCTAGAGCTGATTTAAAAAATTGGTTGTTTTTTACAGCAGATTCGTGTTCTTTAGTTCTTATATTTAAAAACCGACTAGTTTGACCTATGTAAGAAAAATTACACATTTTTTTTCAAGTGTCATATTCTATCACCCATTCATTTTTGTCGACTTGTGATATAATTAAAAAATGTTCTGTATAATAATTAATTTAATTCATTCTCAACTATCACGATTCCAACATTTTATTATGTTTGCGATTTATATTAGTTCTGTAAATTAAAAACGGGCCGTTTTTCGCTCTCCTTTTCTTAAGCCTAAGGGTCAACTGGGCCATAAACTTGTTCGGCCCGAGTCAGCCCAGCAATTACAAATACGGCGTAAATTTGTGGTGATTGTAATTAAAGTAAATTTTTTATTTAATTATCATTAAATTTAAATTAATATAAACGTTCTTTTTTACAATAACAGAAAACAATATGGCAATATAATGGAAAAAATGGCTCTTAGCCCCCGGACCACTCTTCCCAAGTTCCTACGTTCTTTTGAACTTCAAAATGTCATATCTTTATATAAAGACCCAAATAATAGAGCTTTTGGCAAAATCTTGAACTACAAAATTGCGATCTTAATCAATATTTATCCTGATCTCAGGCATTAGCTGACCAATACGAAAATCGCTGCTTTATCGCTGGTATCACCGTTTCAACCATATAGTCGTACAAGACATCGTCGTCTAATATCAAGGCATAACCAAGCGTTAGGCCCAAAATGTAATCCCGTATCATATATACGTTTGCTGTTCCAATCGTAATCACATTTAATAACATTATACAGTTTTCCAATAAAACGATAGCATAAATCACGTTGGTCAAATACAAAAGGTGCCTTGCTCTAGCATACGCAGTTACCTTAGTTTCATTTCTCCCACCTTCAGGATTTAGGTTTGCCCCGATCGGCTTAATAACGTTAGTATTCCCAGCTATTGAGAATACGTAAGGTATAGTTGACTCGGGCAAAGGCAATCTTTGTCGAGCTTCGACCTTGAAAAGGCCTAGCACAAAATTGACCGTTCTTTGTAAGGAAAAGAATATGAGGAGTAAAAAACTGATTAGGATCATGCAATGAAGACGATACAATAATTTTGAAAATTTCAAATAATGTTTAGGATTCTCGTAGAAAACTTCCGCAGGATCGGAATAAAAATCAATGATTCTTTGATCAGATAAGTTACTGATAAACAATTTAGTTTTGTTATTTTTATATTTAGTTCGAATCATGTAGATATCATAAAATGTGTCAGTAATGTTAGAATTTGAATTATGGTCCAGGACGATATTTTTTGGTTTTGAAGGTGTAATTGTAAGCTTTACTGTTTGGTTTGTAATTACATGCCAAGTATAAAGTTCGTAGCACGCGTAATATATGCCTGCAAGATATGTCAAAATTTGAAATGTTCGATGGGCTTTTTGGCTGATATGGGGTGCACTCAATCTCATTGTCCAAATACGTTCACAGGCTGCTAAAAATCGAGTAAAATATGACATTTCTATGAGAACGCCCCAACAAACATTTAATGCAAATAACCACACATTATTTTTTGTATAGAGGGATATCACAAAGGGAGGGTAGTAGGCAATATTCAGGCCACACGAAAAAATAAATAGAAATATCCAAAAAGCTCGTGTCTTTTGCTTGTGAAAAGAAGTTTCACATTTTTGCATTTTAGCGACTAAATAACGACCTATCTTAATAACGACCCAAATAAGGATGCAAAACAATTTAGTCCCAAAAAATTTCATATTAAAAAATGGTAGATTATTATGTAAATCATAAATATTTAAATTTCTAATATACGTAGCTCTTGTTTTTCACAAAGAAATGGATATTCACTACGGGATATCACTTATGATATTTAATGCTTAGTAAACAAGACATCAACTGGATTTCTGCAGCTTTCCTTGAATCGCATCTAAATTTATAAAAACGAGGTAATTCCCCTCTTCCATCAGAATTCGTATTTTATCACTATTTTCATATGTATTCTGATACGATATGAATAAAATTTGGGCTAAAATATAAATCCTAATTTTTAAAGGCTATACTAACCTGTATGTTTTAACCTTTGAAAAGGAAAAACATCCTATATAGCGTCTCTCAAATTAAATTTTGTTTAAGATAATTTGTTTAAGAATACGTGATAATTAAAATAGATAAACAAATTAAACAGTTTTTTTTTTAACAAAATATATCTTCATAAAAATTTTTGAATATTAATCAACACCCTCTTCTGTGGTTTTTAATAATCAAAATACTTAATTGGCTTAAAAATATATGGTCAATTCCACCTCAATCCAACAAATCCGGGAAGGGTACTTCTTTTGATTTGGCTGAAATTTTGCATGGAGGTAGTATCTAAGGGTATCTCATAATCTGGAAATTTTTTTTGACCAAAAGTGATTTTTGACGGAGATAGGGGCAAAAGAAAAAAAAATTGCAAAGTGAATTTTCACATTTGATGCAACTTTGGGAGGTTATAAGTCAAAAAGTATTATAGCTAAAGACTTAATTTTTTTTTTATTTTGAAGAGAACAATAAGGGCTATCTTTCATGTGTTTATTATTTTAAAATTATTTTTTAAAATTTTGCAATTTTGTAAAGAACATTTAGTTTGATATAACAAAAAAAACGTATTTTTGAATTTCTTAAAAAATTGCTGAAATACAGTCCTTAGTATTCATTATTAATATGTGAACTCAAAAGTATGGGACCGACTAGACTTTTTGAAAAATTCAAAAAATAAAAATTTTTTTTGATTTTTAGACAAATATTTGCTCCCTGTACTATATTAAAATATTTAAAAGTGCCAAATTTGTTTATATATAAGAAGTTGGACATAGGGGCAAGTATGTTAGGCTATTACAGTTTTATTAATTTGATTCAAACTATTGTCAATTTTGGAAAGAAAAGGGGAACTTCAGAACAAAAAAATTGGTAATTTTCAGTATTTTACTCCAATCTTCTAAGCCGACTTTCTGGGTCAATACAAAACCAATTTGAAAATTTAAAATTGCATTTTATACATAAAACATCACTATATAACATAATTTTCCCCCAACATTTTTTAACGTACCCATAGCTTTTTATATAATAAAAACCAAAGTTTGCCAAGTTTTTTGAAATTTTAAGGTGTAAAAAATAAAAACTTAAAATTTTTATGCTTATATATGTTAACTTTTACTTGTCATTTTTATTGATGAACAATATTAGAATATGTATATAATTCTCAATATTTATCCTCGGCAAAATTCAAAAAATTTGTTAAATTTATTGTATAAAAAAAATTTAAGAGGATTTTAGAAAAAATAATAAGGTTAAAAAATTTGTAAAAATTTATTTTTTTCTATTATTTAATAGTTTTTAAATAAAACAGCCTCAACAACGTTAAATCTGACAAAAATAAATAAAACAGAATATATTTGGCCTATTTAAAATATTATGATTCAACAGATTTTCTTTTTTTATGATTATCAAGAAACTTAAAATTAACGTAAAAAGTCAATTATTTTATGAAAGATAATGATATGGTTTTTTGATATTATAAATACATAAAAGAAGTCAATTTTAGGGTTAAACAACCTTAAATGATTATAACGGGCAGAATTAGCTTCAATGATGAATTTTAAGACTAAATATTAGACCCAATTTAATATAAAAAAAATATAGACATTCAGTCTTTTTTACTAATTTTTACAAATGCCAAATATGTTTTTGAAAGGCTATTTAGAGCAAGGCACACCATATATATTTAACGGACCTTAATAAAGTTTAAAAACCAACAATTTTAGTTCCAATTACATTTTAGTTTTATAATATAGACGCACTAAACCTATTAAAGAAAATTACTGTTACTTAATTCTTTGGGCATATGGATTTGGGCATTGACCTAAAGTTTTTTATAACTAAATGCGTTCCTTACGAGTCTTAACACAAGAATGTGTTTTAATAAATACTAAATCACAAATTTAATAAAAATAATGGAATTATTTAATAATCTCATTTTTTTTTATAATTTACCTATCTAGTTCTTTTAAGATTTTCTATACATAACATATATACTATTTTTTTAACACTTAAACAGGCAAAATATGACTGATTATATAGGTTCTAGATATTTTTAGATAATTATGCAAAAATAATAAAAAAATAAGCTTGCACAGACGAATACAATCTGCGTTAGTTTTTTGACACCTGAAAATATGCTGTTTTTTGGCAAATTTAGGTATTTTTATTGTAGAAGCGTCAAAATCGAGTGAAAAAAAATGGGGCTATTATATGTTATTAAGCGATATTTTATCTATAAAATAAATGTTAAATATTAAAAAAAGATTGGCTGGTTAACCAGAAAGTTGATTTTGAAAACAGGCAAAATTTTCACTTTTTTCTGTTTTAAGGTTCACTTTTTCATTGTAAATTTAATAATAGTAGTAATCAATTAAATCAAACTATTATGGTCTAATATAATTGCCCATATGTCCTGCTTTTGGAATACTGTCAAATTTGGCACATTGGCATATTCTAATATAGTGCCAAGGGCATAAATATGTCCGAAAATTAGGGCAAAAAATTAATTTTCTTAAATTTTTATTAAAAATCATGCCGGTCCCAAACTTTTTAAATCATAAATTTATTAACAATATCAAGGGCCATATTTTATAAATTTTTCAGAAAATTCAAAGGTACGTTTTTTGAGCTATTTGTGTCTAAACTTGACTTAAATTTTTTAATAACTTAAAAAAAATTTTTTTTAAATATTTTTTGCGTCTAAGGTAGCCCTTATTACGATCTTCAAAATAAAAAAAAATTATGACTCTAGCTACACTACTTTTGAGAACACATGCCCGCAAAGTTGCCTCAAATTTTTTTTTGCAAAAAATTAAAAAATATTTTTGCTCATATCTCGGTCAAAAATCACTTCCGGTCAAAAAAAATTTAGGTTTTTATCAGCACCCAAAAACCCTACCAGTGTACCAATTTTCAGCCAAAACTGAGACTTCGAGGGGAAAAGTTTGTCGATTTGAGGTGGAATTGACCATATATATATATAGGGGGCTTTGAGAGTTCATTTTTTTGGGAAAATTTTAAAAATTCTAAACATTTTAAACTTTGGGTTTTTGTAATTGTTAGCCATTATTCTTTACAACATTCTCTCATATCCTGAGCAATTGCTCTAATATATAAAAGATCTATGTTTAATTTACAGCTAGATTATATAAACATAGCTAATATTTCTATTTTTTAATAATACTAGAGCTTTTAGACCAATATTTTTTATTAATTTTAAAATTTTTAAAAATTATTTAAAAAATGAATGAACTCGCTTTAATCAACAAAAAATCATATTACCACTAAAAGCCAACATATATAGTTTTCTATAAGGCGCGTTCAGACTCCATTTAGTTTTTTAAAATAATGTAGAATAACATAAAACGCATTTTAAAAAAAGTCGACAATCTTTATTATGTGCATTAAATACACTTTTTCTGGAATAAAAGTTTTTTGATTTTGAAAAAAAAATAATAAAATTTTTAGACCAAATTTTTAAAATTTTTTTGTAAAAACGAATGAAAACTGAAGGCGCTTTAACAAGTAAAACAAAGAAATTCTTAACATTTTGACTCATTTTTCTTTTAATTTTATATATTCAGATAATTACTTAAATAAATTGCAAAGAACTAGGTTCCACCAACTTATTAAATTAGATGATTCCATATTTACGGTTGATTTATTATCTAAATCTTTTTCTAAACTTTCCACTGATTACAGGTTGAATCGAAGCACCTTGTGCCGCAGGACTTCTTGTTTCGGAGATAGGTTCTGAGAATTATTTTTAATTTAAACACTAAAATCGTGGGAGCATGTATGACACCATCTTTAATATAACAGCTTTTAAAATATATTTCTACCGCACTGATACCTTTTGTTTAGTTTTTAAATCTCTCTTAGTAAGGTTATGAGAAAACACATTAATTTATTTGAATATCAAAATTTATAATAAAAATTATTCCATTAAAATTCACATTCAAAGGCCTAAATATATATAGTTTCAGCATAATCTGGGCTTATATTTTTTAAAAGAAAAAATGGATATTTGATTTTTCAAGTGTGCCAAGTTGCTTTAGATTTTATGCATTTTTTTTGGCCAATAGGGAATTTGCCTCTTTATGGTTGGTATAGCCACGTTAACCAAATAGTTGTACCAAATTTCGTCGTCTAGGATTGAGGCGTACACAAGCGTTAGGCTTAATATGTAATCCGTTGCTCTTAAAAAATTAAATACCCGCGTCGTGGAAAGTCTCGTACAGGTATCTAAAATAACGATACAGTAAATCACGTTAATCAAATACAAAAGGTGTCTTGCTCTGGCATACGATGTTCCTTTAATTCCATCCCGGTTCCCTAGATTTAAATCCTGTTTTCCAGCTGTCGGAACATTATCTGTCATAGCAAATACATAGGGTGTACCTGACGTTTGTAACGATAATGTATACCGCAACGCTTCGACCTTATAAAGGCCACGCACAAAAACGACCGTTTTATGTGAGTAGAAAAACATAAAGGGTAAACAACTGATTAGGATTGCGCATTGAAAATTATTTAAGAGTCGATAAAAATTTAAATGTGCAAGACTTTCGTAAAAAATTCTGGTAGGACTGGAATAAAAATCAATGATTTCTTGATCAGACACGTTAGCCATAAAAAATTTTGTGTAATTGTTTTTGATTCGAATCATATATATATCATAACATGTATCCGTAACGTTCGAAGCGATTAGGCTCGAATTGTGGTCCAAGATAACACTGTTTGCCGCTCTAGGTGTAATTTTAAACTTTATTCTCCGGTCCATATAAATTTGCCAAGTATAATATTCGTAACACGCGAAATATATGGCAGTAAGGTAAAGCAAAGTGTGAAAACTTCGATGGACTTTTTGACTGATTCGGGGCTCACTTGATTTCATTGTCCAAATACGTTCACAAGCCACTAAGAATCGCGTAAAATAAGACATTGTTATGAGAATGTCTCCACAAGCAAAAGTTACAAAGTTCCAAGTTTTACTTTCCAACTGGGCTATTGCAAAGGGGAAAGAAGCAACCCTGAGGCCACAAGAAAAATTAAATAGGGATATCCAAAAAGCCTGTGGCTTTTGCTTGCTACACGAGGTTTCACAATTTCGTATTTTGACAGCAATGCAACGAGCGATATTTACAAGGATCCATATAAGGGCGCAAATTCCATTACCCCAATTCAATTTCATAATTTAAAATATACTGTATATAAAGTAACAAAAATTTTATTCTCTTATTATTACATAGCCTACATATAATTATTCGCCAAACTATTCACGGCGGGATGTAAATTTATGAAAGGTTCTGCCTGATAAACATGTCAACAACTTAATTCTCATAATCGCACCTAGTTCCATTGGCACGGATTTGGCAATTATGTTGAAAATAGTGAAACACGTGAGTAGTCACACATTAAGCATGGATTAGTGTATGGGTAATCGACGGGGGATTCCCAAAAAATAAATCTTTCTGGGAACCTAAAACTAAGTCGCCAGTGTACGTAAAATATCCTATAAAGACGATTTAAAAGTGGATACCGAAGGGTATTAACAAACCATCATTTAGGAAAAAACATAATTATTAAATCAATATGTTTAGATCAATAGCCCAAAATAATAGCCAAGCATGCATTATTTGGTTTTTGTAATTAATTGTCTATTTAAGCCATCGGCTCAGTGTTAACATTTAAGTTACAAGAGTTGGTTCGTTCCGTGATTAGGCGGCTTTTTTCCTTCGAAAATAACACTGATGTACATAAACTAGTTGCTGAGTGTCCTGTTTAAGCAGCAGGCTAAAGACCTAAAGTGATATCTAGGCTAAAAATTTAACCAGACGGCAATTGAATGCTTTGCTCGGGTTACTTAAAGCTATTAACGCGAATTCCTTTGGAAAGGGGGGAAATCTAATATTTCTGTAATTTAAACATTTAAAATAAACGCTAATTTGGTTTATAGATATAAACAAATTAAAAAAAAAGAAATTTTTTTGATATATGTAAATATCAAAGATGACAGAGTATTTTGATTTTTTTTACGTGCAATAAAATTTGTCGTTAATATTTAAATTATTTGAGACACTTATCTTCTCTAATGTTGTTGTTGTTTAATGCCAATTGTATCCAACGAAATAAGGGGAGAGAGAAGAGATGCGATTTGTATTCCATATGTTGGTTCCACGACGTAAACGCGGTATCCTCTAATGTAGAAATCATTGACGGTCAAGGACTCAAGCAAGATTTATAAAGTAAAGCAAAAGTTGAGTCTCCCATCCCTGACCTCTCACGGGTGGTATCTATTTTACGGTCTTACAACAAAAGATAAGATAAATTTTATTTAGTGAAAGCCCTAAACCCATTTTTTTGTATTACACGCATATCAGGTCAGCTAGGCTGTAGGTTGAAATAAGTTTTTTGAACTTTTAATCGCTAGTGGAGTGAGTGAGAGCTCATTCAATAGGTCTTAAGAAATATTTTTAAGACTCCATGTCGTGACATATCAGAAAAAACATTATTTTTCGAAACCACCCTCAATTGACTTAATCTACTTTATAATTGGGTATTTAAATGAGCCCTAACCAAACAGCCCTCTATAATAAACCATTGTAATACCTATAAATCTGATTAATTAATAGAAAATTATTTATGCGTTTGGAAATGTCATCAATAAATTTTTGAGGTAGCCTAAATATCTGTTTCTATTACGTTTTGTAGTGCTTAAACTTGGTTCAGTTAACCTCTATGGCTCGTTTGGGACCCAGTAGATGTTATTCTTTTAAAATGTTATATTATGAAACGGAAAAATTTTAATGAGCCTAATGACAGCTCTGTATTCATATAATCACGAACATTTTAATCCTTGATCGGTTTAAAAAATAATAAATGTAAGTTGAGTCAAAAAACCCTTTTTTGACTTTCACCCCAAGGAACAATTGATTAGGGCTAGTTTAACGAACGTTAATTTTAATAAATATTTATTCAATAAAAACTGAGAGCCAACTTTTTTTTGTATTTACTTATAAAATTATAAAGTAATCAAATTATTACAGCTATAAAAATTTATGGATGTTCGGCGAAGTTTATAATGAAAAAAAAAATTATTGGTCTTATCACTAATGTATTCTTCTTGTCGGGCCCAACAATGTAAAAGTCATTTGGTAAATTTGCTGGTGACTGTTTTTGTAGCCTCGATCCCTAAGGAAATAAAAATTTTATATGTGAGAATGAACAATAACTTCATTTTTTCATCAAAATTATTAAATTTTAAATATATCAAGCTCCAACATTCATGGTATTATATAAAATATATCGCATATCAACCTATTAGATTCGCAGATTTTATTTATGTACATAAAATCGGCTCAGATAGCCAGTGGCAAACGTGGCAAACCTTCTGCCTTAGACGCAGGAGGTTGCGAGTTCGAATCCGTGCACAGTAGCTTTTTTCTTCCAAAAAATAGCATACGTGTGCAACCACTTTAAAGCTTCTGAGTGGCCTGCTTAGGCAGTAGGTCTTAAACGATATGTCTAAAGTGAGCCTAGGCTAAAAACCTAGGTCGCCGGCGTGCGAGCAAACCTTACTATTTAATCCGTCGGCAATATTAATTTGCTCGGGTTAAAAGAGTCAAAGCTAACGTGTATGGCGCCCAGGGCTGTTATAAATTCCCATGGCTAAAAACCGGGAATGGGAGTTCGGAATTCCATTCCCGGGAACGTTCCCGTTTTACTTTCCGGGAAACCTTTCCGAATGAGCTAGCCGGGAAGGGGAAGAAAACTAATGTTAATAAACAAAAAATATTTAATCTCACTTACATTACATTATATATGTTAGACGCTCCACCATAATTATTTGCTTGATAAAATAATTTATTATAGCAATTTAACATTCATTTGTAATTCTTAGATGTTTTAATAATTTTTGTAATTTCTTAAACCTAATTGTTATGCCAGCAAAAATTTATGTAGCCTTAATTAAATAACCATAAAAACTTGAATATATATAATTATGAAAATTTTGTAATTCAGATTTTCGCAAAAATCGTTCAAATATGTTCATTTTTATTGAAATGATTAAAATAATAAGATAATATATAGATGTTACACATATTAATTAAGCTTTAATGTAGACCAGGAATTTAATAGTTCAAATATGTTCATTTTATTGAAATGATTAAAACAATAAGATAATATATAGATGTTAAACATATTAATTAAGCTTTAATGTAGACCAGGAATTTAATAATGCCAACATCTGGACAGTTTCACCATTTAAGCCATTTCGGTATTGAGTCAAAATTGTCCCGGCTTTGCTGAAAAGTCTTTCAGACTCAGCTGACGAAGTCAAAGCCAGAATGGTTTTTATAGCCAAAGTCGATAAACTTGGATAATAAACTATATTATCTAGCCACCATTTAAATGGGCATGAGGACTTAGTTATCGGAGTTGTGGACAAATAGTCACTGAATTGATCCTCCGGCGTATTTGTAATATGTCTAGATATTAGAAAATAATTATATGAGATTTTGAAATTAAATTTAGTCAATACCTGTTAAATAAGGTGTCGATGAAACTATTATGAGTTTGATCTGATGGATTAACAATTGTGGCTGCGTTTTCTAGGATAAGTGATTTAAGTTTAATTTCATATGATGGAATCGCAATTGAAGGTGGTGATAAAGGGTAAAGTACTAGAAGAGTAAATAGTATTTTCACTTTACTCTAAGTTCATAGTAAATTTTAAGCCAACACAAAACTATTTTTAGACATCATTACAAATTTATAATTGTAAAACTATAACAATTTTTATTATAAATAGAAATTTATTTGAATTTATAAAAGTTGGTTTGTAGCGTAGTGGTGATGATCTTGGTTCTTAGTCCAAAGAGTCCAGGTTCAAGTTCAAATGAGGGGCTTTTTTAGTAATAACAAAAGTACACTATTTAATAAAATACTTGGCGGTGGGCCCTCGAAAAATATGCTTAGTAAAGTTAAATCTGGGTCACACTGCGTCATCAAATGGGGCTTGAGATCTATTAAGTTAATAATTGCTAGATAGTAGGTAAATTTGCTTTAATAACATGCATTTTAAGGTTTCCGGGAACGTTCCCGGAGTCAAAATTAAAGAAAAATCGGAGTTCCTTCCGAGTTCCGTACTATAAGAAAATAGGAAGGAATTTCTTTGTACGGAAAGGGGAAGGAACGTTCGGAATTTTTAACAGCCCTGATGGCGCCCCTAAGTGGGGAAAACCTCAAACCAACTGTTTTTTTTATGTACATAAACAATTTTAATATTTTTATTTGTTTTACTTTAACATTTTTTTATTAATATTTAATCAAAAGCTAGCTTACAAAGTTTGATTCAACTAAGATTTGAAGGAATCTAATAATTTATATATGTAAAACTAGGTCGAACTGTGTTTATATTAATTACACAATTAACACACTGCCGCTTTAAGGTCTTTGCCAACCCTTTTTTAAGAGAAAATAACAAAACTCTTGTTTACATTTTTTGGTTAAAGTTTAAGAAATATAAAAGAAGCCATAGTCTTTTTTGCCTTTCGCGCCTCGATTGACCTACCCCTTGTTAGCCTTCTTTTGAAGTTGGCATAGGTTAAAATTATTAACTATTGCTGTTATTAATTTCTTTTCAACGTAACCTCACAGAATGAAGTAAGTTTGTAATACATAAAAGCAATAAAAATATTGCCGGGCACATACTATTCCCTTAATATTTTCAAGTAACAAGGACAATGACATTAAATTTGTAGCACGCAAAATTTATGGCTGCAAGGTTAGCAAAATTTTTAACTTTTAAAGGATTTTATTAATTCGGGCTCATTTGATTTCATTGTCCACAAATAGGTTTGCAAGAAGCTAAGAATCGTAAATTAAGACAATTATTTCGCCACAAGCATTTAATGCATTCCGGTTACACTTTTTAGCATGATTAATACAACGTTTGGGTTAAAATCCGCACCAAGGCCACATAAAAATTAATAAAGAAAACCAAATAAACAATAAATAAAATAATCCCAAATGCTCATGGCTTTTGCTTGCGACAAGAAGTTTTACAATTGTATTTTAGTAGAGAAATAACGCCATGGTAGCATGGATCCAAACAAGGGCACAAACACTTTACTGCAAACGAATCTCATAATTCACAATATGATATTTTTCAGCGGGACATTTAGTTTTAAATTGTTAGGCGGCCTGATAAGGAAGAAAATAACTAAATTCTGGAAATCGTTTTCAACTGATTTCTTTGAATCTCACCTTGAACCCACTAGCCCGGAAATTGCGAATTTAATGTACATCTATTTTGCTGATTGAAAAAAAGGATAACTTAATGCTGATGAGAGATAAATTTTTGTTTTGTCCTTATTTAAGCGCCATTGAGCATATTTTTATATAAGGTGACCTCTGGAGTATATCTTAAGAGCGTAGGCTTAACCTAAGCCATCGGTGTGCATTTAAATTATATTTATATTGGGGGGGGGGCGGAGGGGGGAGGTCGATATTTAAAGTTCTGCTGAAAATCAGTGAGTTACCGTCTGGACACGTATGTCGTTTTTGATTAAAAATTATATGATCTATAAAGCAAGCTTGCTCTCAGTTTAAATTCTCCCAGATTTATTATACCACTAGTTAACTGTAGGGCATGTCAAAACTCCGGAAATCAAGAATGAGTCCATAAACTCCGGAGTTTTATTTGTTTGGAGTTTGCTAGTTAACATTAGCTTTTGGGAATATGTAAAATTGTAGTCTAATTCTAGAGCTTGAAAATATTTTCAACATTGAACCAATATCTTTTTTAATTTTAAAATTTAAAAAAAATTGACTCTAAACGCGCTTAATTCAACAGAAAAAACATATTCTCACTAAAATTCAGTTTCCTATAAGGCGCATTCAGACTTAATTTAGTTTTTCAAAAAAATTTAAAATAACATAAAGCGCATTTTAACAAAAAGTCGACAATCTTTATTATGTGCATTAAATACACTTTTTCTGTAATAAAAGTTTTTTTTATAAAATTTGAAAAAAAAAATAAAATTTGTGGACTAAATTTCTAAAATTTTTCATAACGAATGGACTCTGGCGCTCTAACATTTAAAAATAAGATCTTAACATTTTGACTCATTATTCTTTTAGTTCTATATATTCAGATAATTACTTAAAAAAATTGCAAATAACTAGGATCCACGAACTCATTTAATTAGATGTTTTCATATTTACGGTTGGGAGATTTATTCTCTTTTTATTTTTTTTTCTAAATTCTGTCCCGGTGATTACATGTTTGGAAGCACCTTGTGTGGCTAAATTTCCTGTTTTTAAGTTGCAATAATTTTAACTTTAAAATCGTGAGTCCGAGTATGTGTCACACCATTAATATAACAGCTTTTAAAGTATCAATTTTTACCGTACTGTTACCCCTTTTGTTTAGTGTCATTTTTAAATCTCTCTAAGTAAGGTTATGAGAAAAAACATTTATTTATTTGAATATCAAAATTTATTTTAATAAAAATTATTCCATAAAAAGTTCACATTTAAAGGCCTATATTTATATAGCTAGTATAATCTGGGCTTATTTTTTTTAAAAGAAAAAATTTGGATATTTGATTTTTTAAATGTGTTAAGTTGCTTTAGATTTTAGGCATTTTGTTTGGCCAATAGGGAATTTGCCTCTTTATGGCTGGTATAGCCACGTTAACCAAATAGTTGTACCAAATTTCGTCGTCTAAGATTGAGGCGTACACAAGCGTTAGACTCATTAGGTAATCCGTTGCCCTTAAAAAATTAAATGCCTGCGTCGTGGAAAGTCTCGTACAGGTATCTAAAATAACGATACAGTAAATCACGTTAATCAAAAACAAAAGGTGTCTTGCTCTGGCATACGATGTTCCTTTAATTCCATCCCGGTTCCCTAGATTTAAATCCTGTTTCCCAACTGTCGGAACATTATCAATCATAGCAAATACATAGGGTGTACCTGACGTTTGTAACGATAATGTATACCGCAACGCTTCGACCTTATAAAGGCCACGCACAAAAACAACCGTTTTATGTGAGTTGAAAAACATAAAGGGTAAACAACTGATTAGGATTGCGCATTGAAAATTATTTAAGAGTCGATAAAAGTTAAGATGTGCAAGACTTTCGTAAAAAATTCTGGTGGGATTGGAATAAAAATCAATGATGATCAGACACGTTAGCCATAAACAATTTTGTCTGATTGTTTTTGATTCGAATCTTATATATATCATAACATGTATCCGTAACGTTCGAAGCGATTAGGCTCGAATTGTGGTCCAAGATATTGTTTGCCGCTCTAGGTGTAATAAACTTTATTCTCCGGTCCATATAAACTTGCCAAGTATAATATTCGTAACACGCGAAATATATGGCAGTAAGGTAAAGCAAAGTGTGAAAACTTCGATGGACTTTTTGACTGATTCGGGGCTCACTTGATTTCATTGTCCAAATACGTTCACAAGCCACTAAGAATCGCGTGAAATAAGACATTGTTATGAGAATGTCTCCACAAGCAAAAGTTACAAAGTTCCAAGTTTTACTTTCCAACTGGGCTATTGCAAAGGGGAAAGAAGCAACCCTGAAGCCACAAGAAAAATTAAATAGGGATATCCAAAAAGCCTGTGGCTTTTGCTTGCGACACGAGGTTTTACAATTTCGCATTTTAACAGCAATACCACGAGCGATATTTACAAGGATCCATATAATGGCGCAAAATCCGTTACCCCAATTCAATTTCATAATTTAAAATATACTGTTTTTAAAGTAACAGAAATTTTATACTCTTATTATTACATAGCCTACATATAATTATTCGCCAAATTATTCACAGCGGGTAAATTATGAAAGGTTTTGCCTGATAAACATGTCAACAACTTAAATCTCATAATCGCACTTAGTTCCATTGGCACGGATTTGGCAATTATGTTGAAAATAGTGAAACACGTGAGTAGTGAGTGTTCTTCAGTCACATATTAAGCAGCATTAAGCATGGATTAGTGTATGGGTAACGGGGGATCCCCAAAAAATAAATCTTTCTGGGAACCTAAACTAAGTCGCCAGTGTACGTAAAATATCCTATGAAGACGATTTAATAGTGGATACCGAAGGCCTTAACAATCCTTCTTTTAGGAAAAAACATTAATATCAAATCAAAATGTTTGGATCAATAGCTTAAAATAATAGCCAAGCATGAACAATTTGGTTTTTGTTATTGTCTAATTAAGTTATCGGCAGGTCTTGATTCGATTCCGTGCATTGGCAACTTTTTTCCTCTGAAAACAACACTAATGTACATCAGCTAGTTGCTGAGTGTCTTAGGCAGCAAGTCCCTAAAAATATACCTAAAGTAAAAACCGGCTAAAAATTTAACCCGACGTTAATTTGAATGCTTTACTCGTATTGAAAGAGTCAAAGCCCTTAACGCGGACTCCTTTTTGGGGAGAGGTATAGGGGAAACCCAGCTACAGTTTTTTCTCTAATTTAAACACCTAAAATAAACACTATTTTGGGTTATATTAAAATATTTAACGAATTAATAAAAAAGAAATTATTTTATATGTAAGTATCGAAGATGACAGAATACTTTGATTTTGAATTAAAATTATCTTCTCTTATGTTATTGTTGTTTATTGCCAATTGTATCCAAAGAAATAAGGGGAGAGAGAAGAGATACTAACTGTATTCCATACAGAATATTGGCTCCACGAGGTACGCGATATCCTCATAAGTAGAAATCATTGAAGGTCAAGGACTCAATTAAGATTCATAAAGGAATGCCAAAGTTTGATTCTCCGATTCCTGACCTCTCACGAGTGATACACCTATTTTACGATTTTACAACAAAAGAAAAGATAAATAGTGAAAGCCCTAAAACTAAACACGCCTTTTTCGTATTTCACGCATATCAGGTCAGCTAGGCAGTAGGTTAAATTAAATTTTTTGAACTTTTAAGTGCTAGTGGACTGAGTGAGAGCTCATTCAAAAGGTCTTTAAAAATATTTTAAAGACCTAATGTCCTGACATATCAAAACATTATTTTTTCTTTTGCGAAACCACCCTTAATTGGACTTAACCTACTTTATATTTGGATTAATTTTAATGAACCATAACCCACCCCTCTATAATAAACCATTGTAATACCTATAAATCTAATTAATTTAATTGCAAATTATTTAGGCGTTTGGAAATGTCATCAATGTTTGAGGTAGCTTAATATCCGTTTCTATTACGTTTTGGAGTGCTTAAATTTGGTTTGTTAATCTCGCTTTTAATGCTTGTTTGTGGCCCAGTAGGTGTTACATTCCATTTAAATTGTTATATTTTGAACCGGGAAAATTTTGATGAGCCTAATGACCACGCTGTATTCATGTAATCACAAACATTTTAATCCTTGATCGGTTTAAAAAATTATAAATGTAATTTGAGCCAAAAAACCTTTTTTTGACCTTCACCTCAAGGAACAATTAATTTGGGCTAGTTTAACGAATGGGCATATAGTTATTTACGATGTAAAAAAATTTGTATATTAAACCTCCTACCCCCCCCCCCCCCCCACCGGTCACTGTTTCCTAATTTTCTATTAACAATTGGTCAAACCCAAATCACCTTAAACATAAAAATATAGCATGTAGCCTCTTCTGTAATTTTAAAAAACATTTTTTCAAAAAAAAACTAAAAGCCAACTTTTTTTGATTATTTCCTTGTATAATTAAAAATGAATCAATTTATTACAGCTATAAAAATTTATGAATGTTCGGCGAAGTTTATATTGAAAAAAAATTGTCTTATATCTAATGTATTTTCCTTGTCTTAAAACGGCCCACTATGTAAAAGTCAATTGGCAAATTTGGTAGTGACTGTTTTAGTAGCCTCGATCCCTAAGAAGAATTTAAAAATTTTTAATGTGATAAACAGTAATTTCAATTTTTCATCTAAAATATTAATTATTTAAATATATCAAGCCCCAGCATTCACATTATTATAAAATACATCGCATCTCAACCTATTAAATTAGCAGATTTTATTTATGTATATTAAGATTTTTTTTTTAATATTTTTAAATATTTGTTTTACTTTAACATTTTTTTATTAATATTAAATCAAAAGCTAGCTTACAATTTATTTTAAAATAACTATGATTTGAAGGAATCTTATAATTTAAATGTAAAAATTTGTCGAACTGTGACACAATTAACATATGCTCTGCCGCTTAAAGGTGTTTGCCAACCCTTTTTTAAGAAAAAATGACAGAACTATTGTTTACATTTTTTGGTTAAATATATTTTATAAATATAAAAAAAGCCAAAGTTCTTTTGGCCATGGTTTTTCCTCGCCTCCGACTCGGCCGGGAACCTTTATTGGCTTGCGGAGTGCGCCTCTTCGTGCGACTCTTTCGTGACTTACTTGTTAGCCTTCTTTTTAAGTTGGCACCCTTGTTATTATAAATTTTTTCACCGTAATCTCACAGTGTGAAGTAAGTTAGTAATACATAAAAACATTAAAAATATTGCCGGGCACATACTTCCTTATTAATTTCAAGTATAAGGTTATGTGACATGGTTTTAATTTGTAGCACGCATTTTATATAGCTGCAAGGTTAGCCAAATTTTAAACTTATGACTTTATTGATTCGGGCTCATTTGATTTCATTGTCCACAAATATGTTTGCAAGAAGCTAAGAATTGTGAAATAATAATATCTATAAGAACGTCGCCACAAGCATGTAATGCATTCCAGTTACACTTTATAACATGATTAATACAACGTTTAGGTGAAAAGCCGCACCAAGGCCACAAACAAATTAATCAAGGACACCAAATAAACAATAAATAAAAACAAATGCTTATGGCTTTTGCTTGCGACGAAAGTTTACAATTGTATTTTAGTAGAGAAATAACGAGCCATGGTAGCATGGATTCAAACAAGGGCACAAACACTTTACTGCAAACAAATCCCGTGATATTTTTTAATTAAATATCTCATTTACACAGCGGGACATTTAGTTTTAAATTGTTAGGCGGCTTGATAAAAAAGAGAATAACTAAATTCTGGAAATCGCTGTCACCTGATTTCTTTGAATCTCACCTTGAACCCATTAGCCTGGAAATTGCGAATTTAATGTATATCTATTTTGCTGATTGAAAAAAAGGATAACTTAATGCTGATGAGAGATAAATTTTTGTTTTGTCCTTATTTAAACGGCATTGAGCATACTTTTAAATAGGGTGACCTCTGGAACAAGTATCTTACTCTTAAGAGCGTAGACTTAACTTAAGCCGTGGGTGTGCATTTATATTGGGAGGAGAGGGGGGGGGGCGATATTTAAAATTCCGCTAGAATTCAGTGGGTTACCGTCTGGACACGTACGCCGTTTTTAATTAAAAATTAATCTATAGCATTAACGTAGCAATTTAATACTTTTGTTTATGATCTAAGCAAGCTTGCTCTCAGTTTAAATTCTCCCAGATTTTTTCATTTTACCACTAGTCAACTGTAGGGCATGTCAAAACTTCGGGAATTGAGAGAGTCCATAAATTCCGGAGTTTTATTTGTTTAGATTGCTAGTTAACATTAGCTTTTGGAAAAATTGGAAATTGTTTTGTAGTTCAAACTCCTATGTTAAATGAAAGTTGTAAATAAATGAAAGAGCAGCTAATGTAATAACATGTATTAACTAGCAAATTCCAAAAAAAATCCGGAGTTTATGGATTCCTCCCCAAGTGCGGAGTTTTGACATGCCCTAGTCAACTGTCA
>CM060242.1:36779572-36911133 GCA_030555515.1 Acutogordius australiensis | reverse complement strand
TTTTCAACAATGAGTTATAACTATCTTCTGTTATAATATATTACTACAATTCTTAACCACCCATGATGAAGATAATTGTTAAATTTGAAATTTCAGTAATATATAAAAACTTCATTCTTTCCAAGTTCATAATTTTAAAGAATCTTTACATTAAACATATTTTTCAAAATTTCTTCACCACAATTTAAACCAATTTTTATAATAAAACTTGATTCATCTTTAATATATTTTAACACAAAATTTTACAAAAACTTTTAGATTCGTAAATTAACATTTTAATATACAAATATATTAAAAATTTATAATCAATCCACTTAATAACAAAAGCTGTCACATATTAAAATAAAAAAAGATGCTTTATTTATATTACTAAAATTTAATTTATCAATATTTGCACAAACCAATTTATGCCAAAAAATGGTGAATGCACTATTTTAAAGACTAACACAATTTTACAGCATATATAATTAAAAGTGAAACAATAACTACATTTATTATAAAAGTTAATTTATTTAAAAAAACAAATTAATTAATAACATACCAAATATTGGAAATAATTTTAATTTTTAAACTAATAGTAAATAAACTTACATGATTATCCAATGGCACAAGTATACATATAAAAGATGCAGATAAGCAATCCAAACAGTAAACAAAAATATAAAATAAAGTAGTGAATAATAACATTTTTTGAATAATTTTAATTAATTTTGCATTTTAAAAAATTAACCTTCTGGTTTCGATCATATGCTCGAGAACCAGGCATCAAAAAGAGATAAAGTTTTGTCTATATTGACAGATTTTGCGCTTTTAAGATTACCTCTAAAAGATTAAATATTTTTTTTTAATAAGAAATTAAATTCTTAAGTATATTAAGTTTAATATTATCATTTAGGTTAGTGCGCGTTCAGACTCATATCAATATTTAAAAAAATTTAAGACCTTTTAAATATTTTTTTTTTTTTAAATTAAGAAAACTTTTCCTTCAGACGAACTATTTAGAAGCTAATAATAAAGATTGACAACTTTTTGTTAAAATCAAAGAGTAAAAATTTTAAATTAAAAAAAAAACTCTAAACGCTACCTTATACATAATGTATATACATTATATAATTGGTTTTTATTTAAAATATTTTTAATAGTTCAACTGTTTTTATATAAAAATAATTTTATTAAATATTTATGTTTCTAATTTTTTTTTGCTTTTTTAAACATTTTGTCAAAAAGTTTTGATATTAATAGCTGGCTTACAAAATTTAAATAAAAAACTATAAACGGATTAGAAAATCTCTAAGATGGACTGGTCTCTGATAGCCTTAATTAAAAAATCTGATGACCTAATTTATTAATTTTATTTTAATCATGAAAGTAGTACTGGCCACGGCCGTGCAATGCTGAAGTAATTAATAAAAAACTGACATTTAGACTTAAAATTGCATTATATTTTTTTTTAATTTTTTCTTGTTTTTGATAACAAATACTCACATTTTTTTTTAATTATTTTTAATACCTTATACATGTCAAAACCAATGTTAGTCATAATTATTTTCTTATAAAATTTTTATTTTTAATAAGAGTTTTAATTACACCTAATTACATTATTTGTTTGATTTTTTCCGCTTTTAATGCTTGTTTAACACCGGCTTTTAGTGGCACTTGTCTGGACAGATAAGTTATTCGGCTCTACTGTCTCCATTTTAAACCAATGGATTAAAATGTTTTTTAAGATTAAAAATATATAACTGCATACAATTAGAAAAGCAACTATAGCCATAGTTCATTACTTTCATAGATTTTAAAAGCTAGCTCTCAGCCTATAACTAAATTTTTTTGTAAAAATTATCGAAAATTTAAGTTTTAAGCCCAATTTAGGGTTTCCAATATAAATAAGTGCTTGACGTTAAAATCTTTTGTTATTCAAAAATACATTAAAATATATGAGCTCTCACTAGACCCAGTCCTTCAAAAAAAATTTAAGGCATATTGACCGACCGACTTCTACCTGACTAGATATGAGTGATATAGCCAAAAAAGGTATCTGGCTGGCTTAAGAGCTATACTATTACAAAATTTAATTTTGCCCTTGTTGTTTAGGAAATTATAGATATTTTAAACAGAGATTTTTTCTACCTTTAAGACTATGTGTCTAGGACACACCGAATTTACCTTTTTTGACAAAATCCTCAACCGTCAAAATGTACATTTTTTAAAAAAATTTGAGCTTTTAAATATAAAAAAAACCTTAATATCAATCTCATAAAATTTTATGATATCATGTGCGATAAATTTGATTTAACTCTAAAATAGCTTAAAAATAATTAATGTTTCCTCTTATTCAATTTTACACCGGGGGATAATCTTGAAACAATATTACACGACAAAAAACCAGGGGTGTGGGTCAAACTTGTTTCGCCCCCCCCCCCCCCCCTTTTCCAGCGGACTTTTCATTTTTACTAAAATTTTGATAAAAATTACCTGACGCGTCCCCTAATTTCAATGGTAGTTGGGTTTCGCCAGGTTATCCGCTAAGTCTATATAAAAAGATCTGGGTCCTTGCGCATGCATTAGATAACATTATGTAAGTTAATCTCTTGCCCAAGGCCGATTCGTGACCCATTGGCACCCATAAGCCAACTCAATCGCTTAAAATGCGTAATCAATATTTTTACTTAAAAACATTAGTATTTACTAAAATTAGCTTGACGCCCAGCATTGCTTGGATTGCCCTTTTAGATGAATCGATGTTGTTCCTGACCCTTACTTTATTGATCCTAACTAAAACAAAAGATCAAAGTAGAAAGCCATATTAAATGTTCAGGTTACAACTTAATCCCGTTGGAAGCACAAAATAAGTTTTTTAATTTTTAAAATTCATTCTCAACTTTATTCCAAATTTAATAAATCTGAAAATTGGGGAAAGAATCAGACAAAACTTATAGCTCAAATAACATTAAAAATGAGTATAAATATTAAGAACATTGGGCAAAAGAAACAGATAACAAAAAACTTTTATTTTAATAAGCTTTACAGCCATAGCCCTGCAAGGTTATAAGATGGTGTCATAATTCTGATATTAACTAGTTTGGCCCTTTTAATAACTACTTGCACTCAGTGCTGGGAAAATGAGCCATAAAACTTTGGCTCCCCCCCCCCCCCCCCCCAACTTGAAGAAATAAAGAGAGCTACAAATAAAGGGCTAACTTAAACAAGATTTTTAAGAAAAGCCCACAATAAGAAAAGGGACAAAAAACTCGAAAAAAGTGGCTCTAAAAGCTCCAAAAAGTTTATTTTTAGAATTTTTCAATTTTAAATATTAAAATTCTTAAACTTTACGAAATTTTTTTCGACCTATTATCTTTTAATATTAAATTTTTATTTTATATTTATCTATTTATTTTATAACACTAGACAACAGAATTTGGAGGATCTCAAGCATCATTTATGGCAACCATTGATTTTGGTCAAATTTTTGGTGCTGATTACGAAAATGAAGTTGGATTTTCTCAACCTCAGAATTTTTTTTAATTAAGGTCAAAAACGCTATTTTGGTTTAGGGGTATTTTGAGCTTTACTAATTTGATTAAAAAAGTAAAAAGATATATAGAAAGAGAATACTTTTATTAACAAATCAAGGAATTTTGATTTTTTAAAAAATTAATATTTTTTTTTATTTTTTTAATTTACTCATTTTTTTACACACCTTTATTCAGACCCAAATTTTTCCTAAGCCAGACAAACAATTATTTATACAATTAACTTTTCTAGACCAGTTTTTAACATGGGATACAAATATGAACTTAGAAACCTAAATAATTTAGTTTTTTACGGGTGAAGAGACTTTATCAACTAAGCACCTAAAATATACAAAACATAACATTACGCACAATATAATTAATTTAGGCATGTAAAACATAATTAAAATGTATTTTATAAGATCTGCGGCTATCTTAATAACTTTGTACAGCCTTCGACTCCTTAGATCCGTCCATATCAAAAAATGGCCTTTTTTGACCAAACAGATTTTCCTCGAGAATACCCTTAAAAAAATTGGAGACTCTTTTTTCAATATAACCATCCTTTGTATTTTATTTATCATCTCAAATAATGAGAAATAAAATTTTTTAGTATATCAAGCTCCTATATCAGCATTTAGATGAATATTTCGAGTCCAAACTACGACACAATATGTTACCGGGCTATAAAAAAAATTTTCGAAGTTTAAATTTAACAGTTTAGCTTTTGTATTACAGTTTATTTTTGTTTTTTAATCTTTTTTATTTTTTTGACATTTTTTTAAAATGTTCAATGTTTATAGCTAACTAACTAAATTTGATTATAAAAGGGTAAACGGATTTGAAAATCCCTAAGATGGCAGGATTGATCTCTTTAGTTAGCTTATAACTCTCAAAAATTTGTTGACATATGTAAAAGCGAAAATTTATAGCCCTATGTCACACTGGCCCATTAAACCTGCCGGCCCTAAACCTAATCGAAACTTAAACCTTACACTAACCCTAATCCTAACTTAACCCTAACACCAACCCTTACCCTAAACATACGCCCTACTAACCTAACCCTAATACTAATTTTATAATAACCTAACTCCAAACCATTGAATATTCAAGCTGCGCCCGTATATTACTAAACATTTTGGGAAGAAGCATCAGGGGCAGAGGGTCAGTGCGAGTTGAGTGTAAAAGTTCAAAGAACTTAAAAATAACACTTTATATAGAAGTTTTCAGATTTAAATAACTAGAGTTTTAATAAAGCAAATTAATTAATTTTTTTATATTCAGATGCGTGAGACTATTCCAGCGGCACTGAATTTTTTAATTTTTTTTAAAGTTCAAAAATCACTTTCTTTAGACTATAAGGTCTTAAAATTTAGAGGCATTAGTAAAAAAAACTAAAAGCGCCATCATGTTTTTCAAAAAATTCTAAACAAAAACCTGTAAATATCATTCATGTTGTTTTTTTTTGTTGTCTAGTATTAAAGGTTTTTGAAACTTTTTAATGCTTTATATATTTATATTTATAAATGAATGTATATAATTTTTTTTGCAAATTTTATTATGCATGACGTACCTCTTTTAGCTACCATTGCTGAGACTCGCAACACTCGCCGAATAAATCAAATAAATAAATAATTAACTAAAATGAATAATCAGTTTAATGGTATTAAATATAAAAAACAAATTTATATAAACAATAAGAGGGTTTATTAATATATTAGCAAAGCTCAACTTTTTGGCGCCGATCCTGCACTTGCCACCTAAGGCGGCAAAAATTTTTTCGGGGTGCCCGCCCTTTTTTAAATCCTGGCTATGACTCTGGTCGCAATTCAAAAGTATCCAACCCTATTTTCTTTTTTCTCATTTTAAGTAGTTTTTATCAGGTTTATTAATCAATCGATTGCTCTCATTTTATTTTTTACAACCACTTGTTTGGGCTTACATATCAAAAATTCATCGCCTTTTTCGTGGCACGTATAATTTGATATATCCACTTGAATTGATCAGCAAATGACCTTTTGATTTTAAATTTAGTAATTTGTTTTTCGGGCAAAAATACTTTTTTTTTATTTTATAAGAATGTTCTATTTTAAACTAACTTTGCTTTATTGCTTATAAATAGCACCTCTATGCCCGGCTACATTCCATATTCAGGAATTGCTAGATTAAGATATTTCACGTTTGCCTAACATTTTATTACCTTTTAAATTTAAAGTCTTTTTTCCTTTCAAATATACCGTAAGCTTACTTTATTGGTGGTCCATGTTTGGTCAGTCCTTATAATTTTAAACGTAGCTCGCGCTTTGGCAAAATAATTATCTGAAGATGAGAACGTTGTGAGCCCTAGAGGTTACAATGCTTAAGAAGCCCATCGGTTGGGTGTTAAATTCAGGTGTATTCTCTCTCACTCCTCGTTTATTATAATCAAATTTTAAGTCTAATTTGCTTATTATTTAAATAGTTGTAAATTTGATTTTTCAAACATCGTTTGAGAGTTTTACTTTATTTACCTCAAATATCAAAAGAGTGCTTAAGTTGCAATGTATACTCTCAAATATATATATTTGCTCACCTATCTGCAAATATATGAAACTCTGTGTTAAAGTTTATGCTATTATCTTGTGGCACTTTTGAGCGCACCCTAAGTCTTGTTTAAATTTAAAAAATTTTTATTTTAAATTATGTCAGAATTAGGTGTTTTTTGTTTATAATTAAGATTAACATGTTTGTTAAAATTTGAAAAGAAAATGAAAATTGTTAGCAAAAGACTCCCGCTAAAATTTCTTTTTAAGCACCTAAATCATATAGAAATTGCTCATAGAAGTCAACAAATTACTTAATATTGTCAAGATAACAAATGTCAACAAAGGCCACAAAAAATAGGTTTATGAAAACATAAAAGTATGCATCCCCATGATAGCCCTATCTCATATATATTTTCCGTTTTTCTTAGCTTTTTCCGCCTTCGGGTCCTTCCGTCCATATCAAAAAATGGCCTTTTTTGACCAAAATTGACAGATCTGAATATACCTTAAAAAGATAAAATTTAAGAATCTTTTTTTCAAAAAAAAATCTCTTGTAATTTATATATAATCACAAACAATGAGAAATAATTTAATTAGTATATTAAGCTCTTACATCAGCATTTAGATAATACAAAATATTTCGCGATCTTAAGTACTACACGACTATCGGTTTTAAATAAAAAATATTGTTCGAATATTGTATTCAACATTTTAGGTGTTGTGATGCATCAATTTATTTTTGTTTTTAAATCTATTTTTTGTTTTTTTGACATATTTTCTAAAATTTACAGTGCTTATAGCTGACTAACTAAGTTTGATTAGAAAAAACTACGGAATTGAAAATCCCTAAGATGGCAGGTTATCTCTTCTCATAACTCTCAAAAATTTGTTGACCTGTGTAATCAAACTCAGTTTCCAACATTTTTTTTCTTATCTCTTTTTTGGATAAATTTCTACCAAATTAAAATAAAAATGCGTAGTATTTGTTTTAAGAACCCAATAAAAAGGTCATCCTATTTTGCATTTTCAAGTAAATTTATTTAGGTTAGTTTTTTCCAGAACATCACAGGATGCTCTCAATGCGGCCATAACCTTGATCTTTAGGTGTTCTTAAATAAAAAATCATAGTCTTAACCCAAGTTGTATATAAATATTTAATCTGGCGCAACCTAATTATTTATTTAAGGCCAAATTTTCCTCTTTAAAATTTAAATTAAAATTTAAAAGTCAACCCACACCTTAAAACTTAATTTTATTTAAAACACACTTTGAAATGAGATTTTTGTTATTCCTGACATCATTGACTTTATTTTTAATTTTGACATGCCCTGGGGATGCCGAATTAAGTAAGAACGCTACCGCTAAAATATTTAAAAACGAATGTCTAATATTCCTCTTAAATATTATTATCAAATTTAGTTGACATTAAAGCCTTATTAAATAAATTTTTGTAATATACAAAAAAATTTGGTGTCCACAAGGTGTTTTTTTTGTTTTGTAAAAGATAAAAGACACAAATTAATAAATCTAAGCCATGCACCAATTTTTTATTCGAGCCAAATGCAACGTCATATTTATTTTAGTAATATTGCAGAAAAATAATTACTGGTCAAATCACTACTTAAAACAGCCCAACTAAAAAACTCATGTTTTTTAGATTATTTTTATGAGCCTGCTAAAAATATTAAAATGTCATAAAAATGAGACTGTACGACCTCTAGACTAAATAATCATTTGTACTTAAATTCTTCTAAAAATTAATCTTTAAAACAGCTAGTCTAATATTTAATAATCAATATTATTAATGATACCCTTTTTTTAATTTTTATTAAACACATATAAACTAACATGGGAAGTTATATGATTTAGGGAGGTTATATAAATCTATAATAAAATTTTTAGGTTTTATATAAAGAGAAAAAAGTTTTTCAGTTTCATAACATCACTTTTATTATGCTTCCTTGGTTCCACAGGAGGTTTGATCCCCTTAAAGTTAGAAAATACCTAAGAATTAATTTGTTTTTTTTAAATACATTTTAATTAATTATTGATGTAATTGGTATTTTTATAAGTCTAATAACTTATATATTGTTAAGAGAAAAAAATAATTTTTGAATTTGATAATTTTTTATTTTAAAATATTAATTAATAAGCCCTAAAAAAGTATAAGTTTGATTAACAAACTAAATAGGTTTTCTTTCAACTGTCATTAAACTATCAAACCCTTTTTGCATATCAATTTCTATCTCAAAATGCCCGAGTAGTTAATTTAAAAATTAATAATTAAGTCTATCCTCTTTTTTAATAATGCAAAATTACTACACTAACTACGTAAGTAACTGCGGGTAAATTTGGCATTTAATGTCCAAATGCGATTAAAATGACAGATAAATAAAATTTAAGTAATATTACGTATTTTCGATAAAATTAAAAAAAAAATAAGTTTATAATTGTTATTAATCGCTTGTTATATATATAGCAAAAATTGAATATCGTACTTTGGAAGACAACCAAACGAAGATTAGCTGGCCTCAGTGTAAAATTTGTACTAATTACAAATTACACATTACGTACAAAGAAAACGAGGATGGTGCAGTATGGGAAGCGTATGACAATCCTTTAGTAAGTCACTTAATTATATATACAATAAATTTAAGATAAGTTTACAAAAATTCTGAAACTTAGTAACCTCAAGGGCGAGCGAACTAAGAATTGGAATAAATGCGCATGGCTTCAATAAACCCAAATTAAGAACTGTTTGAAAGGTAATTTAACAACCGACCTTAACTTAATTAGTTTTATACGATCTTGTTGGTAACTACCACATTGTAAATAGGCGAGGTCTACAACGGTGGCGATTTAGTAGCAAGTTCTAATTTCATCTCACTGCTTCTTTCAAATAATTTTTTGCCATAATAAATATAATTAAAACTATGAAAAAAATTTAAGGAATATCAATATATTTAATAAAAGCTTAAACCTTTCAACAAGGCAGTTATGGCCTGCCATTATTAAATTCTAACTATAATCATTAAAATTTTGACGGCGGGCTAGGTCTTTTTTAATAGTTTTGAAAAAAAATTGACAGGTTTAACCGTATAGGTGTGGGAACAAATTAAAAAAATTTATTAATAAAATATTAATATTTTAATGAGAAAAGGGTGCGTTATGTTTAATTTTCTCTTCTGGTTGTCTCTCTTATTTACAATCTTAACATATTTGTACAATGTTATTTAGATGTAGTTGTCTAATTTTTTTTTTGGTGGCCTATATTTGATATTCGGAGTGTGCTCAAGTTTTTATATTGAAAAAAAAATTTATTAAAAGTAAACTAAAGTGTTATTTTAAGTAATCACGACAAATAGCAATATAGGCATAGTAAATCCGATCATGCAATTAATTATTATTTTGTAGCCGTAATTTTGTTATACATATATCATATGCCTCTAATGTTGCCGCGTATTCGTTCGTGGAGGTATATCACCATATTGGTGATACAAATGGCAACACTTTCTTTGAACTTACACACACACATATATCATATTTATAGATCCACAACAATTACATTACCATAGGTCATGTATTATTTTCCGACCGAGGCTTTTATACCGTTAATGTGCAAGCCTACAAATCTTTTTATGACAGAGATGATCCAGTGGAAGAATATAACCAAATCTTTGAAAAAAAATAATTTTAGCGATAAACAATAATATTGTATATTCTAAATATACAATAATAATAACATGTCCTTAACAAAAGTCTGTACATATTGGGGAATTATTAAACCTATTCAGAAATAATGTTTAATTTTATTAATCTATATATGATTACGTGGTTCAGAGAACGCGAATTTAAGGCTAAGGTTAAAATAAATGTGTCACAAAAAATAATTAAGACCAAATTTCTGGCAAATAATTTTCAGTATAAAAAAATGGCTAAATTGTTTTTTCGAATTTAAATTTTAAAGTGTTTTGCTTTAGGCCGTGTTGTTTTTTCATTTCAATAATGGCATTTCCCTATGTCAATGTCGTCGAGGCACGAAATTTTTATAACCAGGATTCTTTAATCATATTTCGGAAAAATGAAAATAAAATTAAACATGGTGTAACGAAAAATGTTTGTTAAATATTTTGTTTATAATTATCCAAATACAAATTGCGGCCAAATTCAATATAAAATATTCTAGATAACATTGTTGGTTTTTACATTTAAAAATTAAATAAAATTATTAGCTACTTATTAGATCTTGTACATGTGTTCGTATACCAGATTATGTTTAATAGCTAGGCTTCGCCCAGTTTAAATTAATGACAATTATACTGGACAACAAAAAAAACAACATAAACGATTTTTAGAGGGTTTTGTAGAGAATTTTCTTGCGATAACGATCCCAGGTTTATTTTTTTTTTCAACCGCGTCCAAAGTTCAGAAAAAAATTCACAAAATTTCTTTACTATTAATTCTACAAAAAATCTATTGGCATATTCAGATTCCTTGTAAAAAACATATCTAAAAAAGGTTATTACCTAAAATTATTAGCAATTCACTTATAAGTTATATAGGATCAAAAAACCGATTTTATGACGAAAACCACTAATTTTATAAAAAAAAAAAAAAAAAATTAAATATTTAAAAAAAATTTAAACCCCTTACGTTAATTATGAATGTTTTCGTTATCAAAATAAATTTTTAAACTTTTGTTACTACCCATAGGTTTTATGATATAGAAGCCCATAATACACCAAAAATTGAAAAATCTCAACTTTGACACCGAATAACTAAAAATCTGAGGCACTGGCTAAAATTCTGATTTCATAATCGTGATTAGCGCCAAAAACTTGACCAAAAACCATAGTTGCCGTAAATGATGCTTATGGTCGTCCAAATTTTGTTGTACAGTGTTATTTTTGCGCAATTGCTTGTTGCTATTTGATTTCTTATAGCCTGAAAAAGCTAGTTATGGGTAACCTCCACCTATACCTATATAAATATTTGAACATTGGAAACGGGCACTTTTTAGTTTCAAAATTGCTGAAAGTGGAGTATGTTACGGCTAATTAAAGTGAATATTTGACAAAAGATAAAAAAAATTAATAATTATCCTAACCTTACTATATGAATTAGGGATTGGAACCACCGCCATAGCGGTGTCGGTTCTTTTCGAGTGGATACTGGTCATGGTTCCGATTCCGGTTTCGATTCTATAATTGAAAATATACACACAAAATTATTTTAAATATTTATGTATTATATGTATTAAATTCATTTTATTAACTGTAGAATGTTTTGCTTATAAATTGTGGGCAGGTGATCTTACTAAACATCAAACAATATGATTAGAACCGTCGTCAAAAATTTAAAAGGTTTTGGTTTGTCATTTTTTCGCTAGAGTTCTTTTGTTTCTGGTTCCAATCCCTTTTATTAATTAGCTATATTAATACCAGTCAAAGAAATATTGCCATTTTTTTACTAAATAATAATTGTTAACGTTTTTAGGAAAGTTCACATATTAAAATTACATTTCAAAAAAAAAAATTCTCATGCTTAATAACTTTCAAAAATATTCTCAAAATACTAACACCAATGTTTAAATTACATGGTCTAAAAATAGGTATTGGCCACAAATGCAAAATAGAAGTATTCACATACCCACCCCTAACGAAGTGTAACTCTTTATGTAACGGCTTAGAAATTAAATATGCACAAATTAAAACAGGTATTTTTAATTGATATTACAATTGTAACACCTCAAACTCCTGACAATATTACTAAAAGATTTAAAAAGTTTATCGAAGGTTTAACATCAATTTAAATTGTTAAACATTTGTTTTTTCTTCAAACTTCCTGAAACTTGAGTGTATCAAATATGACAAATTGAATAAAAATGTAATATTAACAAATTTAAATAACTAAAATAAATACGAATTATTTAGAAACACTTCGGCTTTTATCACAATAATGAACAAAGTCACTAATAAATAGCTTACAACTTCCGGCATAAATATTCTGGCAAGTCTTTTTGGCCGGACCGAAAGAAACAACCTATTATCTATTAAAAAGAGCCTGGCGCCCTCAACTATCTCTTGTTGCCCTTTTGGATGCAACGGCTCTGCTAATGCCACAATTAATTAAAAATATAATTTATTTTAGAATTAATAAAAATTATAGGGCCATGCATATTTAAAATTTAATTTAGGAATTGGTGTTAAAATTTTTATAACTTCTAATAACGTGTTTTGACGTATAAAGATTCCGTCAAAATTTATGAGGGAGCCATATTAGGTAGGCTCTCCGGCAAATTCACAAATAGAAAAATTTATCATTTTACAACAAAGGGCAAATTTTAGAAGGCGCCTTCACCTGGTACACTCTCATTCACATATAAGGTGGGCGACAAAATAAAGTTGGGTTAAAAAAATTTTCTAAAAGCGCTGAAAAGTGGCGTGGGGGTTTATAAATCTAATTTATAACACAGATCAACAATTTTTTCAGAGTTATGAGCAAAACTTAGACACCAGATCCATCTTAAGTTTTTAATCATCCTACAGTTTTTTGTAAAAATTTTATTTCTCCTTATTTTGAAATATAATTAGCAAATAATTTAAATAAAAAAAAATCTCTCAAAGGGATCCTCAAGGTTGAAAAACCCATCAAATGCCAACAAGACATGCCTTAAGGTTTGAATATGCACACCAAATTATCCGCAAGACACAGTTTTCCACGAATATGTCAGAAAAATTTTAAGATCTTAAAATAGAGCTAGGTTTGAAACAAAATTCGCTGCTGCAATGACCTAGCGGTAAAATATGTCCATAAAAATACAATTTAGCAAGATTATTAAGGTTTTACACAAAATCGAAGAGTCTGGTTAGTCTGGTTATCCCCAAAACCTAAAATTAGAGTCTTGAAACATATTTAGAGACAGGTAAAAGCATTAATATAAACGTCACCCTTCTTACAAAATCGACTTGGGTGGCTGTTAAAAGATATCGTCTCGAGTTCGAATGAGTGAACAAAATTAATCTATATAAATAATAGCTTGTCAAAATTTTCAGTTTATTTATATAATAGACGTATCGATAAGGTTAGAACGGCCAGCATTGTGGGTAAATATAAAAAAGTGAAGTTTGCCAGAACTGCAAATCGAAAATAAATGCTGTAATGGACTCTCTATGTAGTGGAAACCTTAGATTTAGATATTAAAATATTTTTAACTAAAATTTTACACTTCCATACAGTAATATTATGTAACACAGCGGAAAGTAAGGAAAAATTAGCTGTTATGCAGAAAAATGAGTTTTTGGAATTACTTTTAATATAAAATTAAGATTTAACACACACTGTTATATTAAAAAATAGTGAGGCTGTGAATTTTGCATTTTTAATAAATGCAAATTTGTAAAAACGTTCTAAATTTTTTTTTAGATTATTAGAGAATAGTAAATTAAACAAATTTGTTCGCTTTTTTATACTAAAATTGCATATAAATATTTAAAAAAAACCAATTTGTTATATGAGCTAATGTTACAGCAACTAAAATTTTTGATATTGAATACTTTTTTTTTGACATTTAATGATTTGTGTTTAACCTTATGTTTTTAAATAGAGTTCAAACCGGGCCGTAAGGTTTTGACCCCGCCCAGGCCCAGAATTTCGTTTTTTATTTTTGGAGTCCGATTCGGCCCGATACTAATAACAGCCAGGAAATATTATAAGCTATAAATTTATTGCTAGACAAATATCAATCAAAAATAGCGTGTCGATTATTACACCTTGTAATGTTATTTAATTTGTTAGTCGTATGAGTAGCTAAAGGCAATAAGGCAATTATAAAAGTAATACATCAATCCGGCCCAAAATTACTTCTTCTAACTTACGGGCCAAAATTTTTCTTTATTAAGGCACAACGGCACTAAATTATTTCTTCTAATTAAGGCTTGATCGCCCGCTTTTCAGGCTGGCCAGGACAGACATGCGTGTCCCGATTTTTAGAATTAAGGTGTATATTAATCTAACGATTATCCTAATGCCAGTATCGACATTAGTTTTAAACTTGTATAATTTTTTATATACTAGTTTCTATGTAAAGATGTTTTTGTGAATACCGAGAATGTCGACTTTTCACCGTTCATTGGCTTGTTAACTAGTTTAAGAAAATATTTCTGTATGCATTTTTTAATTTAGGCCCGGTTCTGCCCGGAATTTATTTAGGGCCGGCCAGGCCTGAATTTAAAAATAGGGCCCGAAATTTTGTAAAAGTGTAAATACAGAGTGTAGAAGTAATACCCTTAGTTATGTGATAATAAATTTTTCATTTTTTAGTTCTTGTTAATAACACAGGTCAACATAGAGTTATAAAGTAACAAACAGATACCAGACCTGCCATCTTAGAAATTTACATATCCGATTACCAATTTTTATAAACAAACTTTGTAATCCAGCTATAAACAATAAAAATTAAAAAAAAAAATTTAAAAAAAAAAATTAAAAAAAAAAACAAAAATTTGTGTAAAAAAAAATATTGAAGATTTTTTTTTACCGCTAAACTGCTAAAAAACTTCAAATTATAAATTTATTTAAAACTGATAACACGGTCAACAATTTTTTGAGAGTTATGAGTTAACAGAGATCAAACCTACCATCTTAGGGAATATCAAATCCCTTTACCGTTTTTCCTAATCAAACTTAGTTAGTCAGTTATAAACATTAAAAATTTAAAAAAAAGGTCAAAAAAGATTAAAAAACAAAAATAAATTAAAATTTTATTTTTGCATATTCACAATAGTTTAACAGTTAAATTCAAACATCAAATAGTATTTTTATTTAAAACCGATAATATATCGTGTCGTATTTAAGTTTGGACGCGAAATATTTTGCAATATCTAAATGCCAATGTAAGAGCTTGATATATTATTAAAATTTATTTTTCATTATTTGTGATTAAAAATATAAGTCACAAGAGATTTTTGTATGCAAAAATTTTGAATTTTTTTTTTAGGGTATATTAGATCTGTCAATTTGGTCAAAAAAAGCCATTTTTCGTTATAAACGGATTTAAGGAGCCAAAGACGGAAGAAACTAAGAAAGAGGAAAAATATATATGATATTAGGCCATCATGGGGATGCATTCTTTTATGTTTTCATGAAATTCATTCTGACATTGATATTTGTTGACCTGTATAATATATCGTGCCCTCTTTAGATTAGAGTGCCAAATTGTGTATAACCAAAATGTTGATTAGAGAGCTTGATATACAGCAATTTAATTTCTCATTTGAGATGATATAAGCTCAAAGTAACATTTAAAATATACTTAAATTCTTTCTCTTTAGGGTATTATCGAGGTCGCAAATCTTTAATTTAGTCAAATGGTCATTTTTTTAATATATACGTAGGAAAATAGACGAAGTCTAAAGAATCAAAATATGGAAAATATATAAGGTACATATTTTTTTTCACTCATTTATCTTTGTCGACCTGTGTAATAGAAAAATTCGGGCAGTATCAGATTTAAAACTTCAGCCTGGCCCTGCCCGTATTTTTTTTAATTTAAACCCACCTGCCCGGCCCTTCTAGATTTTAGCCCAACCCGGCCCGTTTCATGGGCGGGCCGGCATCCGGACGAGCTTTCGGGTTCAGACTTTGACTAACTAATCTTGTTGCTTTATTAAAAAAAATTGAGATAATCATTGTAGCATTTATTTTTGAAATTATTTAAGTTTGCTTAACCTTACAACAAACAGGGTTTCTAACATTAATAAAAGGTGTTTTTATGGATAATCATACTTTTCACCTATATCCGGTCTTATCAAGAGATGACGCATGTTTTATTACAAATATTTTTTAAAATTAGAATAAACAAAAATGAAAATTTATTTGCCAAGTTTGCCTTGACCTTAGACACTGAACTATTGATTAACAAAATCAAATAACAAGCCATTTTTGAAGCTTTGGTACTTGTGAATGGGGTAGTATATTTCTAAAATAAATAAAAGGATAGGATGTATTTGAAGTTAAATTAAAAATAGCCCATTTAGATACATTTGAGTTTATTTACCTTGACATTCGTCATTGTCTGCGTCAAAAATCTAAGGTGTTTGAAACGAAAGAACAATGACTAAAACCAATTTGAAGTAGCTTTTGAAATGGTTTAAACCAAAATGACAATAATATTTGTCGGGGCAATGTTTAAGCAAATATTTTTTATTGACTAAATCAAAATATTATAGGCTTCAAACGTTTTAATCAAGTTAAGATAGGATATATAAAGCGGAAGAAATTCCTAGAAATATAATTAAATTAACTTTTATTAATATTATCAATAAATTTTAAAATAATTTGTCTAATGTTTTCCATTAATTGCGTTTTATTATTCGGACTGGCATTAATTGGAATGGTCCAGGCTCAAGGTAATAATACTTCCTATTATCAATAAATATAAATTGGAACACCTTTCTTAGCTTCTGTACCATTTAGACCCTTTTCTTTATTAAAATAAATTATAACACAACAAAACACACCCTGCAAATTTTTATTATTTATTAGATGGTGACATATGTTTCGAAACAAAGGAAACGATAAAATCAGCCATCAGTTATCCGCTTGAGCATTCATATGCCACGAGCAAGGGACTCATTAATCTACCGTTCCGCATGCATCAACCAAAGGGCCACGACGATTACAAATACTTTAACTTCTTTATCGACGCTTACCACAGCAAGGAGGTCAGAGTCGAAAAATATTTGTTGGATGATCCTAGCAACATCGCAAGTCTTGAACACTCTACGAGCCAGGGCACATTAGAGAGTCGGCATTTGACCCATGTGATGGCTGATGGCACGCATAAGGTGAGAAGAATTATTTATAAAACATCATAGTCGGTTGGCAAACATAAAGAAAAAACAATTAATTGAAACCTATATATTTTCTCAGTTGATGTAAGATACAACACAAATTTTGATTTGCTTTTGATCACATAATTATTGTTTTCTTTGTTTTTGGAAAAATTTGTTGGTGGTAATAATTTCAGCAATATTCTAGTCCTAATATCTTTCACTGAGCCCTTGATTTCTAATTATCAACACGTTTTCACAAATTTTGAAACATAAACAGCTGAATAAAATACCTGTGACAATTTTTTTTTGGATATAATCGAATTACCTTTTACATCAGTTTGAATAGTTTTGTAAAGCAGTTCATAAACATTAAAATGCCTAAAATATTTAAATATTATATTAAAATACAGTACCGCAGAAGCCGAAAATTTGTCATAGGACTTTCCCAGCCAAATACAATTTACGTAGTCAAATTGGTGCCATCAAATACAAAGTTTTATGATTCACCAGCGAACTTGCATTTTAACGATGAGCTGAGGCGTATGGAACATCCTCTGGCTAAAACTATTGTGCTGAAAACCATTAATTCAGGTTTGAAAAATTTGCTTGCTAGGATTAATAAACTTTAATTGGGCCTGAGAAATAAAAAATTGCCAGCTCGTAAAGGAGAATTTTTACGAGCAAAAGCCTATAAAAAGGGTTCCTTTAAGAAACTTCCGTTTATTCTTTAACGAGGAGCTTTTTATCTAAAGGGCTTTTAGGGCTTTTTAATAATAATGAATTCCACAATTTCAGAATTAAGAAGAAAAAACTAAAAAGGGCTTTAGGGCTTTTTTCCATTTTCGGGGCTTTGTGTTAAAATTTGAAATTATTATAAGCTATTTCCCTTTTTTTAGCCCGAGAAAAAAAAGCCCATGCCCAACTTTTTAGCATTGCTTCAGATTGCAATTAAAAAAATGTCTCAGACATAAAAAAAACTTTAGCTATCTAAAGGAGGGGGCTAGAGATCTGACTCAGTCTTCATTTAAAAAAAATATATTTGTGAAGAAGCCAGATAGGCAAATATCAACCCTTATACTCCTTTATTTGCAACTGGAATATATAGGCTAAATTAAAAAAAGGTTTTATAAATTTTCTGGCAAATTTAATGTTAAGTCTCACCTTTAATAACACAAGTATCCTTTCACAATATATTTTTATATTCTGCAAAAGGGGCTGGATTTTAAAAAACAATAAGGACAAAGAACCTAATTGCCAGCTCAAGCTAATTTAAGTAATAAATAAAATGTTTAACATCTATAATAATTTATCGATAATTTTATCTTTCCATTGTATAGTGCTGACGATTATGCTTGGAATCCATGTGGGCAATGAACATAAACCAAAACCAAATATTACTCACTCAGGTATAAAATTTTATTTTTAAATAATCGCAATTGTAAAATTAGACTTTTCAAATAAGCTACTACTGAGGTTACCTTGCCGGGCTAACAAGGGTTCGGTTGAATATCTCTCCCTTTTTTAATAAATGTATTTTTGGCTAATCAACCAATTTATGACCTATTCTTTTATTTACACTGTTACTTTAGTTTTAAAACACAGGTCAACAAATTTCAATGGCACAACCGTGAATTATGAAGGCCTTATCTCAAATATATATTTTGTTTTTCTTAGTTTTTTCCAGCTTCGGCTCCTTACATCCGTCCATATCGAAAAAATGGCTTTTTATGACCAAATTGACCGATAGAGAATACCCTAAAACGAAAAAATTTAAAAATCTTTTTTTTATATAAAAATCCCTTCTTATATTTATCATCTCAAATAATGAGAAATAAAAATTTTTAGTTCATCAAGCTCTTACATCAGCATTTAGATAATACAAAATATTTCGCGTCCAAACTTTGATTCGACACAATAAATTATAAATTTTTAATAAAAGTTTTATTTAAAGTTTGAATTAAACAGTTTAACTATTGTGAATATGCATAAAAAAAAATTCAATTTATTTTTGTTTTTGAACCTATTTTGTTTTTTTGGCATTTTTTATAAAATTTCCATTGTTTATAGCTGACTAACTAAGTTTTATTAGAAAAAACTGTAAACGGATTTGAAAATTCTTAAGATGGTAGGTTTGATCTCCGTAGTTAGCTCATAACTCTCAAAAATTTGTTGATAGAGGTTTTAAAGTTCCTATTAGGGCTAGTTTAGAGAAAGATCACGGGCAGTATAGGTGTAGAAATTTACACGGACATTAACGAATGTATAATTATTTGTTTATTATTTTAGATGGCACGAATAAACGGATTATTAAAGGTATAATTGGTTTTAATTTTTGATATTTTTACGGATTGTAAAACTCCATAGATAAAAGGCTAAGCCTGTAAAATACACTATGATTATAAAATAAAGCTTTTCCTAGAAAATGAATGAATTAGAGGATTACCTAAAATTAAATCCAGTTTTTATAACGCGAAAAAAGAAATAAAAAATGTTATTTCGTTAAAAAAAATTTTTAAAGTAATTTTTAATGTAAAGTTAATGCAGAAATCATAATTATATATCAACCAATTAGATGATTTAATACATTATTATTATAAGGACAAAGGATAGGCCGAAAATTTTAACAAATAATAATATAATTATAACACTTGTAAATTTAATTTGACTCGCATACCTACTATATTATTAATTTAAATTCTTATTAAATCATTTTTTAATCTATTCCAGTGAATTCAGAAGGCTACAGAAATATCAAACTCTGCAAGGATCCCGAATCAGACGGCTTTAGCTTGAGTTGGGACGTCGCTGATCCAAGAATCAAAAACGTTTTTGCTCAAATTTATGATGTAAATCAACCCGAAAAGCCGATTTACACCACGACAGCTTCACCAAAGGTAAGTTGCTCTCCTTATATTTTTTTGACGTATAAATTTGTGAGGAGCTCTTAAAGATAATTATGTTAATATACTTTACATTGAAGCTCATTATCCATTGCTACAATCTCAATTAAATGGTAGGTCAGCCCTCGTTTTAAATACATTTTGAGGAAAAAATATGAAATGACATGGATCAGCGATTAAAATAGTGTTAAGTACAAGATTTCTTCGTCCCAATCAAATAAATTATAAAATCACTTTCTCTTTAGTTAGCTAATAATTATTTTATAATCTTGAATTGCACAGGTAACCGGAGATCTGAGTAGATCTATTACCATATCCCCAACCGAATTGAATATAATGATTGGTCACACCTACGTATTTATCTTGAAACAAAACGCGAATGATTTAGTTCACGAATCCCGAGCTTACATTACGTTATAAGATTATATCAGAAAAATTAAATTGGCACATATCCACAAATTCGATAATATTTTTTTAGGGTTCCTCATGCAATACAAAAAAAATTGCTCTTTAATTTTCACTTAGATATATAATCTTTTATGATAAAATTTTTGTTTACATTAACTTTTAGGTTGCTAAAGTATAAATATACATTTAATTTTGGCTTGTCGGTCAATTTGTAATAAAATGTGTAAAATACAGGATTAAAATAATTTTTTGCTTTATTTAATTTTAAATATCAATTTTTTAATATTAATCCAATTGCACTGAAAAATATGTATCATTTGGCAAATTAAAGGATTTAACATTTTTTAGCAGTTCATTATTTTTCTTTTAAATACATATTTTGCATTTATTTATAAAAATTGTGTTTTTTAAGTTCAACACAATTTTAACGAATTCGCCGATAAATTTTTTTTTGCCATCTCAAATAGAGCCCGACAGATTATACAAATCAAATAATTTTTATATATATAGTTATGATTAAAAATAATAAACTTCTTTAAATCTACATGTTATATATAACACAGGTCATTTTTGAGAGTTATGAGTTATCAACAGAGATCAAGCCTGCCATCTTAGGGAATATCAAATCCTTCTACCGTTTTTCCTACTCAAACTTAGATTGAAAATTTTATAAAAGAAGGTCAAAACCAAAAAAGATTTAAAACAAAAATAAATTGAAATTTTATTTTTGCATATTCACAATAGTTAAACTGTTCAATTCAAACTTCAAATAATATTTTCATTTAAAATCGATAATATATCGTGTCGTATTTAAGTTTGAACGCGAAATATTGTATTATCTAAATGCCGATGCAAGAGCTTGATAAATTAATAAAATATATTTTTCATTATTTGTGTTTAAAAATGTAAGTTACAAGGGATTTTTATATGCAAAAAAGATTTTAAATTTTTTCTTTTTAGGATATTTAGATCTGTCAATTTGGTCAAAAAGGCCACTTTTAATAGACGAATTTAAGGAGCCAAAAAAAACAAAAAATAAATATGAAATTAGGCCATCATGAGGATGCATACTTTTATGTATCCATAAAATTCACATTTATGACATTGATATTTGTTGACCTCTGTAATAATTATAGTATATTCATGATCAAAGGTACATTAAGACTATTTAATCTTCTAACATTAGGCTGTTACCATTTTTGAAAGATAGAGAAAGATCCAAGTTAGCAAATATGTTAATATGCCTTTGCATTCTATTGAGATGAGTTTTTCTTCAATAAATTTTTTTTTTCAATCTTTGAGCCTGAAAAAACATTCGATATATGAGAGCGATATATTAAAGCCGTCAAATATTATCAACTAATCATCTAAAATATACAATATAAACATAACATTACGCACAATTTAATTTATTAAGACACGTAAAACATATTTGAAACTAATTTTATAAGGTCTCCGGTTATAGAAATAACTGCTTTCGCGGTAAAGCAACCAACAATAGTCTGCCAACATGCATTTATTCCAGGTTCCTTAATATCTTTTTCCCATTAAGAGCATATCTTGGTGAAATCTTTAACCCTTTTCATCACTTACATTCCCTATATTTGGCGGAAAAAATTCTAAATGACATTCCAAAAAATGCTTTGAGGAATAATCTTGACCCTACTTGTTTGAAAGGTCAACTAATTACAATGGCATAAAAGTGAATTTTATGAAAACATAAAAGAAAATATCTCCTTAATGGCCTTATCTCATAAATATATTTCGCCTTTCTTAGTTTCTTCCGGCTACGGATACATACATCCGTCCATATCAGAAAATAGCTTTTTTTGACCAAATTAACAGATAGAAATACCCTAAAAAGAAAAAATGTAAGAATCTTATATTCATGTAAACATTACTTGTATATTTATCATCTCAAATAATGAGAATTAAAATTTTTTAGTGTATTAAGCTCTTACATCAGCATTTAGATAAAAAATATTACGCGTCCAAACTTAAATGAGACATGATATATTTTCGGTTCATAATTAATTTAATTTGAAGTTTAAATTTAATAGTTTTGCTGTTGTAAATATGCAAAAAAAAAAATTAATTTATTTAAATTTTTGAATCTTTTTTTGTTTTTTTGGCATTCTTTTTTTCAAATTTTTGTGTATAGCTGACTAACTAATGGAGTAGAAGAATCGATAAACGGATTTGAAAATCCCTACGATGGCAGTTTGATTTCCGTAGTTAGCTCATAACTCTCAAAAAATTGTTGACCTGTTATATATAATAATTTTTGTATCTCTTCGACGTAGTTTAAGTGTTTAAAATTTCCTAAAACCTGTTAAAAATCCATTTAAAAGATTGCAAAGCCAGCAATTTTGCACTATTAAGCTTTTAAAAAAATTGTCATCATTCAACAAAGTTTTAATTTGCGTATTTAAAACCCCCGAACTCAATTTATTAAAAGAGTTTAATTATGGTACAAATAAATGCAAACCCTTAAGGTTTTGCTTTAGCCATGGATTTAATAAAATTTTTAACTAACCCCAATTTAATACGAAGCGGGGGTAATATTGTTTTGTGTGGGGGTTCAAGAGGAAAATTTTTACGTTGTGTTCATCTGAAATAAAATTTTCTCTGCCATTTTATATGGGTAAAGTGCTCCGAGCCCGCTGTGGAATATGTGAATTTATGAAAGAATGTAATATGTCAAAAAAATAATAATCGGGATTTGGGAAAATGAGAGTATATAAAAAATAATTGTAATAGAAGCGTATGGAGCAGATTAGGGGCAGAGGGTCAGTGAGAATTGAGTTAAAAAATTAACTGAACTTAAAAACAATTTATATAGAAGTTTTTGGATTTGAATAGCTAAAGTTCTAATAAAGTAAATTATTTAATTTTTTTTATTTTCAGATGCGTGAGACTATACTTTATCCAACGGCACCAATTTTTTTTAATATTTTCTAAACAAAACCCTGTAAATATCGTTTATGTATTCTTCTGTTGTTCATCAAATTTTGCAAACAATTTTCGCGCTCTTTATTTATTAGTTTTACTCGATTATATATTCAAAATCATAAAAGATGATTGTCAAATTTTATATTAAGTTTTATTCTAACATAAGATATATAAAAACACACCATATGCATGTCATCGTCATTCATGTCTTATTACCAAAACTCACTATCTATTAATTCCTTCAGGCTAAACACCTTCTACCTCTTAGATGCTCTTCTGGTTTACCAACGTATAGTTAATTGTTACTTTATCTGATGTGCAACGCAAAATTATCTGTCAATTTCCTACTCCTTTTAGAAATCAGAAGGTCACTATCCCAGAGCTGGGAAAAAACCCATTTTTCGACTAAACTCAAATTTTTGTTTTTTGAAAATTTTATAACAGATTTAAAAAATTAATTATTAATAAATACAGAATATAAGCAAAAAATCTTGAATTTTATAAATATTATCTTGATTAAAGCTAAAACCCTTTATTTTTTCTAAATTTCAAAAAATAAAAAAATGAGTTTGACCCAAAAATGGGCATTTTCCCAGCTCTGCACTATCCTCCTACTTTCAGCTGCACCTAAAAAAACTCTTGTTTAATTTAAACAACAAAAAAAACAACATAAACGATTTTTACAGGGTTTGTAGAGAATTTTCTTGCGATAACGATCCCCGTTTAGTTTTCTATTGGCATATTTAAATTCATATCTACAAAAGTTTATTACTTATATTAATTTATTTTCAAGTTATTTAGGATCAAAACATGGATATTACGACGAAAACCACTAATTTTACAAAAAATAAATATTTTAAAAAAATTTAAACTCCTTACTTAAATAAATGTTTCCTTAATCTAAATTATCTAAACTTTTGTTTCTACCCATAGATTTTATTATATTGGAGCCCAAATACCCCAAAAACAGGAAATTTTTATTTTTGACATCAAATAACTAATATTCTGAGGCATTGGCTAAGATTTTGATTTTATATTTGTAATCAGCACCAATTGACCAAAAAGTACTTGCCATAAATGATGCTTAAGGTCGTCTAAATTTTGTTGTCGAGTGTCATTATCCCAACAATACTATAAGTACATTAACGATAATTAAAAATTCCTTGTCACCATCCATTTTAGGGTCTTTAAAGCGTTGGTTCAAACCATTTTTAAAACAAATATCAATGTCAAAAAAATAAGAATGAAACATAAAAGCATACATCTTGATGGCCTTATCAAATATATATTTTCCGTTATTCGTAGTTTCCGCCTTTGGCTCATTAGATCCACATATCGCAAAAATAGTTTACCAATTTAACATTTTATACCCTAAAAAAAGAATTTTTTTTTCATATAAAAATTCTTTGTAACTTATGTTTATAATCTCAAAAAATGAGAAATAAAATTTTTAGGATACCGGGGCGAGATGATACACGGGGCAAAACGGCCTTTTTTAATTTTTGATGTGATTGTTTAACATAATTTTTTTCCGCACAGAATATATATCTATATGATATATTTGGTCAAAATTATATGCAATTAGTCTAAAACCTTTCTAAATATTCAAAAAAAAAAATTTATATTCTATTCTCATAAAATTTTCACGCTGATTTTTTTTAGTTAATAGAGGAAATATAAAAGTACTTGGCTATCATAGATATTTATATTAAAAAAAGCCCTCCTTTACCAAATTGTTTGAAAATAATGAGTTAATTTACATTTTAATATAGATTTAAACAAACTTTACAACTTTTACCGGGGTGGTGTGAAGTAGTCGGGGCGAGAAGACCACACTTTTGTTTTCATTTATGAGGAATTATATTAGTAAAATATTAATGGCGAGTGTAGATGACATCACTTAATCCCTTTTGTATTACAAGTAAACCAAATGTCCGTTTGTAAATAGTTTTGAATTTAGTATATGTTATTTGAAATATATGTTAATAAAGTTTTGAATCGAAATTAATTTAAACAATGTTAGGTATCATTCTTAACCATGTCAAGTATTTATTTTAACATAGGATCACCTCGCCCTAATTAAGGAAAATCTCACCCATTGGCGAGATGGTCTAATTCCTTTCTGTCTGTATATGAATTAGATAAATCTGCTATCGAATGAAACATTATATGTATAAATTGGAATTTTATAAATAATATGGCCAAAATACAAAATCGTGACCTTTTCGCCTCGGTTTTTCCTATATCAAGCTCCTTCATTAGAATTTAGATAATACCGAATATCGCGTGACAATATATTGTTTTTTTAATAAAAGTGTTATTTAAAGTTTAAATTTAACAGTTTAGCTGTTTCAAATATGCAAAAAAAAATTCAATTTATTTTTATTTTTGAATCTTTTTTTTTTTTTTTTCAATTTTTTTCTAAAATTTTCAATGTTTATAGCTAGTTTAATAAGTTTGATTAAAAAAAACGGTAAACGGATTTTATATGTTAAAAATGTCAGGATTGATCTCTGTTAGCTCATTACTCTCATAAATTTGTTGGCCTATGTAATATACAATGAAAATAAAATCTGGTTTTGCTAAGATCTAATTTTGACAATTTTTGTGAACATTTGTCGCTTTGCAAACTGAATTGAGAATAATTAAGGGTTTCGTATAACTCGGGAATCGCATATTAGTAACGCCTCATAGTTCGTAGAATTTTTTTTTTATTGTTTGTGTTATTTGTATATGTTTTCTATTAAATAATTTTAATAAAAAAACACCCATATATTTGCATTAAAAAAATATATTATTTGCATACAGAAAGTTATCTAACTAATAATTAACTAAAGAGTATTAAAATAAAAATCAATAAAAAATTTTTTATAATTATTACATATGCATGAATTGCTAAACTTTCCCAGGTGAAATAAATATTCAATAAACATTAGTTTTTATTTACGTGTCATTGTTACTTTCAAAGCAAAACTTGCACACTTTCAAAGACCAAAAAACAATTTCCATAACGCCCACATTTAAAAACTTTACCTATTTTCTCATGATCTACGTTTTGCCATGATCCTCTCTTTTTCAATATTCAATCCCCCACCGAATTATACCAAAAATATTTTTAAATTCCAAATTATTCGACCAAAAAATTAAGTCAAAAAACCCATTGGCCGTCTTTTTTAGATTTACTAAAAAACTACATTTCAAGGTTATATTTATAGGTTTTAACCTACTCACCTTATAATTGTGAAACCGGGATCCCCCAGGACATTTTAAGACTTAAGGTCAAAATTAACTATCGTGATTACCCTGACCTAATTTTTATTTAAAATTAAGGTCACCGGCTTTTAAATTAACCTATATCCAACCCAGTCACGTAGGCCTTGGCCAAAATATAAATTGTGGTGTAACTAAATTACCAATCTCCATACTTTTTCGTTTTAATACACCCATTTATTTTATTTTACCTTATTTAAGTGCAACTATTCGGGGCTGGAATATTGAGAATCAGAAAATAGCGGGTCGGGCACAAATGTTAGCTGGCTAGCCTCTTGACACATTCCTCATGCAGGAGGTTGCGAGTTCGAATTCGTGCACTGGAGGCATTTCCTTTCGGAAAATAGTATACATGTGCAACCACTTTGAAGTTGCTGAGTGACCCGCTTAGTCAGTAGGCCCTAAACGATATGCACAAAGTAAGAGCCTACGCTAAAAACCTAGATCGCCGGCGTGCGAGCAAATCTTATTCTATTTAACTTGTCGGCAATATTAATTGCTTTGCTAGGGTTAAGAGGGTCAAAGCCCTTGTCGGGTATGGCGCCCCTAAATGGGGAAAGGTATGGGGGAAGCCTCAAACCAGTTTTTTTTATTACTTTGTGGGATAATCGCACTTTTCACCTATATCCGGTTTTTACGAGAGATGAAGCTTATTCTATTACAAAATATTTTTTTCAATAAAGTAAATAAAGCCTTGACCTTATACCTTGAACTATTAATTAACAAAATTAAATAACAGGCATATTCGAAGCTTTTGTCGTTGTAAATAGGGCCGTATATTTTTAAAATAAATAAAGATAGGGGATGTTTGAAGTTAAATTAAGAAATACCAATTATACATTTGAGTTTATTTACCTTGACATTCGTCATTACGTGCGTCAAAAATTTAGGGTGTTTTGAAACGAAATAACAATGAACAAAAACACTAATTTAAAGTTCGTTGTTATATTGTTTTAGAGCAAATAGTCAATAATATTTGTCAGGGCAATATGTCTAAGCAAATATTTTTTATTTGACAAAATTAAAACAATAACGGGCCTTTAGCATTTTAATTAAGGGAGGATATGTATATAAAGGAGAAGAAATTCCTAGAAATCTAATTAAAAAAAAATTTTAAAACACTATTTATAAAATTTCAAAGTTGATATACCTAATGTTTTCCATCAATTACGCTTTCTTGCTCGGACTGGCATTAATCGGAATGGTCCAGGCTCAAGGTAAATAAACTCTCTGTTATAAATAAATATAAAATGTAACAGCTTTTTAAACTTCTGTAACATATAAATCCTTTTCTTTATTAACATAAATTATAAAACAACAAAACAAGCCCTGCAAATTATTATTATTATTATAATTATTAGATAGTGACATATGTTTTGAGACAAAAGAAACTATAAAATCAGCCATCAGTTTCCCGCTTGAGCATTCTTATGCCACGAGCAAGGGACTCATAAATCTCCCGTTCCGCATGCATCAACCAAAGGGCCACGACGATTACAAATACTTTAACTTCTTCATCGACGCTTATCACAGCAAGGAAGTCAGAGTCGAAAAGTATTTGTTAGATGATCCGAGCAACATCGCTAGTCTTGAACACTCTACGAGCCAGGGCACATTAGAGAGTCAATATTTTTCCGGAGTGAAGGGAGATGGCACACTTAAGGTGAGAAAAAAAGCTCAATAATGCCATAATTATCATTGCTTGTAAACAGGTTTTAGAAACATACAAATATTAGCAAATATAATATGGAAATAAATTGTCAGCTTAGGATATTAATTTTTATGTTTAGTAAAAATAAAATTTTTTATATTTATTTTCTCGATATTAAAGCTGTTTTTAACTGTCAAGACTTGCCCAGCAGATTTTTTTTTAGAAATTATAAGAGTTATATAATGAATATCGCTTTCTAACTTCTAAAATATCTATTTATTTACATTAATGTAACAGCACCGTAGGAGCCGAAAATTCGTCATAGGACTTTCCAAGCCAAATACGATATACGTAGTCAAGTTGGTCCCTTCAAATAAAAAAATTTTTGATTCACCAGCAAACTTACATTTAAAAGATGAGCTGAGGCGTGTGGAACATCCTCTGGCTAAAACTATAGTACTGAAAACCATTAACTCAGGTTTTAAAAAACATTTCAGTTTGCTCAATATGTCATTAATAAAACTGTCTTTATGGCAAATTAATTGTAAAGCCATAAAAAATGGGGCTGCAAAAAAAATCTAGCACAACACGTTTTTTGGAAAAAATAATTTTGTGACATACAAAATTATTGAGGCATTACATTAAATTGTCTTTTCTCCTCCATAAATTATTTAAGCATCGCCAATTTTTATTAGCTTTTTTATATCGAAACAATTAAATCATTATATCACTAATTATAAAATCAAAATAATAACATTGGCGATTTTTATAAATGACATGTTTGGGAACCTTATTTTACACGCTACATATAATCACTGAGTTTTAGCTCTTATATTGTAACCTCTTTGAATTTATAAATCATACTTTTCGTTTTATAGTACTCATTGTGGGATTGGGTGTCCAGGAAGCCGATAACAATAAACCCAAGCCAAACATAACTCTTTCAGGTAATAATTTTAATTTTAGGCCATTTTTCTGATATGGACGGTATCTAAGGAGCCGAACGCGGAAGAAACTAAGAAAAACAGAAAATATATATGAGATAAGGCCATCATGGCGATGTATACTTTTATTTTCATATCATTTGTCAATGATATTTGTTGACCTAAACATAAAATCTTCTAGCTAAGGTTACCTTAAAATTCAGCAAGTCCGAAAACAAATACTTTTCTCAAATTTATCACGTATTGAGCTACCCATCCAATTCCTTTTTTTATACTAGCTAGTACCTTTTTTGTTTTAAACTTTAAATAAAGCTATTTTAGTTCTATATAGCTGTCACGATTCGATCATGGGAGAGATCACGGGCAATCTGGGTGAAATACAGCAGAATACATTTAAAGTTGCCGATCCATGATATTCCGGCGGATTTTTAATTTTAGGCCCAGGCCTCGAATTTAACACGAGAATTTTATATTTTTTGGCTTTGCCATTTATAGTTTTTGTTATAAAAAATGTTAAAAAAGAGGCAAAATGTACAAATTGACCGGGCCCGGCTCGTATTTTATTATTTCCTTAAGCAGGCCCGCTCGATTTGTTTTAAAATGGGGCTTTCGGGTCCTGGCATAGATATCAAATACAAATACATATTTATAAGCTATTATTACCATTTTAGATGGCACGAACAAACGGATAATTAAGGGTAATTATATTAATTTATTTGTTTGATATTTTTGTAGTATTTAATCTCTAATTATAAACGGTTAGTATTAAATCTCACATTATAAATTTAATAGAAAGTATTGGTTGTAAAAAACATAAAAAAATTGTAAATTTAAATTTTAGTTAAAATACTTGTATGAAATAATTAAATAAAATTAATAGAAAACGAATGATTGAGGAATGAGAGCTGATTCAAATTAAAATTATTAATGTTTAATAAAATATGTTATTATCCTATTAAATCGTTTTTTTAACGAAACAAAAAAAATAAAAAATGTTATTTAAAATAAACTTTTTATCAAAATATCAGCAAAAGTTAATTTAGGTAATTAATCTAATCTTACATATAAAATATAAAAAGCGTTGGTGATTATTTAATTAATTTATAACAAATCGATTTTTATTAAAATGTGAAGAGACCGAAAATAGGTCTTTATTAAATTTTAACAGTACAACATTTATAGTTTTAAATCACTTATAAAATTTATTTACATTATCATACCTTTTAACGTTTATTATTATTACTTTCAAATTATAGTGAATTCAGAAGGTTACAGAAATATCAAACTTTGCAAGGATGCCGAATCAGAGGGCTTTAACTTGAGTTGGGACGTCACAGATCCCAGAATCAAAAGCGTTTTTGCTCAAATTTACAATTTAAATCAACCCGAAAAGCCGATTTACACCACGACAGCTTCACCAAAGGTATTTGTTTAGTTTATATTTTTTAAGAGCTCGTTCAGAGCTAATTTTTTGATAAATTTTTAAAATTCAAAATTTTTGAAATTTGGGTTAAACAAAGTTTTTTTATATCCTAAGCAATTTATCTAAGTATATATAACCTTACTAAATTTATAACTAAATCCATAAAAACATAGCTAATAATCATTTCAAAATCACTCCTTCAAATATTTTGTGCTTAAAAAAATTTCAACGTTATATCAATATTTTTTTTAACAATTTAATAAAAGTGAATGCCATGCCCTAGCATAAAAATATATTAGGAACTTTAAATATTAATTATTTTTATATAGTTTACACTGAATCTTACTTCTCTTTTATAAGCAAATTCCAATTTTTAATATGATTCATCGCAAAAAATTAAATTACAGTTTTATGTTATAAATCAGTATACGCAAGAATATTACATTAGGACATAACCTTAAATCCAAGACCGTTCACTCAAATAAATTTAGCTAATAATTTTGTAAAAATCTTGAATTTCACAGGTAACCGGAGATCTGAGTAGATCTATTACCATATCCCCAACCGAATTGAATATAGTGATTGGTCACACCTACGTTATAATCTTGAAACAAGACGCGAATGATTTAGTTCACGAATCCAGAGCATACATTAAGTTATAAGATTATATCAGAAAAACGAAATTGGCACATACACAATTTTTGTTTTAGGGCGCAAAAAATTATGTATTTTTCTACAGCTCAAAATTATTTTTATTTATCAAGATCCAATTAAAATTGCTCAAACATTTTTCTATTGTAAAGACTGATATACATATTGTAATGTTTAATTCACATCCTTATTTTTGGCTCGGTGGTTTTCATTTTTTAATTAATATATTGTAAAATACATAGTAAAAATTAATATTTTTACAATTGGCAATTTTCATTTCATAAATCAAATGACACTGAAGAAATATATGGGTTTTCTTTAAACGTTTGTTTAGCCATCCATTATTTTTACCTTAAATACATATTTATATATTAAAAAAAATTTTTTTGAAAAAATATCACAAAAAATAACGAAAATTGCCAATATATTCATTTTACCATCTCATATAGAGCCCTACCAAAGAAAAAAATCACATAACTTACACATATATGATGATTATGATAATAAAATTTTTAAAATTTACATATGTTATAGATACTAATTAAAAGAATATTCACAAATTGTGACTTGAGGAATATTAAGACTTTTAGATAATTTAATGTCAGGTTGTTAACATTTTTTGAAACAAGCAAATTTTCAAAGAAATTTTTAGAGTAGAAATTTTTCAAAAATTAAAGGTTTGAGTAAAGCACTTAATTCCATACTCACCACTTCCATATAATTTTTTTTATGTCATTGGTAATATTTATTGTCGTGCCGAGTTTACATAATTTTATTTACACATAATTTATTTCAAATTAATCACGCAAAAAAAACATCGAATGAATAAAATCAAATTAAATTAAAGGATCTTCCTATCTTCTTCATGTTAAATAGGTCCCTCTTTATGTTCTTCCCGGCGCATAAATAAAATAAATGTATACGTGTCTATATGGCACGACATTTATAAAGAGAAGGCTTCAAAAATTTTTAATATTTACTCACAATATAAAATTTTGTAACAGCGCTCAAGTAATTCAAAATGGTAAAAGAAGAATTAAAACTTTGCTGTCCATTCGTTATGGTCGGTGTCATAGCCAACACCATATGCTTTAAGGCTCCATCTGATTTTCCCAGAAATTTGCATCCTTTTTGTATCTTTGTTTATTATCGACCAAATGTTCTCAGAATTTTGATACAATCGGTTCGACCGAACAAAACTGGGACCTAATCACAATTTCGTACAGCTGTACGATCGCCAACTATAATTCCAGCAACATGTTAAGAGCCGGTGCATTGTGTCTACGAATTTGCTCTCCAACTGGTGTTTTATCAAGATTTATGACAATAGCGTGATTATCACTTTGTAATTCGTGCATGAGTTATTTAAATATTTTCAACAATTCATTGTGCTCATTTAATAGGACATCCAGCTCCCGGGATATTGTGGTTAACATAGTAACAACGTGCATTCACGAGAGTGGCAAGCACGCTTCCGGAATCCTCACCGCCCATAAAGTAGATCTGAGCACATCTCGGCTGGCTCAGATTTAAATTTGTTGAATTTTGAATAAGCAATATTGAACATCGGACTCATAACCGAATGCTAGACGCAGGTTGGCGTTGTTGGTCATTCGTTCTGCTTCTTTTGACTGTGAACTCGTGCTTGTCTATTTACTAATCCTAAAAGTTCAGTTGTTGCAACTGATTCTTTTGAATGCATTTTCCTCCTACTCACACACGCAACTATATTTCCTCGCGATTTGTTCTTCAGTTCTTTGGGCTCTTTTGTTTCTCATGCCTTTTGCTTTTTTTACGGCCCATACTAGTTCCTTTTCGTTTAGTTGACATAGAAATTGAAGCATCAAATAATATGCAGAAATAAGAGTAATGGGATCAGAAAATGATTTAGCGAAATGGTTTAAGACGTATGATAAAATTCGTTAACTACAATTGATGTTATTTGAAAGGCCGAAGGCCATATTATGGATTAAGTGGAAAATGGACCATAAAAGGTCATATCAAGGATAAAGTGACAGGAACAAATTGGCTAATGGACAACCAGACAAATAAAGCAAATTGAAAGTCAAAATAATTGCCAGGAGAAGATTTCACTTGATGATAAATAGAGGACAAAGAATCAATCTTGCAGATATTAAAAACCGCAGGGTCAATTTTTTAAATTATTAATAGCGGGCCGCCCTATTAAAAAATAGATAAAAACCTGGTCCTACTTCTACAAAATCTACATTAAAAATTTGGTGGGAATCGGTTCAGCCGTTTCGGAGGAGTATGGCAACAAATAGTGTGACACGAGATTTTTAAATATATATAGATAATGAATGTGTATACCCCTGTTTTGGGGAAAATAGATATGGCCTTAGCTAAATACCAAAGTTTGACCAATCACAGCGTATGTTCCTTTAATGGTAGGGACTTTGACCCTCAATAAAAAAACATTTGTGTTTTAGGTTTCCCCCATACCTCTCCCATTAAAGGGGCGCTTTGACTCGTTTAACCCGAGCACACCAATTAATATTGCCGACGAGTTAAATATAGCACAGGTCAACAAATATCAATGGCACAACCGTGAATTTTATAACATAAAAGAATTTATCCCCATGATGGTCTTATTTCATATATATTTCGTTTTTTTAGTTTTTTCCGGCCTTGGCTCCTTACATCCGACCGAGCATATCGAAAAATGGCCTTTTTTGACCAAATTTATAGATCGAGAATATCCTAAAAAAAAAATTTGAGATTTTTTTTTTTCATATAAAAATTCCTTGTAACTTATATTTATCATATCAAATAATGAGAAATAAAATTTTTTAGTATATCAAGCTTTTACATCAGCTTTTAGTTAATACAAAATATTTTGCGTCCAAACTTAAATACGACAAGATATATTATCGGTTTTCCATAAAAGTCTTGTTTGGTTGAATTTAACAGTTTAGCTGTTGTAAGTATGGAAAAAGAAATGTTAATTTATTTTTGTTTTTGAATCTTTTTTGTTTGGCATTTTTTTTTATATAATTTTCAATGTTTATAGCTAACTAACTAAGTTTGATTAGGAAAAACGGTAAACGGATTTGATATTCCCTAAAATGGCAGGTTTGATTACCGTAATTAGCTCATAGCTCTCAAAAATTTGTTGACCTGTGTAGTAAGAGTTGCGCACGTTGGTGCCCTTGTTTTTGGCCTAGGCTTTTATTTTAGGCACATTTAGAGCATACTGCCTTAGCAGGCCAATCGGCAGCTTCAAAGTGTGCACTTGTGTTCTATTTTCCGAAGAAAATTAACCGAACCACGGAATCACGACATGGATGTTTGCCACTGAGATCTGAGCCATGTTTAGGTAGGTGTTAAATTCGTAAGAAGATAATTAAACGTTTTAATTTAACGACCAATTTTAAATCTCCTGGCTTTTTAAGCGTTCTCCAAACGTACACTTTCAAAATTACATATATTCCCCCTTAAAAACAGAGTTTGTTGGGGGTGTTTATTGTTCTGCCTCTTTAAGTGAGTTGTAATTGCCTCAATTTTGCATTTGGTCCGCGTGTTTCTTTCGTACTGTGTTATCGCATTCTAGTACATCGTAAGTTAAGTTCGCATTTTGTTTGGTTACCATTACAGTTAGAACATTAAAACATTATCATGGATCAATCCAAAATCTGTCACGCAACTAGCCATCTTTACACCTTAAATTTATAATGGTCTTTCATCAGCATCATAAATGGCAAATTGTATAATACAAATGTTAGCACAAAGTATTCACTGACATTAGCTAAGGCAGTGTCCAAGATTTACTTTATTAAGAACATGCCAATATTTTCTGATTTTTTTCCAGGGTAATGCTAAGGTAAAAAGGGCAGTCCCTCATATATAGTTTTGCCCTACTTGGGCCTCAATTTTAAATCGAGAATGGAAATGACTTCACCTATATACTAATAGAAACTATTTAAAATAAGGGTCCAAGTTCCCATTTTTTTCAGAATTTGGTTTATTGCTTTTAAAAAAATATAAGAGGAAACTTTTGTTTTAAACTAACTTATGAGTCTATTTTTCCCCTTTTTAACAAGTTTATTTGTTCCTTTTCAAAAAAAAATCCACAAATAAAATTCGTTTTTCTCACCTCTCACTTAAAGGTGTATTTTCTCTCCTTTTTTACAGTTTGGTTTATCCTTTTTCAAAAAAAAAAAAAAAGAGAAAAATCCTTAAATAAAAATTTTTTTTATTCAGGGCTTAAAAAGTTTACTTTTCCTTTACACATTTTTAGGGTTGGACTACAGTACAAGATTTTGCCCCATATTGACTTAATCAAGCCCTTTATCGACGACCTTGAAAGAAAATATAAACAAATTAGTCTGGCTCTCATATTAACTTAACAACAACTTATTTAATACCAAATAAATCTTATTTTTCTTATTTAATATGACTAAAATTTCCTTATAACAATTTACCTTGGCACACCAGAACAGTTGGCATCTCCCCACTTGGTCCGCGCAAACGACTGCGCCAATTGTTAAGTTCGTGAAAGAGTATAAAAAATATACATACATGTGTTATATACAAAGATATATGGTTAATCGTTCGAACGATGGTCGTAAAATGTCTTTCATGTACACTTTTAATGTCACAGTAGTAGGATAAATGTATAAACCAATGGGGGTAGGGCCTAGTAATTGGCTACATAAATTTTGAAGCTAAGAACTTCATTTTTTTATAGGTCTGAAGTAAAATACTCTTACATTAAGGTTACTATTGAGTCCTTTGTTATGACCATACGATTTGACATTACATAATTGCAACTTACATCTTTTACCATTAAATAAATCTTTTCAATACTAGAAGAAGAATATAAAACTAAGTTCGCTATAATTTGTTGCAGAATCAAATTAAAGATTTAGGAGAAATATAATATAAAAAAATATTTTTCTTACTTATTTTTAATATATAAAAAAAATAAATAACATAAAACTTATTTCATATTCTTTTTTATCCTATTAAATATAAGTTATATTAACATTATATATAATGAAGATATATCATGGCATTTAGCATCAAAATTGGCCAGGTAAGGTCTACCGATCCCAATATAAATTATAATTCATAAACCCATTTGATAATCAGTTTTAGCGCTATTTAAAGAAGTCATTCTCATTTTCTCTGCCAGAATTTTATTTAAAAAACATCGTTTAGCGATAATTTTACATTTGAGCATCTTACAAAAGAAGTCTGGCATTACAAATTGCAGGAAAAAGTTCTGGTAGAGTTCTTATCAAGTAACCTATTACACAGGTCAACAAATTTATGAAATAACTAGAGAGATCTAACCTGTAATCTTAGGCATTTTCATACCGATTCTCTGATCAAGTTTAGTAGGTCAGCTATAAACATTGCAAATTTTAGAAAAAATAAAAAACAAAAAAGAAACAAAAACAAAAAAATATTAGAGAAAATTATTATTGTATTTAAAACAGTTAAACTGTTAAATTTAAACCTTTAATAATATTAATAACTCTAGACAACAGAATAAAATAAACGAATTTTACAGGGTTTTCTAAATCTTGCGACGATTTCGGGTTTATTTTTTCTTCCAATGCCTCCAATTTTTTTATAATGCGTCTTAAAGTTTAGAAAAAAAATCACAAAATTTCTTAAACTATTAATTTTCCAACAATTTGCATATATAGATTTCTTTTAAAAACCTATCTAAAGTTATTACTCAAAATTAGTAGCAATTTTCTTTCAATATTTAAATTCAAATCCATAACTAATTTTGCATGAACAAAAAACAAAATATTATAAAAAATATCAAACGCCTTATGTTAATAAAGAATGTTTCCTTAATCTAAATATATTTTAAACTTTGTTTCTACCCTTAGTCTATATCTTAAAAATCGGATAACCTCATTTTTAATCGAATAACTAAAAATCTGATTGGCTAAATTCTGATTTCATATATTTTCAGCATCAAATTAACCACAAACGATAGTTGCCATTAATGCTTAAGGTCGTCCAAATTTTGCTATCCAGTGTAACTTTAGGTTGGAATGCCAAATATATTGTATAAATTGATGTAAGAGCTTGATTAATATAAGGAAAAAAGATTTTGAGTTTTTTCTTTTTAGGGTATCCTCGAGGTCAAAAATCTGTCAATTTGGTCAAAAAAGGCCAACGAGCCGAAGGCGGAAGAAACTTCGAAAAACGTAAAATATATATGAGATAAGGCCATCATATTACACAGGTCAACATTTTTATGACTATAGAGATCAAACCTGCCATCTAAGGGAATATCAAATCCGTTTACCGTTTTACCCTATCAAACTTAGTTAGTCAGTTATAAACAATGAAAATTTTAGGAAAAAAAGTCAAAAAACCAAAAAAGATTCAAAAACAAAAATAAATTGAAATTTTATTATTGCATATTCACAATAGTTACACTGTTAAATTCAAACTTCAAACAATATTTTCATTTAAAACCGATAATATATCGTGTCGTATTTAAGTTTGGACGCGAAATATTTTGTATTATCTAAATACCGATGTAAGAGCTTGATATATTTAGAATTTGTTTTTCATTATTTGTGATTAAAAATATAAGTTACGAGGGATTTTTTTATGCAAAAAAGATTTTTAAATTTTTTTTTTCAGGGTATATTTAGATCTGTCAATTTGGTCAAAAAAGGCCATTTTTCTTTATAGACGGATCTAAGGAGCCAAAGACGTAAGAAACTAACAAAAAAGAAAAATGTATATGAGGTTAGGCCATCATGGGGATGCATTCTTTTATGTTTTCAAATTCACCTTTCTGACATTGTGGTTTGTTGACCTGTGTTATCATAGACTTTTTTTCTGACATTGATATTTGTCGACCTGTGTTACAAGCTATGTTCATATAAAATTGGATATATATTTATTAAGATTTCTAAACATACATAAAGCAACTCCGGATGTAAAATATTGCAGAAACAATAATATTCCATGTAAAAACTCAAATTTTATTTTTTCAGATTTTTAAAATTTTTTGGAAAAACTCATGAGCTATGAACGCGCGCCTATCAAAAATTTGTATTTATTGCTCAAGTTCATTTATTCTTTTAACGATCATATTTTATTATTAGTTTTGATCGTCAAAAAACAAAATATGAATTTTTTTAGTTTTTAAATTAAATTTCTAAATAAAAATAGAAATTTACATGCTAAAAAAATGAAAAGTAATTGAGTGGTGACGCAATATGTCTCACTATTATTCCCAGTTCAAAGAATGACGTTTATCATTAGAAACATTGAATTGTTGATTTACTAAACCAAACAAATTCCAAGCTAACCTTTGTTATAAGAATGAATTAAAAAGGGCACTTATAGAACAAATTTGATATTCAAGCAACTAAAATTCGACCCCTTAGAGACAAGTATATTTATTTAGGCATTCGGCACGCGTCATAAATATTTTAAGTGTTTGACGACAAAATTCATTGCCTAAAAAAGCTAACTTCGTGTGTCCTATATAGTTCATAAAAACCCATAGTATACCAAAAAGACGATAATATTTATTTATTTTCATAGACAAGTGTATCTCCTGACTAAAATATATCTTGTTTAAAAATTGGCGCATGTCCAAAAAAAACACGTGATGTTTGAGTTAACAAATTTAAGGGCTATAAAACCCTAGGAGAATTTTCTAATTATCATATAAATAAAAGTTCGGCCTGATAATTTTTAGAAAAGATAACCATCTAGAAAGACTATGATTATGTTCATCAAGATAGTCTTTTTGCTTAGCTTTGTATATGGAAACGCCCAAACCCAAGGTTAATTTTAAAATCGTATAATGGCTGTGAAGTCTCAAAAGTTTTTCTGCCTAATGTGCGATCAATATGACATTTTCAAGCCCTCTGAAGTAAAAAATTCCCAAAATATTCAAATTCACAGCCCAAAACTGTTTTAATTACTTTAGTCCGATAAGTCCCGTTTAAGTTCGGTCCGAGGGGATTTTAGAGACTGGAATTCACGTTTACACAATGATTGCCTATAATTATTTTTATACAAAAATTAGTGCTTTAGTATATAAAAAATTGCTTTATAAGGAAGTTTGTACATTGTAGGTGGCAAATGTTTCGTGTCAAAAAAAGCGCTAAAACCTTCCAGTATCAGTTACCCGCTCGGTCTATCTTATTTCACACCCGGGGGATACTGTTTTCTCGCCTTCCGTATGAACCGACCAAAGGGCTCCGACAATTACAAACACTTAAACTTCTTTGTCGACACTTATCGCAGTAACAAAGTTCAAGTCGAGAAATTTGCTGGATAACCCTGGAGGTTCTGATGACCTGATGCTCACATCAAGCTGGGGCAACCACCAAACTGATAATTTGATTCCCATGACGGCCAATGGCACGAAGGTGAGATAATTTAATGAGAGCCAAAGTTTTGTCGCTGGGAGTTTCGAAACTTAATTAAGATTTGTTCATATACACAATATTCAATTGCCATCGGAGTTAACAACAATATTACTTTCGATATTTCCTCTCTAAAAGTGTGTTTAAGGTTCATTATGTTTTTCATAAAAATTTAAAATTCGTTCTCTCAACACAAAATGCAATTTAACAAATAGTGGCAAATCATTATTATTATAGCATTATGTAATACATTTTTTGGAATAAAAGTTTTAAATGAGGAAAAAATAATTAAGTTTATAAAATCTCTAGAAATACTGAAATTTTAAAATTTAAAAAAAAAATAAATTAAATCTGAATACGCGCTAAAAACAAAAGTAAATATGACAACAAGCGAAATTGATCAGCGAGAATTATCTTAAATACTTAATTTGAATAATTGAAGGCTACACATAAAAATTACACAAATTTTTTTATAATAAAAATTGTCTTTTCATATGACTCGAGTTTTATATAAGAATTGTTTTTTAATGATTACAATATATTCGTATTTAAATATCAATTTATATTCAGAACCGCCATGTTTATAAACTTTTTATTGGACGATTCGGACCAAATACGATTTACGTAGTGAAAATAATTCCATCAAACGTAGCGCTTTTGGATCCATTGACAAGTGTGCAACTAAAAGGGGAGCTCAGGAGAATGGAACACCCATTGGCTAAAACTATAATTCTGAAAACCAGGAATTCAAGTTTCAAAAATTTTGTATACAATTAAACCAATTTGACTTATAGGGGTGGCAAGGAATATAGTTGTCGAGCATCTATATGCCATCACAATAAATAATATTAAAAATTAGAGTTATCTTTAATATTCCGCCTTGAATTTCACACAGATTGCTACCACACTAAAAAAACAGCCGAAAATCTTATAATTCTTAGTTAAGGAAAAATTAAAATATTTTTCTTTAATATAAAATTATATAAAATTAACCTAAACACTTTTTAATGATATTTAAATTAACTATGCACTTTATATAACAACGGTCAAATTTTTGAGAGTAATTAATTAACTACAGATATCAAACCTGCCATCTTAGGAATTTTAAAATCAGTTTACCTTTTTTTCTAATCAAACTTAGTTAGTCAGCTATAAACATTAAAAATTTTAAAAAAAGGTCAAAAAAAAAAACTTCAATAACAAAAATAGATTGAATTTTTTTTTGCATATTTACAACAGCTAAACTGTTAAATTCATCAAATAGTATTTTTATTAAAAACCGATAATAATATATCGTGTCGTATTATAGTTTGGACACGAAATATTTTGTATTATCTAAATGCTGATGTAAGAGCTTGATATATTGATAAAATTTATTTCTCATTCTTTGAGATGATAAATATTACAAGGTTTTTATATGAAAAAAAAATTCTTAAATTTTTTTAGGATATATTAAGATCTGTCAATTTAATCAAAAAAGGCCATTTTTTGTTATGGACGAATTTTAGGAGCCGAAGGCGTAAGAACCTAAGAAAAAGGAAAATATTTATAAGATAAGGCTATCATGGGGTGGCTTTCTTTTATTTTTTCATAAACTTATTTTTTGTGACATTGATTTTTGTTGACCTGTGTAATCAAACTATTTTGTATAATTATCATATTTTTGGACTATAATAGTCTATTAGCATCTTATAACATGTAAGAGCGCCTTCAAACTTCTTTAATTTTAAAAAAATTAAATTTTTTTTTTGACAGTGAACGTATTGAAAAATAGTCGATCTTTATTATTAGCATTTAAAATAATTTTTCTGAAAATTTTTATAAAAAAAAATAAAATTTATAAGATTTTAAAAAAACGAATGAAGTCTGAAAGCGCCCTAATGAAATAAAAAAATTAATACCAAAATACTTTAGTTTTTGGGACTTGCTTATATCATATCCAAGACCACAATCAAATTTCACCGCGCAAATACTTTGGTGTAACCGTGATTCATGTGTTTTTATGCTCCTCTTTGGAGGAAAATGAAAAACAGACATGGCTTTAAATTAAGGTTTTTGACGTAGCATTTAATAAATTCTTTCCTCTTCTACACGTCTTAAGTAATCACAGTTTAACCTAGTAATTAAAAGGACTAAAAGGGGTCATGCTTTGACGGGTATGCTGTTATACTAGAGGAGTGTAGGGCATAACGAGGAAAAGGTATTAATTAGCAATCAAGTGCTTAACTGTTGCCAAACTTGTTAAGCCTACTTACTAAACTATCTTGGTGCGTGCGGCACCGTTTCAATGTTGTTTTGGTAGACCACCGAAATCTAGTTTATTTTAAACTAATTTAGCTCGCAATTTTGTAACCAGCTCCTCACATATTATATTAAATTATTTAAGTAGGCCAATTTGATCAGCTCTTTAGCCGGAGACTGAGTCAAAAGTTGTAACCATGTACTAGTGTTCTCAGTCGGGACCCGAAAGCCCGGTCGGCCCGGGCCCGTCCGGCCCGAAACGCCGGGCCGGGCAGGGCCGGGGCGGGCCTAAATAGAAAATTTTAGTCGGGCGGGCCGGGCCTTATAATTTCCTTTTGGACTCGGGCCGGGCCGGGCCAAAAATTTTCGTAATATGGCCATATTTTAAGCGCTTGGCGCAAATCCTTATTGTAAATCTCTGGTTTTATTTAGTTTTGGGTATATTTGCCCTCAAAAGTTCAAATATGACAGTTATGAAAAAAATTGCTGGTTATAACAAAACGCTTGAACTTTTTAAGTCTGAACCTTGCAATGAAAACTAATCTTAACATTAACACTGACCCTAACTTAATCTAACACTAACCCTTAACCTTTAACACCACTTTGTACTCAAACTATTTTTTAAAGTTATTCCATTGTTTTTTGCAAGCAAAGCTTTGTGTATTTATTTATAGCATAAAATGAGTACATAAAATAAATTTCCAATCATTATATTAAATTTGACAAGCTTCGCCCTTTATTAAAAAATATGCTCTCTCTTACATAAAATTAATTGTTTTTTAAAAAATTCCATAACATTCGATCTTCATGGAAATTAAAGAGAAATTAGCAAACGGTGACCTCCGCGAAAAATCCTGTACTAACAAAAGCAAAGTCTGGAAAAGCAATAAAGATGTATTTGATGTTTAATTGTTTATAGTATTCACAAAAATGTTACGGGCCCACATTTATAGATTCGGGCCGGGCCGGGCCGGACCGGGCCTTTAAAAAAAACATCGGGCCGGGCCGGGCCGAAAATAAAAATTTTGGTTTCGGGCCGGGCCGGGCCGGGCCACACATAAAAAATTTTCGGGCGGGCCGGGCCTTTAAAAATTCGGCCCGTTGAGAACACTACTATGTACAGGACTTAAAGGTTTAGGACTGTCAACTAACATTATACTACTAAATTATATTTACCATTCTAGATGATACGCGTGAACAACTAACAAAGGGTAAAGAAATATATTTTATATAAATGGTGTCACTCACGGTGTGTTTATGTATTTTTTACCTGTTCAAAAAATGTTTTATTTAACTTTCGGATGGGTTAAGTTCACTCGTACAAAAAATTTTTAATATTTAATTTCTTGCCATGGAACACATTTTTTCAAAATTCGCCAATTTTAATTATAAACATTAAAAATACATTTTCTGAAATAAAAATTATTAAAAATTAATAAAAAATTCTATAATATCTAGTAGATTTTTTAACAATCTTGCTAAAAAATATGAACTCTAAATGCGTCTCTTACAAAAATTGTCTTTAGTATAGCCGAGATTTTTTAAGCTCATTATGCGTTCTTTAACTTAGAAAAAAGAAATCAAAAAATTAATTTTACTGCACTAGGATTGTAAGCTTATTCAAATAAACACACTCAAAAGTAAACCTAAACTTTTTTTAATTTTTAATTTTGTCTACAAATTATCTCAAATTATTTATATTTGAGAAAAGTTAAGTAACTAGTCATGTTAAGATATCTATTTTTATAATTATAAATACCTTTTATGTCTGTTTAAATTAAAAAAATATTCGAATTTTTTTTAGTGAATTTAGAGGGCTACATAAACATCAAACTTTGCAAGGACGCCAAATCAGGTGGCCATATGTTAAGTTGGAGCGTGGCTAATAGAGGATTTGAAAGCGTTTTTGTCCAAATTTATAATGTAAACCAAACCGAGAAACCAATTTTTTCAAAAACAGTTTCAACAAAGGTAAAATTTTCTATTTATAGAGGTAGTTATTAATCTATGTGCACATCAATACATAAATACGATGTAATCAGAAAAAGGCTGACCTGGTGCTCCCCGCCCACCCCCCCCCCCCCCCGAGGAAAATTTATATGATTTTTTTTTATTGATCAGCCTTACTTTAATCGAATGGAATAATTTTTATGACTAAGGTTGATATGCAAAAACTCAAAAATTTGCTCTTTTCCCCTTTAACAAATCCTTGTTACAGACAGGGCCCGTTCGTTTGTCCATAAGAGCAATTCAAGCGGTGATTGAATCTTTTTGAACTGAAATTTTTAAAGAATTGTCGTTTATGATATCGGCAACATGCATATGTCACAAACTGGCCTTGGTCACGGATATGAATAATTTGATTTTATTTAAAAATAGGTTTCCCTCATAACCTTTCCCCATTTAGGGGCGCCATACTCGGTAAGGCTTTGACTCTTTTAAACCGAGCAAAGCAATTATTATTGTCGACGGGTTGAATCATAAGATTTACTCGCACGCCGGCGACCTAGGTTTTTAGACTAGGCCCCCACTTAAGGCATATTATGTAGGACTGCCTAAGCAGGCCACTCAGCAGCTTCAAAGTGGTTGTGCTCATGTTTACTATTTTCCCAAAGAAAAAATAAGGCAGAAAGTGACACTGAGCTATCTAACCCCACAAATAAACCACAATCAACTCTTTTTCATTGATATATTTTATTTGAAAGTTTAATACTAAATCACACAGCGGAAACGAGTAAAATATTGTTAAGGTTGAAGAGACGATTCATTGAAGCTATAGGTTACCATATTTTTTTATTTTGTAAAACTATCCTAGCAGATTATGGCCAAGGGGCAGTTATTAATCAGAGTCAGGAATCTCTTACTTTTTTTGTAATAATAAATAAAAATTATTATAAATTTTTCAGGTAACCGGAAATTTGACTAAATCATCTTTGACCATACGCTCAAATGAATTAACATTGTTGACTGGTCATACCTACGTCGCAATTATGAAACAAAATGATTTAGATGTACGCCATGAATCCCGAGCTTATTTTTCTGTGTGAGACCATATTGGAAATCATCGCACTGATCATCATTTTATAATTTTATTTTGATTTTTAGGATCACATAATAAAAAATAAATTTTTCCATATTTGATTTAAACTTTTTTTTAACAGAATAGTCATCTGTGCCATTTATACCTAAACAACAAAAAATTTTCTATACTTCACATAATTTTACATTTTTAAGAAATACCTTTTGACAATATAAATAAAGCCAAAAAGTTTGGGTGTGACTAATTAATAACTTAAAACATAAGTTGGTATAATTTTAACAACTCTGCTATATGTAATTTTTTCGTGTTTCAAACCTTCCGCCTGATTGAAAATTTTTGAATGACAAAAGTATTGTTTACAGTGACTTCAAAGCTCTAATCCTAAGCCGTGCCTTGTTATATATTTGATTTATTTTCCAAATTAAAAACAATAAAATTTTACATCAATTAACACTCGTTACGTTTATTAATAAATCCGAGGCATTAAAAATTATAATATAAATTACAAAAACAAAATTAATTGTCTTTATTATATATTTAATATATATATTCACAAATAAATGTACGAAAGGCAATAAAATGCATAATCTAGAGGGGAAAACATCGTAAGATAGAACAATAAAATCTAAGATAAAAATATTATATTGTTTATAATTTTTGTTATTAATATTGTTTTCCTTTTAAGTCTAGTGCATTAATGTTTAAATCAAATAAACATTAATCTGGGTATGATATTTAAATAAATAAAATCCTGTGGTATATAGGAGATTCCTCCAAATCTTTTTCCCCATTATAGGCTTACCTGTTAGGGCTTTGCCCCTTTTAACTATACCGCAGGCCCCGCAGAGTTAAATGAGATTTAACACGCCCCGATGATGACCTAGGTTATTAAGCCTAGGTTCTAAAAAATTGGATGGCTTTAAGATTCGTTGGCAAACACCCATCCAACTACTAACCTGGCTCGGCGTTGCTTAACTTCAAGTTTATGACACTAAAAAGTCTACATGCGCTCAAATTGAAATAAATTACAAAAATTCCAGCATATGAATAATATTAAAACGTCCAATGCTACACCAAGATTTTCAAAAATCACGCTACTTGAGGTACAATAACAGGTTCGTGTTAATTAAAACATAAACCTTTTAATAAAAAGATTGAAAAGCATAATTTATATGTAAATATAAAATTGTCCTCATATTAAGAATCCTATGTTTCTACGAAAGACGGTCAAACTGCAGTAGAAGGGAAGATAAAGCAGGGCGGCATCCCGTCAGGGGTTTGACTCACGCATCGTGCATTTTTGATATTGGGTCTATTAAATTTAATAAAAACAACCAAAAAATAAAATGACGGCGTTTGTTATACCCGGTCACCCATCGAATTACTAACTAAGTTCAAAACTGCTTAATTTGAGTGCAGATTACAACATTGCGCACCTCAAGGTCGTCAATGAATAACGCAAATTATAAAATCTTCCAACGTAAGATATAATTATCACTTATATTGAGGTATAGGAAAACATATATACAATTTTGCTAAACTATTATGCTTAGAAAATAATTCAAAAATTAATTTTGTTCCAATTTTTACCCTATTTAATATGTCCAGAATCAAAAACAAATATGATGTAAAAGGCCTCTTAAATTAGGCTTATTCTAAAAAAATCTATCCCCTCATTTCGGGCGCCTTCAGAGTTCATTCAGTTTTACAAAAAAAAATTTAATTTTTTTGCACTGGACTATAAGCGCTAAAGTTTTCAAGCATTAAAATACGTTTTTAGAAGTTTTTTAAAAATTTAGAAGATAATTTTATAATTTTTAAAAATATCAAAATTACAAAATATAAAAAAAATGAACACTTTAATCGCACCGGACCTACTAGATCAAACCAAAATTTTTTTTAGATCGGACAGGTTTGAACAATTTTATTCGGACCGGATTGAACAGGACCTTAAAATAATAGGAAGAAAGGTCCATTAAAAACACTAAGCTTACCTAGAATGTATTTATATTCTATAGTTAATGGTATAATTGTTAAAAACATTGTTGTGGCCTGACGGGTAAACCCTAAAAAATAAATACTCTTTAGTTGACAAACTTTATTGACCTGACCTTAAGACATAATTTAACTGTTTTTTTAATAAGAGCACGTGCAAAGTGAGTTTTTATTTTCGTAAAATTTTAAAAATTTTAAAATTTTTAAAAATTTTATTTTTTTTTTTAAATTTTTTAAAAAAATTTTTTATTTCAGAAAAAGCATTTTATGTGCATAAACTAAATTTGGCAACTTTCAAAATATTTGCGTTTTTTTTTTTCAAAAAAAAATTTTCGAATTTTTGAAATTTTTACAAAAATATAAACGCACTTTGCACGTGCCCTTAGCCAAACAAATTTAATATTTTTTTCATTAGTTATAGAATGAGTTACAAAAGGAACTATAGAACCTACATTAAAAATCACGTATGATCCATTTAAAGTCAAGTATATTTATTTAGGCTTTTGGCGCGCGTCACCATTTTTAAGTGCATTTCGACAAAACCCAATGCTTAAGATAGCTAACTCACGTTTTCTCTTTGTACGAAATGACACAATATAATATACATTTATTTTCTTAAATGAATATTTTTTTTCTTGGACTGTTTTGTTTAAAAATTGGCCCACATCCAAATAGAATACGTGATATTTGGGTAAATAAACAAATTTGCTGACTATAAAACTATCAAAGAATTCTAATAAATGATAAAAAAAAAATTCGCCCCACAACTTTTAGAAAAACAGAAAAATTTGTAATTATGTTAATAATATATATCAACATCGTCTTGTTGCTTAGTTTTGCATATGGAAACGCCCAAACCCCAGGTAAATCCAAAAATAGCTTTTTAAAAAATGACCCTATTGTAAATTTATCTAACAATGTAGCTTGACACCCGCTTTCCCCCGTCTAAACACCGCAACAGTTTTTATGTTCGCCCCGCCCCATGCATCAATGGCTAAATTTTTAGGCTGATCGGCTTTTTATTTTTTTGGCGAGAAATATAAAGAAAAATTTGTTAAATTTTTAAACTATGATATTTGACAATAAATGTGATAGACATAAAAGTTTTCAGCCCTTTAAATAAAAGCCTGGTATAACCCAATATTTATTTTAAATACATAAGGCTTGGGTAGACTTCGACAGTGAGCGTATGTAATACAGTCCCATAAGACAGGTCAACAAATTTTTTAAATATCTAATTGACCAAACCGGCCATTCAGAGATTATTGAATCCTTTCAGTCAGCTGTAAATATCAAAAAAATTTATAAAAATGTTAAAAAATAAATGATTTAACCCGCAATTAGTTAGCACTGTGGGGTCCATACGGACCCCAACCTTTATTAAATTTTGAATATCTTTAATAATATAATATTGGCCAAAATTTTATGACTTTTTTGTTAAGTATAATATAAACAAAACTAGTAATTAAAATATACTCTAAGTCTAATAACAAAATTTGTTTAGAATTTAGAAATTGAATTGGGGTTTATATGGACCCCACCCTCTCAATTTCAAAGTTGAAAACCATGTTATTGCCTCTATTTTAACTTAACCTTAAAAATCGCAACCTTATATAGTTTGTTTTATTGTAATTATTAAGTATACATAATGTTTGTATTGTATAATAATGATATGAATTATTATTTTTTTCTCTTTAAAATATTTAGTTTTTATGTTAAATAATAGCCAAAAATAATTATATCAAAAAATTTTTTTCATGAAAATCTCTAAATATGTTACTAGACATAAAAACACGATTTGATCAATAACATTGATACATTTAATATAATGACATGATTTATTAGATGTAATATAGAAAAATAAAATATTTCAATTTTTCATTTTTCTCTACATCAAATAAAATTTGCAATATTCATTAATGATAACTTATATAAGTCTATAATTAATGAGCACGTTTTTCTCTTCAAAATAATAGAAAAATAAAGATCTTAGCTTTGAAATTCTTAAAGTAAATGAGGTTTAAAATTGGGGTCCCTATAGACTCCACCATAGCATTCGTGTTACAAATTTCTCATCCAACCATTCGCGGGTTTAAAACAAAAAAATTAATTTACATATTCACATTAGTTTATTATCTTATAAATTTTACTTTCATTAAAACGATAATATACGTGTTCTATTTTGGATGGGATGCCAAATATGCTGTATTACCTAAGTTTTGTTTTATCGCAAAATCGTCAATTTATTTGAAATGGCCATTTTTTTTATATGGACGTAACAAAATAGCCGAAGGCAAAATAAACCTCGGTAAAATTATCAGTGATAAGACCATCATACAGAAATTTCAGTGTAATTTCTTTATTTTCTGACATTAATATTTGTCGACCTGTGTAATGGTCGTTTATAATTTACTTAACTGCGGAACATATTATGTTACCTTAATTTCAATAGATCTCAATTAAAAACCAAAAAAAAATGACATAAACAAAAAAAAAATATTTTATTATGTAAAAACATGGTGTCAATTTAAAAAAAAAAATTTAATTTATGAAAACAAGACTTTGAAAGAATTACCGCTACTTTTTAGGAAACAAATGTTTCGTGTCGAAGAAAACAATAAATTTCGGAATCAATTTCCCGCTCGATCTCTCCTATGTGACATCTAAAGGATATCTAGTTCTCCTGTTCGTTCTATACCAAAAGCGCCCCGAGAACTATTTTAACTACTTTATTGATTCATACGACAATGATAAAGTCCAACTCGAGAATTATTTGTTGCAAAACCCTGGCGATTCGAAATACCTGGATTCAGCGTCTTGGGGCACACTTAAAAAAGAAAATTTAATACCTGTAAAAGCAGGTGGGACTGGGGTGAGGAAAATTTAACATTTATCTTTTCAAGGACAATTCTTTATATTTATTTAGAAATTTTTATTTTAATTTAATATAATTAACACATTATCACCGATATTGGTTGTTTTTATATTTTCAATGCCGTCTCTTTCAAGTACCTTAGTGCTAGGGGAGCAGTGTGCAGGTAAAAAATTCAAGCTTTCAGCTTTTGTCAGGGTTGTAATGCCTGCATGCTGTATATCCCCAAAACAAATATTATAGGCGTACTTCATTTTGATTGAGCCTAGGTGGGTCATCGCTGCATAGCAACTTCACTGCACTTCCAGGAAAAATTTTTTTTCTAAAGATTGAAAAATATTATTAATTTAACTACCTGCTATAAAATAACATATATAAACACAATGTTGGTTTTTTATTTCAAAGTTTGTATTTGATAAACACATTGTTTAAATGCAGTACCGCCAAGTCAAAGCACTTTACTTTGGCAGTTTCGCACCAAATAAGATCTCCGTAGTCAAAATAATCCCCTCAAACACATCAATTTATCCGTCGACAACTTGGGATCCAAAGGGAGAACTCAAGAGATTAGAAGACCCAATGGCTAAAACTATAGTTTTGAAAACCATGACCCGAAGTTTAGAATTATTTTTTTATTTTATTACGGTGTCTTTTTTTGGATTTGAGGATTACCAGAAAGAAAGTTTTTTTGAGCTAATCCATCTAATAGAGTAGCTATAAATCATGTAAAAATCAATATAGGCTGCGGCCATTGTTATTCAAATTTTTTTTAAAAATTAAGCAAAAACGTATTTTAAATTGGCAAATATATTTTTATGATTACAAACAGTTAAATTTTATTTAATTTTTTTTATGAAACAGGCCATATAGTCTGACATATTTTTCAGACGGATTTTATTTTAATTACCGCAATTAAAATTTAAATATTAAGTGATTAATTAACAAAGCAGAAAAAGAGGCAAACACGTTTGTGAACAAAATTATAAAGAAATTAAAAACAATGCTATTTTATTTAATTTAAAAATTTAAAAGAAGTCTAACCAGCGGCCCGGCCAAACCAACATATTTTTTTAGGCCCAACTTGGCCCGCCCAAAAATGCATTTTAGCCCGTTCCAAAAATTTTATCTGCCCGATTTTTATTTTTTGTTTTTGTTAAAATAGTTTAAAAAAATAAGGCAATATGAATTCAATGCTCGGCCCGTAATTCTTTTTTAATTCCGGCCCGTCAGCCTCAGTGCTGGGAAAACAAAGAAAGGGAGCCTAATAAAGGGCTAAAATAAGAATTAAAAAAAAGCCCTTGTTAAGAAAAGAAACCCATAAAAAGTGGCTCTTAAAAAGAGCCCCAAAAAGCCCATTTTTTGTTTTCTTAATAATAATTTCGAAAAATTTGATTTTTTCTTTGTAATAATAATGGGTGGGTTATTTTTTCTTAAAGCTCCTAGGAGTTTCTTTTGAAGAGGGGCTTTTTTTGAACATGCCCCTTTTCTTTAAACAAGAAAAAGGGCTTCTTTTGTCATGCCTACGAGTTTGTGGGCATTTGGGGAAAAAAACTCACAAACTTGTTAAAAAAAGCCCATTTAGTTTTTTTTCCCAGCCCTGGTGCATTTAGGACTGACCAGCACCGAGTTAGTGAAGGGGGGGGGGGGGAGGGAGGTCCCGATTTTTATCATTAATAAATAGGTGCAATAAAGTTAAAAAATTTAATATTTTTGAATTTTGATGAACTTGAAAATTCTGGCCAGTCAATTATTATAAATATATTACTAAACGATTTTTATTATTTTTAGATGAGACGCATAAAGATAACCAAAGGTAAAGAAATATTTTAAATATTAAATATAGGTTTGAGCGTTCAGACATAATTCTTTTTTTTTATTTTATAAAAAAAATTTTTTTTTAAATTCTTTTAGATGCTAATTGTCACCTTTTGTTAAAATCATTGTCAAAAAGTTTGAATTAAAATATTTAAAAGTTTTTGAAAAATAAATAAACTCTAACTTTTACTTTATGTTCAAAGTCAAATGTTAAAATAACAAAGGATTTTTTTCTTATTTACATATCAAATCACATTAACCAGGTTTAAAATATATATTTTAGGGCACGTTCGGAATTTATATTTTTTAGAGTGTAATTTTAAAATTAAAAAAAAATTATGAATTGATCATTTTTAAGCAAGAATTTTTAAAAAAAATTATCATATTTTATTATCCGTTTACATGAAATTAGATAGAAATTAAATAAAATTGTTAAATATACTCTAAGCATTTGCTCAGGTTTGTGACATCTTTCCTACTGGGAAATTTTTTATATGTGAAGAAATTTTAGAAAATGATTGACAATTTTCAGTGTAAAACATGAATTTCAAAAATTTTTGGAATTTTTAAAGTTTTCGTAAAAATGAATGAACGAATTTGCCCTTTATATATAAACAAGATAGCATTAATTTTTATCCCTTATTAACTGTTAACGCGTGTTCAGACTTCATGCAAATTTTAAAATTTTTATAATATAAAATATTGGTCAACTGATAAAAAATAGTTAGAATTTTCTAAGATTTTTTTGAAATGGCTTATATAGATTTTGATATAAAATGTTTTTTGATTAAAGCAACTGCCTCGAGTGTTGAAAATTAAAACAATGTTATCTAATTATTAATGTAAACATTTAGATTTTTAGATAATTACAAGAAAATCATATTTGTGTCTTTTTTTTGCAAAATTAAGTTCATGTTGATGCTAGAAATTTGTTTTGGCTACAAATATTTACATAAGGTTAGTGTCAATTATGTTGGATATTTATACATTTTTTTGTTAAAAAAAAACTTGGTCGGAAGTGTTTTAGCAGTGATTTTTTTTATAATTACAGTATAAATAATGCATTTGTTAGACTAATTTTAAATGAGTAACCATCACATAATAGGACAAAGTTCTGCCTGATTTAGCAATTCACTAAATTTTAAAACTAGTGTGCTCACGTCAATATACCATTACATGAGCCCGTTTTTTTGCAATATAAGAAATCACACTCATATTGCACTCCCCAACATATAAATATTTGTGCGAAATACTAAATAGCAGTGGCGACTCGTGGATTTTTAGCCAGGGTGTTCAATCAAAAATCAAAATTTTATTATTCATTATTTATTTATAAAAGCATATGAATTATATAATATGTATGTGTTTAGAATTGAACACCATCTTTTAGCTGTTATATGTCTTCGTGTTATTAAATATGTAATTGGTTTTCAATTTAATAATTGAACACCATCTTTTTAATATTGTATATTGTATTCTGCGTGTTATTATAGGCTCAATCCTCAATGTTAAGAGGCTAAACTATAACTCACATAGTGTTCAAATTGTGGATTGAACACGCTCCTGTGCTGGATGGAGTGAACCATTACGTGTTCAGTTCTTGGATTGAACATCGTGCAATGCAATATAAAAAATTATTAGCTTTCTTGTCCGGTTTGTTTATTTTTTTAAATATAGTCGATATATGATCAATTTTAGAATTGAACACGCTCGAAGATTAATATTACGTCTTCAATTTTTACGCTGAACATCTTACGACAAAATAATCTATGTTACCTGAAATTTAAGTTGTTGACCTCGTAAATAGACTTAATAGCTTAATAATATTAAGCTTTTAAATTGCATTTGACTAAGCACGGTTCAATATTTGAATTGCACATTTTCTGATAGACACTCGATGTTAGTTTTTTGAATCTAGCTGTTGATCCTCTTAATTTAAACATAAAACAGCTTATGTATGATTCAATTTTGTAAATAGAAAATGGTACGATGGGACTTTCAATTTTTTATTTTGTTTACAAATCACTGCCGTCCCGCTAGACCATCCAAAACTAATTTTAAATAGTTTTAAAAACATTTCTATATAAATTTTTGCCAGGGTGTTCAGTGAACACCTTGCACCTAATGACGAGTCGCCACTGCTAAATAGATAACTAAACTAGCTGCTCTAATTTATACAAAAGCATTAATATAGGCCCGAAAAACATATTTAAAGTTTAGAAAACTTTTAACCCAAAGTGTTAATTAATTTAAGAGAAAATATTTCTGATCTTTACCATACACATTTCTTTAATTTTAAATTTATTCTTTTTTTGGTTTTTTTTAGTTAATTTGGAAGGTTACAAAAATATTAAACTTTGCAAGGACGTTAAATCAGGCGGCTATATGTTAAGTTGGATAGCGGCTAACGTAGGATAAAACGCCTTTATCCGAATTTATGATATAAACCAAACGGAAAACCCAATTTTTACAACTACGACTACAACGGTAAATTTTCCTTTATTGGATGTTAAATTTTGATGCAAAAAACATTGCCGAGGTTTCTCCCAACATTTTCATATATAGGGGCGCTATACCCATTTAGGCTTTGACTAACACAGGTTAACAATTTTATGAGAGTTATGAGTTAACTACAGAGATCAAACCTGCCATCTTAGGGAATATCAAATCCGTTTACCGTTTTTTCTAATCAAACTTAGTTAGTCAGGTATAAACATTTTAGAAAAAAAGGTCAAAAAGACAAAAAAGATTCAAAAACAAAAATAAATTGAAATTTTATATTTGCATATTCACAATAGTTAAACTGTTAAATTCAAACTTCAAATAATTATTTCATTAAAAACCGATAATATATCGTGTCGTATTTAAGTTTGGACGCGAAATATTATTATCTAAATGCCGATGTGAGAGCTTGATATATTAATAAAATTCATTTCTCATTATTTGTGTAAATATAAGTTAAAAGGGATTTTTATATGCAAAAAAGATTTTTTGAGTATATTTAGGTCTGTCAATTTGGTCTTGAAAGGCCATTTTTCGTTATAGGCGGATCTAAGGAGCCAAAGACGGAAGAAACTAAGAAAAACAAAAAATATATATGAGATTAGGCCATCATGGGGATGGATTCTTTTTTTTCCATAAAATTCACGTTTCTAACATTAATATTTGTTGACCTTTATAATAGAAAGATTTTCTTGCACGCCGGCGACCTAGGGTCCTAGCCTAGGCTCTCACTTTAAGCACATCGTTTAGGGCCTACTGCGTTAGTAGGCACAGCAGCTATAAAGTGGTTGCACATGTGTTCTACAAAAAAGACGCCTATCATAATTTTAAATGCAGGGGCATATGCATCTTAATACCAGTAGTCTTAAAGGTATTTTTGTAATTGAGACGTATTTTTAGATGTACCCTATAATTTGAGGGGCTATGTTTTATGTCGAACATTTAACAATAAAGATTAAGAAAATAACCAAAATTGATTTTTTTCCTTTCAGAAACCAATTTCTGGCTTACCGTGAGATCAATTCAAGCGGCTTTTACGTGCGTTAGGCAATTTTGTATAAATGTTAAATATAAAAAAATAAGTTTTTTAGGCGTAAAATTGATACGGGTGTCTATATATAAAAGACCGGCCTGCATTATTTAATTTTAATTTTTAAAAAGCAAACTTTTTATTTAAACTAAAATTAACCTAAAAACACTAATATAACGGCTTGTAATTTTAAGATTCAAGTGATTTAATCAACGCTATAAAATTATGGCTTATATCCTTTGTATAACAATGGCAGTAGTACTTGGCCCACATTTTTTTTATTTCGCCCAATCAAATTAAATTAAATTTATATAAATTTTTAATAATATCCATCAATTACATTTTTACAAAATATTTTGCACGATTTTTTAACTGAGTTACACTAAATATTAATTTTAATTTAAACATTTTAGTTGCTATACATGTAAACATTTTTTTCGTATTTGTTTTTAAATGTTTCTTTTTTTTATGAATTTTATGTGTTTTTAACTGTCTGAGTAAAAAATCGGCAGACGGATTTTAATCTTAAAATAATAGGTTTGTTCTTATAAACTAGCTAATAAATCTTAAAATTGTGTCGAATTGTATAATATTTGTTTTAAACATAACGTAGGCGACCGGAAATTTGAGTAGATCTTTGACGATACTTCCAAATGATTTAAAGCTGGTGAATGGTCATACCTACGTTGCGATCATAAAACAGAACCCTTTGGATATACGCCATGAATCCCGGGTTTATTTTGCTGTGTGAGGCTTTATCTGGATTATTTTCTCGCAATCATCATTATAAGGTGCGAAACCTACAAACCTTACATAAATAATTTTTCCATATATATAAGTTTGAATAAATATTTCACCTAATTTTACTATTTTTTATTAATGGCAACAATCAATTATGCATATGAATAAAAAGTAAAATAAATTATATTTTGTTAAAATAAAGAATGAATAAGGCGGTAAAACAAATATAGATTTTAAATTAGAAATTTTAGCCATGTTTTTCAATATATGCCGTGTTTGGTAGATTTTGAACGTAGACCTATATAAAATCTAAATATGTCATTATAAAATTTTAACTAGATAAACTTTTAAAAAGCTTAGTATGCCATTAATACAAATGTACTTATCAGATTCCAAAAAATAGAATAAAGATTAGTGCAACAGTTTTTTCATTTTGCTTTTTAAGCCTGTAAGAATTCAAAATTAATCAAAAAGCCTTACGTAACTTTTTGTGACTCTAATACTTAAAATATATTATATTATGTTTTTCGCAAATAAATTATTTGTACATTTGAGATTTTGAAAACAATTTTTGCCTAATTAAATGAGATTTCAAAATATCAGTAAAACTAAAAATGTTAAATTTATGTAACATGATTATAGCTGGGCCTCGAAATAATAAATTTTCTTATTAATATAATTTAAATAGATTAAAAATGATATTATAATTTATAAAAGTTATTTAGTCTTGCAATCGCAAAAGTGTTATTTTTTGGCATTTTTATAATATATTCCGGTGTGTTGAGGCAAGAAAATTTTCTGGTGGAAAAATAAACGAAACAAGGAGTCATATAAGCTTGGTAGCTGTATCTTTGATACATCTAAGATCGCTAGGTATATTTTGTTACATGTGAAATAAAAAACGTTTTTATTTAAAACGTTGTGAGCTTTTACGAAAAAAATCTTAAATGTATTAACCAAGACCCTTAGTAAAATTGGGCTTGGTCTCGTCCTTTATTCAAATTTTTTTTATTTATTGAGATAAAACTAATATTTTTTTAATTGCCACCATTCCATTTTTAAACGTGCTTGTTTTTTATAAGAAAAATTGTTAAGGTAACCATATTGATTTAACTCCATAAATAGAAAATAAATTTCTGATGTTAAAAAATAAATTTCTGATGTTAAGAAATGGCCATTTCATGGCTGGAAAATTTTTATTAGACGAATTTTAAAATCATTTAAAAATATGATAATCTCACTATAGCGTTTATCCATAGCGTTCAATTTTATACAAATTGCCGTAGTTTAAATTCAATTTCAATCCTATAAATTAAACAATTTCTCTACCTGTGATGAATATTTAAAAGTAGCATGAATGCTACACTACTACCTAAACACACTAAAGCTTATTAGTTTATTCATAAGTTAATTGTACTTAGCTCATTATTAAATTAGATAATAATAGAATAAATAAAAGTAAAGAATTTTTTACATAAACTACGCGTATTAAATCCATGTTAAAAGGTTTATATAAATTTATTCTAAGTCTAGAAAATGCCATTTTTAGTAGTTTTAAGACACATTGTAATTACTGCAACATAATTGATTTTATTTTTTCGGGTAAGAATATATTTTAGACACACTGATGCTGTAGTCGACTTCTAGTTTTTGTTAAATCTCATTTCAAAATCAAAAAGGCGCTGACTCGTAAAACAGTGCTGACTCAGCCATTTGAGGTCTAATAAATTGGCTTATAGCTGTGGTATAATAGAGCAAAAATTTAATATATTTTTAAGCCTCGGCCATCTATGTGAATATTGGAAGGACCAAATCAATATTAGATGCCTGACACCTTTCCAAAAAAGTGTATGGCATTAAAGCTCTTTTGCATTTCCTTTGTGTAAAGTCTATATTTTCATATAAGATCACCTCGCCCAAATTAATCCATCATACTCCGTGCATAGGGAAAGATGGTATAAAAAAACATTTTTTCAATTTTAAATATTTTCTTTGTGTAGTTGTCTGTATATTAAATATATTAATCTATTGGCTATTGAGAATAACACATTATTTGTATAAGTTAGAATTTTAAAAATAAAGTTATGGCCAAAATACATCAAGACCCATTCCCTGTTCTCCCCTATGCTCATTTTGCAGAACCTATCCAAATAGGATTAGGTATTGATTGATAAAATCTTCAGTTTTAAAACGTTACTGCTTAGTTGCAAGTGAACTTTTAAATTATGTAGACCTAGTTAATAATCATTTATACACATCGTAACACAAACTATTGGAATATTGAAAGCTCGATGTGGCTTAGCTCCTTTTTTGATTTATCTTTTTTTATATTAAATTTTTTTTTTTCATTACGCAGGTCAGTAAATTTTGAAGATTATAAAATAACCTAGACCAGACCTATCATCTTAGAGATTTTTAAATACATTTATTGTTTATCAAATCAAAATGTGTAAGCCAGCTATAAACATTAAAAACTTTGAAAAAAATGTTAAAAAAAAACAAAGATTTAAAATAAAAATATGTTGTAAAAATCATTTATATAATTAAAACAGCTAAAATGTTAAATTCAAACTTAAAATAATTTTATTTCAAAATTAACATATATTGGGTTCTAATAAGGGCCTGTCCAATTAAAATGTTAATGTAAGAGCTTGGCGTAATTAAAATTTTTCTCATTATACGCGGGTCAAATTTAGTCATAGGCTAATTTCATAGAATTTACCTACCATCTTAAGAATTTGTAAATCTGTTAACCGTTTCCTAATCAAACTTAAAAGCCAGCTATGAAAATTTCTGAAAAAAAAGAATAAAAAAAATTAAAAACAAAAAATGTTAAAAAAATTATTTTTGTTTTTAAAACAATTATTAAATTCAAACTTCTAATAGTATTTTTATTAAAAACCGATAATATATCGTAGTTTGGGTGACAAATATTATTTTTAACCTAAATGTTAAAGCTTTAATTAAAAAATTTTTTCATTATTGGGAAAATAATATAAGGTACAAGTGATTTTATACGCAAAGAATTTTTTAAGCTATTTCTTTTAGGTAATCTTGAAGTCGCAATTGTCAATTTCGTCATATTTGGCCAATATTTAAGAAAATAGCCGAAGTGGAAAATTTTGGGAATCGGACAAGAGAAAAGGCCATCCGGGGGTATTTTGCCGTGTCATGAAATTTTTTTTTTCACACATGAATTTTTGTTGACCTATGATATATAAAAATATAATTTGGTCATTTTTAAATGAAAAAATTTGTCTAATTTTTTTTCTTTTTTTGGTAATCTCGACTTCGCAATTCGGTCAAATTTGGCTATTTTTTGTTATATCCCTAAGAAATTACGAAATCTGAAGAAACCTAAAAAAATGGAAATATATATGAGATAGAACCATTATGGGGTTTGTTTTCCCCAATATCACAACTTTCTTTTTTCACTCAAAAAATACAAAACAGGTCTTTTTAACAATAATCTATTATGTTCATATTTTTTATGCAAATTTTTTTCTATTAACGGCCACAGCCTATCATACTGGTGTAAAATTCATTTGTTTGAGTTAATAAAAGTTTTAGTTGGCCACGCTTCTATCAATTTGATTTTTTCAGCTATATTCATTAAGCTATGCCACATTTTTTCCAATGAGACTTTGCTATTTTAATCCATGATGAGTTAAATTCATTGCATGTTGTCTTTTTCAAGCGATTTGTTTTTTATATAAAAAATATGATTCAAGAAAAATATAGATATATAGTTATAATATATATTCTACAAAATTAAAAATCAAATCCTTTGCTTAAAAACCGTTTTCACAAATCCCACCTCGTATTGGTGCAACTTTTTTTAGCGCATGTAACGACGGGCTATAAAGATTTTTTTTAAATATTTTCTTGCCCACAAATTCGCTTCACTCTCATCTATCGCATGAAATCTAAATCATCTTAACCTACTTCTATATTTTTCTAATGAAAAATTGAGGTGATCTGTGGAAGAAAAGAAGGAAGGTTATTATTGATTCGGGCTTTATTAAACATTGGGGAGAAAAGGATCAATGGTTAACATTCATTTGGGGAATGGGGTAAGAAGGGTAAGTAATTAGAAATTGTAAACCTTTATAAATTAAATTATTGCCATATTCATTTCATCAATGTATTAAATCTCCATCAGCACATTTAAACCAATCTTTCAACTTAAGCTTCTTTTTTACAACACAAAATAACTAAATTTACAACAAAAACCAAAAACTAACTTATAATATATATTTTTCCACTCAAGTTTTGTGCGCGCGTAAGGCGTGTGCGCGCGAAAATGAAAATTTTTAAATCGATATTAAACAAAAAATAAATCGGAGGAGATAAGATGCAATATACAACATTCCAGCTCTATCAAAAACTGACGAACATATATTTTTAAAAAAATAAATAAACAAATCTTAATTTAGCAAGCTATATTGACCGAAGGAGACATCGAACTGTGGATTTAATAACCTATAATCATTTCAGTAATACCTTTGTTATATGAATGTGCTAAAAAAGCCACTTAAAGTATCAAATATATTTACACTGTTATTGCCCAATAGGGCCAAGTATGTTTATTTAGGCATTTGGCAAGCGTCACCAATTTTAAGTGTCTTGCAACAAATCCCAGTGCCTATATAGGCAAACTTTGTCCTGTATAGTTCTCCCCTTTATACGAAAATGGCAATGATGTTCATTTTGTCATTTGGTCTAGATAAGTATATTTTTATTTGACTAACATTTCGCTACAAAATTGGCACATGTCCAAGCAGAACGCTTGATAGTTGAGTAAACAAATTCAAGGGTTATATAACACTAGGATTTTTTTTTATAAAATTAAAAAAAAATATATTTCTTTAAAAAATAAAGAAAAAATTTGAAAGGACTTCTAAATGTTAGTGTTTATCAATATCGTTCTGTTGCTTGGATTTGCATTAGCTGGAAACGCCCAAACTCAGGGTATATTAATCGTTCATACAATTGTAAATAAGTAGTCAACTCTTGGAATTATAAGTAAATGATTTCCAATGGCGTCCTGATTTACCCTAAACATAAGGTCCAGCCCAATGCCCTTTAAGTTTAAATAATTTTCAGCCTGGTTTGGCTTATAAGCGATACAGAGATGACTTTTTCGGGCAGGTCCTTACAACGATTAAACAAATAAGGTAAAATTAAAATATTCAATTATCTAATTTTTATGAAATGACCATAGGTTAATGCATAAAAATAGACTTTTATCAGAACAAAAATTTGATAATACCCAAGTTCGATCTTAAGGTATTTTAAATCACTGCGCAATCTTATATACAAGCTAGGCCCGAGACCAAGTGATATAACATCCCTAATATACGCATGTGATTTACTTTAATAGTTCGTTCATTTTTACAAATATTTTAAAAATTCTAAAATATATGAAATAATTTGGGTTTTCATATCTTAATCATTGTTATTTTTTCTTATACTCGAAAAAATTGCTCTGAGTATACTGTGTAAATAAGACATAATTTAATTTTTTCAATTGAATCATTTTTGCACAAATCATCCAATTTTCCACTCAACCTGCAAGTTCAACTCATAGTCTCCATTACATAACAACTGGTTAGGCCAAGTTGGCCTAACCACCCAATTTAAATTGAAATATATATTAAATTAAACATATTAAATAAATCATCCATCTTTGAACCATCTATCCTAACAATTCCTGCAAAGACTCAGAATCAAAGCTCAACTGAAATTCATCATGTAGGCCACATTGGCCTCTCTCACCTACATGCAAATTTAAATATAAATCAATGTAATATCAATTCTCTATGTACATTATATTAACATCTTAGAAAAAATAATTCTAATAATGGTGCATCGGCAAAACTAGAATTTAATTGGACAATATAATTGTATGGGCTTCCAACAGTATAATTTGTACATAAATAGGAATGACCTAATATTGTAAACTTTAATAGTTGCAACAAAATATAACTTTTTATTATAAATAAGCATTAAGTTATGATTTTAATTACCAATTTAAGATAATTTCTAATAACTTCATTTCTATCTACCATATGGTTAGAAAAAATAGACAGATTTTTCATGGCACATCTTGCAAGCAAATAGATGTACAATCTGATGCAAATATTGGTAAACAAAATATACCTGTATTTTTTTTAAAGCTTAATATATCTAAATGTGTTTTTATGTTATCTGAATCACCATTTGCAATTTTGCAACCTATTGACAATATGTAGTTTATTATATAATTCTTTAACCATGAATACTAAATGCCTAAGTTATTAAGTTTTAAACATGGCAGGACATAAATTATTAAGCATGATCTAGTTATTTTATTAAGAAGGAAAAGCTCAATAGCTGTTCATAGAAAGGCAAGATACATAATTTTTCTTATAGGAAATAATTTTTAGGTATTTAAATAGCCTTTCATTATTCTAGTATACATCATATATTTTCTTAATAAAAAAATTTAATTAAAAAGAGTACTTATGTATAAATAATGTGATAGCGGAACTAAAAAACTGGTTTTTGTAAGTGTTATAAGGTCACCCTGAAAATAAGGTTCCCTTTTTAATCCCCCCCATTTAAATCCAGTTGACACATACAAACATTAAAATGATTTAAAATTCCTGGTCTTGGCAAGGGGAGGGGGTAAAACCCATATAACATCTAATGGCTTAAAAAAAGATTTGCACGAATACCCGCTTAGTACAGGATATAAAAGATTAGTTGGTCCTATTATAATTTTAAAATTTATTAAGAATTTACAAATGGTGTTTATCTTTTTATTATCCTTAAATATTAATACTTAGCACATCCACCTTATTAAATTATAACTAATTATATCCCTTTTCAAATATAATTTCAAACAAATGATATCATATTACCAAATAAATTATATCACTTAATTTTGTTAAGTTTATATCAACTTATCCCTCTTTAATTAGCTTGATTGTAAATCATTAGCACCTTATTGGTGCACCCAAAAAAATTATGACAAAAAAAATTTTCTTAGAGGGATAGGTGTGTAAATAAGACATAATTATATTTTTTTAATTGAATCATTTTTGCACAAATCATCCATCTTTCCACTCAACCTACAAGTTCAACTCATAGTCTCCATTACATAACAACTGGTTAGGCCAAGTTGGCCTAACCACCCAATTCAAATTGAAATATATATTAAATTAGACATATTAAATAAATCATCCATCTTTTAACCATCTATCCTAACAATTCCTGCAAAGACTCAGAATCAAAGCTCAACTGAAATTCATCATGTAGGCCACATTGGCCTCTCTCACCGACATGCAAATTTAAATATAAATCAATGTAATATCAATTCTCTATGTACATTATATTAACATCTTAGAAAAAATAATTCTAATATATACTCAGAGTTTTATTAATTTAATATCTAATATCATTGAATTTTAGCGCTTAAAAATTTTTTAAACATTAAACCAACATATTTTTTTTTAATTTAAAATTTGTAAAAACTTCGAAAAAATAAATAAACGCTGAACGCACCCCCGAAATAAAAAGGTAACAATTAAATGTCTTCCTGTATCACTTGATAGCTGGCAAATGTTTTGTGTCGAAAAAAACGATAAAATACGGTATCGGCTACCCGATTAATCTATCCTATGTCGCACCCGAAAAATATCTAATTCTTTCGGTCCATTTGCACCAACCCAAAGGCCTTGACGAATACAAATACATTAACTTCTTCATCGACGCTTACCACGGCAATAAAGGTCAAATCGAAAAATTTTTGCTGGACCATCCTGACGATTCTAATGACCTTGAGCTCTCAACTAGCAGGGGATCATACAATGCTCTGAATTTGGTACCCCTAAGGACTGATGGCATGAAGGTAATGCGATCCAATAATGTCATTTGACATTTTCGATGCCTTTAATAATTTGCAGAATTCCTTAAAAAAAATTTAAAATAAAATGTGAGCATGGTCAATATCAATTTCTAAGATCATATTTTAAAAAAGTAGATGCCCCGAAATTCGCAAAATTTTTTTGACATTTCGGGTTTTAAGTCACTATTTTTTTAACTTTCTTTGAAAACATATATTCTTTGAGTGAAATGTAGTAATCTACATCAATAAGACCTGTGCATAGCTATCTTTACAATTCTTATATTTATAATAATAATTTATTCGTTTCCTTTTATATTAGTTGTTTTGTAAAATATAAAGTTTTACAAAAAAATATTTATTGCAGATTTATACTTACAAAATAATAATTTACATAAAGTCCCGCCATGTCCGAGAATTTGGTATTGGAAATTTCAAGCCAAATACGATATATGTAGTCAAAATAATCCCCTCAAACACATCGCTTTTTCATCCATTGACAAGTTTAAGTGTAAACGGGGAGCTCAGGCGTTTGGAACACCCATTGGCTAAAACAATCGTCGTGAAAACTATAAATTCAGGTCTCAACGATTTCTGTATTTTGCATGACCAAATCTTATTATTCGGGGCGCGTTCATTGTTGATTGATTTTTTTGCAAAATTTTAACAATTCTAAAAAAATATATAACTTTTACTTCGGAAATATCTTTTTTGTTAATATATACTAATGCGAGCTAAAAAGGAGTTTTATTACAAGAAAAATGTTATTTTTTAATTTTTCAAAAAAAATGAATAAACTTTAAATTGGCCTAAGGATTGGTTTTGGTATATTGAGCCCCCATACCAGGAATAAAATTGGCGAAATTGTCCTATTACACAAACATTTTGAAAAAAATATCAGATTATGCCGTCATATTTTAATAAAACAAGATGGCATCGAATTATTATTTATAATTTTTCTTCAAGAAATATATAATGTGTTTTAAGAGCGCCATTTTTAGCAAAAATATAATCATTAAGCCTTTTGACCCCAGAATTATTATCCTGCTTACCTAAACAAAATAAATGCATATATTAACCTTGCACATTTTGAAAAACCAATTTAGTGATGATCGAAAAAGGTGCGAGCAACAAAGTCAAACCCAAGTCTAATATGACTCGTTCAAGTAAAAATTTGTAATTATATGAATTTAGCGCATACAAAATAAATTTAAAGCTTTTGGTCCAGGCTGAAAAAAAAATAAATGGGCCTAGAGGAGCGAAATTAAGTTTTTATTTATATTTTAGGCGATTTAAATTTGCCGCTTTTTTATAACTGTTGATTTCACACAAAACTATATAAAAGTTTGCATAAGGTCCCCTCAGCCGGGCTTGCGTTAACATTTCCAACCATAAATTAGACCTAAAAAGTCTGGTGAAATAATATAAATAATCTACTATTTAACGATTTGTCCCATATTAGATGGAATGCGTCAACCAGTTAAAAAGGGTAAAGATTTAATTTATTAATATATTTGTGTAATTTTAATTTTATAATATTTTACAGAAGGGGAATTAGTTTATATAAGCCAGGCCTGGGTAAAAAGAGCTATAAGAAGAATTAGGGGCTTTTCTATTAAAAAAGCTTGTAATTTTTTTCTTAGTAATAAGTGCTTTTAATGGGCTATTTAATAATTGTAATGAATCCATTTCAACTTTAAAATACAGAAAAAAAAACTAAAAGCTTTTAGGAAGGGCTTTTTCCTCATTTTTTTCGAGGCTTTTGTGTTAAAATTTTTTCTTTTTTTCTGGTCCGAGAAAAAAACAAAGCCCATTTTTTCCTCTTTACCCCACTTTTTTCAGCTTTGACATAAGCAATAAGAATTAAGGTGTATCTTGCGGACTTCAGTTTCCACAATTTAAAAATAAATTCTAAAAAATAGGTATTTTATATTATTCCATTCTACATTAAATTATTATATATAATATAAAAATGTAGATATATTTGATAGTAACACATTTCAAAAAAATGTAAGGAAAAACAATTTTAATATTACTAAGGTTAAAATTTTCCAATTTAATTTAATTTTGAGGTTTAGCTTTAGACCTCGATTGACCAGCAGGTCCATACGGACCCCTTTTGGTTCTTTGTTAAAGAGCTACTTTTTTATTTATTGCTTAATTTATATCAAATAAGCTTTAAAAATTTAAAATATAGTATTGCATATCCAAAATCTTTTAAAATGTAATTTAAGGGTACGAACCAAAATGTGATTGAGAGAAAACATGACCACAGTTTAAATCCATTATCAAATTTTTGAAAGAATTATTTTGAATGTTTTTTGTTTTGGCAATATGATGTTTAATTTATACTTTTTTAACATCATATTTTTATCTTTTATCAAGATCTCGCTAAAGGGGTATATATGGCTTAAAAAATTTTTCTTACAATCTTTTCTTCATTGTTTTTTATGCGAAATTACGCGATAACTATTAATCTTAAAAATGTTAATAAAAGGGCGCTTACTTTTAGCCCAATCATATTTTACTAAAACCCTAAACAACGATTGAGTTTGAGGTTTCCCCCCCCCCATACCTTTCCTTATACAGGGGCGCCATACCCGTTTAGTGCTCGGCTCTTTTATCCCCAGCAAAGCAATAAAATTGCCGAAGGGCTAAATAGTAAGATTCGCTCGCACGCAGGTGACCTAGGTTTTTAGCCTAGGCACTCACTTAAGGCTAATCGTTTAGGGCCGATTGCCTAATTAGGCCACTCAGCAGCTACAAAGTGGTTGCACATGTATGTGTTCTAAATTACAAATTCTAACCCCCAACCTTTTGGTATTTCCGTTCTGTAGGGATGGTATTTGACAGTTGTCAGTTTGCGTATACGCGTTCTAAGAGTTGGAGGCAGAATAGAACTTTTAGCTTTTTGACTAGTTTAGCCGCTAATGAGGTGCTTAATAGCAGAGCAGGGCTCAATAGTCAAACAAATTTTTTGTTAAGAATTAACGGTTTTAACTTTAAAGGAGGATATATTAGTAGAAATCTTATTTATGCTTAAATATTCTCCCCCCCCCCTTCCCAATAAATTTCTTGATTTTCCTTAAAAAGGAGGTCAAATCAGTGGCTTCTAAATAAGAACTTTCAGTTTTTATAACTGTTGTTTCCCAGCGGGTGCTCAAAATAAAATTCATAAAATTTAAATTGACGGCAATGTAATTTTTTACAGTAGCCTAAAATGTATGAGCTAACTAATAAAATACCCAAAATTAGAATTTCAACTTTGGTTTAACCGATTCATTAAAATTTTTCTTAACAGTGAATTCTGAGGGCTACAGAAACATCAAACTTTGCATTGATGTCAAATCAGGTGGATACAAGTTTAGTTGGGCCGTGGCTAATCTAAAATTAAATAGCGCTTTTGTCCAATTTTATGATGTTAACCAATCGGAAAAACCAATTTATACAACGATAACTTCGCCTACGGTAATGTTACTTTTATGTAGGATATGAAATTTATTTAAAAGTAAACTCTACTAAAACACGAAGCGCTTTTTTTTAGGGCGCGTTCGGAGTTTATTAAGTTTTCAGAAAATTTTAATTGACATGAAACGCATTTTTACATGAGGTCTCCAATCTAAATTTCGAATAAAATTCCTGAAAATTTTAAAAACAATTGTAAAATTAACAAATGTTTAAAATTTTGTGAAAATGAATTAACTTTTAACAGGCCTTAAAAGCATTCTTTTATCACATCTTTTAAACCCGATATAAATGATACATAAAAATTAAAAAGGGTGGACCCAGGGACTTTTATTTTTTTTTCTTTTTGTAAAAATTAATTAAATGGCTATAATATCAAAATATACAGGTGACCGGAAATTTGAGTAGATCTTTAACCATACCCCCAAGCGATTTGAAATTATCGAGTGGTCACACCTACGTTGCAATCATAAAACTAAACCCTTATGATCTAGTCCGTGAATCCCGGGCTTATTTTACGATATAATAGGTTATGGGAATTTTGTTTCATGCGAATTGTGTTTTAATCTTTAAATAAAAACATGCTTTAATTTTAAAGGCGTTTAAGCTTGCATAAAAATTATTTAGAAATATTGAAAATTTTTTTCCTCCATGTACAATATATCAGATACATCTGTTACCATTTTCATAATTTTAAAACAAAAAAAAATATTTGTCAATAATTTTTAGGGTTAACACAAGACCTAATAAACAAATTAAACAAATAAAATTTATAATAGGTCGCGTTCAAATTTTATTTCGTCTATCAAAAAATTTTAATAATTTTGAAAATTCAAAAAAAAAATTTTGACATTAAAAACGCATTACAAAAAGTTGTCAATCTTTATTATCATTAAAATAATTTTTAAAATAATATAAAATTTTTGATATTTTTGGATTTTCTAATTAAAAATTTTTTGTAAAAATGAATGAAGTCTGAACGTGCCCATATATACTAACATTAACATGACGAATTTATACTTCAATTAGACAAAATGCGAACCGATTATTTAAATCAATGAAGAGAAAGAATGAAAGTGTAAAAAATTTTATATTATAGGTGAGTTTTGGAGGATTCATTTAAATTTTGCAAAAAGGTGTCAAGGTTAAAATAACGCCTGCCAGGGACGGGAGAGTTGTTTCGGTGTTCATGTAGCTTACCTACCACTTTTTTAAATTTTTTTATGCAATTAATATTATTTACATGCTATATTTATTAAATATGGCAAATCATTTTTAACAAAAGTCTTGACAAAACTTAATCCATATTCGAATTCGTATAAATAAATGGACGTTTGACGCTAAATGGCATTGATTAGATTGATTTAATAGATGCGCTAACACAATAATATTGTTCAAATTCATTATTCTTTCTCTAAAGGTTTACATAGTATTGTATATCATTTTTTGGGGGTGAGGATCATTCTATGCAACAACGTTAATAACCTCTCTGGTCAGTAGGATTGCGTCACTCTGCCATTACCATAATATATATTGAAAAGACGCCGCATTCTTCGGAATACTACAGCATGCAGGCTTTACAGCCCTGGCAAAAGTCGAAGACCAGAGTCATCTACCTACTAAAACATGCTCCTCTTGCCCTACATCTCTTGGAAGGGATGGCATACCCGTCAGGCTTAACCTCTATTAGCCCTGTCGGATACTACTGACTGACCTGGATGTGGAAGACTATTCTAGTTTAGAAAGTGTAATTGGACATAATATAATGTCAAAACTCTTTGTCTTAACTAGATTTGAACATGTGAATAATAAAATATTAAAAATTCTTTGTGTTCTATTAAACAAATTATTGAGTTGAGGAATGTGTAGACAAAATCTGTGAATTAAACAGCAAAATTAAAAATCTATTTATAACAGGTCAACAAATATCAATGGCACAACCGTGAATTTTATAAAAACATAAAAGGGCCTTATCTCATATATATATTTCGTTTTTCTTCGTTTCTTCCGGCCTTGGCTCCTTACATCCGTCCATATCGAAAAATGGCCTTTTTTGACCAAATTGACAGTTTATATAAAAATCCCTTGTAATTAATATTTATCATATATGAGATATAAAATTTTTTAGTACATCAAGCTCTTACATCCGCATATAGACAATACAAAATATTTTGCGTCCAAACTTAAATACGACACGATATATCGATTTTTAGTAAAAGTTTTATTTGAAGTTTGAATTCAACAGTTTGTCAAGGTTGGATTTTGCTGGGCTATGTCATAATAAGGATGGTTGAGGGTTCTAAGGTATGGCTAGAATTAGGCAGCGCCTGACCCTAGATAAAACGCAATGTAATTAAGTTGTTGTGTTTATATATTTATTATAGGAGTTATAGTCAATCACAACAAAGACATCATCTAAAACACGAACTAACCATCATCTGGTCATCTTATACTAGACACCATCGGCCTTAACGAAATCTCTCTTTTCCTGCAATTCAATTAAGGGGCCTTTAAAAAACAAAATACATATTTTTTGGTCTGCCACTGGCCGCATTAAGAAGCGAATGCACAGTCTTAGTAAAATAAATTATTTTAAATGGTCATAATGACGTGGGACTTATTTAATTTAAATAGCGTCAAACCCTAGGACTTATGTGTCTTACCTAGTGTCAAACCCTAACTATTATCTCACACTTCTTTTATCCACTCTCCTTTCCTTCCAAAAAAAATATTGGCAAAAAAACAAAGTTAAAGCCGCAGTGTTTATAAGTTGCATAAAATAAAATATATGAATAAAATAAATTTGCAAAAATTTTGTAGAAAGAAAATTTAGGAGAAGATTTGCAAGAGAATAGAATTTGTAAGAGAATAGAATTTGTTAGAGAATAGAATTTGTAAGAGAAAAGAATTTGTAATGGAATAAAATTTGGTACCAAATTTGTAAAGAAAAACTCTCAGAGGTGAGGTTAACTAGTTATACCCAATCTAGCCCCATAATATCAGGTTATGGCAAGTATGAATTTGAAAGTATCCGTACACCTATAATCTCTTCTGAATGTCATCTGTAAACCACAGTATGACCAAGAAGGCAAAGTGTAACTTTCCCATACCACCAAACAAAAAATCAAATCATGGGCATGGAATGATTGGTATATTCCAATCAAACTAACTCAGTCCTTAAGTTATCTTGAAAAATAAAATATCAAAAGAAAATTGATATATATATTTAAAAATTTAAAAAAATACAAAATGCTAAAAATAGTAAACTAAAAACTTTTCAAACTTAAATCTCAGCTCTTACAGCATATATGCTGGCTGCAGGTATTTTATACAAATTAATCTCTGCTTTGTAGCAAAAATAAAAATTTGGTGCTAAAAAAAAATCTGGTCAAAACATATTGTTTAAAACCATCATGATAAGCTTCACCAAAATATAAAGATCTTACTAAAATATCCTAATTGTCAAGGTTGAATTTTTGCCTATGTCATCATAAGGATGGTTGAGGGTTGTAAGGTATGGCCAGGGTTAGGCAGCGCCTAACCCTAGAGTAAAACTATTAATAACTAGGGCAACTATTTATTGAAGTTATAATCACAACAACAAAGGAACAGCTGACTACAATATCATTTCTTGTATAATAATATACATGTCCTATCTTGACAGATCTCCTTAGTTAGCTCATAACTCTCAAAAATTTGTTGACCTGTGTATGCGATTAAGAAAAGATTTTAATTGCCTTTTAGGGTAAAAAAACTGACAATGTTTATAAGGAAATATGTAAGCCAAGCAGGTGCCGCTGTAGGAAATTTTGGAATTTGAAAAAAAAAAACAATCAAATTGCTCTGAAACTGTTCTCGCCTACTATACCTACGCATACTGCAATTTTAAATGAAGAGATTATAAAAAACTTAATTTTTTCAACCATATGATTTGAGTTACAGAGTCAAATTTTTACCGCTTTAAAAGTGTCAAATTCGTTAACAAGTAAATTGTTAAAACAATAGTTGCAACGCAACAAAAAAATAATTCCCTCCCCCCACCCCCCCCCCTACCCTTCTGTTTAGCTCTTAAAATAGTTTACAGGTGATCCATTTTTTTTAAATTCGTTTATGTAATTTGCTAAATAAACAAAAAATCAAAATCAAAATCAAAAAATATCAATCATATCAAAAAACACGTGATTCTGTTTAAACCGCGATTAGCATTGTGGGGTCCATATGGACCCCAGCACATTTAAATTTTATATATCTTCAAAAATATTATACATTATTGCTGAATTTTTTGTGACTTTTCTCTTAAATATTTAATAAACAAAACTAGTAAATTATATTTGGCTTAAGTCTTATAATAAAATTCGTTAAAAAATTATAAATTCAGTTGGGGTCGGTATGGACTCCACACTTTTAATTTCGCTGTTTAAAACCATAAAATTGTTTCAATGTAAATTTAAACTTAAAAAATTGCAACCTTATTATCTAGGAATTTTTTTAAATAGTTTTACATATTAGGGCACCTGCAAAGTGATATTTTCGTAAAATTTTGAAAATTCTAAGAATTTAGAAAATTTATTTTTTTTTCAAAATTTGTTCAAAAATTTTTTATTTCAGAAATAGCATTTTATGTGCATATATTAAATTTAACAACTTTTTAAAAATTTGCGTTTATTACAAAATATTTTTTTTCAAAATTTTGAAAATTTCACGAAAATGAAAACTCACTTTGCACGTGCCCTTATGTAAATAAAATTTTTATTTTTTATCTATATGGTAAAAAATAGCCAAAAATAATTTAAAGATGTTCTACTAGACCTAAAAACACTATTTGATCAATAAAATTAATATATTTAGTTGATTTGCAAGAAATATCTAATGAAATATAGAGAAATAAAAAATTCTCATTTTCAGATTTTTTTACTTTGTGTTAATTGTAATATCCATTAGTGCAAGGGCGTAGCAAGTTGTAAAGCTTGGGGGGGGGGGGGGGGGGGGGGGTTTCAAAAAAAAATTTGCCGCCTTTGGCGGCATAATGCGGGCACGACCTTCGGTCGTGCCATAGTGTTTTAGTTTTAACTCTACTGATTCTTATGATTGTTATTGCTTTTTAAAATTTTAGTAATCATTAAGGACTTTTATAAATAATGTTTTTATATACAAGCATATATATTATATGGTATTAAGAAAATTATATTATTGATATATTATATGCAATAAATTTTTATATTAATGATACAATTATGTAATGTATTTATATAATACAACTGGTTATATTCAAGTAAAAAACAAATATTAATGGAATATGCCAGCGTCTCCTACTCCCCAAATTTCATGGAAGAGCTACCCTCCTCGGCAAAATCACGGGGGTAACTTTATCCCCCCCCCCCCCCCCACCCAATTTTTTGTCTGATTACACAGGTCAACAATTATCAACAGAAGCGTGAATTTTATGAAAACATAAAAGAATGCATCCTCAGATGGCCTAATCTCATATATATTTTTTGTTTTTCATAGTTTCTTCCGTCTTTGGCTCCTTAGATCCGTCTATAACGAAAAATGTCCTTTTTTGACCATATTCACAGATCTTAATACACCCTAAAAAAAAATTATAAATCTTTTTTGCATATAAAAATCCCTTGTAACTTATATTTTTATTCACTAAAAAATAAATTTTATTAATATATCAAGCTCTTACATCGGCATTTAGATAATACAAAATATTTTGCGTCCAAACTAAAAGACGAAACACTATATTATCGATTTTTATTGAAAATATTATTTGAAGTTTGAATCTAACAGTTTAAATATTGTAAATAGCAAAAATAAAATTTCAATTTATTTTCGTTTTTGAATCTTTTTTGGTTTTTTGACCTTTTTTTAAAAATTTTTAATGTTTATAACTAACTAAAACTAAGTTTGATAAGGAAAAACGGTAAACGGATTTGATATTCCCTAAGTTGGCAGGTTTGATCTCTGTAGTTAACTTATAACTCTCAAAAAATTGTTGACCTGTGTTATGAGCAGCCACTTCAAATCAATTCAATTTTATTTATTATAATGAATTATTATAATGATATAAATGTTTAAAATTATTGAAATTAAGTCATTATCTAATTGCAATAAAATGTCCTCTTCAGATTTTAACAAAAGGAGATTTTGTACATTTTGTTACGAAGAGAAGTTTTAATTAATTTTATCTTGCTCATTGATCTTTCAGCGCTACAGCTGGAGATCGTTACTGAGCAAGATTATATATATTTTTTTAAGGTTTTCAAAACTGTTGTATATTTTATTTAAAGCCCTATAAGGTAGTAAAAAATTGTCATCTGAACTAAACAAGGTTTCATCATCATCCTCATCACTTTTTTCAACGTCGTCCTCCGGATAGTTACAGAAACTCTCTGGAGTATTTTTTGATTCTAGAATTTAAAAAAAAATATTAACCATTCAAATATTGGGTAGAAATGATTCCATCTATTAAAGCTTGGCGGAAGAATTAACATTTTCATTTCTTCAGAAATCAAATAAGGGTCAAGGTCGTAAAAAGCTATCTCGTTTATATTTTCCACATTTACTTCATTGTATTTTTTTAATGAAGCTGTAGTAAAATACGAGACTTCTTTATAAAATTGTAAAGTATCGTCGTGTATAGATTTTTAATTGCTTCTCATTTAAGGGAAGGGTGAACCTTTAGACAGTGACTCTTAAATTTGTCACTTCGGATTTTTCTGCCTGCGCAATGGGATGTCACTCGGCATGAAACTTTGTATTGGACATTATTGGAAGGCATACACAAATAGTGATAATTTCCAAGTCGAAAACTTTGGTTAACAAGGGGTACCAAAAAAGGGTAAACTAAATTTGAAAACTTGGTAATTTTAAATAATTAAAATTAATTATAAAATTTTACATATATTTAATATTTTATTTTAATTATACAAATAAAAATATAGCTTAAGAGTATATTGTTACACTTTCTTTTATTTATTTAACATTTTTCGATCTAGCAACATAATTTATTATAATTTTAATATTTTAGAATACTATAAAAAAAAATTTTAATAATTATTAAAAAAAATTTTATAGGTGCGTTTAAAATTTTTTTCCAATCTTAAATATATATAAAATTAAAAAGCTATAATTAAAAAAAAAATAGTATTATTTAAAATCACTTCTTAACCTACATTTACATATAAAATTTTTTATTTTTAAATAATTTTTTGATATAGTAAATTTAGGTAAAAATATGCCAAAAAGGTACTTTTTGACAACTTTAATAGCAAATAAAATGAAAACTAGATCAGGTAAGAAAAAACGGAAAGCACCATGATGTTTAAATAAAATGAAAACTAAATCAGATAGAAAAAAACGGAAAGCACCATTATGTTTAGCAGAAAAAACTGCGCTAGAAAAATGTTTAAAGTTTTTGGTCTAAAATATAAAGTTATTTTTTGTCGACCAGTGTTATATATGCTTTGTGTGTAGACGTGTAAAAAATTGAGAAATATATTATATTCTTGTTAAATAAATTAACCACTTTGACTGCTATAGTTACCCTCCTTTTTAAAATACCCCCCATAACTATACCTACCCCCCTCGAATACCTACCCCCTCGGCCGATTTTTTGGAACCGTTTGGTTCCTACCCCCCCCCCCCCCCCCGGAGTAGGAGACACTGGGATATGCTTTTATATTAATGCTACATATTTTAAATGTAATTTAATTTTATATTTATGTATTTTAGTTTGGAGGGGTTATGCACTAAAAATCAATTTGGGTGGGGATATGGCATGCTTGGAGGGGGTTTCATCCCCAAACCCCCCCCCCCCCCTCTCCTACGCCAATGCATTAGTGCTAACTTATATTAGTCTGTAATTATAGAGCACGTATTTTTCTTCAAAATGATAAAATGCATAGGTCATAGCTTTTAAACTTTTGAAGTTATAAATGTTTAAAATTGGTCTGTATGGACCCCACTATAGCATTCGCGTAACAAATTTCTCACCATTAAATTATATAGTTTTTATGGTAAAAAATAGCCAAAAATATTTTATATTTCAATATTTTTTTTCTATGAATCTTTCAAAATATGCTCTACTAGACCTAAAAACACTATTTGATCAATAAAATTAATACATTTAGTTGATTTAAAAGAAAGATCTAATGAAATATAGAGAAAAAATTCATTTTTTTTACTTTGTAATTGTAATATACATTAATGCTAACTTATATTAATTTAATTATAGAGCACGTATTTTTCTTCACAATAATAAAAAAAATAAAATTCATAGCTTTAAAATTTTTGAAGTTATAAATTAAAGGTCCGTATGGACCCCTTTGTAGTATTCGCGTTACAAATTAATCACCCTATCCTGTGTTAAATAAGTGTTAATAAACTAAATGTATTAATTTTTGAGATCAAATCTGGTCTAGTAGAACATTTTGAGAAAGATTTATGAAAAAAATATTGAAATAAAAAATTATATTTGGCTATATTTACCATGATATTTAAGATAGAAAATAAATACATATCATAATTATACAACACAGGTCAATAATTTTTTGAAAGTTATGAGTTAACTAAAGAGATCAAACCTGCCATCTTAATATCATATCCGTTTACCCTAATCAAACTTAGTCAGTCAGTTATGAACAATGAAAATTTTAAAAATTCAAAAAAAAAAAAAATTCAAATTTTGTCTTTGCATATTCACAATAGTTAAAGTGTTAAATTTAAATTTCAAAGAATTTTCATTAACCGACAATATGTCGTGTCGTATTTAAGTTTGGACGCGAAATTGTATTATCTAAATGCCGATGTAAGAACTTAATTTATAAATAAAAAAAATTTCTATTATTTGTGATTAAAAATATAAGTTACAAGGGATTTTAATAAGCAAAAAAGATTTTTAAATTTGGCCAAAAAGGCCATTTTTCGTTATAGACGGATCTAAGGAGCCAAAGACGGAAACAAAGAAAAACAAAAAACACATAGATTAAGCCATCATGGGGATGCATTCTTTTATGTTTGTAAAATACGTTAATGACATAAATATTTGTTGACCTGTGAATACAAACATATAATTTACTATTTTCGATTAATATAGAAGGCGATTTATTTTGTTAAATATATAATGGGTTTAGACTATTAACTTAAAATTTACTTGAATAAATTAACTAAGTTTGTAAATTATTTAATAATTGATTATTCTTAAAATAAAATCTCTACACAAAATATTATGTATCAATCATGCTTGTTCAGCCAAAAATCAAAATATATAATGATTGATGGTTAAGCCAAAATCTAAATAAAAATATATTAATGGCGAAACTAAAATCAAAATATAACTCAATTGATGGCAACCAAATTATTAAATAAATTAATCAATTTTCTATGATAATTAGGCTACGACAAATACTTAGTATGTAAAAATATTAAGAAAAATAACTAGAATAAGGTTGCAAATATTTAAGTTTAAATTTACATTCGGACACTTTTATCTTAGGTAATTTTTTAATATTCGTGTTGAAAAATAATTTATTTAAATTTTGTACAAATAGATTAAGGTAATTAAAAAAATATTTTTTAATTAATCGGTTAATAAGACAAAGGCAAAAAACAAATGCCTGATAATTTTTCATCGCACATGTTTTTAAAGACTTTTCTCAGCAATTTAAATTATAAGCAGGGACAAACAATAAACAGAGTCAGAGAATATTTTTATTATATCGATCATAATGGACAGGTTGTTTTTATTTTCTAATGCTATTTAGCTGTTTTTAGACGATGCTCGAATGAAAAATTTTACTTCTTGTTACAAAGGTATATTTAATAATCGAGTTATTTATATTATTTCTTAAACAATTTATTAATTTGCTTGATGTAATTTAAATTTTAAAAATAGATGTAAAATTTCTGAGCCTTTTTTTTAAAAGACTAAAGAAAAACACATCAGGTAGCTATGAAATTGAATTTCCTTATCTTTACATTTGTGCAAATGAGCACAATTATGCCAAATGTGATGATTTGCCCATTGTTTTTACTGAAATTATGGATGATATTGCATCAATGGAATATGAAGATAATTTAAATGAAAACAAGAGCAAACCTATTATGTTATCTTGTAATAACACAAGAAGAAACCTTGTGGTCCCATTTAACCCAGCACATATATATATGCACCCAACTAGTGGAAGAGTTTATCATCCTACTATATTGAGTGCTACAATACAGGCAAATGTGCAAGAAGCAAAAACTATAGGTGTTTGTGGGGCCGGACTAATTAAATCATCCCTGGCTCAAAAATTGAGCAAACATTTTGTATTTGATGAATGTATATCTGCAGATATAGAAAATACAGGAATTTTAAAAAAGACACTTAATAATGAAAAATTTCACAAAAAGCCCACTCATTTTAAATGGCATGGAAAGACTTACAAATTATCAAATTTTATAGCCCAAACTGTGGAGACATATAGTTCACATAAAATTTAACAATGATATTAAAAGAATTCCTTTTTTTTGAAAACACACAAAAGTCAAGATTTTTTATATATACTTTACTAAATTTTAGTCGAATTACTACATTTTTTGAGTATAAACATAGATATATTAAAATATAGTAGTTGAATTTTTTATTACATGACATATTTCTAAATCAGACTCCATGTTGTAATGGATATTTTTTTGTTTAAACTATAAAAAATAAAAGACTAAAAAACAAAAAAAAACATTGAGAAAAATTATATAGATATAACAGCTATAATGTTGAGTTCAAATAAATTAATTTGATTTTATATAAAACAAAATTTTGTTTCCTATTTAAGTTGAAGTGCAAAATATTTTGCATATTTAATGTGATTAAAAGGGCTTGATATACTTAAAAATTTAACTTCATTATTTGAGATCATAAAAAAGAGTTACAAATCATTATAATAAAATTTTTTTATATATTTTACATATTCCTGAGGCAATCAGTCAATTTAGCCATGGCGATTTTCTCGATCTTTATGCACGTAGGATGATTTGGAAACGGAAAAAATTTGGAGATAAGCTACCATGAGTTTTGCTGTAGTTTTATAAACTTACATCACCAAACAATTATTGATTTTTGTATATGAATACATTTTTTTATATTTATGTAATAAAATTATTAATATATATTTAAATATTTCCAAGTCAAAATTAATGATTCTTATAATCCAAATTTTGGGCGCCTGGCACTCTTAGCAAAAATAAATTTGATTTAGCATAATACTTAAGTTTGAGCCTAACAACCTTCATACTATTTTGTTTATTTTAGCATAAGAACACATTCATAATTCACTCTAGAGTTGCTTCATCATAAACACAAGAATAATACAAAAATTTTATTATTTTAACTAAAGTGAATAATTAAAATACATATTATATATGACGACTAATAGAGCTTTATGATTATGTTAAATTAATATATATTATAATGTAAATTTTTAATAGATTTTATATTAAGTTTACAAAAATCAGATGAATAATGGTTGTTGCAATGTATTCAAATTGTAAGTCTTTTAATAAATAATATTTTTTAATATATTAATAAAGAGTTTACAATTTGTATTACAACGGCCCACATATTCAGCTAAAATCAAGCCTCAAACGCCTAAATGTACTGTATTATACAACACATATTTAATGCTTTAACCAAATAAAAATATTATAATTTTCATACATTAAAAAAGCTTTTCATTTTTATTTTTTTTTACAAATTTTTCAGTTTACATTGCCCAATTAGGTTTAAAAAATGATAAATGTAAAAAGCATTGTTTTTGGTTGGTCTTTGTTTATTTATACAAGCACCAACTCGCATAGCATAGTTCTAAAAATAATTTTTTAAACGTAATATTTTTTAATTATCTTTTTCCAATCAGCATAGAACAAATTAGTATTTTAACTATAATATTGACTAGAACTATTAAAATTTTTGCCAAGTTATATATAAAATGCAGCTTTTTTGCCATTCAACGTGAACATTTTTATAATAGTAAAAAAAAAGATATGTATAAATTGACCTCCTATTTATATTTATGAAGTATTTTTTATCAAAAAAAAAATAAAAATATTTATTATTGAAATTTGTAATAAGAGACATTTTCACCTTTATTTGAAGACCCAATTTGATGGTAAAATATGTTTTATTTTAAAATTAGGTCAATTATTATAAAAACGAAACCGAAGTTGACTCTTTTGTCCCAAGGTTGTTTATGTCAAAATGTATGAATTATTTATTGCAGTCAAACGATTATTTATCCATGGCTATCACACCATCTCATATGTATCTTTTGTCGATAACCAAGGCTTCGAAGATCGATTAGTAGCTATGTTAATGGTATTATTATCATTAGAGCGTTGACGGGTAGGAGAATTTTCGATTAGCAGAAAGCTATACTTTTTAACAATGTTTCGGGGTAGTGCAAGAGCATTCCTAAGCATTTTCCGAGGGTTACGATAGGAAAATTTATCGTTTTCGTGACTGTGATATTTGTCGTGGTATGAATTCGAGTTAGAAAAGCTCTTACTTTCTACGATATCTATGTGTCTTGCTGAAGCCTTACCGTTACTGTTTGTGTTTAGACTTTCGTCGGAGTTGAGTTTTCCATACATGGTGCCTTGATTATTGTATTTGCCACCTAACCCCAAGAACCTTCGGCAGATGTTTGAAAAGCCGGAATGCGGAGTGTTTGTTAAGGTAGTGTGGTCACCAAACTGACGGCGTAAGTAATGTCTTTCAATAAATTTTTTGAGCTCTGAGAGCCAAAAAACGCTTGAAGCTAACGTTATAAGGAATACCCAATCTAATAATAATAACAACAAACATTAGTTTCGATAAAATCAATTAAAACTAACATTAATCTGAAATGTTAAAATATAACCTTAATCAAGTTTTAGCGGCTAATTATGTGGAGCTTATATATAGAAGCAACGTAGATCGCACGTTGACAAGTAATTTTCGACATAATTATTCATCAGCAAAGTATAGTGTAAAGATAGAAAAACAGTATAAAGAAATAAACCATTAATGCCAATAGCTTCAGTTTGGAAAATGCGTTGAAAGAACGGCGTATACACGACTAGTACTTGGGCAATGATCGATCCCGAGATGGAATACATGAATATACGGTTTGTACAAAATCCGATGGAAAATATGGATTTGGTCTAAAAATGTATAATATTACAATATATATTTTAATGTTTAATTTTATTTATTGGCTTTAAATGTTTTTAAATTTGAGCATTTAAAAACTCTATTAATATCTCTATTCAACATAATAAAATAAATATTTTCAAGTTAAATTCTTAATATTTTTTTAATGTTTTAGAATGAATTTAATCACTTGAGATCGGCAGCTAAGTGCATTGAACATATCGAAAAGGACGAAACACGTAAAAGTCATGGTTGTGTCACGCGGTGTTATTTTTCCATCTCGCATCTAAACATAATTAAATAAATTTCGTTTTGAGAAAACAGAAGTTATGCGTGGCCAAATTAAATGATTAAATTTTACTGGGCATATAAATTCGTAAAACCTTTAAAATAATTTATATTAAAAACACCTAATTACACTACCTTATGGCAATTTTACAGAAAAAAAGTATATTACTATCAAAAAAATGGTTATATACATTATTTATAGGACATAGCTAGACATACCTCACGCAGAAATATCCAGATAGTGCCGGTGACTATGGTAAATGCTGAAAGTAATACGTTTGACATAAGGGAAAGCGTAATCATAGGATCATTAACATTCCTGGGAGGTCGATTTATGACTTCGTCGTCTGGAGGTTCAACGCCCAAACTATAAAAACAAATTAAAAATACTTAATTCATTTATCTAAACATAACAAAATAGTTTTTTTGTCTATAAAACATCTTAAGTTGCATAATTTTAAATCTCTTAAGTCAAAAAAAAAGAATTACATCAAAAAAATGTTTAAGGGCACGTGCAAAGTGAGTTTTTATTTTCGTAAAATTTTGAAAATTCTAAAAATTTTGAAAATTTTTTTTTTTAATTTTTTTAAAAATTATTTCAGAAAAAGCATTTTATGTGCATATATGGAATTTGGCAACTTTTTAAAAATTTGCGTTTTATAACAACAATTTTTTTTTAAAAAATTTGAAAATTTTACGAAAATAAAAACTCACATTGCACGTGCCCTAAAGAATATTTTAAATGAATCCTGCAAATAAAACTAAATTAAAATAAGAAAATTTTAAAATTCTTTTCTGCAAATATAACTGAATTTAAACAAATAAATTGCGAATATATATTAATTAGATATCAAATGATACACCTTTGGGCAGGTGGCCCGTCCATAATAATATTGATCCAAAGAATTTGCATGGCATTAAGGGGCGATATGCTGTGATGATGAACTTTTTGGTGGTAATCTAGGCTCTGGACGGGTGTACTAAGTTCGGTGTAAGATGTTTCGGTAGGTTCTAAGACGTCGTGGAGATAGCTTTGGTTATGGTGAATGCTGATGTGAGCTTGTTCATATAAGGTGCTAATTAATGATGAATTAAATAAAATGATGCAATTAGGAAATCGGATGATGTAAAAAACTATACAATTAAAGCTAAAGAAGCATAAAAAATCGTAAAATGTATGACCTATTAAAAATAAATTGTTTATAATTATTTTCAATTTAATTTTTGAAATATTATTCTTTTGTTTCGAACGTTTTGTAAGAATCATATCAAGTTTGGATGCAGCCTACTTAAAAATTTTAATCTAATTAAAATGGCTAAACAAAAAATAGATATATAAACCTCGGTCCCATGAAAAAAGTAGTTGACAGGGCAATAAGCGCGAGCGCACTTATGCTAGTCGAAAGTTGAAACCGCAAAAAGTTTCGTATGTTTTCGTAAATTGTCTTACCCTCGTCAACACAAACAGCAAGTGAGCTCAGGTCCCCATCGAGGAATAGCATGTCAGCTGCTTCCTTGCAGGCATCGTTTGTGTTTATAACTACAGGGTCATTCTAAAACATGAAAAACAATGTTATAATTATTTTTATACTAATGAAATCATACAACTTTGGCACCTTCAAAATAATTGTTTTAAAGAGGAGAGCGTTCAAAATCATTTCATATTTTGGATAACATTCTTTTTTAAATTAGGGGATATACTTCATAATTTTACTTAGATCCAAAGATGTAAAATAATATTTATTCTAGCTAATATAATTATTTGTTCTTAATTCGACAAAATAGAAAAAAAACTTTTTATTACTTAAAAAAAAGCAAATTTTTGAAAAAATAAAATGTAAAATTTAATTTATATAAAAATCCGTCGATGAAAATTTATAATAATTACATGGGCTTTTCAAAATAAAATACACAATTTGCACAAAAAAAGTTTATATTTGCACACTAACCAAAAAATCTTTTTGGGACATGCCCATATGGTCAGGATGATCGAGAATATCAACAACGACTGTTTGGGTATTAGCAACAATTGGTGAGTCCAGACCATCATTCATTGGTTGTTTATTTAAATGCTTAGAGGATGGTGCTATCGAAGAGTACTCTGGTGGCAGTAAATGGTTCTTTGGTTTGGAAGAGTTGGGAGCAATGGCCATAATAGCGATACCTATGGATCAAAAAATATATGAAAAAAAAATTAAATTTTTCTACAAAGTAAATCAATAATTAAAACTTTTTTAGTCATTCTTGTGCCTTTTAAAAGATTGGCTTCATTATTAAAGGATTTATATATTAAATTGATTTTCTTAATAGCTATAAAAAAATTTAAAGCCGATCCAGGTGCTTTGAAAAAAAACTGGAATGAACTTATATTTTTAAAATAGAAGCAACCTATATCAGCGCTCTTAAGGGCAAGTGCATCGTTTATTCCGTCTCCCGTCATTGCTACAACGTTACATTTATGTGTGTGTTCATTCTGCAATGCCTAATTTAAAAAGAGGAAAAGTAAATATACACAGAATAAAAAAATCTACATAAATGAAATAAACTATTTTTCTATAAATAAACGAAAAAATGAAAATTGGACAGATAATTAAAACATTCCTGCTTGTTTGCTGGACATTAAATTTGCGTAATAATCATTTATAATAAAATTATATTTTAAAACAAAAAATTCAATTATAGGTCGTTAAATATGACTCAGCGTATCTTTCTAAGTCTAAAGTTTTAATTTTATCTATTAAAAATGCAATTTTCTTTGTTTTTCTTTTTTATTATATTATTTCTCTATAAACAAATATTCAAAATGCCTACTTTAACTTTTATTTTTTCACCATAGAATACAATCTAATATAATTTTAAAAAAAATTATAAAATAATAATATAAAATAAACAAATTGATTGTGGATAAAAATACTTTAACAATCTTAATTTTGTGGATGGGGGACGTTCGGTAAAAGACTAGAATACGGTCTATACGTTGTGCCAAATCGTCCGTCGTTAATTTATCGAGTTGAGGCCCCGATAAAAACAACGATTCGTCATCCAGATCCGCTGTGTGAGAAAAGGATTTGTGAAGGAGGCCTAAAAAATGTGAAAATAAATTATAATGATGTTAAATTATTGCTATAAGTAGTTAAAAGGGCAAAAAAATTAAGAATTGAGCATAAAAGATTAGAATAGGAATATGCCCTTTCTTTCATAATCCGTAACCATTTATCAAAATTTCGTTTAGATTTGCAAAAATGGCTTAACAAACTGATTTGTAAAGAGGACAAATAATTGAGAAATCAGATTTTGTTGTATGGCATTTTGTTCTAATATTTAACCAATGATTGGCAAAATAGAACATAAAAGCAAAACTAGAAAATAAAAATTACCAATAGCTCTGGCAACTGAACATGCAGTTTCTTTTGAATCGCCCGTAATCATTTTCACCTATAACGCATAATCGTTCAAAATTAATACCCAACATTATATATTTAATTTTCAAACAATTTAGCCATATATTTAACAAATTTATACAACAAATAACAAAACCTTAATTCCTATGCGTTTGAGATCAGCAATGACTTGGGGAACGTTAGGTTTTACAGGGTCTTGTATACCCATAAACCCAAAAAATATGTGATTATCGAATCCAGCCGTATCTCGGCTTATTTCATCGATTCCATCCTTCATGAGCGAGGAATCGTGGTTGCCATCATTATTTTCATTATTTTGATTTTCAAATCGGTGAATTGAGTGGACATTATAGGCCACGGCCAGAACCCTAAGACCATTTTTCGCCATGGCCTGGGCTTGGCCCAAAAAATAGGCCCGGCTTTCAGGTGTCAGTATTGTGGTAAATGGAATGGTAGAGGTAGCGTGAATGTTTAAATCTATAGTTTGTTTGTATAAAAAAAGCATTTAATAGTTAAAATCCTATTAAAATTTCAAAATTAGTAAAATATTGTGTTTTATAATTTCTTAATACTTATAAATAATCAATTGTTAAATTGTATTAATAATAAAAAATATAGGGTAATGTAATCTACTTTGAGCTGTTGGACAGCTGTAATACCGATCACATTTGTTTAGAATAATTTCAGGAGCACCTTTCAAAGCGACCATTATATGAGGGTTAGGAGTTGCTAAATGAAAATAGTAAATAACAAACCAATAATAAAAACAAGCAATATTAATTTGAAAATAATAAACAGTATTCAAAAATTTTATATGACCTTTAAAGCAAAAGAGCAATTAATAAAAAATAAGATTAAAAAATTTATGTACCTTGCGGCGTCCGACACACAACTTGCATATATTTTCTTTCGGAGGAAAAGGGTATTTCCCTGATCCTTTCATAATTTGTCCATTTGCCGTAATCATATGGCTGCAGATAAGAGGCAAGAGGAGCATTTTGTCTATTCCCTACAAGCTTTTGTGCTAGATCAAAAAGGGCCGTTTCTGTGGGCGAAGCTGAAATATCGGTGGCGTCTGAGCATAGGCATGCTATATTAACTATATCGTCGAGAGAGCTAATTATAATGATAGAATAAAAAATATTTAAACAAAAGAATGACAAATAAAAAAATATTTAATTGAAAATAGAATTTTTCAAAAAAAAACAACTCTTTTTAGAGGATGAAAGCTTATTTGTAATTATTACTTATGGAAAAACCTTCACGGTTAGATTATTATAAATAATTTTATACTTTATTATAGCAACATTTTCGTCGTGTTCAGCTTCTTTATTCAAACCCGGCCCTTTTTCAATAATCTGTCCTTTTTCAAGTTCATAATTTTGGGGTTGGAATGTTTTTGTGCGTTGAATGATCCCTAGATCGGTAGGGAAAGCCGATGAATCATTGATCTGTATGCATGATAGCAAAGTTTCTAATTTAATTAAAATTGTAAAACAGGTTAAACAAACCCATTATAAAAATATTTGCTAGATTTGTATAATCCTATTTCAATCTTTTCTTATGTATTCGTGTCAACTTGCTATCAACAGTCGATGTGACCAATAAGTTAGAATAAAAACTAAAAATATGGAAAAAAATTTATAATTAAAAACGTTTGCTTTTCGATATATTTTTAAATAAATTTATGTTCTTAGTTTTTGAGTCTCGAGGTCTAAGAAAATGCAACTTTCGTCATATTTTAACAGTTAAATGTTTACAGCAAGCTATGGATTGATAAGAGACCCCAAAACTTTGGTCAAACAAAATTAATAATATTTAAAAAAACTTATGTGAATACAAAAAGACAGGAGCAAGTTTAAAACTCATTTATAAACTGTCGACATATCGCAAAATATTGTTGTCAATATAAACATATTTGATTCCAAAATATAAATAATCTTTCTATACCTTTAAATGCTCAATCGCAGCTTCGGTTGCCGAAGCAGAATTAGAGGCAAACAAAACATCCGTCACTGTCATTTGATTGGTCGTTAAAGTGCCTGTTTTATCAGAACAAAGCACATTAACTCGCCCGAGTGTTTCGACTGTCGGTAACTTCTTGATTATTACGCGTCTTTTCGACATCCGTATGACTCCCAAGGCTAAGGTGACTGTTACCACAATGGGTAAACCTTCGGGGATAGCGGCTACTGCGAGACTTTTATAATAAAAACATTTATAAAATTAAGCTTGACCATATTGGATTCAATAACAAATTTACAAGCTGCCAAATTAATTCAAAATATAGAATCAAAAACAAAGTAATTTAGTAACCAAAAAGAGTCTATTTATAGCAAAATAAATAATTTAAGGGGTCCAAAACATATTTTTTTAGTTAGTGTAACATTCGAAAAACAACCTCAATTGTCTATTTATAACAAAATAAATAATTTAAGTGCTTCAAAACATATTATTTTGTGTTAAAGTAAAAAAGTAAATGATTTTAAAAATTCATTACATAACAAAAATTTTTACAGGAGAAGAAAAAAACAGAAGCGAAAAATCAATAATTTAGGGATTTTATAGAATAATGTTAGCTTGGTCTTAAACTATTAAGCTGTCTAAATTTTTTTAAGGCATCTCTATTCAATAAGCCTAAAAAACAATTTATATGGTAATTTTATGTTGCTTAAGTATATAACGAACAAGACATAAATCTAATATGCTTAAAATTTCAGACAACCTACAAAAAAGCCTCAAATTTTAAATATCTACAAAAAAATCAATTATTTGGCACTAAAGATACAAAATTAACTAGAAACTAAATTCTATTATAAGAATAACTAAAAAATTATATGCCTCTAAGTACCAAATATTTCAAGAGTTGCATCAAAATAATAAAGTTTCTTAAAAAGAATAATTTAGTAAAGCCGGATTAAATAGTTAACATAAATAATTTGATAAAATTTGTTATCTCGAAAATGTACTAATCATATTAATTTGTTGGGTTATCGCATACATTTTCGAAAAGATATAAAAAAAACAATTGGTACCTCACTCCAATGGTAAACATTTCGAGTAGGGCCCGACCACGTAAATAGCCAATAATTATTATGATAGCTATGATTATTAGGCTGTAAAAGGAGAGTTGTTTGCCAAGTTTATCCATCGATTTTTGGAGTGGTGTTTTGGGCTCTTGTTCAGCCTTCATGAGTTTAAATATTTCACCAAACTCAGTACGTTCACCTGTACCAACTACGATGCCCTATATTGGCAAATTTCAAAGTGGAAATACAATATAAATATAAGAAACATTGTATTAAATTATATCATTTGTGTATGCCATCTTACTATAGGTAAATTCAAACATAATCTTTTCCGCCGGCTATAACCTAAAAAGCGGCAAAAATGAAGTTCTTTTCAGACCTCAAGTTTAAGGTGTATTTTTTAAATTGAAGTTTGAGAGCCAATATTTATGTTAATCAATTTGAGTTTTTTTCAAGCCATATACATTACACATCATTTAACTTAAATAGCAACATCAAAATATGTGTATAATATTAAAAAAAAAGTCAAAACAAATTCAAAAAGAGGAAAAGTTTTATTGGGATTAAGTGTAACCATAAGTAAGTAATATTGCCTGTCTAAGTTATAACAATATAGCTTACCATGGCTTTGCCACTCCGTATAAGGGTACCCATAAATGCAATATTTTTCATGTGAATGTGGGCAAAATCTGTGTGATGAGCTAAATAAAATATATTTAGAAGTACATAATTTAAAACTATAAAATAATTAAAAAAAGCATCTAACCATGTTAAAAGGGCATTAATGTAAAACTGACCATTAGGTATATTAAATTATATTACATATTTGATTTCGATTGCAGCTGTTTTTATGAAATTATGAAAGAGCACTTCAAACAGAAAAACATTTAAATTTAGCAAAATAGATATGTATTTTGATTCGCTTGAGAAATTCGCGAAATCAATTTTAATATTTTTGAAAAATTGGTTTTTGCAAGTGGAAAAGTAAAGAAAACAGCTATATCCATAAAAAAAATGATTACCAGGGGTATCATTATTGTTTATGATTTGCCCATCATTTGCCGGTTGGTAAGGCAAGGGGCCACCAAGCAGATGTTCGGCACTCTTTTTAACCGGGTGAGCCTCGCCCGTAAATCCGGATTCATCGACTCGTAAGTCACGAACTCGAATGAGTCGAAGGTCAGCGGGAACTCGGTCACCGGCTTTTAGAAGGACAAGATCTCCCGGGACTAATTCGCGGGCTGGAATACGCAATGTCATGGCATTGTCAGCTAAAGGGGCACTTTGGGCTATATATAAAAATCATATCAAATGTATCAATCAGTCTAAAATAAAAACCCTATAATTATGAATAAATTTTTTTAAATATTTTTACAAAAAACTATATTTCATTTATATATCTGCATAAAAGATTGCAATTTCGTCATTAAAAAATATATATATTATAACTAAAAAATAAATTATGATAGTTGTTTTGATTAAGTTTTAAAAATGATTCGTCAACGCCCATAAACATAAACTTTACTTCTAACAGGTCATTTTATATTTAAAATAATTTTATATCAAGTATGTACACGCAAAAAAAAGTCAACGAATCTTCAATATAAATTATTTTTTGGCTAAATTATTCCCACATAAAAAGTAAGGCGGGTCAAAAAACATACAAATTATCCCTATATTTTAGATATTATGGACGTACATAGAGAATTAGGTAGCAATAGTTATTCACTGAACTTTAAATGAAATCACGTTCTAACAATTTCAAAAATCAATTTATTGATTTTTGAAAAATTCAAACCTTTGGTCTCATTTATGTAATTGGGCGTTTCCCGCATGAGCGTAGGCCTAAACCGGTTATCGTAACTGCGCAAGCAAGTACAGTAATCCGGCAACAGCTTTGATAGTTCTTCCAGTGATTTCTCAGACCGATATTCTTGCACGAATGCCACAGTGCTGACTATAAGCACGGCCAGGGCAATGGAAGTCGCATCGTCAAACTGGGCCATACAAACGCTGACGAAGGCCGAGCAAAGCAAAAGTATGATTAGTGGATTTTTGAACTGGGAAAAAGAAAAAACAGATTTAGGAGTTAGGTATATACGGTTAAAAATATTTAACCCTTATATGTAATTTATGAGTCACATTTTGTAATGTTATTATTTCTGTCAATTATTCACAATTTAGTATAGTTTTAGCTAAAGATTCAAGTATCTATTCCCCTCATAATTTCTTATAATAACTAATTTTGCAATATAAAATTTGTCAAAAATGAAAAACGGTTAAGATCAATGTGCTAAGAATTTTAACTTTCAAACGGGTATAGTTAAATTTCGATCAGTTCTCAAAATTATAAGGGCTCATTCTTCAGAATGGTGTACCGATCTTTTGCTAAATGACGATAAAGTTTAAAAAATGCATTTAAAATTAGTCCTATATGACAAAATACCCCACCCTTTTTTTATGTCTTCTTTATCCCTCACCCCCCCCCCCCCAGCTTAGGAACGCCTTTGTTACATATTATGCTTTTGTAAAATAAAAAAATTGTAAAACAGACCCAAAAATAAAATTATAAATATTCCTAACAAGGTTTAAGCAGACATCTTATGGCAATAATTACTTGTTCGAGAAACTTTTTCCAAAGCGGAACTTCATCACACATGCTAAACTCGTTTGGGCCATGACTACGTTTCCTAGCTTCGGCTTCGGTTATACTCAGCCCACATGTTTGGTCGCTGCACAAAAATTGCACGCACTCATCGACGGTCATATGACTAGCCCGTTGGGCATTTAAGTAATAGAGCATACCTTCGGTATTTGTGATTGGTTTAATGTTGACAGATAATGATAGTGGAGGCAATGTCAATTTTGGCTGAGGTAACTTTTGTGGTAAAGACAGCTGGTCAAAAGTTGGGTCTATGAGAATATATTAAAAACACATTTAAAGTGAGTTTGTATTAATTCAAAAATTGTTTAAAAAAAAATATTTAATTTTTGCATTATATTAAAAAGTATTTTCGGCTCTACTTATAATTTTGACAACTTTTTGTAATCACAAAATTAAATTTATATTTAAATACTGTGAAAACCAGGATTTGTAACTCAAAACATGTAACGTTTAATTATAAAAAATTTTCACTCATGATTTCATCGAAAAGTAGCATTTTATATGAATTACATAAATGATACTGGAATTTAGTTTTTTGATATAATTTTGTTTAGGTTTAAAAAAATTAATCTTGAATTAAACCAAGTCCCCAAAATATAATTGAATTATATTAATAATTACCTTTAATATTTATATCCGATCGTGATCCAGTATTTGTAAAAGGTATCGAGTCAATCTGTATTAATGTGGTTGTGGAAATTTCAGGGTTATTTGGTTCGGTGATATTTGAAATGCAATTTTCGGGTGGTTGATATTGTTGCTGATGCCTCAAAGTTGGTGTATCGGAGAATGATGAATTAATAAGATTAGGTGGAAAATTGGTTGTTGAATGATGGGGTAACATATTTTACCCACCTGAGAGAAACGAAAAAATTTAATAAGTCTTTTTAGATATTATAAAAAAACTAAAATTTTTTTTATATAATTATTAAAAAAGTAACCTTTAAAGTTTTCGAATTACTAAAATGTATTTTCCTTAAATATAAAAGATTTAAAAAAAGAACAATAAACGAAAATTTTTATGGGAGAAAAAGAGCCAAAATTGGACAATTTTAATCCAAAAAAATGACCAGAACCTTTTATTTTGGTCTAAGGATTAAGCCAGTCACTAAGTATTCCTTGAAAGGGATTAGAAATATAAAATATTGGAAAATTTGGACGGCTTACCAAAGGTGCACTAAATAAAAAGTTAGGGGAGGGAAGGAGGGGCAGAAAAATCGCGGGAAATTGGACATAAAAAACTATAAATGGGGAATAAATAATCTAACTTAAAATGCAAATCCAATGAGACCTAATAGCAAATTAAATGGGAAAAGACAGATGAACCATTTATTTCCAAGGCGCGTTTAATGTTAAGTTATTTTTTTTTCCAAAAAAACTTTTTTTATTCAGATAAGGTATTTAAAATATGGCAACGTGGCAAAAATGCAATTTTATAAAATATATATTTTAAAAATTTAAAAAAAAATTTAAACAACACTTAACGCGCCCCGCACCTTTAAATGCGGATTAGTCATATGGAATGAATGTTTGTATAAAGTTAATGGTAGCAAAACTTTTTAGTTGGTCAAAATATTTTTCGATTTTTTTCGTCGGTGTCCATTAAGTTAAGAGCTGGCTGGGGAAAAAACACTGGGGTTAGTGTATCATTCTAGTGGACGCTCAGTCAGTATATTAATGCCTTATTAATGGGTTTTTTTGGCCAGTGTCATTACTCATTTAGCTTTAATGCAGGAAATTACATCCTGGTTTAAAGTTGAAAGAGAACTGTGCCATTATGCCATTTATAAGCTTTGTACATAATGTTGTGTTCAAAGTAGAAAAAAATTTCGCAAAAAAAATTTCAAACTATGCGTTTATTTCAAATATTATTAACATCTAAACATATAATTCGAAAAATTTTCAAAGGTTAGATACGACCTATAATATAATTCCTTTAATTCTTTGAAAAAATTTGACGTGAATGCGCCTCTGAGTAATTAACTAAAATATGTAATTTGTTTATGACAAAAATTGTATAAAAGAGCAATTATGGTTAAAAAAACGTCAAAACTATAGTGGAAACACATGCAATTATGTTTATTGATACAGAAGTTGCAAAAAAAATTCTTTTTGTTAATACACCTGTTAAAACATAACCACTGTTTATTGACAAAATTTTATAAAATTTTAAGGTTTGGACATAAAAAATAATGAAAAAACCACTTTTCATTTATCGAGGTGATGAAAACTTTTAAAAGTCCATTAGAATACATTCAAATTGTTCAAAATTAAATACCTATGTTAACATAAGAGCCTAAAAAACATAATAATAAATATATCTTTAGCCCTTATTTTGTGAAATAACGCTTTTTGTCGAAAAAAACCAAAAATATTTTATTTTTTGTTTGCTCCATTTAATTTAGATAAATGTAATTTCTACACGTGCAAGTGAGTTTTTATTTTCGTAAAAGTTTGAAAATTCTGAAAATTTAAAAATTTATTTTTTTTTATTTTTTTTTAAAAATTTTTATTTCAGCAATAGCATATTATGTGCATTTTGGCAACTTTTTAAAAATTTGCGTTTTGTTACAAAATAAATTTTTTCAAAATTTTGAAAATTTCACGAAAAAAAATACTCACTTTGCACGTGCCCTATTTTAAAAAATATTAGCCATGGGTGTGCCCAAATCTGAGTTATGGACTATAAACAAATGCATTCGAATTCATCCAAATATCTAGACCGACTCCAAACATTTAAAACCGCAAGGGCTTTAAAGAATAACTCTTGCAAAGATTGATAAACATATGAGTAATTATTTAATTTTTAATAAAAATTCAACACTCTTAAATGCCCTCTCTATGTCAATGGTAAGCAAATTTATAAGGTTAAGGAATTATTAATTCAAGTTTGTTAGTTATAATTTTTTTTAAACTCAAACCTAATTGATTACAGATCCCACATTTAAGTGTATAGATTGTATCGAGAAAAATTGAAAATATACAACTAAAAGTACATATTTCATTGTAAAAATCATTAGCTTAAAAGAAAATTTTTATAAATCTTACCATTTCCATGGCCTCTAAGTTTATAATATTAAGGCCTGAGCACTCCTTTCAAAATCTTTATAACCATATTAGATTAGCGGCCATAATCATATGGGAAGGGTATAAGATAGGGTTAGCAATGTGCCAACTTATTTTTACAAAAAACAATTATATATAACTTTGGCACCCAATTTAGGCTTTTTGCATTAAAAATAATGTCAGCCGACCTTTAATTAAAGTCGTTTTGTTCGGCCCACCTGATGGAATAGGCGAGAGACAAAAGAAAGCCTTTTAATCCTTGGTTATAGGTACAATTAATAAAATTTAACCTACTCCTAATCGCAATGTTTTACACAGGTATCTTATTATTTTGTAAAGGCAAAGTATTTAAACCATAAATTAGACCTTAGCCACCAAAAACGGACATTTCCAAAAGTCATAAGCATTTTAAACCTGTGCTGAAAAAGGTGTGGGCCAAAGGGGATAAAAATGGGATTTTTTTCATGGTAAAAAGGGGAGAAAAAGCTTATAAAAATTTTAAATTTTACTAAAAAAAGCCCCAAAAAAATGAAAAGGCTTTCCAAAAAGGAGGGGAGGGGGGAAGCTCGTTGGCTAAACTTATTTTATTATTCAACAATTTTATAAATGATTAGAAAAATAAAAAGACCAGAAATATTACATTTAATTTATATTTTCTTTATTAAAGCTAAAACCCTTTATTTTTTCTAAATTTAAACAAAAAAATAAGTTTTGCCTATTACAAAAGTCAAATTTTTGAGATATGAGCTAACTAAGGAGACCTGCGATCTTGAGGATATTCAATTCCGTTTACCGTTTTTTATAATCAAACTTAGTTAGTCAGCTATAAATGAAAATCTTAAAAAAATGCCAAAAAAAACAAAAAAGATTCAAAAACAAAAATAAATTGAAATTTTTTATTTGCATATTTAAAACAGCTAAACTGTTATATTCAAACTTCAAATAAAACTTTTATAAAAAACGACAATATATCGTGTCGTATTTAAGTTGGACGCAAAATATTACGTATTATAATGCTGATGTAAGAGGTTGATATACTATAAAATTTTATATCATTATTTGAGATGATAAATATAAGTTTCAAAGGGCTTTTATATGAATCCTATTCTATCTGTCCATTTGGTCAAAAAAGGCCATTTTTTCGATATGGACGTATGTAAGGAGCCGAAGCCGAATGTGCCATTGATATTTGTTGACCTGTGTTATATAAAGCCCATAAGGCCTTTTGGATAAAATGCTTCTTAGTTAAAAAAAAGTGCAATTTTAAAAAAAGCCCCTTTTTATGCAAATATCGCATATTTATTTTTTTGGCCTAAAAAAACCCTTAAAAATCCCCCTTAAAAGCTGGCCCTTTTGCAATTCCAAGTCTATTTTAAACATCAAGATGCCAAAAACTTTAGATGTGTAAGCAATCCTTTAAAATTTTACAATGTTAATACCAGGCCCTAACAAGGCTGTTGCGGCTTAAGAAATCTAATTTTTGAAATCCTCATTAACACGTATAAAGTGTTATGAATTCCCTATCGTATCCCCTAATACATACAACTTGAGCAAAAAGTTTTAAACTATTTGAAGGGATGTTACCAATTATTTCCAATTTTGAGCCAATATAACCGCTACGGCAATAACTATGTATTATTTAGGATAGTAAAATAGGTCACCCTTCTTAATAAAAGCACAAAACAAGAGATATGGTAATAAGCTTATGATGACAATCATAGGCGTCCTTGACAAACATCGACTGGTCTTGTTGTTGTTGTTTAAGGTGAATAAATATTTATTTAGTAAATATTCTACCCCTATAGATAAATTATTCGGGCCATAATAACAAACCTTTAAAAGTTACGTTCTACAAATTTTTCGATCACTAAATACATTCGGTTCTTAAAATGTAAATTTATTAAAAGCCCCAAGCCTAACATTTGTTAAGTCATAAGATCGAAGCATGGCTAATGATAAGGCAATTTCAATTGCAAATAGTTTAGAATCTTTTGACTCAAAAAGTCAGGTCCAAAAAAAGGTGGTTTACAAAATTGATCGCCTAAATATTGAAGTAACATTAAGTGTTGTAACTTTCAGTGAAAATTAAAAAAAGTCTATCAAAAAAAATTATCTGCAATGTATTGTGTAATTATTAATTACTTGTCAGTTAATTATTTAAATTTATTCTATACACTATGGTTGCTACATATATAACAACTTAAACATAAATAATACCTCACAGGTAAACTTTTTTGTCTCACATTAACTGTTTAGTTGGAAAAATTAATAATTAGGTTAATTTATTATATTTGTAACAACATCAATACAACAAAATAAAAGTGAAAGTGTAATTGCAGTAAACAACAATTTTTCAATTTAATATAGTTGCTCTGCTGGTTGGCAAAATAATAATTTTAACCATATGAAATTATAAAAATAACATTAAATAAATATGTGAAACAGTGTTGATGGTGAGAAAAGGGGCAAGTAAAAATTTGAATTTTTTTTCAAATTCAAGAATAACCCTAAACATTTTTTGTCAAACACAAACCTATATATTTTTTACTGTATATAAATTGCTGGCAAAATATAAATAATTAATTATAAGAATGTTAAGTTTTATCATATTTAGCTTGAGTATTAATTTTAATTTTTTTATTAATAACCCTATTTACTTTAAAGAAAAATTTTATAATATACTCCTCATATTATTAAATAAATATGGTAAATAAATAATAAAAGAAATAAAGCTCAGCCAGAAAATTTCTTTGCAAGAAAAGATTTAAAGCTTAAAAACATTATAAAAATTGTGACAAAAAAACAAACAAATTAAGAAAAATTAACGCAATATCGTAGGATAGTCAAAATTATATAATCATGTGGATTTAAATTAATTAAACGTCTTACACATAAATCGGCAAGCAAGCTTTTCTTGATTCATGTGCTATAAAACTTCTCAAGCATTCATTTAAGGACAAATTTTGTCTTATTTAGTCATAAATATACGAACTGACTAAGTCAGTATAAGCAACTCTGTAAATACATATATATATATATATATATATAAACTATTTTAATATACAACGATGCTACTAATATAAATTTTAGAAAGCAAGTCATAGATTATAATATATAGATTACTACCCAAAAAATACTAAATGCAGGCCAAAAATAATCAGTGGGCAAAGAAATAAATTTTAATCATTTAGGGCGCGTTTAGACTCAGTTCGTTTTTTTAAAAAATTTAAAAATTTTTAAATTTTTACCTTTTGATTGAACGTTTTTTTACAAAAAATTGCCACTTTGTTATTAGCATTTAAATAGTTTTTCTGAACGAAAAGTTACAAAAAATTTTGAAAAAAAAAATAAAATTTTAAAAATTCGAAATTTTTAAATTTTTTAAAAATTTGAAATGAGTCTGAATGCGCCCTTAGAGAATTTTATTTTAGGTTAAAAGATTTGTAACATTCTACGATAGGGTATGTCACTTTAATTGCTATCCAACTAAAAGAGTATTGCATATAAATCTATTGCAATATCGCGCGAGCCGTCTGAGCGCGTTAGATAACATTTGTGCACTTTAAATTCGGTGCGTGCATATATGCGGATGATAGAAGGTTTAGAAACAACTAAGTCTGATTTAAATTTTGTATCTATGCGTTCCAGAGACATTTGTATTCAAATAACGCAATTTTAATTTAAAAAGATAACGTCTAAATGCTTCCATCCTTTTGGCTATCAAATAAATTTCTTTTTGTTTGATAAACTTTTACATCGACTTAATCTAGCCCAAAATTTTAATTTAACTTTGACCCAAAGTTTTATTATCGCCTTGCCGAGCCGTGGCAATTTTTTTCGGGGAAGCCGACTTTTAAAAACTGTTCTAATGAATTAAATGTTATGTCTTAAGTTACCGGACGGAGGAATGGTGATGTAACGTGCTATGCTTGTGGATTGAAAAGACATGTAAGAAAGGACTGTAATTATGTAAATTTAAACAAATTAAGGGAAATGTGCTACAATTGTAAACAGATTGGTCACATAGCGGCGAATTGTAGACGAGTTTTGAATAAAAGTATAGATGTAATCAATATAGATCGCAATATAATTGTCTCGTGCCAAGTGTTACAAAGTGTGGCATATGTAATAGACTGGGACATAATAGTCAAAACTGCTTTTACAAAAATAAAACAAACCAGACAAGTTTACCGAGGTATCAACCGATAGTGCCTAATGAACGTGACAATGCTGATCAAAATTTTGTGCAGAGGGGCATGTACAAGCCAGTCCTGTACCCCATCAATAATAAAGGCTGATGCGAATATAAAAATTAATAACGTAAATGATAATTTTGAAAATGATAATTTAAAAACTTTTTATAGTATTAAATATATATTTAGTAATTTAACGGGCCAACGATAATGGAAAAAGCAAAAATTTTTAATTATTGACGCATTTTCTCGTTGGATAGAATTGGACTAATAAGCTTACGACAAAGGTTGTAATTAAAGCTTTAAAACCCTTGTTTAGCAATTACGGGTTAGTTAAAATGCTTGTAACAGATGGAGGCCCTGCTTTTAAAAGTAATGCATTTGTAAATTTTTGTAACGATTGGGGCATAGATCATTTTATGGCACCGCCTTATTACCCTCAGACAAATGGTTTAGCCGAGAGGGCTGTTGGTTTAGTGAAATCTTGGTGTAATAAGATGAATGGTACACGGGAATTGCTACGGTCTATGTCGCTATATTATAGAACAACGCAGAACCATTTTGGTTTTTCACCGGCTGAACGATTTTTAGGACGTGATTTAAGAGTTCCTCTAGATATATTAAAAGAGAAGAAAGCGATAAAGAATTTTTTGGGCAAGTTTGTTGAGAAAGATAGTGTTTGGGTGTATATGCCCTTAGAACCGGTCAAATTTGTGCAAGGAATTGTGATGAAGCAGTTAAATAGGAGTAAGTACGCTTGAATAAAAACAAAAGTTCTAGATGGCGCATTTTATTATAAGTTGTAAAAAAAATCAGTATAAGAGGATAAGGAATTAATAAGAAGATATAATTTCAATAGAAATACGAACGAATACGAAATACAAGGAATTTTAATCGAATAACGAGCGAAAATTTTGATAATTATTTGTTAATAGGTTACCCCATATTAATAAAATAATTTTCAAATTTAATATATTAAAACTGATGTTTTTTCATCTGATTTTTTAAATCTATGAATACCGGTAAACAGAACAAAATTTTTGACTATTTCCACAAAAAAACCAGAGAAAATGAGCCTTCTAAGAAAAAAGTATATTTTAATATTATAATTTATTTTATAATTGATATTTATGTATCTTTTGGTTGATATAAATTAAATATTGAATTTGCAATTAAATATATATAATAAAATTGTTTCATTAAAACAACTGCTATATTATATAACTATAGGTCAATTTAATATCAAAACAGCAAAATCTTAATTGCTTTGTTAAGCTGTTTGGTTTAAACACCAAAATTCAACACCAGGTATTCTAATACAATGCATTTCACTTTTATATACTTTTAAAGAAAATCAAACTAGTCAATACTTAACCCATCAATGCCAAATTTGCACTTGATTCTAAAATTTGTTAATTTTTTTGTATTATTTTATATTTTTTGATAAAATTCTTACTTTTTTTATTAACTATAGGAAAATCAAACTATTCCCAACCCACAATTAAAAATAAAATCTACTCAAAACACTTGTGATCCTAACAAAGTAAATGTAATAATTTTATCTTTCCTTATTTTATATTCTTTGATATAATTCTTTTTACTTTTTTTAATTTAACTATAGGCAAATCAAACTATTGCCAACCCGCAACTAAAAATAAAATCTACTCAAAACACTCGTGATTCTGACAAAGAATTAAATGTAGTATTTATCTTATAAATTATTTTATATTGTTTGAAATACCACCTTTCACTATTTTTTTTTATTTTTTTTACAGGCAAATCAAATTACCAACCCACAATTAATAATAAAATCTACTCAAAAGACTTGTGATTCTGATAAAGAAGTAAAATTATATTTACTTATTTTTTTTTAAATTTTTATATTATTGTTTCAATTACACTATTTATTTATAGAATGTATTGCCTATTCTAAAAGTATCTAAGAACTCCCATGAAATACCAGGCAACCATCTTTTTTATGTAATTGGTAAGAAGATAACCGATGATGATAAACATCATATTATACAAACTAGAGCTCTTGACTCTAAATATGAGTTTATCAAACATAAAAAGCCGCGAGGATTTCTTTACAGGTATGATTATTTGTATTGTATTGACAATTATTCATATGATGCATTCTTTTAGTTCTAATTTCTCTTATTATTTTATATGACATATAATTATTAATAATTTATGTTATTTTATATTTTTATTTTAGTTATTATAATCAATATCCATGGATTAGTGTTTTCAGTCGGGACCCGAAAGCTCGTTCGGCCCGGGCCCGCCCGGCCCGAAATTCCGGGCCTAAATAGAAAATTTTAGTCGGGCGGGCCGGGCCTTATTATTTACTTTTGGACTCGGGCCGGGCCGAGCCAAAAATTTTCGTAATATGGCCATATTTTAAGCGCTTAGCGCAAATCCTTATTTTAAATCTCTGGTAAATAGAAAAATGAAAATGATTCACGAAAAGAGCGCGACGGATTAATTCGCCAAATACGGCATCGGCTCAATCAAATGTAAACTTTTTTTCCTTAAGGGGGAAGGTGGGAAGATGATGATGTTAGGACAGAAGACGAATTAGCAACCTATTTAAATCTACCACCGCAGGACGTAAATGATCAAAATCTTTTACAATGGTGGGATAATAATAAAATACTCTTGCCCAAATTAAATAGTTACGCAAACAAAATCTTTGCCACTCCAGCAAGCTACTGCACTGCAGAACGTACATTTTCGACAGCCGGTCAGATATTTACCAAAAGAAAAAACCGTTTAGGCCAGGAAAAACTGGATTATTTACTTTTTTTAAATGATTATTATAAATCTGATACATTTAATATAAATAATAGCAATAAAAATGTATTTGATGTTTAATTGTTTATAGTACTCACAAAAATGTTACGGGCCCATATTTATAGATTCTGGCCGGGCCGGACCGGGTTGAAAATAAAAATTTTGGTTTCGGGCCGGGCCTTAAAAATTCGGCCCGTTGAGAACACTACCATGGATATACTATTGCAAAGTCACCAATGGGGCATTATATTTGTTTTGTATTCTTTTTCCTACAAATATAAATCAAGGAGCTTTTACGATAACTCCATTTTTACGTTTTAAACATTTTCATTCTTATGCTAATCTCCATCAAAACAGCCAGCACCATCGCCATTCAGATTTAAAAAAACTGAATTTTTTTTATAAAACCTGAGTGGACAAACAAAAGATGTATATCAACAATTAAACTCAAAATATCAAGAGACCATATATACCAACAAATTAATAATTAAATCCATAATGGATTGTGTAATTTTTTGTTGTCAGCAAGAAATTGCACTTAGGGGAAATGCGAGTTTTTCTAGAATTTTCAAAATTTAGTAAATTTTCGTATCAACTCAGGAGACAACATTATAAAATGCCATTTAAAAACGGCAAAAGAATTCTTAGTATACCTCCCCTATGATACAGAATGAAATAATTAAAGGTGCTGCCGATATTTTGGTAAGCGAATTCGTCAAAAATGCAAATGAATCAGGAACCTTCTGCATTTTGGCTGACACCTCAAGGGATATAGGTGGATAAGAGCAACTATCTATTGGAGTCAGATACCCTGTTTTTCAAAATGAAGAATTTAGACCTCATGAATATTTTTTGGGTATTTTATCAATAATTATTAATTCATTTTCATATTAATAATCATATTGATTTCCTCTACCAGGTCTTGTTCCTATGGAAAAGTTATTCGCTTTCAATGGCAACAAAAATTATGGATACAATGGAGAATATGGGACTATCAATGGATCTTATAAATGGTCAAACATATGATGGATGCGCAGTGATGGCTGATGCTTTGAATGGGGTTCAAAAATTAATTAGAGATAGATACCCCCGAGCAATTTATTTTCATTGTGCATCGCACAAACTTCAAATTTGAATGATTTCCTTAAAAATAGAGCTTTCTCTAACACATTATCAACTACTAAAATAATTTTTTTAGAGAAAGCTCACTAAGGGCTCAGTACATTAAACTTCCACGACTATGCGAAAGTCGCTGGCTGGACATATTAAAGCAGATGCATCGATTTCGATCAGAATTTGTTAATATTGCTAGTCATTTAGACAATATTATACTACATGGCAATAAAAATGCCTCCCATCTAGCGAAAATATATTCACAAAGTATAAGAGATGCCGAATATATTATTTGTTTATGCATTATTTCTAAATACTCTTTTTTACTTGCACCACTTACTGTGCATTTGCAAAAAGGATCCAGGCACGATTCTAGACCCCTTTTGGGGGGGCAGTGCCCCCCCCCAAAAAGTTTTTGTTTGCCCCCCCAAAAATAATTGAATTTGCCCCCCCCCCCCAAAAAATACATAGTAATTTTATGTTTGCCCCCCCAAAAAAAATTGAATTTGCCCCCCCCAAAATACATAGTAATTTTATTTCTTCCACATAATATAATTAAATTTGCTCCGAAAATATCTAAAAAATATTATCTTAAAAATATTTACTTTTTTAAAAGTGTTTTTATTCATTAATACTTCTCATCCGCAAGAGAGATCAAACTAACAGAAATATATAGAAAAATTTGATTTTACAGAAAGCTTTATATTTGTGAAAGCATTTCATAAATCTGATGCCTAAGAAATTTTCTCAGTTAACAACAATCTTTTGTTAGAATATAATCTAGAACCAAAGACCCTGATCGCACAATGCTACAATGGGGTGAAAGTAATGTCTGGGGAAAAAGGTGGTGTTTAAGTATTTCTGAGCAAAATGGTTGGACACCATGTCCCGTATATTCCCTGCATACCACCGATTGCATCTTGTTGCAAAAGATGGTCTTAAAATTTTAAGTGATGGGAAAGGTTTTTTTGATATTTTTTCTTCCCTTCATAAATTTTTTCAACATGATGCAATCAAGGTAGTTAGTGAATGCGGGACCATAACCCGGCTGTTGCCCCATTGGTGGTGTGGTCACTACCTGCCCATTGTTTTTTTTTAAAAATTACACAAAAATATTTAATACTCTTTTAAAAATTAAAAATAAAAAAACTTTTATATCTTCAGGTCACAGGGCCGAAATCGGGGTTTTTTGACCATATATATAATCATCTATTTATTTTTTTGTATTTAATTAAAAGATTATTTTATTTATTAAAAATAATTATAGATCAATTTCAATGCAGAACGATTTATATTTCTAAAACTTCTTATATAATACACCATTGTTTGTTAAAAATTAAACAATTAAGAAATAAAATACATTTGAAGATTTATTCAAAAATTGTTTTGATATTAATATTTTTTTAAATGACAATAATTTATCTATGGATAAAAGAATAACTAAACTTAGAGATTTTTCTGATTTTTATTTATTACTCATAAGTTTGAAAATATTTTTAATATTAATGATGAAGTAAAAAGTATTTATTTTAATATTATTGATTTATTTATATTTTGATAATAGATTTTTTACCGATAATAGTTGTTTAAAATCTTTAGATTCCCTTTATAAATTTGAAATCCTTTTTTTGGATATATATAAATTAGAGCCTCTTTAAAAAATAAGTAATATTGTTAAAGATTCATTATCTAAAGAAATTGACGTAGCCAAAAATTTTTTAATAAGAAACTACCAAGAATGTGTTACTATTGATTTTGTTAAATTTTTATATGATTACAATGATGCGTTTTCTAATCTATTTGATTTTCCTATAAGTTTGTTAATTGGCTCTTTAACGTCGAGTTGTAAGGCCACATTTTCTTCTCTAAGAAGCATAATAACGGCTGACAAGTAGTGACCTGCTTAAAGGTAATTTGGTTCTTTTAAACACGAAAAATCATTAACTAGGGAAATTTTGATGAATATTGTAATTTAATTAAAATCTTCTAAGAAAAAATAGTTTGATCAATACACTGCTCATAATCAGCTAATTATTGCTTACTATTTTAACATGGTTGCAAACTTTTTTTATGCGCATTCAACGTTTATGTTCATGTTTTATTTAATTTTTTACCCTAATATTAATAACTAGTTATATATAACCAGTGTTTTTTTCAAATATATTCTTCCAAATTAGCATACTTATACATTTTGTTTTCATTATAATCAATCTTATTCTTTTCATTTTCTAAAATCCAAAGTTTTATATATAATTCATATATATCATGTCTTTAATTTCATGCGCAATGATACCAAATGATAAAATTATACTTACAATTAATTCAAATCTCGTTTCTTTTTAAGAAATTGATAGTGAAAACACATATTCAATTTATAAACTCATTTTTTTAATTTAAGAATATAATAAATTACTATTAGTTTGTTAAAAAATTTTGAACATGGATTCTATTGTTGTACATGTATATTTTTTGCCGTGACCGAAGGTCACGGCCAATTTTGCCGCCGAAGGCGGCAAAAAAAATTTTTCTGCCCCCCCACGAGTTTTTTTTGCCCCCCTAAAATGGAAAAGCTAGAATCGGGCCTGAAAGGATCAATTGATTTCCAAGAATCATTTGAAATGATCGGAGCTTTAGTAAAAATTTTGAATAACGATAGAGAAAATAATGAAAAAGTATTCAATAATATTTTTGAAGAAAGCCAAAATTTAGGTAACGAAATAGGGTTTTCAGATTTTACAATACCGAGGTTAGCAAAAAAGCAAGTTCATCGACTAAATTATGATTCTTAATCTCCTGCTGTATTTTATAGATGCTCATTGTTTAATCCCTATCTGGATTCATTAATTCAATCGTTAAAATTACGTTTTGATAATTTTGATAATAATCCTGGCTTTTTATTATTTAAATTACATCCAAAATATATTCTTAAATTAAATCCTACCAATTAAATAATTTAACATCTTCTAATAAAAATTTTTATATAAAAAATTTAGAATCAGAAATATTGATATGGAAATCATATTGGGAGTCTAGATCTTTTTCTGATGACATTACGATATCTCAATTGATATCCAACACAACTATTCTTCCTAGCATAAAAAGGGCTCTGCTTATTGCTCTTTCACTACCAGTAACCACGTGTACAATTAAACGAAGCTTTAGCACCATGAAGCGAAACATATTTAAGATCTCAAATGAGCGATGATCGATTATCATCCTTGTGCTTGCTTGCCATACATAAGGACATAATAGATAACACTGAATTAATAGATTGAACCTTAGAGTGGTTTTCAATAGATCCTAGAAGAATATCAATTTCTTAAATATTTTTATTTTCTTTATAAAATTCTTGAATTTATGTCATACATTAATTTAATTATGATGCAATATAAATAAATATTTTATGCTAGTCATAATATGATCATTCATTAAGCAACAATGTAATTCATTAATTTTTCTCCTAAAATTTCTTGCCCCCCTTTAGAAAAAGTTCTGCCAACGTGCCTGTAAGATTCAATGAATATTGTGGAATATCGAGCGAATACGATGAATGATATCCAAAGGAATTTACCGAACAACAAATTGTGTTTATCATATGTGTCAATGTCTTAACATTCTGCCCCACGTTGAAAGAAGATTCTTTCAACTTATTTTGTTGCTGACTGATGAGTGTCGTTAATTGGTAGTGGACATAACTTTATTGCAGGCCTTTTGTATGTCCCGTCCGAACAAAAAACGATAGCCACACGTACATGATTATCCGCTCCAGAATAAATTTCTAAAACTCGCCCCATCTTCCATTGAAGAGGAGGTTGATTATCCTCAACTACGAGCACCAGTTGGCCAGGTTTTATGGGCGTAGATGTTGAATTCCATTTATGTCGAAGTTGAACTAAAGTCAAATATTCCTTTGACCATCTTTTACAAAAATGTTGTCGCATGACTTCAAGATGTTGGAATCGAGATAGCCTTCCAATTGCAATTGGCGTTACATCGGACTCCCTTATACATGTTAAAGGACCCCCAATTAAAAAATGACTAGGTGTTAAAAATGCTAGATTCTGGGGGTCATTAGATATAGGTGTTAGCGGTCTGGAATTGAGGATCGCTTCAATTTGTGACAACACGGTCGTTGCTTCCTCAATAGTCAATGCTGTTTTGCCAACAATTCTCTGGAGATGATACTTTGCAGATTTAACTGCAGCCTCCCATAATCCACCAAAAAGAGGGGCCCTAGGAGGTATAAAATGCCACGAAATGCCCTCATTGGCTAGAGACGAGGTTATTTTATCGTTGTCCTGGATAGCGAGCGCTAACTTAAGCTCCTTCTTTGCTCCCACAAAGTTGGTACCATTGTCCGAATAGACATGCAATGGTTTTCCCCGTCTGGAGCAAAAACGTTTAAACGCATTGAGAAATGCGGATGTAGACAAATTTGAAACTAATTCTAAATGCACAGCCTTCACTGCAAAACAGACAAAGATCGCTCCGTAGCACTTTGTTTGCTATTGCGGCGAAACCCTTCACGGAGCAATAAAGGGCCGAAAAAATCCACTCCTGTGTTAGTACATGGTGCGCTTGGGACAACTCTAGAAGATGGGAGCTCGCCCATTATGTATTGTGTAGCGATTGGTTTTGCCTTGAAACACACCACGCAACGACTGATAACATCCTTTACCGCTTGTTTAGCACACAACGGCAAAGTGTGCTCTTACTGCAGCAAGGGTGGTTTGAACACCTGAATGAAAGTTTTTTTTTCGTGGTAATGCTTAATGACCAAATTAGTGATATGGTGTTTTTTTGGTAGAATCATAGGATGTTTATGGTCAAATGAGACTTGGGCTGTCGTTATACGACCCCAAATCGCATTACTCCATCCTTTAAAAACGCAGAGGGTTAGCAATTTGCTCTTGTGTGACACCTGATTAGTTCTCTTTAACTCTTCAAATTCTTTTGAAAAATCTCGTCGTTGTTCACTGAAATTAAGGCTGTGGATCTCAATATCTCTTCAGGTATATTCGCTGGTACCATATTGTAATTTGACTCACAGTTGGTATTTGAGGATAACCAACTGGGTCCGTTTCACCAGCACCGATTGTTAGTCAAGTTCAAGGAATCGCATCCTCGCGAAAACAGATCAGCTGGGTTATTTTTGGAGTCGACTTGGTTCCAAATGTATTCCGCTGACAACTTGTGTATCTCGGCGACTCGATTAGCGACGTAAGTTTTCCATCGATTGGGAAACGAATTTAACCATGCTAGCACGATCGTTGAATCAGTCCAACAAAAAACTTTTTTGAATATTCGAACGCTGCGATGGTTCGTGCCATGAGTTTGACCAATAACACTGCCCCACACAACTCTAATCTGGGCAATGAGACACGTTTAATCGGAGCGACTTTGGATTTGGAGCAAACTAACGTGCAAACAGAAAGACTTGAATTTCGTGACCTAAGGTAAATACATGCCCCGTACGCACTCTCACTGGCATCACAGAAACCATGAAATTCCAGTTGAGTTGGATGTGGATGGTTGTCCAACCGAGAAATTCGCAGGGTTTTTAACCTTTGGATTGGATACGCAAATAATCCCAAATCCTAGACACTTCAGCGGGTAATTCATTGTCCCAAGATAATTTGATTAACCACAATTGTTGGAGTATGACCTTGGCTTTAATGATTACTGGTCCTACTAAACCCAACGGATCAAACAGCTTAGCAATCTCAAAACAGATGACTCGTTTTGTGTAGTTCGAATGTTGGCTAGGCTCCACGATCATAAATTCATCACTTGCAGCCGTCCAGGTTAGTCCGAGAGTTCGTGCAGCATCGTTGATATTATAGACTACGTCATCCCGGTTATCTGAATGGGTGAGATCAGGTGAATTGGTCACCCATTTCTTTAAAACGAAACCCCCAGATTTTAATAATTGATTGACCTCGTTTATAACTTCTTTAGCCTCACAAGTGGAATCTGTACCAATAAATAAGTCGTCAACATAGAAGTTGCGAAGAATGATCCTTGCAGCACGTGGATACTGATCTTTACCTAGTTCAGCTAGTTGATTGAGAACCCGTATGGCGAGGAAAGGGCGGATGCAGTTTCATAAGTAACAGTATTTAAATCATAAGATTTCAATTCGTCTTAAGGATTACTCCTCCACAAAATTCTCTGTAACTGTCGATGACTAGGGCTTATAAGTATTTGACGATACATCTTTTCAATATCGGAAGAAATTGCAATTTTATATTTTCGAAAACGAATTAGGATACATGTGAAATCTTGTTGCAAAGCTGGTTCTGTCATCAAACATTCGTTGTTGTAGTTGCTGAACCGTTAAAAACAACTCGAATTTTAGTACTGATGCTGTCTTCCTTAACAGGATGATGCGGTTGATAAAACGACGGTAGGGTAGCATCAGTTTGGTTTAAACTAGGAGCCATGTGACCTAATTGCTCATATTCATTCATGAATTTAGTATATTCATCCTTTAATTTAGGATCACGCAAAAATCTGCGTTTAAGAGACAAAAACTGTTTACGTGCATTATTAAACGAGTCTCCTAAAGCTGAGATATTGGATTTTAAAGGTAATTTTACTATAAACCTCCCTTCAGGTGTTCTGGAGTAAGTGGACACAAAACCTTTTTCACATTCAACCTCCTCGGGACTTAAAAGATTTTGTGGAAGAGGTTCTTCAATCTCCCAGAAACGTCGATTCATGTTGAAGTTCAGTTGCAGTGGTGACATTGCAAGATATGTTGCGCTGGACGGTACAATTAGGGGCAACTCCTGATGCAACCCAGCCGAAGGTTGTCTTTTGCCATGTCGGTTGATTTGTAGCTACTCTAATTTGACCAGTCCGTAGGAGATTCCAAAATTGCTCTGCTCCAATAAGTAAATAAATCTTGTTTGAAAACGAAAACTTCGGCCAAAGATATATCTTTTGGAATTTTAATTTTTGATGGATTGAACGAATATGCTGGAATATTGGTAGTGATGTCCTGCAAAACATAAAATTGCAACGCTTTTGAATACGGGAAACATTTTGAATGAATTTTCATTGTGACCGTTTTTTTAATGTAGGAAGAAGTTTGACCAATTCCATTGATTGAGATGTTGTTAATTTTTGTAGGCTTTAAACCAAGTTTAGTTAATAATTCTTCGGTAATGAAATTTGACTGGGATCCGCTATCGAGCAACGCACGGCACTCGTGAAGTTGCCCATATTTGTCTGTGGCGAGTACGACTGCTGTTGGAAGTAGCACTTGGATTTTGTTTGAGTTGTTAATAGTTGATGAACGAACCACCCTTTCTTCTTCAAAATGTAATAGTGTGTGATGGCGGTTTCCACATTTAGTACAAGATGCATTTTTGCAGGTTTCAACTAGGTGTCCCGGTTCTAGACATATGAAACATAAAACCTTCCTTTGGGCAACCCGTTTCTGGTCTGTTGGGTTGTAATTGAGGAATATCTCACATTGATAAATTTTGTGATTCTTATGGCATAAGCGACAGAGTGGATAGTGGACTGTATTTTAAGTATTTGAAAAACTCGAATTTGACTTATCCGTCGTTTCTAGAATAAAGCATCTGTGGGTTAAAAAGTCGACGAGTTGTTGAAATTTTGGTATTTCCTTTGTAGTAAGTGATAATTCCCAAGCTTTGTTAGTTCTGGGATCCAATTTCGACGAAATAATAAAGATAAGGAGTCTGTGTCGACTGGTCTTTTTAAGGCAGTCAACGCTCTCGTATGTTTCAAAACATCATCAAGAAGTTTTTGCAATGAATTGTAATTTTCTTTTGCAATCGAGGGAATCTCAATTATTGCCTAATGTGTTGATGAATTGCTAAACGCGGATTATCATATCTTTCTTGTAAAAGTTTCCAAGCTACTTCATATCTTCTGTGAGTTCCAAGGACTCGAGAATGTCTGACGCTGGAGACACGACTGCGCTCTTGAGGTAATTGAATTTTTGGATTTTTGTGATGCTGGTGTTGTTATGTATCAATGATTTCGTTAAAATTATAGAAGTCTTTATAAGATCCATTAAATGTAGGTAGCTGTATTTTCGGTAATCGAATATTGTTATTATTTGGGCAGCTGGTCTCTTTTAATGCCATCAGTAGTGAATCCGCCTTTCCAAGACTAGCAAAGTATATCTCTTTGAATTCCGCCCGAATTTGAACATCATCTTCTTCCAATTGATCCATTATATCGTTAAAGTTGCTAAGAACTCATATGCTTTGGCTCTTCGAATCGTCAAATTATGAAAATTCACATTTGAAGCAACATATACCTGAAATCTGTTGAGTTAAGTATGTTATTCCTTTTTTTTATAAGAATAGAATCTTGTTGTGATGTGTCAGCCATATAACTCGATTTACTTACAATCCGGCCCGAAGGACCATGAATAAAAACAAAAGTTCTAGATGGCGCTTTTATTTATAAGTTGTAAAAAATCAGTATAATAAGAGGATAAGGAATAAATAAGAGAATATAATTTCAATAGAAATACGAACGAATACGAAAATACAATGAATTTTAATCGAATAACGAGCGATACTAAGAACCGAACAACAAATTGTGTTAACATATGTGTCGTCTTAACAACGCTGTACTAGTAAATAACGTGATACTGAATCGACATACAAATCACTTGAAACCTCGTACAAATGTTTAAAGACAATTTTATCTAATTGTCTATAGCTTACAAAGAATTTTTGGTATAAGAATTTACCTTTACACCAACCTTAAACGCACCCGAATAAAAATTGACCTAAGCACCTGAAACCCTGATTATATTAAAAGTGGATTCATTTGATTTTATTAAGCTTATGTTAAACCTACGTTTATATCAAAAGTAGAGTCAAGAGATCTATGGTTTTGGTACAATGACTCTTGTGAGTTTGATGTATTTAAGAACTAGTATTTAGTAGTTTCTTATGAGATTTTTGATGTTTACCAAGTACTAGCGAAGACTTTACGCTATTTTATAGTTATTCCAGTTGTTTATAGATAGTTTGGAGTTAGTACATTTAAATATATGGTATACCGGAAGAATTTATAGATTTTATATTAAGACTTTTGATTTGTTATAATATTTAAGATTTATCTTGATCATGCCAAATGCAAAGATATCACAGTTTGTTTGGCGGTGACTTCTCTCTTTTGCGCGATGTATACCTTGCAGGATTTTAATATGTGTCAGAGAAAGGCTAGTAGAGCAATACTTTCCGTTTTTTTTTCCTTTACTTTGTCGGTAAGTTTGATGGTCTTTGAATCAATCGGTATTAGTTTCCGGTGTTATCAGACAGTCATGGAAAATATAATCATTAAATTTTCGGCTTCGGAAGTTATTAAAGATCAATTAGTTTATGTGGAGGATTTCCGCCGCAGAGTTATCCATAGTGACTTTGTAAGGGGGTGTAGGTATATATAGGAGAAGAGAAATAAATCATTTAATTTTTTTTTACAAATAAAGTTTTTTTTGTCTTGTTTTTTCTCTCTCACCGTATTTTAATATTCCCTTCAATGAAATTAATACGGGTAAAAAAGACTTTCCATGAAGTTTTGGGGACGGTTTTCCTTGTGCGGAACCCTGACATTCAGATTTTGCGAAGAAACCCAAAATTATTTAATAACACAATCGACATTGATTGCCAATGGACGGAATTCGAATGGCCTGGTGTGGGGAGAAGACGAGTGGTTTAAAGAGAAATTAAAGCGATTACTGAAGAAGGAGGAGGATGGGTCCGGAGACGTGAAGAAAAGTTTGAAAACAGCCATGTCGACATGGATTCATTCGGCGGGACCAGCGGAGGCGGATATGATGATTGGTTATGAAGGAGATGTAAGTGAATTGTTAAAGATCACGCCGTAAGAGTTCGATATGATCCTAGGGCGGGAGGAGGATGGTTATTTTGTGGATTTGTTCAGTTGGAGTTAAAGTAATTCGGAAACTTTACGATTTGGTCCTTTTTGGATGGGGAGGTGGTTTTTTATTTATTTTTTTATTTATTTTTATTATTTAGCTAGGAAGATAGAAAAAGGAGAAAAACTGAAAGTGAAGAAAAATTAGAAACAAAATTACTACACACTTATTTTTGTGCATTTTTTAAATAAGATATTTTGTGATTGTGATAATATTATTTTGTTGAATAAAAACTCGGCTACGATTCACCCTTTTAAATTATTTTAAGATAATATAGCCATTTTATTATTTTTATCAAACACAATAGCTTCTGATAACATGTTCCAAAAAAATGAATAAGCTAAGACCATTATGTTAATTATTTTCCTGAATTGTCATAATTTCCTTTGATCACTTGAATTTCGTCGACCCGTATAATTATTTTGCCATAAGTCTAATAACAAAATTTGATTATCAAGGTTCAATTGGGGTCCTATTAACCCCACATGGTAAATTTCGATGTTGAAAACCATGATATAGCCTCAATACAATTTTTGTTGGACAATTCACAATCTTCTAGATTTTTTTCCTATAATATCTAATTTTTAAGTTGAGTAAATAGTGGAATATAATTTTTTATCTTGTTTTTCACGAAGCTTTCTTAAATGTTATAATAAACCTGAAAGACAATTAAATAATATTGTGATATTTAGTTTATAAATAATAATTTTATTTGTAAATATTAAAAATTAGCATATTTCAGGTTTAATTCTTATTTGTGTTAAATAAAATTAGTAGTATTCGGGTCCGCGGACCCATTTGTGGCACTCGTGTCATGTTCTCACCCTAGCAACCTTAACGGCGTAGGGTACACACAAATCATTTCAAATATAAACACTTGACAAATCATTATTTTTAATCGAATCATTTATCACCTAAAAATTGAAATTTTTTAGCAATTATTGTGCTTCACGTTATTAACCGTTTGATTATATTCATCTCTGGACTTTCTTAGTTTCTTCAATGAGTTGAATACAAGTTAGCTTTAACATGCAAGACAAGAGAAATTTTACATTGAAAAGGGATTAGGCAAGAATAAGTCAAGTTGTAGGTAAACAAATGTGCAAACAATGTAATTTCTGAATTGTTTTTACTAAGAGAATAATATAAAAAAACCTAATTTTCAAAAGGTAAATTTATATTTTGTATCTATATATCTAAATGTAACTAGTAACAATTTCGTTCTATAGCTTAATTTAACATCATTTTGCCGAATCACAAAACAACTTTGATCAAAAAAAAAATAAAATTCTAGCTATTTTTCGTAAAATAATCTCACACATGCTTTACTTTTTATTTGAACAATAAGGGTTTAAGAAATCCATTATGCATATTAAAATTTAAGTCATGCAAATGTTTACCATAATTTTTTTTGTAGTAGTTGGGTCAGGACCAAAAAATACTTTTGCTATTTAACAAAAATGATGATAAAAAAGCCAAAGCATAAAAAAAAATTTAAAAAACCAAAAAATAATAAATAAATGATTTGTCAAATCTTACGACTGTGCAATAACATAAAAAATAGCATTGCTTCCATTGCCGTGCCTTATAAATATGGTTTATTTTTTTCGTAATATTCTAAACAAAGGGATTTCGTATTCGTTTTTAATGTTTTCTAACAATGGCGCCGAGGCAATAATAGTATTCCTTTATATAACCATGATTCATTAGTTTTTAAGTAATTTTTCGAAAAAAATAAAATTCATGGCCTAACTGAAAAATAATTTTAATATCAAGTGTGTTCAACAAAATTTTAATATAGTTTTTGCGAAGTTTTTAATATTTAACAAAACTCAAAGTGTCAATATTATCAAAAATTTAATTTTACAATATATAAAATACAATAGATAATGTTTATTGGGTTACACCATTAAAATAAAATAACCTAATCCAAAAATAGGTGAGACATGCAAGTAAAATTGTGTGGCATAATGTTAATTTATAAATATGTGAGATTTCTAGTTATATTCGGAAATCAAATCCTTAACCTGGATTCGTAAAATGGAAGGAGGGGTTGGAAGGGGGCAAATTCCAAAAATCTTTACCATTGACGGCTAGTTAGTTTTTGCCATACTAGCCTATAAAATTTGGCAGGTTTGGTTAAAATAGGGGAGAAGGTTCAAGCTTTTACTATATAATAAAATGATTTTTTATTTAAAACCAGTATTATTAAATAATAAAAAAACTGTATATATATTTATGTAAAATTCGAAAAAAAATATTTATTAATAAAATTCTCTAACCATGCATTATTTAAGTTAAAATTTTTCTAAGAAAAGAAGTAGTCTCATGTTTAATCGCCCCCCCCCCCCTTTCCGTTTAAAATGAGAAAAATTGCTTAACTAATAGAAAATACTGTTGCGTCATGTTAAAAATTTATTTAAATACATTATAAATGTTATGTTCTTCATCTGGTTACTGCAGCTTCTTTATATATATATAATAGTTTTATTCAAGGCAAATGGAAATAAAAATTGAAAAGCTCAGGATGTTGACATTCGAGTATTTGGAATGTTGAAAAACCATATAATAAAAATTTAATATGTGGAAACTTGGAATATATATTATAACCGGACGCTTTAAAGTGCTTTGCTATCTCTGGGCCAATTGGATATGTATTGCACAAAAATAGGATTATCTGGTTAAATAGCTACATGGTTCACCGAAATTGCATTTCAAATCATTGTCAAAGGTGTTATTGATCAGTTGAAATACGTTGCAAACATCAAATAAAGGCCACAATCAAAATCAATATGAGAAGAAATATGATGATCATCCAATAAGCTACAAAAAATTAAAAAAAAAATAATAAATTTATAAAAATATTTATAGAAATGCTAATATTTATGGTTATATATTAAAACTAGTTTTTCTATAAAAAAATAGAAATACAAAACACATACATATTTTATTAGAATATATTAAAAATAGTGGTCACTGCAGTATATAACATAACCACCCATTTTATAATTCAATTTTTGTAAAAATTTTATTTATTTTAAACCTATCAACAAATTTAAACTGTTATTTGAAAGTGAGCTTTCCCACTTAATTTATATGTGAAATTAATTTATTTCATTCTTTAGAGTCAACCATTTATAGTAGATAATATAATGGTCTTACTACAAAAAAACAATAATTTAAATGACATAAAAATATCTATGCATCACAAGTTTAGGACCATTTTTTAATAAATTAAATAGTTAATTAATGGTAATTATGACTGATGTATTTGGTTACAGGATATAAAACAGTCCCAAGAAATTATAAGGTACCATATTGTTATCAATAAAATATAATTTACGCCAAGTTTTATATTTTTGAGTGAATTTTTTGATGGCAATAGTGTTTGTTTGTAAACGTTGACTTACATCTGTAGTATGAACGGCTATGTCATTTATGATAACTAAAGACAATAGATTATTTATATAATATACAAATGTAAATTTAGACAAATTAAGAAAGCCATTCATTTAAAATATTAGAAGTTAAATAGCTATATTTAAACAACATAACATTTTTAAGCCTCTTTAAAATAAAATTAAAAGTATATAGAATACTATTATGAGATTGGACTTCTTGGTGCATTTGTTTTGCCATGCCCTTTTGATTAGAAACCAAGTTAGCCAGGTCATCTAAATTTCTTTCTTGTGCTGATTGCAAAAATAAAATACAAATAAAAAATTGATTTGATAGCAGATAATTATTTTATTTATAAAAAAATTTAAATAACGTATACTTGCAATTTTATGTTCATGTGTTAGCAACCTTTTTTGATCAGCATTGGGATCAAAAAAATCTTCTTCATTGTCATCATCCCAGTTACTAGAAAATATTTCCGTTCTATAAAACAAACAATATAGCCAAAAATATGCTGATCAGCAAGCAATAATCTGATTAATTACCTTGGTAAATCCATTTCAAAATAAAGTTACAAGAATCAAAAAGGTATTAAACATATGATCAAAATTTTTTATTCATTCATACATTTAAGAGTGAGTGAAAAAATGAAACACGAGATTAACAATGTGGTTTTGAGAAAAGAGCAGGTGAATGCTGCAAGACCATCCTTGATATCTGAGATATTTGCTATTCAAAACTCAGTTATAGACAAACCGCTCTTGATTCCTTTGGCTTTGCAACCTGTAGGCTCCCCGACCTATGAATTAAAAGTTTCTCATAACAAATCTCGGGAATCAGATTTATTATGCCTGTCATCTTCTGAAGATGATTTAGATCAATTAGCAAGTTTTAAATACATTCTATTAAATTTTTTTTTATAAATTTTGATTGATTTTTATGACTTTAGGTCTTACCAAGTATACAAATGCAGTTAAAGTAAGTATTTTTTTTTTAAATTGTTTTAATTTTAAATAAAAAATGTCAACAATTAATATTTAGCCCCTACTGAAATCTCCAATAGCAAAAAATGAAGAATTGCAGATATTGCAATCAGTATTTACTGATTCTGAGCCAATTAACAGTATAACTCACCATCATTTGCCTAATCTTCTTGAACCTTTAGATATCACTACTAATTGCATACTTATTTATGACAAAGATTTTATATATGCCTATTCTAAAAACAGTTTTAGCATTCCAAATTTTAGTTCTAAAAAGGGAAACAATTTAAAATTATCAATAACAAATTATAAAATATTTTTGTTTGATGCCCCGGATACCGCAAATGGTTTAGAGAGCAACATGCTGATTATTTGTGAAATAAATTGCTGTGATCTAATTTCCATTGAAACTCTTTGTATTGATACAAAGTAGCTTGCGTTTTAATTTTTTATTAAATACCTTTTATTTGCATTACAATATATATATGTAACTATAATTATTGTGACATTTAAACTCCTTTTTTACCATAATGAAATTTTGCTTTTTTTTTAAATATATGTTTTAGATTTTACATTGTGATTACTACAAATGATAATCAAAAAGTTAAGCTGTTATTCATATTAGCAAGCTCTTTTGAGCAAGCACATCAAATTTTAAAAGCTCTAATTCAATACATACCAAGATTTGCCCATATATGGCATGCAATCCACAAAAAGGATGACAAAAATCTACCCAATATACAAAAAATTGGCTACATCTTTCTTAAATCTTCATTCTTAAGTGTAAGTTCCTTTTTAGTAATTACAAATATTATGTATTATTTAATTATCTTACATCAGTTGAGTTATGTTTCTGAAACAGTTATAATGTTATTAGTTTTTGTATTATATATCTGCCTTTTAAGGACCATTTTTTAATTAATCTAACTAGATTACAAATCTTATTTTTTAAATATGAAAATCTTATGTTATTAAATAGGTCTATTGGCAAATATCAAACTTTTAAATCAATTTTAATATTAAAATTTAAAAAGGGAGAGTTAGTATTAGGTCATTTGGAAATTGTTTAATTCATTTTGTCATTTTTTTGACTAAAGTATTTTACCAAATGAAGAGATTTGCATTTTTTGTTTGAAAAAGGCCCGGAGTTAATTTTATTCTGTAAAAATTAAATTCAAGTTTTTACGTCTAATACTTACCATTGTTTTTGCGACATTTCTTACATTGGGAGCCGTAGCTCTATGTCTGTGAAATCTCATTAAATTTATATCTAAATCTATATAAACATAGCTGATATTTTTTAATAAGACTCTTCCGGCCAGGCCTAAATTGAAAATATGTCGGGCGGGCAGAGCCGGAATATCTTGGCCCGGTTTGAACTCTAATATGCATATAGTCTAAAAAATAAAAAGATAATAGTCCATATTCAGAATATGTCGGATTTACTTTTTTCGCTACTGCATAGACCTCCTTTATTCTTTCACCAACGCCCAGCCCTGGCAGCTAAATAGAAATTTGTCGTTTTTGACCTATACTTTTATTCACGCGTATATAAATTAAAATCGGGACTCTAATTTATAAAAAAAATTGGTGCGCGATTTTCACTATGTCATAAATGCCTTATTGGTTATTTTAAGTTAACACTAAAATATACACATTTTTTATCACAGTTTTATAGTTCCACAGGATTGATTGTAATAAATATTGGCCGTTATTTGTATTTTTTTGGCTGAATCGGGTTTGGTCCATAATAAAATACACCCGGCCCAAACCTAGGACTTAAGTTAATAAAGGATGCGGGCGGGCCCGCTGGAAATATACGGTCATGTTTGAAAATCTAGATTGCTGTTTGGCATAAGTAATACATTGGGTTACTGCTAACAACTTTGAGGCGTTTGAACCCCCTTAATTTGCAAAAATTTACGCACCAGAAGCTTATGTTATGCGTCTTTTAACATTTTTTAAATTATGTTCTACCAAAAATGAGAGCAAATTCTTTTACGTAACTCTCTTGAGCGCAATTAACTTTTTTGCCTTTTCTCCCTCCACCGAATTCCATCTTTTACTGGTTTTGTAGATGAAATATAACAATTGACAGTTATAAACTAAATTACTAGAGGTAGGATGATGTTAATATGCCAAATGAACTTTTTCAAAATTATTATTTCACATCGCAAACTATGTCACTTTAAAAGCTCAAAATCAATACACCTAATCTATAAAAACTATGGCAGGTTAAAGCACCCAGTCCTCTTACGCTTGGGTATTCGTCCAGATTGGTAACAAATACATGGATTAAAGTGTGAGAAGCCATTAAATTCACGAAAATTAAGTACTTAGTTTATTTGTTTAAACCCCCAAAAAACATATAGATATGTGCGCTTTGTCTTTCCAATTTAGGGCACTCAAATTTTTTTTTGTTGAAGCTAATACATCTTTTACATATTAATAGCTCAACATAGGACCCCTTTTACAGGCTATAATTCGTTTAGTGAATAAGGGAACAATCTATTGTCCTTTAACTAATTAAACTAAATTTTTATCATAACTGGGCTATATGTCATTTAACTTAAATAAACATTACCCGTGTTAGTAATTCCAAAAACTTATCTGTTTCATGAATCATTGTTTGTTTCATAAAGCATCATTTAAATAAATAAAGGCACTAAGAAGCTTGCTCTCTTGCTGAAATATATTTACTACATCATTCAATTGCCTTTTAATTTTTATTGAAAATGAACATTTGAAGGTTGCTTTCAAAATAGTTTGACCTAACCTCAATCGAATTTGAAATAAAATTTAAATCAAAAGAAGATTTACTTTATTTGGGCTTAAATTTTTTTTATCGTTTTTTAACTTCTCTTTTATCATAATTAGGAATGGCAACCAGGTGTTTTATGCGTCACGACAGATCGGCGACTTTGGTACACTTTTCATTCTCCTCCTACTTTATATAAGGAACCTTATTATGACTGCAAAGAAAAGGAGAAGCCTTTAACTATTTACAGCCGCAATATGAGAATCTTTATACGTGTATTTACAGCTTCTACGCCCGAAGATGAAACAACTCACAAATGTAATTTAAAGCCTTTGGATTTAGCTACAGGTTTGCTATAAATATAATTGCGCTTCTCTTTTCAAGGCGTTTATATAAATATATGAATGTGTTTTATTTGATAGAAAACCCAATTGTTAAGAGCACTACTTCCTTAATGAGCAAATTTCGTCGTAATTTATACACCTCACGGCATCCTAAATCTAATAATGACATCGTAAAAATACCTGATAATTGCTCTTCAGAGCTAAAGGAGGATACAGTTCAAAATCATGTAGATGTTCTGGTAAATCAAGATATACCTACATTTTACGTCGACACGCAATATATCGTCTGCGATTTCGCACCTTTATCGTCTGCTTTAAATCACATGGTTCATCCTGATTTACAAGAATCTGATAACGGTACGTTTGTGTTTTTTGTGGGTATTTGTTAAGTTAATTATATTAATCTAAAAGGGTATTTGCAAATAGTCTTAGGGTTATGGCAAATCGGCTATTGGAAGGGTAAATATTTAGATTAGAGTTACATCAACATTGGATTTTAATAATTCCAAATTATCTGAAAGTATTTTATAAATAATTTTAGGTAACTTGAAGTTCTATTTTTTCTTTAATTATTAATTTTAGGCGACAGAATTTGTAAAGACTCATAAACTAAACTATAATTGTATATTGATTTGTTAAGAAAGTCTTATTTAATTTACATACAATTACAATCGTTTTTTATGCAAGCATTCAAAACATTAATTCAATTCTTTATTGGATTTGCGAATACACATCATGCCTTTTGATGAACTTGGATATATATAGCTTTTGTCCTATTTAACCATACATAGATATAATATCTGTTTTTTTTACAATGTTTCATATAATTAGAACATACTCAGATGGATAATCAAATTGCAGATTTCCAAAAAGCAGCAGCTCTTTACATTGCTTTGGGTCAATTTTTCCAACTTCCCTCCAATCAAAACGTAGAAAGAAATTGTAAAGATACGAATTATGATAATATGTGTAACAAAGCAACATATAAATTTGAATATGACAGATGGTTAAAAATTCTGGATGATTCTGTTTACCTAATTGGGCCAAGTTTAAGCGATCAAAGGTGATACATTAGTCATTATTGTTTTCCTTCTTTCTAATTTATAAACGCAAAATATATATTATTTTTAAGACTATGCCTTACCAATAATTTTGATCCATCTAACGATCATAATGAATTTTGTTGGCCAATTGGCGAAATTGACAAATTTGATGGAAAACACATAGAAAGTTCAAAAAACAACGACATTGTTAGATCAAATATTTTAATGACTGACGCTACCGTTGTCAACCGTTTCGCCGTTCCTGTTATCATTGAAAAACTAATAAATTACATTACTGATTATGGTATGATGTGATTTTTGATATGTATACGTTTTATTAATGCTTTGATTCAATATTCATGAGCCTCCACCCCGTTCAATTTCATCCCTGGCTCTACGTATTTGGAAAAACAGGCCTTGGGTCTATATATAAATCCTTAATTTAGTCATGTTTTCAGATTGGATACCTCAAATTTAAAACATTTGTTCTCACCAATTTATTTTTAGCGAAAAAACTGTAATATATTTTTTTTATAATGTATTTATGTAAAAAGGCGGGCAGGGTTGGGCTCTTTAAAGAATTTACTTGCTAGGACCATTATTTTGATTATATTTATGTGAAAAATTCTTATATATTTTATTGCGAGTAATTTACTAAGCGTTTTTTTTGATGGTCATATTGTTAGGTATTGAAAGCAAAGGAATATACCGCTTAAATGGTTCTCAAATCAAAATTGAAACATTGATGAAAGAGCTCGACAGTATTATAAATCAAACTCATGAAGGTTCCTGTTGTTCCAGGTAAATACTATTTTTTGTTTTTCGTATTGTTTATTTAGCTATTATAATTGTTGTATACGAATTTGATATAAATTAATTATATTATTTTTTAATTAAAAATCTTTTTCATTTTCATCTTTAAAAATAATATTTATTGAACAATAAAGGCTAAAATTAAAGAAAATTTTTGATCTCCTTTCTTATAGATCAATTTCTTCGCCAAGCACTTTATCTTCTGACCCCAAATCTACCAAAATAATTATAAAAAAAAGTTCGCGAAAGACAAATGGTACCAAAGGCGCGAGTTTGCCCAAGTTTGAAGTTGGACAAAATAATAAAAATGGCGCTGATGCTGGAAAAAATCTTTCAATATCACCATGTATATTAAATTAAATTCAAGATTTTTTTTAAATTTTTTACTGTGAAATATTTTTTTAGTAGTTTTTATAAATCATATATTTTTTTTCATTTATAATATCGTTTTTGTTTATTCATGTTTATTACATGTAAAAAAATTTTATTAAAAATAGGAACCTTTTAAAATATTATTTTTTTAATTTTCATATCCTGTTTTTTAGATCATTTTTTACGTATTCGTAGTGACAAAAGGTAAGTTTTTGCCATAGCCTCAAAAATTAAAATATATTTAAAATTTTAATTTATGAATTGAACCCTATTTGGTATTAAATGGTTCATTTGTTTTAAAAATGGCCGCCAAATTTTATAAAAAATTTTCTTACCAATTTTAAAGGAAATTTAACCTTGTTTCCTAAGCTGATAATTCACAAATTAATCTAAAACCAAAATTTTTCACGTGTGCTTTATTAATTCCTATAATGTTTTTAATTAAACAGCAGTTTGCTGTTGCTCTTCCAATTACATTATCAACCGCGACACCTATTCTGAGCACGATGTAGCGAACGCACTCAAACGATATTTGCGCAACTTGAGTGAACCCCTTATCCCTGACTTCTGTCTTACTCGTCTCACTGAAATTGCATTTTACAATGATCCATCTGTGGCTGCAACTGCAAAATTAAAGGCTGACCTACCTAATAATATTCATATAAATAATAATAATAATAATAATAATGCAGATAGTAGTTATATTAACCTCAATGAGAACAATCCAAACCATAATGACACCATTGTAGATCTTTTAACAATCGAAAAATTGATAGATGCAAAAATTTTGGCTTACAAGGCTATATTAACTAATACCGATATGCTTCCTTCTATTAATTATAGTACCCTTAGAAGACTATTAGGTAATTTTTGATTTTTATCCTCCTATTGTATATAAATTTGATGTATAATACTAATTGCAGCTCTCTTGGTAACTTTTTGTATGCTTTTGCAATTATTCTTTTTGTTTAATAATTTTGATAATATGTTTCATTTAACTAGGTCATCTCTACTACGTTACGTTGCACGAATCCAAAAATAATATGAACGCTCAAAATTTGGCTTCTATTTTGGGGCAAGGTATAATGGCACCACGGCTCTCACCCGATAAAAGCCCCGAATTCGGAGATTACAATGATACTAACGGATATATCATAGTCCTCTCCGATCTAATTACTCATTATTGCAACATTTTTGACGTACATTTTTTTATAGTCCTTTGATTATTGCGACCTAGTAATGGGAACAATAATAATTATAGTTTAAAGTTGACTTATAACTTTATTGTATTAAATAGTCCATGAAATGTTTGAATAGGTGCTTATTTAATATTTTTTTAACAAAAGGTACCCAACCCACTTTATATTTGCTGAAGGGCCTAGTCAATTGACCTTAAATAATACAATTTGAGAGCATATGTTAAAAAGCTATAATGTCGGCGCGCTAATATCTTAATAAATAAACCGGCGGGGATATTAGTTGTATTTTTTGGTTTAAAACAAATGAACCCTTTAAGTGAGGTGTCCAGTAGAAAAAACCAAACTAAACCTAACTATTTTTAAATTTTATTTGCTATTTAGGTTTCACCTTTTGATTTTGAAAAAGAAGACAAGATTCGCGACGGCCTTAAGAAAATGGCTGCTGCAAAATCTCATGCTAGCAGTAGAGCTGGCGAGTTCTTGATTTCTATCTACGCATGCTCACAAATTTGTCATGAGATAGCGACGAAAGAAGCGAATTGTCGATTATTGGATGGCTTGATCGGTATGTAACTTTAATTATTGTAAAGTTGAGGAAATTATAATAGCATATGGCCTATTGATCTAAGTTACCTAAAATAATTATTGAAACTTATGTATATTTAAATATTGTTTAAGCGTAATGGCTTAATTAACTTGTGTTTAAATATTGCAAGAAGTTTAAGGATATAATTATGCACATATTAAAATACCTCAATGATTTTTTTTTCAAGATACGGCCAACTCACCTGCCTTGCAACAAAATTTTCAATCTCACCATATTAATTGTGATTCCGAGAGAAATTTGGACCGAGAATTTTTAATTAAAATATCTTCAAGGATGACCGCACTCGAACTAACAAACCATCTTTTGTCCGAGTTAACATCAAAATCTAGCATTACTGCCAATAATAATTGTAACAATAAAAATGATAATAATAATTATGACATAACCGATTCAAAGCTAGCAATGATTGATGATTATGAAATTCATCATGATGCTCATACATTAAATAACAATCTCTCTTTAAATAGTAATTCCACTCATAATAACAATATGGCAAATTACACCTTATCAAAATTTCCCAAAACTAATGACAAATCAGCTGATCATCCCCTCGACATTAACTCCTCTATTGATCAAAATGTAGATTCTTTCCAAAAACTGGCCTTTAGGAGTCGCCTGAACGCTCTCCTATCCTCTAATAATGGTTTACCATTACCTAATAAAGGTTAAGTCTGTAATTTATAAAATTGCATAAAGCGCTTCAAATAAATTTAGCTATTAACATCGTCCATACTTTTTTTTAAACTTCAGTTTTTTAAAAATATTTCGGCAATTTTGTTATTTTTTATTACAAAGATAATTGAATGTTATATATTAAACATCTGTGATTTTCTGGGCTTATCTAAATCAGAATTTTTTTGTGAAAACCATTTCTTGAATTCAATCGATATGTATTTGTTTGATTATATTGCCTTAAATGGCAATTTTTTTAATTCGATGCGCGTTCGTAATTCATTCATACTTTGAAATTTTTTTAAACATTTAAAAAAAATATTAGTGTTATAAATAAGTTGTAAGCAGTAAATTTCCTTAAAGTTTTATTGAAAAGATTAGCAATGTTTATATAAATTATAAATTTCATCAAACCCCTGAATGCACTGAAAGCAATTGCATCATGAGAAACAAAAATATTTAAAAAAAAACTGTTAATAATTTTTGATGAAATTTCTATCGAAATATATAAATTTTACAAATAAGTAAACAATTTTGAACGCTTCTATTCAAACAATTAAATATTTTTATTGTTTCACATATTTTAAGGTCTCCTGAATATTTCATGTAAGTCACCGGATTTCCTAATGTCCGATAAATCTGAGCACCTTACCGAAAATGGAAATCTCGGGGCTGAATTCACGAATTTAAACCCTAATAACAAGTATTGCCTTACCGAATGTATTTTAAATGGCTTACTTTCACGTCCCCTGTCACCTAGCGAATCCATGATTGATGTCGTATTGCAATGGACACAATACTATAAATTTTTTGATCAATTTAAGGTAAAAAATTTATTTTTAAATTTGAATTATTGACTTTTACAGCACCTTTTATCCTCTTTACGATCTTTTTTTTGCATTTTCATTGATTTAGCTTACAAGAATCGAACTAAGGTGGCTTTTTTTGACCTATAATTCACATATGTGAACATTTCTAAATGTTTTTTTAGTAAATTACGGTTGACGCTTAATTGAAAATTTTGAAATGGGTGTATATTTATGAGTTTTAGTAATGAAATTTGTCTACCTTCTATACCTATAAATTATGGATATTTACAATTTCATACATTTAATTGATGATATATTTATGCAGTATTATTGTAATTTTGTAGCCGGACTCAAAACACCTACAAATGGATTTTTTTAACATTTCCAAATATTACAATAAATCTTCTACCAACAAATCAAAATCAAAGGCTATGTCAAACACTCATATTCAAAATGGTATGTGTATTTAATAAGTCCTCGTTAAAGCACTTTTATATAAGTTTTATAAGGTAAAAAAATTATTATTTGATTTTGGGTCCCCCATTTCCTTTTCCAAAATACAGTAGCACCGTATTATTTAAGGCCTTTTAAACAATAAATATTGCCGTCGGGTGTTTATAGTAAGTGCAATTTTCAAATTTTTTTCCTTTTTATCTTTTTTTTGCTCATTTTGTTTATTAAAAATCAAATTTTATTATCTGGGAAACCAAATTTTGTAAAAAAAAAATTAATTTTTAGGAATATTAAATTCTTCTACTACATGAAAATAATACAGTAGTGCAACTAGATCAACCAAATGCCGATGGTAAATCAGATGGCCCTTTTTGAACTTCTCCTAGGGCAGGGATTATATAAAGCTTGCTAGGTCTTTTTTGTCATTATTTTTTCTTAGCTTTGTTTTGCCTCATTATGGCAGTATCTTTCTCATTCCACAATTAATTCTATCATGGCTTTAATTGTGGCTTTTTTGCTCGCTCTTATTTTCTGTGACCAGGTTACTTTTGGGCGACCTTACTTATTACCGGATCCAAATTATATTGGTGAATATATTGGTTACTAATATTTAATTTTAAAAGAATGGCCTACGTTTAAAGATTTTTCATGGCAATTAGTCTGTTATACCCACTAGTCAACTAGGTGGTAATTTTAAAAAAATTTACTTTGAATTATTTATTTGTTACCATGGCTTTAGCCATTTCCATAAAATCATTTGTTTATGGGTAATACGGATGCGAAATAAAGGTCTATTTTTTAAATTAAATATATCCTTTTCTTCTTCACTTCTAATGACCCGTCTACACGGGCATATTTTTTTTTAATCTTTGCCAATCATAAACACCAAAATCTCTGGCAAACAAACTTATAATTTTTTTTGTCGATTCAGGAGAGGTGTAAGTAATATTGTTATAGAGTATAATTATTAAAAACGTTTTCTATTTCAGCTCCTGAAAATAACACCCCCTCTCCAACTTCGGCTTCAAATATGTATGATTCAACGCATTCTTCATCAAGCAATTTTAGAGCACCTTCTTCCCTCGCTGGTAGCTTGGACGATAGTTATTCTTCCCATTCCTGTCATTCACTCATTGACATACTTCATGATAATAATAATAATAACAATAATAATGAATGTAATAAAACTAAAAATAAGGATTCTGACCTAATAGCAGCCAATGAAAATTTAGGATGCAGTAATAATCTAAATAAACTTGGTGAAGATTTAATAAAGCTGCGATTGCAAAAAGACCCTTGGTGTGGACTCAAAAAAATTTATGTACCTTTTACTTTTAATACCTAAAATTTTTATTGCATTTTTAGATAATAATTTTTGGATTTTTTATTAATGTGGTATTTATCTTGCATAAACTTGATATGATTAATATTTGAAATCATTTTTATATCATTTTTAGGAACTAAGTTTGTTCAGACCGATAAAATATTGAGGAAAGTTACAAGTCGAATTTCAAATTTGATTTTTTGTATTTTGAGATCTAATTACGTTTGCCATATTTAAATTAATTTTGAATTACAAAAATAATTCTCTTTGCGACCTCTCAACAGCGTAATTTTAATAAAAATATGATAATAATGTTAAATTTTTTAATGATTAAAGCTCCACAGTTTTTAATTTTTCACATGTGGGATTTATAATATGTTTTGCCAAAATTTTAAGGTTACTCATCATCTAAAAATTTAAAAAAAGTGAAAATTGTTTACTTTTTTTAACAATTTTTCGACTTCTGTTTAGATGCAAAGACTAATTTCATTATTTTATTGTTTTATGCAGCCTCTCTTACCCTTTTCCCTATGCGCTGAATTTTCCATTAATATACTTTGTTGTCCAATTACTTCTTCCCACTTAGCCAAACACGAAGAACCTATAATCCACAAAAATATAATCGCTTCACCTGTCAAAATTAGCAACAAAATTTTTTTCACAAACTTCAAAAAGACCGCAACCGAAAAACATCATAACAAAGATACCAATCATAGCAATATTGTAATTAATAAATACCTTGTCGCAGCGACGAATAAGCGAATCGTGTATTATAAAAGGTAAAATTTAATTAACTTTTGTTAAAAGTGTTTCAACTGGTCACATTTATAATAATTTAGGACAAATCAGTTTAATATCTTACTGATTGCTTTTAAGCTGCTAAAAATTAACACGGCACAATATAAGTTATAGAAAACTGAGCGATTGTTTTTTCCAGGAGCAAAAATTTTGGTGTTAGCTCAAAAATCAAGCTTATTGGGTTAAAAGAAATATTTCTACCAAAAATGTTATTAGCTAAGTGCTCCATTTTTACCATTTTCTATAAGAAGTATTTAGCCAGGTTATTATTGTTTAATTTGATTTGACTAACATTGTAAAAATAATGTCGTCTTTTTAACTAAATTTATGTAGTCTTTACTTTTTAATTATGATATATTTTATTTAATTAACCAACTCCAATATTCATGTTTGGGCTATAATAAATGTTTTGTGTCCGTTCTAAAAAAATAATAAGATAAAATGAAAATGTTGTTTATTTAAAGGAAAAGATATATATTTAATTTTAATCAAAGCAAATCTAATTTAACATGTTAGTTATTATAGCAGGCTTACAAACGCTAAAACAAAGGTATAAAAATTTAGTTTTGACCTAATTGCTAACCTTATAACAGGTCGATTTTACGTCTTAAATTTAAGCACGTTTTGGTAAAAAAAAATTCTAAGGTGGCTTCTAAATGACCAATTTTTTATAAATTTTCATTGTTCTGGCTTACAAAAAACAAACAGTTAACGGATTTAAAAATTGTTTTTAGATTTGATCTCATATATATTATATCTTTAAAATTTCTCTTACCTGTGATAACATTGCGCTATATTATTTTTATTTCATAATATAGGTATATAGTTGAATTTAGTCGTTCCACTCTCACTTATTATTCACGGAAACGTTCTAAGGGAACCGAGCCCGTCGATGTTCACCAACTTAATACTCTCTTTTTGTACGATGGGTTGCCCTACCTTCCTGCCAAAATGATACCTACAAAGGCAAAACACTTGGAAAATGGTCATTTGATTGATGGAGAGCAGTCAGGAGTATTAGAAAATAAGTAATATTTGGTTGAGAATGAATTAAGTATGATATTTATATGTACTGCTACTAAATTAATTTATATTTAAAAAAATCTTAGAAATTTTATTTCGCCCCTGACATTAGAGTTAAAACATGGTTTTTAATTATACATTGATATTTATACTTTTGCTATATATAAACATGTATGTGGTGTTTTGATAAAACCAAAATATATTAGACAATTTTTTCAATATTTAAAAATTACTTTAAATCCTACATAAGAATATTTAAATATCATTTTTTTTGATTGTTCACATATCGGTTTATAATTGAATTATATAAACCTTAACTATTGCCAAAAGTAATTTAGAAATAGGATAGACTTTGTTAAATACTTTAACTTAGCCCAACTTTGTTATATATAAATTAAACACTAATATACGTTCGTTAATTCCAGCCTTACGCAGAGCTATGGATTCACCTTTTTCAAAACCGTTGACGTGCCCCATATCAGCACCCCTGTTATGACTTGTCACGCCCTAATTTGCAACACTAAGGAAGAATATGATTTGTGGTTGTATGCCTTGTTTAAGGCCAGATATTATTTAAACGTTTAAATCAAACATATCTATTTTTATAATTATTTTTTAATTTTTTTTATATTCTGTTTACGATAGCCGTCCATAATTAAATTATAATAAATACTTTTTTAGGATTTTTATACGGGAATGTTCATTCATTTTTTTTAGTCCTTAAAATTTTTATTGTAATTTATTTTAACAATTTTTTTGATAGCTTTTTAACCCTTAAATATTATGTAGCTCATTTCTGCATTTGCCATTGATTGGAAATAATGGTAGCTAATTTGAGATTTTTTGAATCTAAACACGGTTAATATTGATTTATATCATCATTTCGGGTTGTGATCCGCCTTTTTACCGACTGCCATAAATTCCTCAAATAAAATATTTTTTGAGATGCCATATTTAGCTCATTATATGTGTTAGGGGCTGTGGTTCAACCTCTCTTTTTATCTATGCATTTTTATATTTTTTAAAACTTTTATTTTTGTATTTGTTTAAAAAAAATCAAATTTTAGCCTAGAAATTTAATCAAAGCATGCATTTATTATGTTTAATTAGATTCAAAAGGTGTTATTTTATACAAACTTTGTAATATATATGTATATATTTTATATTAAATACTTATACAAATAAATATATCTTATATTTATTATAAAATAACTACAGGGCTGAACTTGGTCAGTTTTTAGATGGACGGACTAAGTAATTTTTCTAGGAGTCTAGGCCTAAAATCTAGGTTGCCGGTTGTTGCGTTACATCTCACTTTGGGGGTAATCTTTTAACCGGTATGCCGACTCCTAATTGAAGAAAGGGGATTTGGGGAATAGTTTAAACAAAATTTAAGGGAGGCTAATTTGTTTATGTAAATTATTAAGTTTGCAAAATTATAATTGTATAATATTATTAGAAGGGTTGTGCTTGATTTAAAATTTTAGATAAAATTTGGGAATTTTGCCATCATCCTTAAATTTTCAACGTTATTTTAAGAATTTTTTATACAAATCTAATTTTTTAATCTCTATTTCGCATAAATAATGCCATAAATTATATGGAAGTTTAAGGTTATTTTGAATGATGACATTTTTTTATTGTACTTTTAGACTTTGGCTAATTTCATTCATTTCTTTTGAAAATCCTTAGGGATGACCACTTATTTACAGTCAATATTTTGAAGTTATCTTACATAAACCGCCGCTTCTTTCTAGGAATAACCAATCTGGCTAAGTATATTTTCGTCTTTAATGAACCATACATAAACTTGGCCTCGTTTAATTAGGTTTATTTTTTAGTTTTTTTTTTCGAATTTCAAGATCAAGGATTATTTAAGACCTTGATCGTGTAAGCCTACAATTATCCACTGAAGATTTGTTTGCTTAGATAACGTCTTTTTAAGGTGTTTTGCGTTTTCATCCATTTTTGGAGGCAGATCTAATTAGGTTTTTAGAAGATTTCCTCTTGAAAAATCATCTTTATTTTTGGCATTCAGATTTTTTATGCGAGAATCGTCCGCTATTTCACGATCATATTTGTTTGCTCTTCTCTCTTCAGAATCAGTAATTTTGTTTATCCAATTTTGATACATTTTTGACAGTAAGTCCCATAGTACATCCGTTTTTTTGACTGTTTGGAAGATTATTTTTATTACAGCTAGCCAAAAAAATCAAAAATCAGGGAACAAATAACGCAAATTTATTCTTCTTAAGATTGTCGTTGCTTTTAAGATGATAATGTCATAAAAAAAATAACTTAATTAGCTGGAATGGAGCATAAACATTCCTTGGAGATAGAAAAACCTTGTTTTTAAGGTGGAATTGGGTTGTCCTTGAAATTTTTTTTTAGTAAAAACAACATCTTGAAAGTGATAGAATGGGCATGGTTAGTAATAACAAATCAATTTACAACACGAATGATTATGTGAAAACAAACGCATTTGTGACATCAAAAAAATATGAGTCAATCCAAAAGATACAAGCTACATGAGTGATTTGTATGGTTGTTAAAATGGCTTGATAAAAGTTGGACACACTCGAGAACGCCTTTTAAATTCACTGTCGAAATTGAGCTTCATGCAATCAGGAAAATCAGTGAAATGCCCAATATATTTTATTCGTAGAATTAATAGATGTTTCTTAACATAAATCTAAAAATCCAGTGGTTTATTTATAATGGTTCTCATAACTTCAGTTTTCAAACATGTTTAATCACACTTAACAAAATTAGAAAATTTAGAAATATTTAACAGATAAGCTTTTAAATTCAAACATAAAATAATAATTTTATTAAACCCTTGTTTTTTTATAATACTTACATCTGGAATTGCTCAATGCATATTTTGAAATTTAATATATATCTAAATTCATATCAACGTAGCTTATATTGGTTTTAATAACTCAATTAGACCAAAAAAATTTTACTTAGAAAAAAATATTTCTAAAAATAAATAAACTCTAAACGCGCATTCCATTATGTTCAATTTTTTTTCTACAAATTTATTTTAATCACAGGCCACAGCCTTTATAATAATTCACAACGTCATGGCAAAATAAAATTTCCTCTCATCATAAATTTTTTTCGAATCTCTAACAAAAAAGATTTAAAAAATTTGTGCTTATAATTAAAATTTTTTTTCTTTGCTTTTCCTATTATGCAGTCAGATTATTAATTTTTTGCCACGTTGAAAATCTCCATAATTCCTAATTATTTTTCCATTTGGTAGAATAAATCATAAATTTGCATTTACTATTAATTTTTCAGTTATTCAAAAAAATATTAAGTTGTTTCCTATCTAACAAAAATAAGTGTTGAAATTTAAATAATTTAGACATTTATTTAATAATGAAAATTAATTAGACTAAAAAAATATTAAAAGTTAATGTTGGAAAATTGAATTAAAAAAATAACGCAAAATAAGTTTTAAGATTCTTGCAAAAATAGGAATTTAGGTGAGCCCTTATTTTAAACCAAAGGGACATATGGCTGTGGCAAAATTTGAGATTATAAAATGTCAGGTGTAAAAAACAATTGGGTTTAAGGTTTCCCACCAAACCTTTATCCATATATGGGCGCCATACCCGTTAGGGATTTTGACTCATAGCAGATTCGCGCGCCGGCGACCTAGGTTTTTAGCCTAGGCTCTCACTTTAAGCACATCGTTTAGGGCCTACTGCTGGCCACTCAGCAGCTTCAAGTGGTTGCACATGTGTTTTATTTTCGGGAATAAAAGTCGCTCTGCACGGATTACCCTTAACCTCCTGCTTTGAATGTTAGCCACTGAGCTATCTGAGTCGATTGTCAGGTTTAATTAAATATCAACTTTACAAAATTCATAAGCCAGGTAATTAAAATACTGAATTATATCGGTTCCCATACTGTCACATAACGTAAGGTCGGCAAAATAAAATACACAAAGGATGTCGAAAAGAATTTTGTTTGAAATCTTTAGAAAGATGAATTCTGCAGGTTATTTACATGGCTCAGCGAATGTTACATTTTTACAAGATATGTAACAAGGTGTATACTAGACATGAATTGTCACTAGAAAAATTAAATTATTAAATAAGATTCAGTCTTCACACTAAACTCCAGTTACCCTATTTTAGCTATTCATAAAGTTATGCCAATAAATACCCGAAAATAATCATTTTTAGGCATTCAATATTTTATAAGTGTTAACAATGCTTTTTATAAAAACATTTAATGAATTGTAAAA